>CM052541.1:84352558-84392028 GCA_028533065.1 Trachops cirrhosus
CCTCTTGCCTGCAAGGTCTCTTTTGAAATATCAGCTGACAGTCTGATGGGAACTCCTTTGTAGGTGACTGTCTCCTTATCTCTTGCCACTTCCAGGATCCTCTCCTTTACTTTAATCTTGGGTAATGTAGTGATGATGTGCCTTGGTGTGTTCCTCCTTGAGTCCAACTTCTTTGGGACTCTCTGAGCTTCCTGGACTTCCTGGAGGTCTATTTCCTTTGTCAGATTGGGGAAATTCTCCTTCATTATTTGTTCAAATAAGTTTTTAATTTCTTGCTCTTCCTCTTCTCCTGGTACCCCTATAATTCAGATGTTGGAATGTTTAAAGATGTCCTGGATGTTCCTAAGTGTCTCCTCATTTTTCTGAATTCTTATTTCTTCATTCTTTTCTGGTTGAATGTTTCTTTCTTCCTTCCGGTCCACACCATTGATTTGAGTCCCAGTTTCCTTCCCATCACTGTACATTTTCCTTTATTTCACTTGGCATAGTCTTCATTTTTCATCTAATTTGCGACCAAATTCAACCAAGTCTGTGAGCACCCTGATTACCAGTGTTTTGACCTGTGCATCTGATAAGTTGGCTATCTCTTCGTCGCTTAGTTTTATTTGTTTTGAAGCTTTGATCTGTTCTTTCATTTGGGCCATTTTTTTTCTCAGTGCACCTATTACATAGTAAGGGGTGGAGTCTTAGGTGTTCACCAGGGCAGGGAATCCATATAGCTGTGGTGTGACACTATATGTGGGGAAGGGGTCTGAGAGGGAACAATGGCACTTGCTCCACTCTCTGCCAGCTTTCAGTCACTTCTGCCACTTCCCCCAAGCAAACTGAGCCCTTCTGGTGCTGATTCCTGTGTGGGTGGGTTTGTGTATGTTCTAGAACCCTGTGGGTCTCTCCAGTGAACTTTCCTGTGAGGCTGGGAGTTTCTCTCACCGCCTAAACCCCCACAGGTGTTTTCAGTCAGTGGTTTCAGGCTTTATTTCCCTGAACAGGGGCCCTGGGTTGAGCGGTCTGTCTTGCTCCCTAGTTGTTTCTCCCAGTTTATCTGAATGCATAGTCCACAGTCCTCCACATGGCCAGTCTGCCTGCTGCTGCCTTGCTGGACAGCAGCAGCCTTGCGCACTCCTCTCCACAATCTGCTGTCTCACTGGGTCCGCCAGCTGCTGCCATGCCCACCCTGGTCCTCCACTGCCGCTTTGTTGTGAGTTCTCTCCACCTGGCTGCCCAAATCCACCCCTCCTACTGGTCTGGATGAATGTTTCTTCTTTAATGCCTTGGTTGTTAGACTTCCATACAGTTCAGTTTTCTTTCACTTCTGGTTGTTCTTTTGTTTTTAAATTGTTGTTCTTCTTTTCGTTGTGCGAGGAGGCACAGTGTGTCTACCTACACCTCCATCTTGGCTGGAAATCCTTAACTATGATATCTTACCCATTTTTTCTATGTTCTACATTTGGCAATCTGATTAGTTGGTTGTAAGATCATCTCATTTTGTTTTCCATTTATCTTGACCTCTCATTCTTATTACCCATCTCCTCTTTCTATGTTTTTTCTTGGCCAGTTCTTCTACTGTACTATTTTATTCTTTGTTATGTATAATCTGATATTTAACCCAAGCTTCAATTTTTTTAGACAATAATTTTTTCATTTCTAGAAGACATTACAAACATATGTGGTTATTTTAAATATTTTCTTAAATCTTCCTCATTTTTAAGATTCCAATTTGTAGTTTTGTTAATAATTGTATAATGGTCTATATTTACAGTAGTAATTTCAGAATTCAAAGTCCTTAGTAATCTAAGCCCATTGTTCATTGTTTGTATTGAGCTTCAGTCATGAAGGATTTTTTTGTTCATTTTTTGATCATGAATTGTATTGAATTTTTTGATTTTAATTTCTAGGAATCCTGATGATAGATGATTTCCTTCAGAGAAGATTTGTGTTGGCTTCTGTTGGAGGACATTCACAATATGGAGTTGTACTGGCTTCCTTTGATGGTCTCTGACTTTGAAGGTTTCAGGCTCAGTACCTTGACTTTGCTGCCATCACAAATCTTGAGAAATCAAGATTGAAATCTCTAGATTTCAATGTTGTTATTCCCATTTTCTTTCAGGGCGATCCCACCTTTAAATGTGCTAACTATTTCAGATCCATTTTCAGCTTTGGTGGAAGGATAAGGGACTTAGAGATTTCTATTTCTTTTTAGAGGCTTAGCAATGTATTAAAAAGAGTATTTTACTTGGGATACAGTTGTTTCACTTTAATAGCTCTCTGGATTATGTAGTCTGTGACTCTGCTAAAAATCGTTTTGCAAATTGTGATTTTAATTAATAATTTGCTCACTCTACTGATATTGAAAGTGTCCCAGCAGGATGTCTGCTTATAAAAGACTTTGATAAATATTTTAGGGGTTATGGATGTGGGAGCTTAGAGACTGATGCAGGAAATAGGCCAGGCATACTTAAGAATATGTAGCCAGCAAGGATATAGTCATCACTGCTAAAGACTGAAGACTGGCTTATGACTGCAACAAGGAGTTGCAAATATCCAATTGGCAATGGAGCTTGTTTCACACTCTCATTGCTGTATCATCATTATAACCTCTCTGATGGAGGCTTCTTTGACCTCTCCCTGAGATCTAGTCTCCCACCAGCCCCAACTCAGTATACCAGCACTGTGTCTCTCTAAGTATGGATTAGGGGTTCTTAGGCTAGTCAGTAAACTCCCTGAGTTCAGTGATGTTTATATATTTGTCACAACATACTTGGCAGAGTGCTTGTCAAGTTGTGGATCTTGAAACCATAGTTATTGAATGAGTTCGTTCAATAGTGTATTGTAACCATTTACATTGCAAGTCCCTAGACTGGGTCTTATTTACCCCTGTATTCTTCTTTTTTTTAAATTATTTTATTGTTCAGTTACAGTTGTCTGCATTTCCCCCCTACCATTACTCCCCATCCCAGTCAAACCCACCTCCCTCCCTTGCTTCCATCCTCCCCCTTGGTTTTGTCCATGTGTCTTTTATAGTAGTTCCTGAAAACCCTTCTTCCCACTGTCCTGTCCCCACTCCCCTCTGGTTATTGTTAGATTGTTCTTAATTTCAATGTCTCTGGTTATATTTAGTTTGCTTTTTTTCTTTTGTTGATTATGTTCCAGTTAAAGGTGAGATCATATGGTATTTGTCCCTCACTGCCTGGCTTATTTCACTTAGCATAATGCTCTCCAGATCCATCCATTCTGTTGGAAAGGGTAGGAGATCCTTCTTTCTCTCTGCTGTGTAATATTCCATTTTGTAAATGTACCATCGTTTTTTGATTCACTCATTTACTGGTGGGCAATGTTCATAGCAGCACAATTTACAATAGTCAAGTGCTGGAAGTATACTTGTATTCTTTTAACACAGAGTCTTAAATAAGATAGGTATTGAAAAATATATGTAAGTGAACTAGGTATATACTAACTAAATATTCCTGAGTGTTGAATAGCTATTTCAAGCCCTTATGTTTTTTTAAAGGTATCAGTGACTACAACAAAATGAAAACAGGTTTGTATTTCCACAACTACAGTCATCCCTCTGTATCCATGGGAAATTGGTTCCAGGATACCCCACAGACACCAAAACCTGCAGATGCTCAATTCCCTTATATAAAATAGCATAGTATTTGTGTATAACCTATGCACAACCTCCTGTATACTCTAAATAATCTCTAGATTACTTATACTACTTCTACAAGTATAAATGCTGTATAAACAGTTGTTATACTGTATTATTTAGGAGATGATGACAAGAAAAATGTCCGTACATGTTTTGTACAGATACAATTAATGTCGGCCTAACTATACAGTTTATGTCAGCAACAATATAACTTTTTCTGGGGGGGGGCATTTTCAATTCAAGTTTAGTTGAATCTACAGATGAAGAACCTGTGGGTATGGAGGGCCAATTGCACATGTGACCATCTATCTCACCCTGCATGTCCTGGTGAAGACTCATGTTGAGCCACTCTTTGATGTGCTGATCCTTGTACTTTGCACCACAAATGATTATCTTCCAAAATATAAGTGTAAATAGGATTTAAGATTATAAATTTTCTGTTGTTCTTACTTTTAATTCTTATAGACAATGTCAAATGTTATAACAATTTATTTTTTATTTTTTAAGTATCTGAGGGATTAGAGGGCCTGTATAGTAGAACAAAAGGGAATAATGTGGGATACTTCTTGAGGAATCTCTACTTGGACCAGGTTTTAAAGGAGGGTAACAATGCATTTTATTTGAGGGGAGCATTTTAGATTAGACAGAAATATAAAACTGAGGCTATAGCCATTAATTTAATTATGGGAGGAATATTATAGACTTCCTTCCGTGTGTCGGTCATGTAGTTCCTGTAAGTCCAGAGCTTAGGGGAAAAAAACTACAGAAAATAGTTCTTCAGTAAATTCTGAGATCATGAAAGATCTGTTTTCTCCACTCGAGGAAATGAATTCACCTTTCTGGATATGTGTAGGGCCCTTATTAATCTTCCTGGCTACTTTGTGTTGAGGAAGGTGCATGAGAAGAAGCCATCTTACAAATTATTTTTATTATTATACTATATTTTTATTCCCTTGTTTTCAGTCACATGCTCAAGACTTGCAGTTATCTTGTAATTTTTCTTATCACCTCATTTCATGGTCATTCCTACTGTTATGGATGGGAACCTCCACCTCAACCTTGGACAGTTGGATAAATTTTATGTCAGGCTATCTCTTGCAAAAATAAATTGCTTTCTTCTCTAAACTGAAGTATAATGCTTTATCTAACAGATGAAGCCCAACAACTCCCACCTATCTGAAATTGAAAAAGAAGGGACATCCGATTGCCTTGGACTTTTTTTGAGACAAATTACAGAGATAGACCTTCTGTGTGTGTGTGAAACTTAATGACTATACCTAATAGCTTCAGCATATTCCTTCAAATGATTTGCAATGCAAGGCTGTTCTGTTGTCACTGATCTTCACTAGTTATGGTTCACAAAAGGATGGAGTTGGACCATGTAATATTCATGTGTCCTATATTATTGCTCTCTTTCTGATTTGAAAAAAATCAAGACTGCTGGGTTTTGGAGATTTAAATAATGTAAATTTTTTATCTGCATCTAGTAGGAAAAAAGCCATGCTGTTCTGCATTTAGTGTCTGGGACCAGATTTGAAGCAGAGACAGTTGTAACTGGCTTGATACCAGCATTTGCTTGCCAGAGTGACTCAGCGCCTGTTTCAGAAAGAGTTAGAGAACATTCTCTGTCTCTTAAATTTTGCTAGGGACTCTGAGAAAGGCAAGAACAGTTTATAGCATTGTCTCTGCATTCCGAAGCTTTTGTCTCTGCTTCTAGACAGAGGAAAGGGATAAAACTAAGAAATGGTGTGTGCTAAATGTTAATGCTATCTGAGTTATACAAATTTTAGTGCACTTTCTTTGGTATATGTGGTAGTAAAGGGTCACAAGTTGCATCTGGAAGAAAAACTGACTTTGACAATAATCTTTCAAATGCTGTCTGATTTTAAAGAGGAAATGTCATGGTTGATCTAGGTAAGCTACCTCAGTAGTGAACAAAGACTGTTTTCACTGAAGTCATTGTAGTTTATGATGGTCTGGTTTACTTTTGATAGAACCCTCAGAACACCATGGAACACCATACTGAGGCTGCAAGTAAGAGCTTTCATTGCTTTCTATAAACATGAAGGGAGGCACTTTTTTGTAGGAAAATGATGAAATATAGAAAAGAAGGAAGCTTAATAACAACCCCATGCAATTATACTATCCAAAGATAAAAATAAAATTTTTCCTGCATTTTTATTCTAAACATAGATAAATAATTATGACTAAAATGTATTTTTCATTGTTTATTTTGTTTTATTCTATTATCTTTACAGGAATCACTAGTTATCTGAATTTTGTGCCTCTCTTTTTAAATTTTTCTTACATATCTTTGATACTCTTCTTGTCATTTATTTTTATATTGCATGTGGTACACTATTGCTTCTAATTCAATTTAAATTATGATATTATTTTTTCCTCAGTTTTTCTTTTTAGGTTTTCATACTCCTTTTTACCTATTCTGTTGTCTCTCATAGTTGATTTTTTTAAATGAAGTTTCAATTCTCTTTAATTTGTTTGAAAGTTCAAAGTAGTCATTTGCCTAAGATATTCTTCATCTTCTGGAGAAAGATTTTTGTTTGCCTTTTATGTTCTTTTTTTCCTTTATTTGTTTCATAATTTTTGTGAGGTTCAATTTGATTTATTTTTTAAAGTTGTTTTTGCTTTGCCTGCAGGTAATTTTTTCTGCCCAGTAAAACTTTTGTTTGCTGTTGTTTTGTCCCATTAAAGACAATTATCATTTAATTACACTCTTTCTTCTGCTAGTCCTAGAAATTTGGATGGCTCTTCTTTCCTGGCTACAGAGTGCTCTTTATACTCAGTTGGAGAAAAGATTCAAGTGCATTATGCACATCTCTCTCCTAGTTAACCCATCTCCCTCCTCCTCATGTCACTGATGAAGTAACTGAGGCACAGAGAAGTCAGGTGGTGAGTCTAAGTTTATAGAGTCAGTGACAGCATAAGGAATTGAAGACTTTTCCTAATAGACTCTGATTCCAGAGTTTATGCTACAAAATATACTGTGTCAGAAAATTCCTAAGGACCTTGACTTTCTCATTAAACTAAGAGAGATGACAATTTTATGCAGATATCTGGTTCTAGAACTGATGCTACTTATGTGAGATGTCTCTGTGATTGAGGTATTTTCAAATGTAATGGTTTAGTAAAGGATATAAGTTTACCAAATATTTCACCACAAGATAATATGATCACCATTTTTCTAGCTTCTTATAGTAGGTTTCCTGCCACTTTTTCTAGCTTTGTCTTATAATTTCTCATGATTTTCCCAGCACTCTAAAATAGTTTCCTCAGTATTTTCTAGCATCCTGTCTTAGTTTGACATGGCTGCCTTATTGACAACAGAAATTTCTCAGAGTTGTGGAGACTGGAAGCCCAAGATCAAGATTTGATTTATGGTGAGGACTTACTCTTTGGTTCATAGTCATCTTCTCTATGTATCCTTATATGGTGAAAGGAATGAGAGAGCGCTTGATTATCTTTTATCAAAGCACTAATCCCTTTCAGGAGGGCTCCATGCTCATGATCTGATTACTTTACAGGCTCCAGCTTCTAACACTATCACCTTTAGGATTTCAACAAATAAATTTGTGGGGAGAGGGCACAAACATTCAGTTCATAGTACCTCCTACAACATTTTTCTTGCTGCCTGCTGTCTGTTCCCAAAACCAATTCCATATACTTTAGGTCATTGTTATATCAGAACTCATTTTCAGTATCAACTTTCACATCAGTTATCTATTGCCATTATATAGAGCTGCACAACAATCAAGACACAGATGTCAGATTATTGGTGCTAGAAAATTTAGCCCTAGTTGATTAATTCAACAGTTGACATATATTGAGCACCTCCTAGTTTTAAGTATTGTTCTAGATGCTGGGGTTGACTTTTGAACAAAATTGATGATGACAATTGTCATGGAGGGGAGAGGAAAGTACTATGCAGGCGGAGGTGGAAAACCCAGGCAATCACAACTGTGCAAGGGAAGCATAGAAATAAGACTTAGTTCCTCAGGGACATTCCCTTACTATTGTAAATGTCATCAATCTTTCCTCCACAGAGTCGCATGACAAATGCAGTTCACATGGGAGACTTTCCATATATGTCTTGTTTTGTTTTGACTACTTTTTGGCATGCTTCATGTATTTGTCTTTTCTTTTTCTCCAACTCAAGAAAACATATCAAAAACTGAGTAACTAAGGGTTATGAATATAATTATAGGACTAACTTTGAATTTGTACTTTATAAAAATAGTTAATCATGTAAAAACCTTAGTTATTTAAACTTTTATTAGTAATATCTCACTTATGATCTTTCTCATCCCTGGTTGTGAAATGCCAACTGGTTGACAGCACAATGATGTCAAACATTGTGTGATGACACAAAGTTCAAACTCATTAACATTCATTGATGCAAGACCCTCCATGGTATCTTCTCTGTTTAACTCTTCCCCCAATATAATTTGTTCACCCTGGTTTACTAAACTGGTTGTAGGAGCAACATGGTATACGACATCCTGTTTTTAGCTTATGTACATGTTTTAATGCTCCCTTCCCTCTGTGGACCGATCTACTCTTTGTTCCTTCTCCTTAGTCTGGTTAACTTTTATGATCTTTAAATAAATGGTTCAACCACCTCCTTCAGGAAGTCTTCCTTGTCTCCTGATGTATGCTTCCCCAAAATTCTCCTCTGAGCTCTCATTGCATCCTATGCATACCTTTACCCTTACCAAATAGTATACTTTAAGGATAAGCTCAACTACCTTTCTCATCTCCTAGGAATACAAAAGATAACTCTCTTTAGAAACCTTGATTCTCTTGTTCTCCAGTCAAGGGTGCTGCTGATACGATTATTTCCTAATTTTCTCACCACCCTTTTCTTTTCACCTAATTAAAAAAGCTTAAAACAAAACTATTCAATTGTTAATAAACAGGAATAAGTATGTCATTAATTTTCAAATACTTTATTTAGAGGATATACTAACTGCAAGATTTTAGTGGTGGGTGCACCATAATTAATTAATTTCCAGTGCAAAGTGCATCATAATTTGAGGCTAAGTTTATGTGCTAATTAATTGCAATTAAGTTCAGAAGAGAATATATTTTCTTGGACTGCTATCATCTATTTATTTATTTTAGGATTTCCTTTTGAAAAGCACATCTCCTAAAATAGAATTTTCTAAAATAATGAGTTAGCGGGAACACTGGCCCACTGGGCCTCAGAATGCCCATGAGTTTGTATTTGTTGAGGATTACAACAATTGGCTCTGACACCAAGGGGCACATGCAGCACCCCTGGGTCTATATGCACCCATGCAACTTGGAGCAAACTATTTCACCCTTCTTTCTTTATCCAATAAAACCACAACTTTAAGTCACAACTAAATGAGGAATGTTTAAAGATTTGTCACATAATAGATGTTCAATATGCTTGGTGCTAACTTTATAAGTTTACTAAAACAGAGTTGAGGAGCTCTGCACCATTGGGAGGCTAAGTGTAGAATACATTGAGATTCAGCCCTGCCTCTCTGACTCCCCCATGACCCGCAGCCTGGATCCAATGCTCCAACGCTGCAACTTTGAACTGTTTGTCTTCCAGCAACTTGTCACTCACTGCCCTTTCGATCCATTATCTCTCGCTGCTGGGATGTGAAATGAGGACAGCTGTCATCTGTAAAGGCCGAATCACCAATGGAGGGGACTCTTCAGGGCCAGTGGTTCTGGCCTTCACTTGCTTGACCTTCCTGAGGCTCTCTGATGCCTTGGCTTCCTATTAGGAGGGACCTTTTTCAAAACCCCAGAATAAAGACAGGCAGGCACACACTTCCCATCTTCCACTGTGTATTTTTTCTTGTGTTGCCAGGAATTGTGTTCAATGAAACAAACTAAGAAGAGAGGAGCCAGGACTGGGGGTGGAGTTCTGTGGTATTTGATTTCCACAGCCACATGCTGTAGAACCAACTACTTAGCAATTCATTGACTAATAACATACTATATCCACCAGAATACCCTGGCACATCCCAAACCCAAGGTAGCAGGCAGTCTCATCTTCCTAACTAATTGAAAGGCAGCTGAGGGGATGGGCTGCTCATGTCACCAGCCACAAATGGCTTCTGGGGTTGTGTTTGAAGTTCTTACTGAGGGAACCATGTCATAGTTCAGGAGACTGTGCTTGGATTTAATTAATTCAGTGATCCTTATCAAGTTGAAGTCAGGAGGGTTTTTAGGTCAACTGGCATGGGAGACTGTTTTTGATTTGTTAAGTAATGAGTTTTATAAATAAGAAGTAGATGGAGACCCCTTCAGCTGTGGATCACAGGAAAGCCCCAAACTAAAGAAAACACCATTTAACTGGATTCCCCAGTTGACTAAATTATTCTGTTTTCAATTTTAGGAGAACAGGTCAGATGAGACTATTATTTCCTTCAAAGACAAACTTCTGGGCTATTGTCTAAAATTAGTATACAATCTCATTTCCCTTTATAATAATTTCTAATGTTCTGAGTGGTAATTTTGAGACTATGAATGAGTCTGATTAATTAAAGGAAGGTTTAATTATTTTCTGTAGGTTGAGTTGGGACCAGAGTTAGCAGTAGGCAGAGTAGTCCTTGGAGACTGGCAAAGTGGCACTATAATATACCTCCTTCTTGTTTCTTCCATGTTTACTGCCTCTTTAACAGGATAGAGAGACTTTTATTTCTAAGCTAAGACTGATGTGAAAAGTAACTCTAGACTTTCACATTCTGCTGTAAATAACCTTTATGTGGTCTTTCTCTAGTTCTGCTGTGTTAGAAGACATTGGATGTCTGGAGGTGGATGGGGCACCACTCAGAGGGAGGCTGAAGGAAGTAGCAGAAAGGAGATAGGTTTAGCCCTTGTTCACTTTCTAATCCACTCTCAGCTTTTCTTTAAATATCCAGGTGGTTGATTTTCATTCCTTTTGCCATAATTAGTCAAATGCTAGTGTACATAGGTATATTTTCAGAAGCAGTTTCAGAAATAGTTGTTTTTTGTTTGTTTTGCAAGGGGTATATACAGGGTGGAGGACTAATATTATAAATAATTTGGCAACAAAATCAGGTATCAAACACCTTGAATACCTTTCGGGAGGTAGTCAGACTAATATATGAATCAGGTGCTATTAAATCCCATAACTGAGATTTAGAAAGGTTAAATTCCCTAAGATCACACAGATAAAGACCAGAAACTGTGGGGTTATTTACTTTGGTAAGCACCCCTAGAGTCTATTACATGGTCCTCAGTTCCTCTGCAGCACATTCCTGGACACCAAGGACATTATAAATTTCTTAGGTGTCAGGGGATTCTTTGCTCTCCTCAAGGCCATTGGTGTACGGGGTTGAATCTTGCTTTACACCCGTCAGCCTAATGAAGTCTGCTTCTATATCATTCCTGTTCACTCTGCATTCTCCTGTGGGTCCTGCTGCTCTTTGCTTTTGCCTTGAAGAATGTAATTCTTTGGGTGACCTAATTTGTTATTTAACACTCCTACTCTTTTTGCTTTTCTTCTCTAAAGCCATTGTCTTGACTGGCTCTTTTGTGATTTCTGTTATTCTAGATTCCGGTTTTGACATTGGGGAAAGATTATGCACTCCCTGTTGACTCTTCTGTAAGTTTCTGAAGTTTTCCTTCTTTCTATGCTGTGTCTTACTATAACCCTCTCTTCCTTACAACTGTGCCAGCCCTATCCTATCCTGGGCTTAGAAGACTCACTGTGACCAAAGTGGCCGAGTATGAGAAAAATAGATTTCCAAGAGCACTGGGTGAAATAAAATTTTCAATTAGTTTGCAAACTTTTATCCAAAGTTTCTTTTTATTCTTTGTATCATACAATCAATTATAACTTTGCTCTAACATGACAAAAATATTGGACAAAAGAAATGTAGCATTATTGTGATGATTGAGTGTTGTTTTTGACCCATGAAGTTTAAGTATTCACTGTGTGGAGTGGGAGAGTTGGGCTAAGTTTGGGTGTTAGGAAATATCACAAAAACAGTGTTAACTTTTTGGAGAAGAGAAAGAATATTTCACTAATAGTACCAGGCACTTGAAGCCCTGCTGAGAAGGGCATGAAATATTTACCATCTGCTTTTAAGTAAGAAGGAAGAGCCCTCATTAAAATTTTATATTTACATTTCCATCCATCTGCCAACTTTCAAGTTTGTGCCATGTTCTCAAATTGTTCAAAGAACTTATGCCTTCAGGGAATAAATTGTGAGGAAGCCTCTATAATGTCTGTTGAATTTTCCCTAGACTGGGATGGCTGGGAAAGCTCAATTTATTTTTGGACATGGGAGGCAGTTCATTTGTGCTTATGTAAAGAGTCACAGTCTAGCAGAGAGGCTGACCCACACTGTGGTCACTTGCATGACTGAACGTAAAGGTAGCAGCCTCTTTCTTCTCAATTCAGAGTATTTAATTGGAAAGAATAACAAATTCTAATTACATCTATCTTGATACCTGAGTGTACTGTAGTTTGCTAAATACTTCTTGAATAATCTGACATATTTTTATGTGGGAACTACACTTCATATATAAGGAAGCCAGACTATAGTAACTGTCTCCCACGTGAACTGGGAGCTTCCCCGATTACACATGTTTGTTGTGATGTGATTTGTGGTGCACTGATTTGTAGTTTACACTGCCTATAATCACTGTCACAGCTTTGTAATTAATTGTTCTATTGTTTTAGGGATGTCTGACTCATATTTTTCATTAGTTTAGAATTTTCTTAATTTATTTAATGTTTATTAAACATTCATTCAACCAATATTGGTTAAGTACCTCCTAGGTATCAGGCCCTAGGCTGACTGCTAGGGAAATTAAGAGAATCAAACATTTCTTATCCTTAAGGTTCTCTTTGAAGAGCTAAATAAGTAAATAGAATGTAAAAATGTGTGTGTGCACTTGTGTGCCTGCTTGGAGAGCCAAAGGACAGCCTAACCTGGAATGTACAAATGTACTTGTCCTCAGGGGAGAGATAAGAACATGGAGAAGTCATTTTCTGTTATGGTGCTTTTTAAATGCCTTCTAGGAGAGCTGGTAAAAATGCTGCAGGAGGGATTGAGGGAAGATTTTGGATGCTCATGTACAAAGACAGAAATGGAGGCAGAAATCAAGAGGTAGAGAGACAGTGACAGAGAGGAACTGAGAAGTAGAAAAAGAGGAGTGAAAGGGAGGCAGATAATTCAGATTCAGTTCCTTACTGGGAAGGAATTCATAATCTCAGAGTGAAAAAACAACCAGTGATCAAAAAAAGACAAGCAGAATGGTAATGTGAGCACAATTGCAAGGGGGCCCCTGTTATGGAGGAAGGAGAAAATCCAGCTCTAAGTGTCATCACTTCTAAATTATCTTGAGGAGTAGATAACATGTGCCAGGTCACAAATTCTTCAGGGTAATCTCCTCCTGTAGCATATCCCTGGTCATGTGGTCTGGACCCCTTGACCTTTCCTCCCTAGAGATTATATCTGGTCTTCCACTGTGTTTCAGGTCCAACCCAGAAAAGAAGCAAAGACAGACAAGCAACTCCATGGCTGACATCAGGACCAGCTGCACTGAGTAATGACCCCCTGTTCTGGAGTCCACTAATCAGTGGACATCATGACCCTGAAAGGACATACCTGGAAAACTGATGAATATTCTACTGGGTTCTCCCCCTGGGACCTCCCTTAAAATCCCTACCCTTAAAATACCTTAAGACAGGGGACCCAGCTGCATTTCCTCCAGTGAGTACACCTGCACCTTTCCCCTCCCTCTCCCACTTGCCTTAGCCCTCTCCTTCTTCTTCCCCCAGGAAATTTCCCTTGTTTCTCTCTTTCTCCTAAACTCCAAAGGCCCCTTCTTTTACTTCTGAAACTTGTTTCTAGCCTATTTGTTCTATGGCTCACTTCTACCTCTGTGACTTACTAAATAAACTTTCTCTTATATTTTGAGCCTTGACACTGAATTCTTTCCTAGACAGAATTCAAATACCAAGGTTGCTGAACAAGGTCTGGCCTGAGTCCACTAGTCTACCACCTGATGCCTATTCTTGCTTCCTTGAACAACCCTTTGCTCCACGAAGCTCCTGTTTTGTCTGGGGCAGTGGATGCATCCCAGGCTGCCTGACCTGATAGCTCTTTCTGCGTGTGAGGTCCTAAAAATAGGAAACCACCTTTAAAAAAATTTTTTTTGCTCTAATATTGAAAGATTTACTTAAAAAATCTTGTGGGTTTATTTTGTATACATTTAGTTCATGGTATTTTTGCTTTTTGAAAGTAGTTTTCAATCTTTCTCCCAATTATTGTTTTAAAAAGCTTAATTTGATTATTTATGAACAGGCATGTTCTGATCCACATTCATTCAGAGATCATTAACCTTCTCATCTGGAAATCAGAAACTTGGTTTAATTCTTCCTCCTTCGAGTTCATTGAGTTCATCTGTATCTTTTAATCCCTATTGTCATGCCAAGGTTAAGAGCCCCTCTCCCTACTTCTTTTTCTTCCTCCCTCTCTTCCTCTATCCCTTTCTCCTTTTCTTCCTTCCTCACCTGGATTAGAGCATCAGTATCATCATTTGTCTTCTTGTCTTCAGTCTAACAACTCCATTACCCTCAATCTACTTTCTATACTGTGGTATCTTTAATATAAAAGAAAAAACTAAATTTGAGACAGAAGTAACACAAGCTTTTATTCATAAACTTGAAGAGTAGAACCCAACTTCTGTCACATCTGTTTCAGCAGAGTTTCAAAGGCATAGGAAGGAGAGTCAGTTTTCTAGAGTAAAAACAGAAATACTGAGACAAATTCTGATTGGCACGTTTTCTATTAAGTTGGGAGTTTGGGGAAGATTTTCTAATTGATCTTCGGTACATTTGGTTGTCTTTGGCTGCAAGGGGATAAGCAAGTGGTCTGGGGACATTTCAATAGTATTGGAGGGGGGTTTTCTCTTACCTGCAATATTCTGGAACAAAAAAGAAATGATGGGGAACTTTTTAGGGTGATAATTCTTATGAGAAGCCCACTGCCATGGCAGGCAATTTCTCACTGCTAATGCCATTTCTTCACTTACTTGTCCTGAATGGGTACCCTTAGACTTTAGTAAAAGACCAATTACCTTTGTATAATATACAGGGACTTTTTTAGTTATTGAGTCTCATAAAGTAATTTATTTGTAGTTGTCCAAACACTTGTAGGCTCTCTTTCCTCTGCATCTGTTATTCACATATGTTATTCTTTTATAATGGAACTTTCTAGCTCCTCACCCCTACTTCTGAATCCACATACATGTATGAGTGCACATACACACATGCACTGTCTTTACTTAGCTAACTTTTCCTTTTATAGAAATAAGATCTGGTGTCTTTTCGTATGGGATGCTTAGTTGACTTCCTCCTTGTCTAGGCTGCAAATCTCTTCTGCCTTGATATCACCCTATGTATTCTTAGCATTATCACATTGCATTATTATACTCATCATTATTATTATCTATTTACTGTGGGTCTTTTTCATTCTACTGTACAGGCACACCCCAGAGATATTGTGAGTTTGGCTCTAGACCATCACAATAAAGCAAGTCATGTGACTTTTGCATATAAAAGTTATGTTTACACCATACTATAGTCTATTAAGTGTATACTAGTTTTATGTAAAAAAAGCAATGTACATATATATATTTTAGATTTTTTACTTATTTTCAGAGAGAGGGGAAGGGAGGGAGAGAAACATCAGTTGGTTGCCTCTTGCATGCCCTCAACCAGGGACCTGGCCTGCAACCCAGGCATGTGCCCTGACTATCATCAAACCAGTGACCTTTTGCTTCACAGGCTGGTACTCAATCCACTGAGTAACAGCAGTCAGGGCCATATCTTAATTAAACCACTAAACATTGCTAAACAACATATGAGCCTGTGGGAAAAATGACACCAATAGACTTTGTTGATGTAGGGTTGCCACAGCCTTCAATATGTAAAAAGTGCAATATCTGTACAGTGCACTACAACAAGGTATGCCTGTACATTCTTAAAAGGAGGGACTTAGAAACAGTGTGTGTTTCTAAAAGTCTATCTTTGCATTCTGCAGTCTCAATGATCAGCACTTAGCTAGAGCTCAAAAGACATGGGTGAGTTGGTTAAATCATTAATTCTTGTTTGGAGTTTTCCTTTCTCACTGATCTTCATCTCAGTATTTTACAGAAAGCTTTCTCAAAGGAAGAGAGGATTCAGGGCTGAGGCCCTGGAATCCTGCTTTCTGCTCAAACACCATCCATAATTTTAATAGCAGCCCACATTGAAATTCCTCACTAGATATCTTTTTTATGGCATAAACATCCTCAGTATGCCATTTTCCCCCACACAGCAGTCACTGAATGCACATGTGTTTAGTTTTGTTTCCCAGTGACTCATGGCACTGCTTTTATTTGTGAATTCAGACTTCAGCAGAAACAATTCAAGTCACTTGCAGGGGAGGCTGGGGGTAGGTGTGGGGCAGGATATTAAGCAGCTAGGAAAATTCCTTGGGTAGTAGAATGGGGAAACTGACACAGATAGTTAAATTGCCTAGCAATTTACAGGCCAAGCAATTTACAGCCAGATAACAAATTGCAAGGTCTTATTTTTTCTAAGCAAGGACACTTAGGAGCAAATAGTTTACACATTTCAGAACGAGCCAGGGGAAGACCTACCTCAGTCCCTGTCCCTCTTCAATGATGTTCTTCGAAGGTGAAACTGATCAGAGAATGACCATGTCCCCTCTATGCACTAATTTTGGTGAATCAGCATATTAAAGGACACACCTGAACAGCTGATGAATATTCTATTAAGATCTTCCCCTGAGAACTCCTCTAAAATTCCCATCTTTAGAAAACAAAGAGCAACCCTTAAGAAAAAGAACTCAGTGTGTGCTCTCCCTAGTGAAAGCCCTTCTTCCTCCCCTTTTTTCCTCACACGTGTTTCTTTGCTCTCTTTCTCCTAAGACTTGCAACCAGGGCAACAGTGGGCAATGGCAGCTTGTCCCAAGCTAACTCCCTGAACCTGTCTCTAAAGGCCCTCCTTTTGCCTCTATAACTTGTTTCCTGAACCCATGTAGTCCAGATGGGTTACTTCTTTCACCTCTGTGACTTCCTTTCTAAAGGACCAAGATAACTTGCCTAGGCTCAACTCTTCCTTAGGTTTTCAAAGGACCAGGGGTCCACTTAGGCTCACTACTGTTGTTATCTTGCCTCTTCTATGTTAAACCCTGATTTTATTTCAATATCCCCAGCTTTAATAAACATACTCTTAAAATCAGCTGGGCGTGTATCATGAAATTTTCCTGCATTAAGTCAAGAACCCACACATTACAGACCATGCTATGGCAGACCAGCTTTTGTCCCAGTCCCTTTCTTGTGACAACTGCAGAGATGAGAGGGATCCTAACAGATTACTTTTCAAATTATTTTGCATATTGTGTCCCATCCATACCCTAATTTTGTAGCTAATAGAGTGTTAAGAGTGGAAGCAGTTCAACAATCAGGTTTCTGACAGGATTGGTTATAAACATCATAGCATTAGATCAAATGTACTCTTAGTTTTAAGTTTTTTTAAACTTGTGGAGTTGTAAATTAATTCTTAGAATAATTTACTTATTCCCTAGTAGATGCTAATGTGATTTTTTAACAATTCTACTTAAATATTCAAGAACAATTTTAAGGTGCAGAGTAGGTGGCAGAACCTACCATGCAAGCAAAATGAAACATAGAAGAAAGGATATTAGTTGAATTCTCAAGCTTTTCTTTTGTGACTACTGACTGGTCAGTCTAAAACACAGGCTTGCATATTTTAAATACAATATGAATTTTGTATTTATTTTTTGCCTTCAGTATATCAAAAAAAAACTATTATCTATACCAAGTCCAAAATAAAATGTCAGTTCACCAAATTCAACATGTTAATAAACATATCCGCCCTAGCTAGTGTGGCTCAGTGGATTGAATGCCGGCCTGTGAACCAAAGGATCGCCAATTCAATTCCCAGCCAGGGCACATGCCTGGGTTGAGGGCCAGGTCTCCAGTAGGGGGTGCACGAGAGACAACCACACATTAATGTTTCTCTCCTTCTCTTTCCTCCTCCTTTCCCCTTTCTCTAAAAGTAAATAAATAAAATTTAAAAAAATATCAGCTTGATTTTAAAAATGTAAGAAAACTATAACCTTAGAGGAATCTCTCAATATAGCTCATTGCATAATAGACTAAAGAAAAAAAACATAAGATTATCTCCAGAGATGTAAAATAAAACAGCATTTGATGAAGTATGACATTTATTTGTGATAAAAACTACTTAGAAAACTATGACCAGTAAGCAATTTCCCTCAGTTGATGAAGTCTATACACAAACATCTTACATAAAGGGGAAAACATAACATGCTGCATTTAAAAAAAAATTTTATTGTACTTTTCCCATTACCACTTATCCCCCTTTACTCTCCTCTTGCCTGTAATTACCACACTGTTTTCCATGTCCATAAGTCCTTTTTCCTTTTTTGCTTTATTCCTCCACCCCCTAACCTCCCCTTTATAGCTGTCAACCTGTGGTGTATGAGTCTGTCTCTATTTTACTTGTTTGTTCATTAGATTCCACATATGAGGGAAATCATATATTTGCCTTTCTCTGACAGATTTATTTCACTTAGCATAATGTCCTCTAGGTCCATCCATACTGTCACAAAGGGTAAATTTTCTTTTTTTGTGGCTGAGTAGTATTCCATTGTGTAACTGCCCCATTGTTGCTTCATCTACTCATCTACTGATGTGCACTAGGGCTGCTTCCATATCTCAGTAATTATAAATAATGGTGCAATGAACATAGGGGTGCTTATGTCTTTTTGAACATTAGTGTTTTTGGTTTCTCAGATATATTCCAGAAGTGGGATTGCTGAGGTAAAAGGAACTTCCATTTTTAATTTTTTGAAATATTTCCATCCTGCTTTCCACAGTTGCTGCATCAATTGGCATGCCCACCAATAGTGCAAAAGAGTTCCCCTTTTTCCACTCCCTTGCCTGCACTTGTTTGTTGGTTTATTGATGATAGTCATTCTGACTGGTGTGAGGTGATATCTCAATATGTTTTAATTTGTATTTTATGATGATTTCTGATGTTGAGCATCTTTATATATATATATATATATTATCCTCTTTGGAGAATGTCTATTCAGGTCCTTTGCCCATTTTTTAATTGGATTGTTTGTGTGTGTGTGTGTTGTTTTATAAGTTCTTTATAAATTCTGGATATTACGCCTTATCAGATGTACTGGCAAATATGTTCTGCCATGAAGTGCATTGTCTTTCATTTTGTTGATGGTTTCTTTTGCTGTGCAAAAACTTTTTAGTTTGATGTAGTCTCATGTGTTTATTTTTTATTTTGTTTCCCTTGTATGAAGAGATATATCAGATAAAATATTGCTGCAAGCTGCCCTGGCTGATGTGGCTCAATTGACTGAGTGCCAGCCTGTAAACCAAAAAGTCACCAGTTTGATTCCCCATCAGGCCACATGCATGGGTTGCAGGCCAGGTCCCCAGTAGAGGGCATGTGAGAGGCAAGCACACATTGATGTCTCTCTCTCCCTTCCTCTCTCTCTAAAAATAAATAAATAAATAAATAAATAAATAAATAAATAAATAAATCTTAAAAAATTATTGCTATGAGCCATGGCTGAGATTTTACAGCCCATGTTTTCTTCTAGGATTTTTATGGTTTCAGGTCTAATTAAGTCTTTAATTCATTTTGAATTTACTCTTGTGTGTGGTGTAAAACTGATCTAGTTTCATTTTTCTGTATATATATGTCCAATTTTTTCAACACCATTCATTGAATAAACTACAGTCCATTGTATGTACTTGCTTCCTCTATCAAACATTAATTGAATATAAAGGTGTCGGTTTATTTCTGAGCTCTTTTTTCTGTTCCATTGATGTATATGTCTGTCTTTATGCCAGTACCATGCTGTTTTGATTACTATGGCCTTATAGTATAGTTTGATATCAGGTAGCATGATTCCTCCAACTTTGTTCTTTCTCAGGATTGCTGTTGCTATGCAGGGCCTTTGTTGTTTCATATAAATTTTTGAAATATTTGTTCTAGTTATGTGAAATACATCTTTGGTATTTGATAAGAATTGCATTGAATCTATAGTTTAGTTTGGACATTTCAATGATGTTAATTCTTCCCATTCTTGAACATGGTATGTGCTTCTGCTTGTTTGTATTTTCTTCAGTTTATTTCTTCAGTGTCTTATAATTTTCTGAGTACCAGTCTTTTACATACTAGGTTAGATTTATTCCTAGGTATTTTATTCTTTTTGAAGCAATTATAAATGGGATTATTTTCTTAATTTCTCTTGTTGATAGTTTATTGTTGGCATATAAAAATTTAATTGATTTCAGGATATTAATTTTGTATCCTGCTACTTTACTGAATTCATTTATCAGTTGTAGTAGTTTCTTGGTGGAATCTTTGGGATCTCTATGCACACTATTGTGTCATCTGCAAATAAAGACAGTTTTACTTCTTCCTTTCCAGTTTGGATGCCAAGTATTTCTTCTTCTTGCCTGATTGCTATGGCTAGCATTTCCAGTACTATGCTGAATAAGAGAGGTGAAAGGGGACATCCCTGTCTTGTTCCAAATCTTAAGTGGAACATTTGTAGATTTTTCTCATTGACTATGATGCTGGCACTGGGTTTGTCACATACAGCTTTTATTACATTGAGGTACGTTCCCTCTATTCCTACTTTGCTGAATTTTTATCATGAATGGGTGCTGGATTTTATCAAATGCTTTTTCTGTATCTATTGATATGATCATGTGATTTTTATACTTCATTGTGTTTATGTAGTGTATCACATTTATTGATATGCGAATGTTGTACCAACCTTGCATTTGTGGAACAAATACCACTTAATCATGGTGTTTGATCTTTCTGATGCATTGCTGTATTTGGTTTACTACTATTTTAACATCTATGATCATGAGGGATATTGGTGTATAATTTTCTTTCTTTGTAGTGTTTTTATCTGGTTTTGGAATTAGGATAATGCTGGCCTAGTAAAATGAGCTTGGCAGTCTTCCTTCCTCTTGAATTTTTTGAAATAGTTTGAAAAGGAGAGATATTAGTTGTCCTTAGAATGTTTGGCAAAATTCACCTGTGAAGCCATCTGGTCTAGGGCTTTTGTTTTTTGGGGAGTTTTTTTGATTTCTGCTTCAATTTCGCCAGGTATAATCTGTCTAGTTAGATTCTCTGATTTTTCCTGATTTAGTGTTGGAAGACTGTATGTTTCTAGGAATTTATTCATTTTATCTAGGTTGTCCAATTTGTTAGCATATAGTTGTTCATAACATTTTCATATAATCCTTTGCATTTCTTTGGTGTCAGTTCTTATTTCTCCTCTTTCATTTCTGATTTTATTTATTTGGGTCCTCTCTCACTTTTTCTTGATGATTCTAGTTAAAGGTTTGCCAATCTTATTTATCTTTTCAAAGAGCCAGATCTTGAATTCATTTATCTTTTGTATCATTTTTAGACTCCATTTTGTTTATTTCCTCTTTGATCTGTATTATTTCCTTCTTTTTACTCACATTGGGCTTTGTTTGTTGTTGTTTTTTAAAATACCTGTAAGTGTAAAGTTAGATCATTTATTTGAGCTTTTTCTTATTTCTTGAGATAAGCCTGCAATGCTATGAATTTCCCTTTTAGGATTGCTTTTCCTGTGTCCCACTGATTTTGGATGGTTTTGTTCTCATTTTCACTTATTGTGAGGTTTCTTTTGATTTCTTCTTTGGTCTTTTTGTTCACCCATTTATTGTTTAATAACATGTTATTTAGCTTCCATATCTTTGGGTAATTTTTAGTTTTCTTCTTGTGATTGATTTCTAGTTTCATAGCATTGTGGTCAGAGAAGAGGCTCGATATGATTTCAATCTTCTTGAATTCATTGAAACTTGTTTTGTGTCCTAACATGTTGTCTCTCCTAGGTAATATTCCATGTGCACTTGAAAAATATGTATATTCTGCTGCTTTGGGATGAACTGCTCTGTAGATAACAATTAAATCTATGTAATGTAACAGGTGATTTAAGGCCACTTCACCTTGTTTTCTTTGAAAGATATATCCATTGAAGTCAATGAGGTGTTAAAATCCCCTAGTATGTCTGTAATTCTGTTGATCTTTCCCATTATGTCCATCAATATCTGCTCTACATATTTAGGTGCTCCTGTGTTGGGTGCATAAATGTTTAGTAGAGTTATATTTTCTTATTGGACTGTTCCCTTTATCACTATGTAGTGTCCTTCTTTGTCTCTTACTATAGCCTTGTTTTTAAAGTCTATTTTGTCAGATATAAGTATTGTTATCCCAGCTTTTCTTCCTTTCTCATTTGCATGAAATATCTTTTTCCATCCCTTTACTTTTAGTCTGTGTGTATTTTTCAATCTGAGGTGGGTCTCTTAGAGGTCTTGCATTTTAGGGGTCTTGCTTTCTTGTTGATTCAGCTAATCTATGTCTTTTGATTGGAGTATTTAAACCATTTACATTTAAAGTGATTACTGATAGATATGTATTTATTACCATTTTATTTTTTAATGTTTTTCTTCTTCTTCTAATTTTTCTCCTCCTTCTCCTCCACATCCTCTTCCTCTTCCTCCTCCTTCTTCTTCTCCTCCTCTTTTTTGCAAGCACTTTAACATTTGTTACAGTACTAGTTTGGTGTTAACAATGTTTTTTTAGCTTTTTCTTGCCTAGGAAGCTTCTTATTTCTTCTTCAATTTCAAATGATAGCCTTGCTGGGTAAAGAAGCCTTGGCTGTACACCCTTGCATTTCATCACCTCAAATACTTCATGACAAACCCTTCTGGCATGAAATGTTACTGTTGAGAAACATTTGACAGGCTAATTATGGCTCCCTTTTTGGTAACTGTTTTTCTCTTGTGGCTTTTAAGACTCTCCTTTTCTTTAAGCTTTGCCATTTTAATTAAGATGTGTCTTGATGTAGGCCTATTTGGGTACATTTTGTTTGGGACCCTCTATGGTTGCTGGAGTTGTGTGTCTTTTCCCTTAAGTAGGTTAGGGAAGTTTTCGATCATAATTTGTTCAAATAAGTTCTGAATCCCTTGCTCACTCTCTTCTGATATTCCCATGATGCTGATGTTGTTACACTTAATGTTGTCCCAAAGATTTTTAAAAGTTTTTTAAAAAACATTTTTTAAGGTTCTTTTTTCTTTTTGTTTCTCTGCTTGGGTGTTATTTTCTATTTTGTCTTCCAAATTGCTGAGTCAAACCAACTGTTTATTTCCTCCTGTGTATTATTTATTTCAGGTATTGCATTCTTTATTTCTGACTGGTTCTTTTTAACGATTTCTATGTCTTTTTTCATGCTGTTGAAGATCTTTATAATCATTTCTAAACTCACTCTATATCTGATAAATTGCTTGCATCCATTTCATTTAGTCTTCTTCTGGAAAACTCTTTTTTTTTTCTCCTCATTTGGTGATGCAGACACCAGCCCACAGTGCCTGCAGTGTTATGGATGAGACGAGATACATTCATACGGACTACTGAGTCCTGTGGAGGAAAAGGGATGGCATGGCTACTCTCTCAAGGGGAGAGTGTGCCGACCCTTGCCTTGACGGGTTTTTTTTTTTTTTTTGCCTTGACAGGTTTTTTATTGGTTTTCAATTTTCATGGGAATACAGGCAAAGCTCATTAATCATTGTTAGTCAGTGAGGATCAAACAAAGAACTATAAGGGCTTATTCTGAGTCAGGGTCTGTTAGCTAAAGGGCTATAAAACTTTGGGAAGCAAACTCATTTCCTGCTTGGACCCTTATCATTTAATTGAGAGCATTCTTTAGCAAAGCAGTTTTTATAGGATTTTATGTATTCTCTCTTAGGCCTGGTCACCTGGGGAGCCCACCCTTTCAAGCACAGGGCTGCACTGCCCTCTGTCATTGTTTCAGGCTTAAGACAGGCAGGGGAAGTAAGGCAGCCAAGAGATTAGGAGGCTTCTTGCAGACAGAATGAGGACTCAGGCTGTGTCAAAGCTGAGGGGTGAGGGTCCATCACTCCCTTTTGGTATAGCCCCCCAAGTCCTTCCCTGGAGCCTCCCCATGATTGTGCCTGTCTTAGGTTGTTCTTCCCTTGAGGAATCTTACCTGTCATTGGCTAACTGATCAAGCATTGGGGGCCAGGCAGGGTGAAGTAAAAGGAGCAGAAGTGGTGCTCCAGCCAGGGAGATAAGCTTTGTTTCCTTAGTGGCTTATGGTCCAAAGGTTGCTCACTCAGACTTAGCCATGGAGGGGTTACAGCTTCTGAAGCCAGGCAGGGTAGTTCCCAACAATTTGGGGCCCACTTCTTTGTTCTCAAAAGGTCACATTTTGGCCACCTCTTTTTGTATGTCTCTATGTATTAGGTAGATCTGCAAAAACTCTGGTTCAGATCTGTGCCAGACAATGCCTATGACCAGTCCTGGACAACTTGTTTGGAGATATAAGTGACCCACAGCTTTGTCTCCCTCTGTTGGGTCTAGGTGTGTGCTGACATAACCAAGCTGCAAACCAAGGCAAGCTTTTACCAGCACCTTTCCTGGGGATGGGTCAGCTAAAGTCTCAGAACTCCTAGAGATCTCCCTCTATCTGCAGGCTTTCTATTACAGTTGATCTCTGTGATAGACTCCAGCTGTACTCTTCTGCAGCCCAGCTTAAACTCCACAGGGTAGAGTGAGATGGATTCCTGCAGGTGGGGCTATTGCTTCCTCCCAGGCTGATGTCACTTGGAGGGGAGTGCTCTGCATGAGAAAGAGGGCTTCTGCAATATGAGGAATGACTCAACACATGGATCATAGCAGCTGACTCCTCAGCTCTCTCCCCAGAGCCACCAACTCCAAACTCTCCTTTTGTGGCTCTTGTATTCTCTGTCCTCCCTCTTCCAGAGGTAGGCTAAGTGGCTGCAAATGAAATTTTGTGGCCTTTAAAGGCACTCTGTATCTGCAGCCATCTCTCCCTGCTGCTTTTCACAGCCAGATGTTATTTGGGTTCCATTCCTGGTTCTGGTGCTCTTGGCTAGGGAGCCCAACTTGGGGTTTAGATCCCACACTTCAGAGGGGAAACCCCCTTTGGCTGCTAAAATATCCCTCCAGAATTTCAGCTGCCTCTCATGGTTGCCTAGCCAGGTCTCTTACTACTCCACACTTTCCACTAGCCTCATTGTGGTGATGTAATTTCTTCTATAAGTCTTGGTTATAAGGCTTCTCTAAGCTAGTGTTCAGCTGGTTATTCAAGATGATTTTGCTATAATTTAGTGGTAATTCCAGTTTAGTCCTTGGAGGAGGTTAGTGTACCTTCCACCTGCTCTGCTACCAGCTTGGATCTCTTGATATTATTGCTTTTAAGTAAAAAAAAATATAAGGCCAGAATGCTGTTATCACACTGATTATTTAACACAGCAAAAATATACTTGATAAATAAATAATGGATGGAAAAATAAAAAGTTGAAAGAGAAGAGATTAAATATATTCCTTAAAAGATTATATATTTATCTACATTGATAACTTGATATTTTCTACTGACATTATTAAAACAAAGCAAAGAATTCTGAAATGTTGCCAGATTCAAGGTGTATTAACAATAATCAATGGTACCCCTCTACACCAGCAAATATTATCTTCACAAAGTAGCTCACAAAATAACATCTCAATAGAGAACAAAACAAGTATAGATTCATCACCTATCTTTGCAGAGAAAAATAACAGAGTGTTTAGTAAGGACTGAACAAATGGAGAAATATACTGGATTTATGAGGGAGAGGCCTAAACTTGTATAGAGGTTGTATCTCCAATTTAACTTATAAATTCTATGCAATTTTACCAACAAACATTCTAAACCTTTATGTGAAAATAGTGTTCACATATGGTTAGGTTAATTTTGAAAGAGAAGAGCAAAGAATGGGTTTTGCTATACCAGGTATGAAGGCATATTGTAAATTATGATAAAAACAAAGAGTATTAGTGCAGAGGTAGAAAAACACATCAAATAGATGAAAATAGAGATGATAACAATAGAATCTCATGTACTTGGAAGCTTCATGTGTGATAAAAAGTGGCACTAAAAATCAGCAGTATGTTGGTGTGGTAATTGTGATTTATATATTTCTCATACACAAGGTCTGTCCAGAAAAACTCTCATTAATATAATGAGAACAGTTTGCATGACACTGATGTAACCTGGCAACCAAGGACAGTGGACTGGAATGCGCATGTATGAACAGTGACGACTTCACTGTACTAGTCAGTGGGGGCAGTAGACACCATTGAGTGAGCATGTGTACTGTGTGGCTATTGTATTCAAAATGAGTGAGTGAGTAGAGCAATGAATATGAATCAAATTTTGCCATAAGCTTGAATATTCCTCCACAAAAACTATTCGGGTGGTTCAGAAGGCTGCAGCTACAGGCAACTGGTAATTGGAAGCTTCATCAGGACAATGCGCCTGCTCATGCAGCACATCTTGCACAGAATTTTTGGGTGAAATATCAAATGAACCAGGTGATTCAGCCCTCCAGATTTGGCATCTCATGAATTCTGGCTTTTCCCAAAACTACAATCTTCTTTGAAAGAGAAGAGATTTCAGACTGTCCATGAGATTCAGGAAAATATGACAGGGCAGCTGATGGTAATTGGGAGAACTGTGTGAGGTGCCAACGTGCCTACTTTGAAGGGGACTGAGGGGTCATTGTCCTATGTATAATGTTTCTTGTATCTTGTATCTTCTTCAATAAATGTCTCTTTTTCATATTATATGGCTGGATACCTTCTGGACAGATCTCATATGCCTAAGGGAAATAAAATCTCAGTCTTGAAAAGATATTTGGATTTCCATGTTTATTGCAGCATTATTCACAATAGCCATGAAATATGGAGAGAAAAAAAAACCCTGTGTTTATTTGTGAATAAATGAATAAAGAATAACACACACACACACACACACACACACACACACACACACACTGGATGTTCAGCTATGAGAGTGAAATTTTGCCACTTTGCAAAATTTCTCCCAATTACCATCAGCGGGATACCTTCTGGACAGACTATTTATATTGGATTCCTGGCTCACAGCTACCAAGACCCTTGGAATTTCCTAAGTGTCCAGAGTGATAAAGGTATCTTCTGTTATGCTAATGTGGTGAGTTTTGGAAAGCAGCAAAGGAAGACAGCAGGTTGCTAGGGGAACCAACTCTATATGATTAGAGTGTTAGGACTTTCAGTCCTAACCCCTGATCTCTAGGAGGAAAGATGGGCTGGAGGTTGAATCAATGGGTAATGATTTAATCAATCATGCATTTGCAGTGAAGTTGTTATAAAAACCCAAACAACTGGGTTTGGAGAGCTTCTTGGTTGGTGAACACGTGGTGATTTGGTGGAAAATGGTGTCCTTGGAGAGAGTATGGAAGCTCCATACCCTTAACACATATCTTGCCCTAGGCATCTCTTCTATCTGGCTGTTTCTGAGTTATGTGCTTTTAAAAATGTACTTTTTACCACAACAAATGATCCACCAAATTGTAGTATTATTATTATACCGCAAAACAATTTCATCTTCAAGTTTGAACATTTTAACTTGGATTACCATAGCATTTTCAATAACTCCCAATGTCACTTCTTCAATAGAATATACTTCTAAAAACTATGCTCTGTTCTCAAAAATTAAATAATGAAGTATTTTGAAATTAATTGACTAATTATAGCAGCTGATGATGTGACTATGGTACAGGCATCAATAAACTGTTTGGATGCTATTTTTTTGCAAATAGAGCCATTTCTTCACATATACATGAAAAGATTTAAAATTGAAAGAGTAAAATTAATTTAGAATAGCAATTATTTGATCTAAATAAAAAGTGATGCTTCACAGAGTAATATGTAAATGCCTGTCTGGTTCTGCATATGTTAAATAGTCTTTGGGTATAGTCTTATTTAAGTAACTATAAGCTTTTGAGATAGATGCTGCTGTTTTGCACAGATTTGTGTTTCTGGTTTCCTTGTGGTCAGTGATATCACTACATGTCCCTCCCTGTACTATGGCTATATATCAAAACATGTTATGTGTATGTTACATGTTCACTGTCAACTATTAAAATAGTGTGAAATAGGATAAATTCTTCAATTCAGTTTAGAATTAAAAACATGCATTTTCAGTTCATTGCTACCAACAGTGTTTAGTGTAAAATAAAAACAAAAACCAAAAGTATAAAATAAGTAAACATTGTGGAATGATACCTTGTAACCAGTGGAAAAACCATGGTAACAAAGGTTTGGTAGCTCTTCTTTATATGTTTCAGAACTGGAGTGCTCAGCTTCCATGTCCTATAAGTATTCTACATCTTATAACTAATAATTTTACAACATATAATTTACTATGTTTCTCAGTGACTCAGCTGACTGGGGGCATTTTGTAGGTTGTGCCCTAGGTCATAAATAACTGGCTGGTGGACCAACTGTATGGTAGAGACAGCAGTTTTGAATACTTCTCTCACTACCACTTTAGATGTCCCCTCTTGCTAGTGTTTGAGCACACTTTCTTTTAACCACTGAACACCTTTAATGATGTACTTAAAAGGGAGGTATTAGTTATACTGTGCCTGGAAAGGGCCAGACAAAATTGGGGTTATGGCTAGTTACCTCAGATTTTGTCGTGTCTAAATCAGAAATTTGTTCACACCCTACTAGGTGATATCATGGTAGAGGCTGGAATGAAGAGTGGAGGTTTATTGAACTCAACCTGCCTTATTTTAATGCAATCATTAATAATAATATCTCATAAATAAGTGGAAAATCCAGGGGGTAGACAGTGAGGCAATGGGAGCAACCAGAGCTGTCCTGGGCAAGTTGGGAAGCATGGGCACTGTATGTATCAGTTATATTTGGGTAAAATAATTATTTTCTGGAAAGAAGTATATGTCAATACACATATTTAGCAAACTGTGTCTTGTCTGGGCTAATGGAGATGGATCTTAATATGGGTAAAACTAAACTGCTGGCAATTTCCCAATCTTCCCTATTATGGTCAAATAGATTTTAATCTTTAAGAGATTAAATGCCCAGGAGCTTATTTATTCATGCATTCAATAAGCTTCTACTGAGCACATGTAGTACAAATGGCCCTCTAAATGGCAGTTTTCTAGTTACAGGAGAGGGATACAGATACTCTTTTTTTCTCTGACTCTGAAATTCTGGCCATACATGCATACATTCCCTATCTTGAACTTGTAGATAAGTACAAAAAATTTTGGAAAACAATCACAAATGTGAGTTATGTAACAAAAAAATGGTGATTGAGAGGCAGCATTTGAAAGAGCTCAAGTCTTGGAATCTGGCAATATGGAAAAAGGGAATGGGAGGAACCCTTTCAACAGAAACTGTAGGCCAGTGAAATCAATGATGACCGACTAATCCACAAATGGGTGGAAAGTGCAGCTCATGTGATTGTTGCATAACTGAGATGTCTTGAATGTACAAGAGGTCTGTACATTGTCAAGAAGTCCAGCCATTGTTAATATAATGAGAGTGGTTTGAGTGACATTGATGTAACCTGGCAGCCAAAGAAGGTGGACTTGAACATGCATGCATGAACAATGATGATTTCACTATACTAGTCAGTGGGGACAGTAGACACCACTGAGTTAGTATGTGTACTGGGTGGCCATCACATTCAAAATGACTGATCGAATAGAGCCATGAATCTGCATCAAATTTTGCATTAAGCTTAAACATTCCTCCTTAGAAATTATTTGGATGATTCAGAAGGGATGCATCATTTTTCCCCTTGAAGGGGTGATGCAATGAGCACAGCACAAATAAAAGTGTGACATAAATGCTTTAAAGATGATCAAGAATCTGTTGAAAGTGATCTATGTTCTGGAAGGTCTGCAACAAGCAGAACACCCGAGAATGTTGAGCTTGTATGGCTGCAATCTACAAAGATCAGTGACTGACAGTGTGCGAACTAGAAGCTGATCTGAGGATTCCAAAAGCTACTGTGTCTGAGATTTTGAGGCAAGATCTTGTCATGGCAAAATGCATTCTGTGGCTTTAGCTACCAAAGCCCAGTGATCTCAATGGAAGTCACCTGGTTCTCCATGCCCAAAGAAGGCATGGGAAAGTTGCAGGAAGATCAAGATTATGTTAATTGTGTTTTCTGATTGGGAAGTTGTTGTCCATCACCAGTACACCCCTCCAGGTCAAACAATTAACAAGGAGTAGTACCTCAATGTTCTTTGTTGGTTGAGAGATGCAATATGATGAAAATGGCCATAGCTATGGGCAACTGGTGATTGGCAGCTTCATCACAACAGTGCTCCTCTTCATGCATCATGACTTGTGCAGAGTTTTTTTGTGAAACATCAATCACCCACGTGAGTCAGCCCCACTACAGCCCAGATTTGGCAGCCTGTGACTTCTGGCTTTTCCCCAAACTAAAATCACCTTTGAAAGGGAAGAGATTTCAGACCATTAATGAGATTCAGGAAAATATGATGGGGCGGCTAATGGAAATTCCAACAAACGATTTTGCAGAGTGTTTTGAACAGTGGAAGAGATGCTAGGAGAACTGTGTGAGGTCCCAAAATGCCTAATTTAAAGGGGGCTGAGTGTCATTGTCCTATGTACAATGTTTCTTGTATTTTGTATCTTCTTCAATAAATGTCTCTATTTCTCATAGTACATGGATGGATACTTTCTGGATAGACCTTGTACACGGAACTGATCCCTCAATACCTTCTTAAGCTCTAGCCATTAGGAAATAATACTGGTAGAGGCCAGTCTGCCTGGTGGATTGGCCACAATGTGTTCATATGATGATATTGCCAAGTAAAATGTATCTGGCCAGATTATCAGGGTCAAATGCCAGAACCTCAGGTGAGAAATCTTCCTTTCGTATTATCCTTGTGTAGAAGCAGGGATCATATATCAGATATCTACCAGAACACAGACTGTATTCTACAATATATACCTTTTCCTCCTTAGAGTTTTATCATTGTTGTTATTCAATACCTGTAGTTCTCAGCTCCGGGTGGACATAGTAAGCCTCCAAGCTCACAACTTTTGTAATGAAACACCCAATGGATCAGGTTGCCTGGGAATCTATGTAGGATTCATCTGATGAGTAAAAAACAATATGTTTGTGTGCTTCCAGGAACTGTTTACTCTTTGAAAGTAAGAATTGCATTAATGCTGAAACCTAGCTGTGGAGATCAATAGCAAATGGATTTATTTTTCACGTGTAGGAGAAAATGGAAGTGTCTGGTTAACCTGATGGCATTTGTTCTGCTATTGAAAGTTCATTATTTAACTGATATCTCTGCACGAGGAGGTTGAAATTTGAGATATTGTTAGACATCCTGACTGAAGTAGAGGTTGCACAGGAATCTGAACATTAGTGGTTTTTTTCTTTCAGTACAGCATGTCCTCAAACATCAGTGCTGTGCTTTAGCATTTAAGCAACAAAGATTACCCCCCCCCCTTTTACCATGGAGTCTTTACATATGCTATCTTAATTTCTTAGAATGACATTATTCATCTGTTCAGCAAACCCAGTCTTCCTTCTAAGTCACATGCCAAGGCCACTTTCTCCAGGTGGGTCTGGTCTGATTCCTTTTCATGGAAGTCAGAGCCAAGAGAGAGTGTTTGCTAAGTTACAAAGACCTGGGCCATGTACAGTCCAGTGCAGGGCTAGTGCAGGATAAGCCATTGCAGACTTTATGCAAATAGGTATAGTCTGAGAGGCCAGAGCAAACAGAACATATATGTAGCAGGATTATGCAAACAGATTCGAGAAATGAAAGAAAAATGACAGGGTTTTGCTGAGAAAAGCAGAATAAGAAGTAACTGCAGTGTAAGAAGAGACCAAGTGATGTCTAGATACAGGCTGTGGGGACTGGCCACATACTTTGCTTGCATTGGTGTGGCTGATCAAATAATTGAACTGGTTTCACTAAAATACACTAATGCTATGTACACTAGCCTTATCACATATTCTGATTAAACTCAGTTTGGTCTATTTCAACACTTAAATGGAATAACTGGCCCTAATTTAAATATTTTGAAATAATTGAGTTGTTTGTAGCCACAAGATTTTCCTTGAATCAAATGGAACCCAACAATAACAAAAACAAACAAACAAAAGACCTAAAAAGCTTTTCTTCTTCTAAGAGATAGTGGAAGGCTATTTTCATGGATAATTGGAGAATATCTGAACAACTTTATTTTTTTGGTATTTTTAAAATTTATTTTTAAATTACAGCTGATGTACAATATTATATTAGTTTCAGGTGTACAACATAGTGATTAGTCACTGATATGTTTTCCAAAGTGATCACCCCAATAAGCCTAGTACTCATCTCATTCCATACATAGTTATTATGATGTTATAGGTCAAATACCCAAGACTAATTTTTTCTTTATTTTTTTATTGTTTACATATTATAGTTGTCCCTACTTTTTACCCCTTTGCTCACCTCCACCCAGCCCCTCACCCTACCCAGGCCATTACCACAATGTTTTCTGTGTCTATGGGTCATGTGTATATGTTATTTAGTTAATCCCTTCACCTTACAAATACCAAGACTATTTTATAACCTGCAAGTTTTACTTCTTAATCCTTTTCTTTTTTTCACCCATCCTCTCAAATCCCTCCCATCAGAATAGAGAGCTCAGAAATAAACCCACACCTTTATAGCCAAGTAATATTCAACAAAGGAAGCAAATACATACAATGGACTAAAGATAATTTATTCAATAAATGGTGTTGGGAAAATTGGACAGATATGTGTAGAAAAATGAAGCTAGACCACCTTATACCACACACAAGAATAAATTCAAAATGAATCAAAGACCTAAATGAAAGGTCTGAAACCATAAAAATCACAGAAGAAAACATAGGCAGCAAAATCTTGGACATTGCTTGTAGCAATTTTTTATCTGATATATCTTCCCAGGCAAGGGAAACAAAAGAAAAAATAAACAAATGGGACTACATCAAACTAAAAGGTTTTTATCAACAAAAGGAAATTATCAACAAAATAAAAAGACAACTCACAGAATGGGAGAACATATTCACCAATGCATCTGGTAAGAGGTTAATATCCAAAATTTACAAAGTACTTACAAAACTCAGCACCAAAAAACGCCCCAAACAACCCAATTAAAAAATGGAAAAGGACATGAATAGACACTTCTACAAGGAGGACATACACATGGCCAATAGACATATGAAAAGATGCCCAACATCACTAATCATCAGAGAAATGCAAATTAAAACCACAATGGGATATAATCTCACACCTGTGGGAATTGCTATCATGAATAAATCAAGAAAACAAGTGCTGGCGAGGATGTGGAGAAAGGGGAACCCTTTCTAACTCTTGGTGGGAATGCAGACTGGTGCATACTGGAAAGCAGTATGGATATACCTCAAAAAATTAAAAATGGATCTGCCTTTTTATCCAGTGACCACAATTCTGGGAATATATCTGAAGGAACCTAAAATACTAATTCAAAAGAACATAAGCACCACTATGTTCATTGCAGTGTTATTTACAATCACCAAGATAATGGAAGCAACCCAAGTGGACATCAGTAGATGAGTAGATAAAACAACTATGGAACATTTACACAATGGAATACCACTTGGCCATGAAAAAGAAGAAAATCTTGCACAGTAAGGATGGACCTAGAGAACATTAGCTACATAAAATAAGTCATCTGGCAACAACTGTTTTGCTCCACTTATCTATCTGTGAGTTTATTTCTGTTTCAGAACAACTTCATTTTAACATGTATTTAGAGTCCCTGCTAACCAGTAGCTAATCATAACAACCATTTATATCAATGGGGAATTAGCTCTATAGTATTCTGTTGTGTGAATGTTTGTTTTTCCATTCCCCAATTAAAATACACGGATTATTTTAAGTTTTTGGAAATTCTGAATAATGCTGCTACTTACAGTTGTGTTTAGGTTTTTGAATGGACATAATTTACATTTCTCTAGAATAAATGCCCAGAAGTAGGATTACTGGGTCATATAAAGTATATGTTTAACTCTATAAAAAATGGCAAATTGTTTTCTGTAGTGCCTTTTGCATTCTTACCATGAGTGTCTGAGAATTCCTGTTGGTCTACATTGTTGCCAGTACTTTATATTATTAGTGTTTTTAAATTTTAGCTTTTCAATAGATATGCAATGATATTTCATTATGGATCCAAATTCAACTTTTCTAATGACTAATCATGTTTAGGATCTCAATATGTTTATTTGCCATCAGCAATAGAATCTCTTCAATTCTTTTGCCTATTAAAATGAGTTGATTGTTTTAGGCTTGTTTTGAGAGTTCTTTAAATCTTCTGGATACAAGTCCTTTGCTTGATATATAATTTGGCAATATTTTCTCCTATTCTGTGGCTTGTTTCATTATTCTCTTAACAGTGTTCCTAACAGATCAAAGTTACTAACTTTGATGAGATTTTATCACTTTTTTCTTTTATTTATCATCTATTATCTTTTTTTTATTGTTGTTCAGTTACAATTATGCCACCTTTTTCCCCTTTGCTCACCCTACCCCATCTCCCCACACTTCCACAGTCACTCCTTCCACCCCCCCCCATTTACACATGCCCATCAATCCTCTCTATTCATGTTCCTTGACTTGCCCTTTACCCTTTTCCCCCTGTTACATCCCTTCTACTTCCTCTCTGGTCACTGTCAGTTTGTTCTTTATTTTCAAGTCTCTGGTTCTATTTTGCTCATTTGTTTTGTTGATTAGGTTTCACTTATAGGTAAGATCATATATTTGTCTTTCACCGCTGGACTTATTTCACTTAGCATAATGCTCTCCAGTTCCATCCATGCTGCCATGAAGGGTAGGAGCTCCTTCTTTCTCTTTGCTGTATAGTATTCCATTGTGTAAATGTACCTCAGTTTTTTGATCCACTCATTTACTGATGGGATCTCAGGCTGTTTCCAGCACTCAGCTATTGTAAAGTGTGCTGCTATGAACATCGTGGTGTATATGTTCTTTTAAATTATTTTTTCAGTATTCTTGGGGTATAGTCCCAGCAGTGGGATCTCTGGTTCAAAAGGCAATTCCATCTCTAGTTTTTTGAGGAAATTGCGTACTGTTTTCCACAGTGGCTGCATCAGTCTGCATTCCCACCAAAAGTACATTAGGGTTCCCTTTTCTCTGCATCCTCTTCAGGACTTGTTGTTTGTTGATTTGTTTATAATGACTATTCTGACTGGTGTGAAGTGGTATCTCATTGTAGTTTTAATTTGCATCTTTCTAATGGCTAGTGGTGTGGAGCATTTTTTCATGTGTCTCTGGGCCCTCTGTATGTCCTCCTTGGAGAAGTATGTGTTCAGGTCCTTTGCCCACTTTTTAATTGGATTGCTTGTCTTTCTGGAGTGGAGTCATGTGAGTTCTTTATATATTTTGAGATCAAACCCTTGTCTGAGATATCATTGGCAAATATATTTTCCTGTACAGTTGGTTCCCTTTCCATTTTGTCGATGTTTTCTTTAGTCATACAGAAGCTTTTTAGTTTTATATAGTCCTATTTGTTTATTCTTTCCTTTATGTCCCTTGCCCTAGGGGACATATCAGTGAAAATATTGCTGTGTGGGATATTTGAGATTTTTATGCCTGTGTTTTCCTCTAGGACTTTCATGGTGTCATGACTTATATTTAAGTCTTTTATGTATCTTGAGTTTGTTTTGGTGCATGGTATAAGTTGGTGGTCGAGTTTCATTTTTTGCATGTAGCTGTCCAGATCTTCCAACACCACTTGTTGAAGAGGCTATTTTTACTCCATTTTATGTTCCTTTGTCAAATATTAATGGACCATATTGATATGGGTTTATTTCCTGGGTGCTCTATTCTGTTCTATTGGTCTATGTGTCTGTTCTTATGCCAGTACCAGACTCTTGATTACAGTGGCCTTGTAATACAGTTTGATATCAGGTATTGTGATCCCTCCTACTTTGTTCCTCTTTCTCAAAATTTCTGAGGCTATTTGGGGCTGTTTATGTTTCCATATGAATTCTTGAAATATTTGTTCTATGTCTGTGAAATATGCCATTGGTATTTTGATAGGGATTACATCGATTCTATAGATTGCTTTGGACATTATGGACATTTTGATGATGTTATTCTTCCAATCCATAAACATGGTATATGCTTCCATTTATTTGTGTGTTCCTTAATTTCTTTCTTCAGTGTTATGTATTTTTCTGAGTACAGGTCTTATACCTCCTTGATTAAGTTTATTCTTAGGTATTTTATTTTGTTTGTTGCTATTGTAAATGTTTTTTTTTTTTCCTAACTTCTGTGTCTGATATTTCATGTTTGGCGTACATAAATGCCTTTGATTTCTGAATGTTGACTTAGTATCCCACCATTTTGCCAAATTCATTTATTAGGTTGAGTAGTTTTTTGGTGGTCTATGGGTTTTCTATGGACACTAGCACATCATCTGCAAACAGTGACAGCTTTACTTCCTCCATTCTAATTTGGATTTTTTCCCACTTTTTCTTGTCTGATCACTGTGACTAGAACTTCCAGCACCATGTTGAACAGAAGTGGTGAAAGTGGGCATCCTTATCTTGTTCCTAATCTTAGTGGGAAAGTTTTTGTTTTTGCCTATTGAGTATGATGTTGGCTGTAAATTTCTTGTATATAGCCTTTGTTATGTTGAGGTGTGCTCCATCTACTCCCACTTTGCTGACTGTTTTTATTGTAAATTAATGCTGTATTTCATCAAATGTTTTTTCTGCATCTATTGGTATGATCATGTGGTTTTTGTTTTTTGTGTTTTTCATGTGGTGTATTGCATTTATTGATTTGCATATATTGTACTATGCCTGAATCTCTGGGATGAATCCCACTTGTTTGTGGTGTATGATCTTTTTAATGTATTGCTGGATTTGGTTGCCAGTATTTTGTTGAGGATATTAGCATCTTTGTTCCTCAGAGATATTGGCCAGTAGTTTTCTTTTTCATTGTGTCTTTATCTGATTTTGGAATTAGGATAATACTGGCCTCAGAAAAAGTTTGTGAGTCTTCCCACTTCTTGGATTATTTGGAATAGTTTGAGGGGTTAACTCTTCTCTAAATGTTTGGTAAAATTATCCTGTATCACTTTTTTCTTTTATTGATGGTATTTTTGGTGCTTTATTTAAGACCATTTTGCCTAAATGAAATCATAAAACTTTTCTCCATGTTTTCCTATAAGATGTTTATAGTTTTAAATTTACATCTATAATTCATTTGGGTTTTATTTTGCTTGTCATATAGAGTGCAGGTCAAGAATCATTTTATTGAATATGGAGATCCCTTTTCTACACTCTCATTTGCACATTCACCATTGAATTACTTTTGCACCTTTTTAAAAAAAATAAATCAACCATATTTGTGTGGATCTATTTGTAGATTTTAAAACTATCCCCCCCTGGTCTATATGTCTATGCTTTTAACCATTACAGCATTGTTTTAACTACAATAACTGTAAGTATGCCTTAAAATCAGGCAGTATGTCTCCTGATTTGTCTTTTCAAAAATTCTTTAATCGATTCTTGATTCTCTACTTTTCAATTTTAATTTAGAACCAGATTTTCTGTATATACAAGGCATCCTGCTAGGATTTTGAATGGGATTGCATTAAATATAAAGATTAATTTGGCTAGAATTGATATCTTAACTATATGAGACTTCTAATACATTTATACATGCCTCTTTATTTATGAGATCTTCTTAACCTTCTTTCATCAGTATTTTATGGTTTTCAACATACATATTCTGTATAAATTTAAAAAATTTATTCCTGAGGGAAGATGGCGGCATGGTAGGAAGGAGCAGATTCTGTATCTATCATACCCAGGGGGAAAAATAGTCGCCATTCTAGGTAGGAACAGAGCTAAGAGCCAACATTATCATGACATAAATGAAAATAGGAGATCACAAATTGTAGCGGACATTGAAAATCCTGAGAGTAAGGAGACTACGTGGATCAGCGGGGATGGGGGGGACTAGGGGGGTTGCAGCTCCAGACTCTGTGCGCTGGGGTTGGCCGCGGGGCTCCGGGGAGAGAGCTGGGTAAACCAATTCCTGGCCAAACAGAGACTGAGCAGCACCCAGGGAGGCCAGTTTACTGGAGGGTACAGAGAAAGGAGTGAGAGAGGAGTGAGGAAGAAGAGGCTCCCACATAGGTGATGTAAGCACCTATGAAAAGCCCTGGTGAAAGTGTGCACTCCACCCTGTGCATCCAAAGGCACCCACCTCTACACCCGTGCCCCCAACCTGGAGAAATCGAGGTTTGGTGAAACTCTCAGAAACCACAACATTGAAAAAGGAAAAGGCGTGGGCATTCCGCGGGACCTATTATGTCCAGGCTGTGAATTTGGGAGAACTGGGCGCCCCTCGGGATCCAGCTAGTGCACACCCCTGAAACCAGAAAATAGGCGGGTGCTCTGCGGGACATTGGAACACATGGCAGTGAACTCCCAAGGACACACATAGTTCCACCCAGACTCGTCACAGAAGTCCATTCTGAGAGGCACCAAACAGGCTGGGGGGAGAATGCTCGCCTACACTATAAACAGTACGCGAAAGGCTGACTGAGTCCTGAACGGCAACAGAGAAAAACTGTGTCCAGTAGCCCATGAGTGAATGGAAGCCAGCTAGAAAAACCGGTTTGACCAGTCTGAAACCAATAATAGGTGGAAACTGTGAACACCTAGATACCCCAGAGAGACTGAACCACAGAATCTCACAGATATTCTACCACACAAGTCCACACGATAAACCTAGGGAGACAGAACAGATCAATTTAAGAAGCTAAGGCTAGCAAGAAGAATCTCATGAGTAATGAGAAGACAAAGAAACAATCCCCAAAAGAAGGGAAAGGAGGAAGCCTCAGAAAGAATGCTAACTGAAATAGAGGCAACTCAACTATCAGATTCTGAGTTCAAAGCAATGATTATCAGGAAGTTCCATGAACTCTCATTGAGTTACCAGAAACTACAGGGAAGCTACAATGAACTCACTGCAAACTATATCAACATGAAAAAGGAAATAGAAACTATCAACAAGGACCAGGAGGAAATGAAGAATACATTTCTGAACTGAAGAACACAGTAGAAGGAATGAAAAGCAGGATCAATGAAGCAGAAGATCGGATCAGCGAGCTGGAGGACAAATAGAAAAAAGCACCCAGAAAGAGCAAGAACAGGAAAAGAGGCTCAGAAAGAATGAAGAGGTATTAAGAGAAATGCAAGACAATATGAAACATAATAATATCCATATAAGACGGATACCTGAAGGAGAAGAAGAGCAAGGGGTAGAAAACTTATTTGAAAAAGGAATGATGGAAAACTTCCCTAATCTGATGAGAGAAAAAGTCACACGAATCCAGGAAACACAGAGAGTCCCAATCAAGAGGAACCCAAAGAGGCCCACCTCAAGACACATCATAATTAAAATGGCAAATTTTCAAGACAAAGAGAGAATCTTAAAGGCAGCAAGGGAGAAACAGGAAGTAACATACAAGGGAGCCCCAATAAGACTAGCAGCTGACTTCTCAACAGAAACGCTCCAAGCCAGAAGAGAATGGCAAAATATATTCCAAGTAATGAGAACCAGAGGTCTGCAACCAAGGTTACTTTACCCAGCAAGGCTCTCAATCAAGATAGAAGGCCAAATAAGAAGCTTCCCAGACAAAAGAAGTCTAAAAGAATACACCTCCACCAAACCAGCT
>CM052541.1:84392528-84421940 GCA_028533065.1 Trachops cirrhosus
GTAAAGTAGCCTTGGTTGCAAACCTCTGGTTCTCATTACTTTGAATATTTTTTGCCATTCTCTTCTGGCTTGGAGTGTTTCTGTTGAGAAGTCAGCTGCTAGTCTTATTGGGGCTCCCTTGTATGTTACTTCCTGTTTCTCCCTTGCTGCCTTTAAGATTCTCTCTTTGTCTTGAAATTTTGCCATTTTAATTATGATGTGTCTTGAGGTGGGCCTCTTTGGGTTCCTCTTGATTGGGACTCTCTGTGTTTCCTGGATTTGTGTGACTTTTTCTCTCATCACCTTAGGGAAGTTTTCCATTATAACTTTTTCAAATACGTCCCTTCCAGGTTCATGGGTGTGTACGATGGCGCCTCTCACCAGGGTGCAGGCCTCGGGCGCACTTCAGCACGTCTTCGGAAAGCTCACTGTGGAGTGCGCACGCCACCGCTTCTAGATTCACAGGTGTGTACACTGTGGATTCTGAGGGGCTGGAACCTCCCCCGAATTTACGTCCTGGGCACCAGCGATCCCGCAGAATGCCCGCGCTTTTTCCGTGCTCATCGCTGTAGGCACCCAGCCTTTTACTCAAAAAAGTAACTCTCTCTGGGTTGGGGCACTGGCGCAAGACTCGGTGGTCCCCGGATCCATTGTAAAGGCGCCTCTCACCAGGGTGCAGGCTTCGGGTGTGCTTCAGCACTCCTTTGGAAAGGTTTCTGCGGTTTGTGCGTGCGCCACTGCTTCCAGGTTCACGGGTGTGTACCTGTGGATTTTGGGGGACTCGATCCTCCCCCAAATTTCTGGCCTGGGCACTGGGGATCCCACAGAATGTCTGTGCTTTTTCCGTGCTCACGGCTGTAGGCACTAAGCCATTTACCTAAAAAATAACTCTCTCTGGGTTGGGGTGCCCACGCAAGGTCCTGCCGTCTTTGGCTCCACTGGCTGGGCTGTGATCTTCCCCAAAGCTTGTTCGGAGGTCCCCCGATCAGCCCTTGTTTGGCCAGGGAGAGAGCGGATGACCCAGCTCCCCTACCCCGAGAGCCCTGCGGCAGCTCCCGGATCTCTGGGGCTGGGGCTGCAACCTCCCTGCTCCCCAAGCTGATCCCTGGGCTGTTATTATCCTACAGTAGTCTCCTTACCTTCTCGTCTTTCAATGTCCGCTACAATTTTGATTTCTTATTTTCATGTATGCTGCAATGTCCTCTGTAGTATGGCTGGGTTTTCCTGTCTTTTGAAGAGGGAGGTGGCATGTGCTCCGACCATGCCGCCATCTTCTGAAACCAAGTATATCTGTATATTTTTAAGTAATGTTAAATTAAATAAAGGAGAGCTATAAGTAGTATAAGTGATATATTTAATTAAAAGATTTCCATGTATCACTGAGGTTTGAGAAACAGATTTTTGTTTTTATTTATTTATTTTCTTAATTATATTTTATTGTTTATGCTATTACAGTTGTCCCCAATTTTCCCCCTTTCATCCTCTCCACCCAGCTCCCTTCAGGAAATCCCCACATTATTGTCCATGTCCATGGGTCCTGATATATGTTCTTTGACTACTCTCTTTTCTATGCGGTACTTTACATTCTCATCACTACTCTGTAACTACTAATTTGTATTTCTTAATCCCTTCTCCTTTTCCACCCATCCCCTGGGTACCCCTCCCCTGTGGCAACTATCAAAACATTCTCTGTATCTATGATTCTGTTTCTGTTCTACTTGATTGTTCATTTTGTTTTTTAGATTCAATTGTTGATAGATATTTATTGCCATTTTATTTTTCATGTTTTTGATCTTCTTTTTCTTAAAGAAGACCCTTTAATATTTCATATACTATTGGCCTGGTGACAATGAATCCCTTTATCTTTTTCTTGTCTGGGAAGCTTTTTATCTGTCCTTTGATTCTAAATGATAGCTTTTCTGGGTAGAGTAATCTTGGTTGTAGGTCCTTGCTTTTCATCATTTGAATATTTCTTGCCAATCCCTTGTGGCCTGCAAAGTTTTGTTTGAGAAATCAGCTGACAGTCTTATGGGGGCTCCCTTGTAGGTAACTAACTGGTTTTCTCTTGCTGCTTTGAAAATTCTCCCTTTGTATTTAAGCTTTGGCATTTTAATTATGATGTATCTTGGAGTGGACCTGTTTGCATTCATCTTGTTTGAAACTCTTTGTGCTTCCCGAACTTGTATATCTATTCTGTTTTTTTCACCAAGTTAGGGAAGTTTTCCTTCGTTATTTTTTTTTTCAAATAAATTTCCAATTTCTTGCTCTCTTTCTTCTCCTCTGGCACCCCTGTAACATGAATGGTGGTATGCTTGAAGCTGTTCCAGAGGCTCTTTACACTATCCTAATTTTTTTGGATTCTTTTTCTTCTTGTTGTTCTGAATTGTTGTTTTCTGTTTCCTTATGTTCCAAATTGCTGATTTGATTCTCACCTTTATCCACTCTACTGTGATTGCCTCTAAATTGTTCTTTATTTCAATTAGTGTATACTTCATTTCTGAATGGGTCCTTTTTATGCTGTTGAGGTCCTCACTAAGCTCCTTGAGCCTCCTTATAACCTGTGTTTTGAACTCTGCATCTGATGGATTACTATCTCCATTTTGTTTAGTTCTTTTTTCATTGGGTCCACATTTCTTTGTCTCCTCATTTTGGCAGCCTCCCCATTTTTTTGTTTTTATGTATTAGCTAGAGCTATTATGTCTCTCAGGCTTGATAGAGTGGCCTAATATAGTAGGTGTCCTGTAGGGTACAGTGGCACAGCCTCCCTTATTACCCAAACTGGGTACTCAAGGAGTGTTCACTATGTGGGCTGTGCACATCCTCCTTCTATAGTTGAGCCTTGATTGCTGTTGGCATGTCCAAGGTCAGCCACTGCCTGTTTTCTGTTCAGAGTCACACAGAATTAGCTGCCCTCCACCTCTCACTCTGACGCCAGACAGTTCAGTTCCTCCCTGTATATTTCTGATGCCTTTCAATATGCTGCCTTGACACTGGATCTCAGAGGGAGTGAGTCCATGTAAGTCCATGTGTGGGCCCTTTAAAAGAAGGTGCATGGGATCCCAGAATTTCTTTCTTCCACAGACTCAATCCTTGCTGGGTTTTACAGCCAGAAGTTATGGAAATTTATCTTCCTGGCACTAGAACCCTGGGCTGGTGGGCCTAGTGTGGTGCTGGGACCACTTGATCCTGAGATACCCTCCCAATTTTTATCCACCACACACAGGTGTGGTAGCAGCTTGTTCCGTGTCTCTGCCCCCTTACCAGTCAGTATGTGGTTTCTTCTTTAATTCTGTAGTGTAGGACTTCCATTCAGCTCAATTTCCTATGGTTCTGAGTGATAGTTGTTCTATACTTTAGTTGTAATTTTACTGTGGTTGTGTGAGGAGACAAGTTGTGTTTACCAATGCCAGTATCCTGATGGGAAGTCCGAAGAAACAGATTTTTAATCCTTTTATCTAAAGCCAATCAACCTATTCAATTGAAAATGTGGTTCCTGAACCAGTAGTAGTATCATCAACTGGGAACTTGTTAGAGTTGCACATTCTTAGGCCCCAGCCAGACCAGCTAAATCAGAAACTCTGAGGTTGGAGCCCAGTGCCCTGTGCTTTCACAACCCCCCCACAGGTGAGAGATTGTGGTGCACCCTGATGTTCCACAGCAACTGCTCTAATCCTTCCTGTCCTTGTCTGTTTAGGCTTTCATCCTGTCTTAGGTCTCTCTGACTACAGTCTCTAACACTCCTAACCGTACTCCACACTGCTATGAGTGAGATATTTCTAGAGCATATTTATTATGACACTCCCCTTTTAAGTACCTCAAATGGTTAACTTAAGATGGTTATCTGTACAGGGCAAGACTTGATGCCCTTCATCAAGTTGTTGTGAGGGTAAGCATAAAGGAAACATTCATTAGATGGTAAAATCACATTATTGTTCTTCTCCTCCTCATTTTTGCCATTAGTAGTAGCATTTTCCATTGCTTAAAGAATTAATTATAAATGTTTTGTAAGTTTGTGAAACTATCTAACACATAAGTCTATGGAAGATGATCTCCTATTTACCAGCTTTCCTTATGTCAGGCACATAGCTGATACTGACTCTCAGTTAATGCCTGCTCTTGACAGTAAATGGCTAGAAGCAGTAGTAGAAAATTCATACTGGCCCTGGGACAGCAACAGCCATGACAGAGCTTCTAACGGTGTCCAGTGTCCAACATTTGTGGTGTCTGTAGAGAGTGATGAAAATTACTGGTAAAAGTAAAAATGGGTAAATGAAGCCATGTGGTTAACTTGTCTCATATTTGTACTTAGATCCTGTTTGAGACATTGTGCTTTATTTCCACTATATTTTCCATCCCCTATCATTTGTATAGTAGCTATGTGGTTTGGGTTCCTGAACTTAGCTCCAGAACTATAACCTGATTAGTCTGAGGAGACCATGATCATCAATGGTTTAGGAACTCAAACTTAAGCCAATCACACATGATAGTGTACTTGCCCAAATGAATATGTTGGCCCAATGGACTAAAGGATTGCTGATTCTCTGTTTCCTTCATCCATTTCATCTATTTATCTATAATCTATCTATCTATCTATCTATCTATCTATCTATCTATCTATCATCATCTATCTATCATCTATCATCTATCTATCTATCTATCTATCTATCATCTATTTATCCATCCATCACATCTCTCATCATCATAATTACTTATGTATTTATTTATTTATTTCTGACAGAAAACATGAAACTTCAATAATCATCATAAACCAAACTTCAATCCCACGTATGAAGCCAATGCTGTAGATAGCAGAAAGGAAAGTCAGAAGAAAATGTGGGTCTTGATGACTTTGAACATATAATCCATTAGCCTCAAATCCTAGCCAGTGCAGATCCACTACATAGAGCCATGTCGTTTATGCCCTCTACAACTTAATGTACATAGACCAAGATGTGACTGGTGGCCTTGCAGTCCTTAGTCTGAACTTATTGATATTTAAAACAAGTATCACCTTTGAAGCTTAGACAGTTTGAACTTTTTTGAAGTTACTACTTGTAGACAAAAAGACTCTGATATCCAGATAACATATATGCCCCTTAATTCCCCTATATTTTCACTATACATTATGTTCAATTTCTATAATGAAATTTAATAGCATTCAAGAAAAAGGCAATGTATGATAACTCTGTTATATCTTTGATACCTATCACAATGAATACACGTATTATAATTACTGGGTTGATAATAATTGATATTGTAGTTATCATTTATTAAACACCTGCTATATGTCAGTTGTGACTCCTGATACTTCACATATATTTTACCTTCTTAATCTCCACCAGTAGCTTTCTAAGTAAGAAATATTATTGTCAGTTTTCAGTTGAGGAGACAGCCTTATAACTGGTCAAAGAGTTATTATAAATGTAAGACCATGATTCAGACCTAAGTTCACTGACTCATTGATAAAGATGACAGTGATGATAATGTGACATGTTTCCTCCCCCCTCTGACAGTGTATGACTTTAGGATTTTATTCCAAGAAAGTGAATCTAGACTTCAGGGAATTTATGTTCAAAAATGAAAATAAGCCAAATGATTTCATCCTGGCCACAGGGCACCACACTTCCACTCAGAAAGTCAGCAAATTGTTCAAACCACACACTCTTTGGAATGTTCTAAAAACCCAGTCAGCAAGGGTGGACCCCAAAGGGTCAGGAATCAAGGAGAGCCAAAGTGCTGATGAATATCTCATGTGCAGAGAAGCCACTTACTGGGACTTTCTGCTCTTCCCCCATATCTCAACAAAAATGAGGCATGAGACAATCACACCAAGATATCACTGTTAGATCATCAACTAGCTCAGTCATGCAACAGGCCTTTTCCAAATTCACATGCCTCCAGTGGGCAGGCCCAACAGGAGGCTGAGGAGAAGTAAATGGGCTTGTGATGCAACCGGGGAGAGGAACAAAATATTACATGAGAAGATGACTAACAAATAAGGTGATGCATGCTACAAGCTAAATGAATAAATAGGAAGGGAATATGAGGCTAAGATAAAATAGGAACATAAAAGATTACTGTGGGCTTTTTAGAAAAAAGTTTTAAAAATGGCAGAGCTTAGCCTAGGCTTTGATGAGAAACATGCAGAGAAGAAGAGAGAAGAGACATATCAAAGTCTACTGTAGAGGTCAATATGTGGCCAAAGTGCTATTTAGAGAGCGGAGTGAGAATATCACTGTGTTAGATGGGGACAGACTTAGTGTCTGGAATTCAATGATAAGGTGTTTGGAGTTTATCCTGTAGGAGTGGAGTTTCCAGAAGGTTTGGAGCAAAGAGATGACATGAGAAGAGTGAAGCAAGACTGACTTGCTAATAGGTTTTATAAACCTGTTTTGTGTGTGTGTGTGAATAAAGCTTTACCAGTATTTGCATAAATATGGGGTCACATAAAGCTAATTCCCCAAATCTGCAGGTACCCTTTTCCAGAACCTCATCCTTCTCTAATGTTTCTGAGTCTCTCTGGACTCACGGTGATTTGCTTGCTTTTCTCCTTCATGGTCAGTGGCAACACTTAACTAGTTCCATTGCTAACAGGGCCAGCATGACTAATGCCTCTAATGCAGGTGTTGTCCCCAGTGCAATGTTGAGCTCTGCTGGCACTGTTGTTCTTGCTATTTCAAAGCCATTCATAGAACTGGGCATGAGGTCAACTCTTCTACCCACAGAACATTGTTCTCACCTGAGTTCCATCTTCTTATTGAGTGCTTTAGGAAAACAGAACTTTCATCCCTGACCAGTGTGGCTCAGTTGGTTGGGTGTCATCCTGCAAAGCCAAAGGTCACTAGTTCGATTCTCAGTCAGGGCACATACTTGGCTTTTGGTTCAGTCCCTGGTCAGGGTGCATATAAGATGCAACTGTTGATGTTTCCCCAACATATTGATGTTTCTTTCTCCCTCCCTTCCCCACTCTCTAAAAATAAAAGGGCTCACCTTTGCACCCCAATGTTCATAGCAGCACAATTTACAATAACTAAATGCTGGAAGCAACCTAGATGCCCATCAGTAAATGAATGGATCAAAAAACTATGGTACATTTACACAATGGAATTCTGTTCAGCAGAAAGATAGAAGGAGCTCATACCCTTTGCAACAGCATGGATGGAGCTGGAAAGCATTATGCTAAGCAAAATAAGCCAGGCATTGAAAGACAAATACCATATAATCTCGCCTTTAACAGGAACCTAAACAACAAGACAAAGAACCAAGTAAAATATAACAAAAGACACTGAAATAGAGGACAGGTTGTCAGGGCCCAGAGGGGAGAGGGGAGGGAATTTCAGGGGAGAAGGGAAGGGTTTACAGGAACAAATATAGAGGACACATGGACAAAACTAGGGGGGGTTGGAAATGGGAGGGATGGGTGGGTGGGCTGGGATGGGAATAAAGGATAGAAATTGTACTGAATAATCTAAAAAATAAATAAATAAATAAAAATAAAAGGGCTCAGATATATGACTTGTCCAGGCTGGGTTCCAATATCTTAGGTAAACACTATCTTGCATTCTAATTTTATTTATCTTCCAGAATCCTCTGGATGAAAAAGAAAATAATAAAACAGAAACATAAAATCTTCTGCAAGTTGGCTTTTGGAACCATGCCCACCAGTCCATCAAATGTGCTCAGATACAGGTATTTACAGAGCATGCCCTCAGGATGAGGTATGATCTGGTAGGCAACAGTGCAGTAAAGGTGTAGTGTTCACATTTAGGAACTCTTGAATGAGTTGCTTCTCACCAGCTCCACCTACTCAGAAGAGTAATCTCATTCTATCTGTTGCTTCACCTGTGAATTTGCAAACACAAGCTCTTTCTTGTGCCAGTTATGCAAAATCCAACAGCACCATGGCAAAGAGCCTCTAAATACACTCCTGACTCAACCTCATCCATAGAGGGTTTGCAGGATTAAGGGCAGCCAGTCACTGAGATCATCATCTCAATCATTTCTCAAAGTCATGTTTTATCAAACCTCACACGAGTAAAATCTGCTTAGCTGATTGGGAAGAAAATGCACTGGAGGACAATAAGACTACTTGGAAGAAACATGGAGACAAAGATACACATTGGTCTCTGATGTCATACAAAACTGTTAACATTAACTTTATAATAAAAATGTCCCTGGTGTCTAGAATTAACCTCATATGTGATCCACAGTGGTTCACACTTTCTCTGTGTTATATACAAAACTTTCTTAAGGCCATAATACATAATTTCCCTTGGCCTTTCAAATGTAGGATCATAACTGAAAAATGACTGTAGTTATATGTTAATATCAGGGGTGCCATTAGATTTTATATACCTCTCACTAGCTTCAACTAAACATCTATGACCAGTGTGATGGAGTAGTTTATATTCAACAGGAAACTAGATTCAAAACTCTCTTAGTATTGATTTTACCAGGAAAATGCTCTGATTTATTTCTGAAGTTGATTTTCAATTGCTTAGGATTTTTTGGTGGGGAGAGGATAGAAATGATTGAAGTTGCAATAAGCAAAGGTTTTCACCTTCTCCAAATACTTCTTAAGTATCCATCCTCTTGGATACTGTTGTTCAGAGGCATGCCAAGATACAAATTGCTGTGTGACATCAGTTTCTGCATTTCAGTTGATTCTACCTAGATATTAGTCATGATATAGCAGGAAGCATGCAGCAGTGCTGTTACCTGGTGGAATGTGTCTCAAATGTTGTAAACACTGTCATCACACAGTTTCTTTTCTTTTTTTTTTTTAAAGATTTTATTTATTTATCTTTAGAGGGGAAGGGAAGGCAAGAGGGAGAGAAATATCAATGTGTGGTTGCTTCCTGTGCATTCCCTGCTGGGAACTGGCCTGCAACCCAGGCACGTGCCCTGACTGGGAATCGAACCGTGATCTCTTGGTTCACAGGCCCGTGCTTAATCCACTAAGCTACACCAGCCAGGGATCATCACACAGTTTCAAAAGGACTTAGAAATATGGTGGCAGGGAAGCTAGGTCTGACCAAGCAGAATTTTTTTAAATCAATGAATAGGTTAATAACCTGCAATCTAGGTAATTACAAACAATTTCTGAAGCAGAGATCAGGAATGGAAAGTAAATAGAAGTTAGGTCTGTTTGCCCTAAACTCAAGAGGCAACAGGAAGAGAAGGAAAATTAGGCCTATGTGAAGGGAACATTTCTCTAGGGCAATAGTCCTTGAACTTCAGTGTCATTAGAATCATTGTAGACTGGATAAAAAACTTATTTTTGAACCATAACTTCAGAGCTTTTGATTCAATAGATACAAAATGAGACATAACAATTCTTTTTTATATTTTTTTCTCATTAGTTTTATCGAGATATAATTGGCAAATATCATTGTCTTAGTTTTGTAACATGATTTGATATATACATATATTTATTATAAAATGATTACCACAATAAGTTTAGTTAATACCTCTATCACCTCACATAACTACCTTTTTTAAAAATTTGAGAGCACTAAAATCTACTCTCAGAAACCTTCAAATATATAATACAGTATTATTAATTATAGTCACATTTTACATTTGATTCTTAGAACTTATTCATCTTATATAACTGGCAGTTTGTAGGCAGTTTGTACCTTTGACTGAGATCTTCTCATTTCCCCCTTCCTCCAGTTCGGGCCACCACCATTCTTCTCCCTTTTCTATGAGTTCAGCTTTTTAGAATATGCATATAAGTGAGATCACACAGTATTTGTCTTTCTATGTCTGACTTATTTCACTTACCATAATACCCTAATAATCAATCCATATTGTTGCAAAATGACAAAATTTCATTCTCATGGCTGAATATCCAGTGTGTGTGTGTGTGTGTGTGTGTGTGTGTGTATCTTCCTCTTTATTCATTTATTCACAGATAAACACAGGTTTTTTTCCTCTCCATATTTCATGGCTATTGTGAATAATGCTGCAATGAACATGGAAATCCAAATATCTTTTCAAGACTGAGATTTTATTTCCCTTAGGCATATGAGGTCTGTCCAGAAGGTATCCAGCCAAGTAATATGAAAAATAGAGACATTTATTGAAGAAGATACAAGATACAAGAAACATTGTACATAGGACAATGACCCCTTAGTCCCCTTCAAAGTAGGCACCTTGGCACCTCACACATTTCTCCCAATTACCATCAGCTGCCCTGTCATATTTTCCTGAATCTCATGGACAGTCTGAAATCTCTTCCCTTTCAAAGGTGGTTTTAGTTTTGGGAAAAGCCAGAAGTCCCAGGGTGCCAAATCTGGGCTGTAGCGGCTCTGAGTTACCAGGGTGGTTTGATGTTTCATCAAAACACTCTGCACAAGATGTGCTGCATGAGCCCGCACATTGTCCTGATGAAGCTGCCAATCACCAGTTGTTCATAGCTATGGCCTTCTAAATCATCCAAATAGTTTCCTCAGAGGGATGTTCAAGCCTAATGCAAAATTTGATGCAGATGTGTTGCCCTATTCACTCAGTAATTTAGAGTGTGACAGCCACACAGTACACATGCTCACTCAATGGTGTCTACTGCCCCCACTGACTAGTACAGTGAAGTTGTCATTGTTCACACATGCACATTCTAGTTCACTCTCCTTGGCTGCTGGGTTACATTGAAGTTGGACAAACTGTTCTCATATTAACAATGGCTGGGCTTTTTCCAGACAGACCACATATACCCTGAAGTGGAATTGCTGGAGTATATGGTTTTATTTTCAAATTTTTGAGGAACCTACCTATTTTTTTCCTTAGTTGCTTTACCAATTTCCATTTCTACCAGTAGTGCAGAAGAGTTTTCTTTTCTCCATATACTCTCAACATTTATCTCTTGTCATTTAATAATAGTATATCCACTGTATATTTTTGCTTTTTGGTTATACCATGAGGCTTACATAAAATATAGATATAATTGTCTATTGTACACTAACAACACTTTGGATTGCATATAAAACCTCTATCCTTTCACCACCCCCTTTTATTTTTTTGATGTCACAATTTACATTTTTACATGGTGCATTTAACAAATTATTGCAGCTATTTTAAATACTTTTGTCCTTTACACTTTATACTAGAGTTAAGTGGTTTACAGGCCACCACATTACAGTATTAGAGTATTCTGAATTTTGCTATACACTTACCTTTATCATTGTGTTTTGTATTTTCATGTTACTAATTAGTGTCCTTTCATTTCAGCTTGAAGAACTCCATTCATCCTTTCTTGTAAGGCAAGTCCCCTGATAATTAGCTCCCTCAGCTTTGTTTTCTCTGGGAGAGTTTATCTTCCCTTCTGAATGACAACTTCACTGGATAGAGAACTCATTGTTGGCAGTTTTTCCTTTTAGCACTTTGAATACATTATCCCACTTTCTCCTGGCCTTTAAGGTTTCTCCTGAGAAATCCACTGATAAAGTTATGGGAATACTCTTGTATATTACAAGCTTCTTTTGTCTTGCTACTTTTGACTCTTTCTCTTTGGTTTTGACAGTTTTATTTTAAAGTGTCTTGGAGAATATCTCTTTAAATTGAGTTTGTTGGGGTACCCATGAGCTTTATGATATGCATGTACAAAGCTCTCCATGGATTTGAGAAGAGTCCCAATAAAGCCCCTTAATAAGATCTGCATCCCATTGATACATTTTGTTGAGTCCTGGCTGCTGTTCTCATAGTCATTCACCACCTCTCAGTTGTGCAGCTCACAACACAGTACTCTGGGTGAGTTGTGAAAACCCAGCCTCTTTGATGTGGTCTGCACAGCTGAAAAAACTGAGTGCTTACTCATATACTCTCACTTGCTCCCATTGGGGAAAACATGAGCAGAGAAGATCACTAATTACTTGGCATTGAGTTGTGTTGCCTGGGGGAAGTGATAATGTTGTTCAAGTCAAACTGTTCCTCTTATCCTCTCCAGTACAGCCAGTCTCTGTGGGGTTTTTTTTTTTTGTTTGTTTGTTTGTTGGCTGCATCCATGTCCTGGAACTTCTCTGTTGGACTCCTGGACTTCCACATAGGCTCTCTCATCTGTGGATGAGTGTTTAATTCAGTGCTTTCCCAGGGCTCCCAGACCATGGCCAAGTGGGACTGGAGCTAGTTTACAGGCCACTTCAGAGACTACTGCTGAGCTCGAGGTCTCTGTTGCTATTAGCAAAGCAAGGGTGGGCAAGACTCCCCCTGGGTCCCATGCCATATGGTGCTGGTGACAGAACCAAATCCCAGTGAGGTGCTAGCTGAGGGGGAGGGGAGTTCTGGGTCTACAGTCTGGACCATACATTGTTGGGGAGGCACCAGTCAGGCACCTGGGTGTGGGCCTGCCTTCTCAAAACAGTTCTCCTTGTTCTTGAACTGTACTGATGCCTCATAATCTCCCACCTGGATCCCATAGCTCCCACAAAGGTACTTTTTTCCCAGATAGAAAGCAAATTGTTTTTGTTGAGGGGAGAATATGAGGGAGAGATGTCTTATTCAGCCATCTTGCTGGATAACACCCCTTTGAGAAACTGCATTTTTAACAAGTTACTAGGAAATGCACTTGTTGCTGGTCCTGGGGCCACACTTTAAGAACAACTGCTTTAGAGTCTTTATAGTTGAGTTAAGGCCACAGATGAGGAGGCAATTATTTAAGGGAGCAGAATATTTTTTTAGTTCAGAGAACAGAAACATAGTATTAGGCTGAGCCTGTCTGTTCAGAGAAGGTAGAAACACAAAGAAGGGGATTCAACTGGGGAAAAAACAGTTTAAAAGACAGAATACAAATTTTTAAAAATGTTTGATTATTGACACCATTATAGATGTCCCTCATTTTCCTCTACTTTGCCAACTTCCAACCAGCCCCTGCCCGCTCCTCCCCTGCTCATCACCACACTGTTGTTTGTGTCCATGGGCTATGTGTATATGTCCAATAGCTAACCCCTTTCATCCAGTTCCCCCACACACCTCTCCTCTGAAAAGGGAACCCTAGTGCACTGTTAGTGGGAATGAAGATTGATGTAGCCCCTGTGGTAAACAGTATACAGTTTCCTAAAAAAAAAAAAAAAACATATAAAATGGAACAACCTTTTGATCCAGTGATCCCACTTCTGAGTATATATCCTAAGAATCCAGAAACACCAATCAGAAAGAATATATGCACTCCTATATTCCTAGCAGCATTATTTATAATAGCTCAGATCTGGAAACAGCCCAAATGCCCATCAGTAGATGAGCGGATAAAAAAAGCTGCGGTACATTTACACAGTAGAATACTACACAGCTGTAAAAAAGAAAGAACTCTTACCCTTTGTAACAGCATGGATGGACCTGGACATTATTATGCTAAGTGAAATGAGCCAGTCAGAGAAACACATATACCATATGATCTCACTAATATGTGGAATTTAATGAACAAAATAAACTAATGAACAAAATAGAACCAGAGGCAAAGCTATATGGGACAGCATAGGAAGTTAAAAGAAAGAAAGAAGCTCTGGCTGGCATGGCTCAATTGCTTGGAGCATTGTCCTGTAAACAAAAGGTTGAGGGTTTGGTCCCCAGTTGGGACACATACAGGAAACAACTGATTGATGTTCTCTCACATCAATATTTCTTTCTCTCTTTCTCTTTCTCTCTCTTTCTCCTACCCCCTCATCTCTCCCTCTTTCTCTCTCCCTCCCTCTTTCTCTCCCCTTTCCTCACTCTGTGGAATCACGGAATATATCCTTGGGTGAATACTAACAAAAATTAAAAGAAAGAAAGAAGAAGTTTCCCAACAGGAAGTGTGCAATCAGCATACAGAGAGCGAGCAGAGAAAACACAATAGCATCACCAATGATGTGAGGACAGAGGCCAGTTAGCCACTAGCCTGAGCTCAGTGACAAAGGTAGATGCAGGTCTCTACTGGGACAGGTAATTTGGGCCCACTAAAATGGGACCAGGATAAGAAGTAAGTCAGACATAAGGCAAGCTGATGAATCCAGTGTGTTTGTGTCAAGGCAAAGGGAATGAGTTAAGAGCTTGGTAGGTGGCCCAAGCCAGAAAATTTCCAGGAATGGGAGAAAGACAGCTAGATCCAAGAGAAAGCTAGCAAGGATCCATAGTATGGGCTTAATAACAGGACTCTGGAAGTCAGACAAGGGAAGGGAGAAGGGTATTCCATCAAAACTCCAAGCAGCAGGTGCCAGAACCGGAAAGAAGAAAGCAATTTGTCTGCTTGATCTCAGGAACTATTAGTTATCTCCTAAAGTAGTAGAAACTAATAGAAAGCTTATGACTGACCTGGATTCCTCAGTTACAACTTAACATTCCAGACATTGAGTCCTTCCTAGCACTCAGTGCCTTCATTACATTTACCCGGTCATTTTGAGAGGAAAGCCTGAAAATTAAAATCATTGGATGCTGATTATTTTAATTCAGAACCAATTATTTTAGTCAATGGTCAAAGATCTTAAGTTTTACTATTTTCTTAACTGGGATTGATATAGCATAAATATCAAAAGAGCCAAAACACATCAATTTTTGAAGTGTTGGGGCCACAGGTTTCTTTATATTTAATATGTATATAATCTCCATTCTATACACAGCCTTGTTGACCTAGGGAGAATAGAGCTGGCAACTCAATGTGCCTGCTAGAATCCTACTACATTCTGGTTACTTTTCTATATATTATAGATCAAATTTTGAACAAAATATTGTCCTCACTCTCAGATAACTTAGTGTTTACTGGATGAAACTGGTAGGCAGGAAATGGGAATACAAAGTGAAAGTCTGTGATGGGATAAGTAGAAAGTTCTATGGAAAAAATGAAGCAGTTTTTCTATGCTTTGTAGGGTCAAGGATTCTTCTATCAGGGATAGAATTTTGAACATACTTTCCCCATTGTACTCTAGTCCTACCCCCCCATCTTATCCCCAGTTTCAGGAAGACAGTTCTGCATTCTCAAAAATCACTTGCTTTATTTAGGCAAATTAAGCAGACAGAGCAGTATTACAGGAAAGCCTGGGGGCTGTTGTGTAAGTCTCGTTAGGTTCAGATCCCAGCTCTGCTGTGCTCTAAAGGTCACACTGGGCAGTCACTTAACCTTTCTGTGCTCTGGTTTTCTCACTTGTAAAATATTGCTGGTCATACTCTATAGTGAAGTGAATATCAAGTGAGAAAAACAGATGCAAAGAATGTAAATGAGAATGGAATAAATTCTAAATAGGTGTCCAGTTTTGTTGCAGTCATTGTCACAATTTCACTACCACTGCCCAATCTAGGATGCAATAGATTCCTAGTTAGTAGAAAAAATTTCTATCAATCCAGTCTTGTCCTCTCCAGGGTCTTCCTTCTTAATCTCGACCAGGTTGTCACCAATGCCAGTATCATCACCATCTCCCAATTCCCCAAATAAAAGTTAACAGACTGTATAATTAGGAAAAAAACTCCCTTAAGAACATTACTTTATTGCTAATGACATAAAAATCAATTCTTATGTTTTTAGGGAGATGGATATAAAATAACATTGAAAGAACTCTGAGGAAAAAAACTCTTTTGGTCAAAAACTATACCATTTTTATATTAATAACAGGATTGTAATGCTTTAGGTAGGCATAATACATTTGAAATATTTTTATTTCTTTCAAAGAGCAGCAGGACTGGAACAGAGACCCTGAGGAGGAAAACAGCCTTGCCCTGATAGAAATCAGACATGCCAGGGGTAGTGAGGGGGAATTGGCTCCTGGCCCACAGGAGAGCAAAGAGTAAGAACACCTGATGTTCCAGAGGCCATACCTTATCAAATAAATTTCTAACCACATTCCGAATAATGGCCTTACTGAGAAGCACAGGTAAAGGAGCTTTGGATGTTAAAAATAACATCAATACTCTCACAGCATGAGCTTTGATCACTAATGAATCTAGTGTACCTGCTACCCAAGTGACTAAAATGGCTGTCCTTTGAGTCTCTGTGTTTTCAAGAATAGTTGTGGAATGAACCAGTCATGATCTGAGGGAGATGTTCTTGAAACGCACAGGAGAAAAGACCTGTGCTGACGCTGCTAACACACTGGCCTTTCTCTTCTGCTTTTGGCAGGCAGATCACAGGTGGTTCTCCAGGAATTCAATGATGGCCTCATTCTAGTATCAACTATTTCGGTTTTGTCGACTAATAGAAAGTTTTTCATCTGTAACTCTGTGGACTGTGGGAATGTGAGTCAGGGAAACAATGTTGCACATCAGGCATCCTTACTATTTGCTCTCCTTTGGGTTAAGAAGCAGAGGCCCCAGAGGCCCCAAAGCAAAAGCCTCATATTCCACTGCAAAAGGGTCACTTTAGAAGGTTAGGTATTTAGTTCAAAGGTGAGGTTATAGCTCAAAATATTAGTTATCTCTCTTTGCAATTTCTTCACTTTCTGAGTTGATTTATATCACTTACAAGTAAACTAGTCTATGGCTTTAATATAAACTCACTTTTAATTTATGATTCAAATCTCTTAAAACCATCACCTGTCAATCCTAGTTCCAAACTGCCTTAACTTGAAGTCAAATGTTTTTTTGACAAATATGATTCAGCATCGTTTAAAAACACTGAAAAGAAAGTTCTTTAAAGGTATACCCAGAAGATTAGCTCACAAAATGTCTAGAGCTGTGTCAACATCTTTGGATTAAATACATAATATATAACCTATCAAAGTAGCTACTTGGAAGGGAGAAATTCTCAATGTTGATGGATAAGTTCTGCTCTATAAGTTCTTAAATTTCTGAGAGTTAGAAACTTACATTCTGGTGACTCATAAGGTCTTAGGAATGTAGTTGTTTCATGGCTACATTATCCCTTTTGATGCTAAAAAGCTGTTGCCATCCATCATTGATGTAATTGAATTCACAGTGTATTTCAGGTAAATTTGAGGGCAAAGGATAAATTAAGTTCTATTACAATGATAATTTATTTATCTGTATCCTAATTCTTTAATGTATATTTATCCATATTTCTCTGTGGAGACAGAGCAAGAGAAAGAGAAGGAGGAGGAGTAGGGAGACAGGGAGGAGATGAAAATAAATAAATAAATAAATTTAAACACTTTATCTTAGAACATGGAATTTTGATTTCTGATAAACACTACTTTCACATGTGTGTGTTGAATTCTCAGAACGATTCCCCCCAAAGTGATATTATCTACAAGCTTTACTGAAAAAGAATTTGCCCTATTCCCAGAGAAAATATCCTAGACACTTTAGACTTAGATAATTAAGAAAAAGACCAAACATTAAATAAAAATGCTCTACATAGAATTCAGAGCCTCAAACTTGATATGACAGCCTATATTACAATCAATTACGAGCCAAGAATACTTACTGAATGCCTATCCTATTTAAGTTAGCATGTATATAGCCACCTATTCCCAAGGCCATACCCCAAACCTGGTCAATTATCAATAATGACATCACCAATTTCATGGATTCCATTTCTGAACACTTTCTATTTTTCTAGAATGTTTCTTTGTGTACTCCAATAGTCCTTCCATCTATTGGCTCAATGACTTTTCAGTGTTTATCATGGTTCTCTCACACCTCCTTACCCAACTTAGCTTCCATGGTTCTTCAACTCTCTGCCTCCTGCATCAGACTTACTAGCAAACCTTAAGGTGGTTAAACCTACCTCTCTAACCACTGTGTTCCTGATTGCAAGCAGCTGTACATGGATATAAAAAATACGCAGTCGTGCCAGCAGGTCTACTGTTAAATAATCACCATTAATTTCAAGTTAGTCATTATCATGCTTATTATTCTCACTACATTTCCTGAGTCATTTTACTTTCCCAGTCTCCCATATAAGTATTTTATACCTCCCCTCACTTTAAATGTTTAAAATGGGCTCTCCAGTATCTTCCTCTCAATCAATTTCCTTTCTGTTTTTCTTTTTTTCATCAAGAAAATAAATTATTTTATTGAATTGGAGGTTGCTTGTACTTTGGTTTATCACCAGCCAGAAAACAAATTATGTGAGTAGTAGACAAGGTCAAGATTGTAAGTGAATAAATGTAGCTGTCCATTCATTACCTTCCTAGTTCTTCTCAAAGTCAAAGCTACCCTAAGTTTTGTTCAAAACGACCTGAATGGTTTGAGGCATGTACCAGGTCAGAGGAGCCCAGAGATACAAAGACTCATTGCCCTTTGTACTTTTAGCCAGGGAGCAGCCACAATAGCAGTCAAGAGTCAAGTTTATTAATATACAAGGAATTTTTTCTCACAACTCATTAAGTTGTGCCTTCAAGACATATTCCAAGTCTACCACTTCTACTGCACCTACAAACAGTTCAAGCCACCATCATCTGTGGATGTGACTAGGGCTCCATTCCCACTCTTTCTTGGCAGCCAAGATCATTCTTTGGGAGCAGAAATAAAGGCATGGGCCTCTGTTGCTCACAACCCTCCAATAGTTTTCCATGGCACTTGAAATAACATCCTAACTCATTATGATGACCCCACACATGATTTTCCCTGATTGCCTTTCCAATGTCATTTCTTAGTACTCTTCTCTGTTTGCTCCAGCCCCACTGTTGCTCAAATACACCAAATATGTTCCTGCCTCAGTTCTTTGTACTTGCTGCATTTTTAATTATTAATGCTCAAGCCCCGTATCTTCACATGGTTCATCTTTCAAGTAACTGAGATCTCTACTCAAACAAAATTTCATGAGAAAGGTCTTCACTGATAACATATCCAGAAGTGTTTCTACACTCAAATACAAACACTCTATTTTCTTCTTAGCATTTATCACTACCTGACATCATATCTTTTTGCTAATTTATTAATGTTTTTCTCTTACACTAAAGGATGGGATCATAAAGGCAAGAACTGTTTGACTAAACAGTGAATTCCTTACACCAAAAGTAGTGCTTATCCTATCTAAGGGATTTAATAAAATATTTGTTGAATTATTAACAAATTATTAGCATTCTACTTATTCTGTCATATTTTAATCAAAACATTTTGATAGCAATTATCTTCCATTATTCTCCCCATCAATATGGGGTAAGTGGTAGAAAGATTATTTTATGTATTCCATGAGAACACCTTGAGATTTAATAGACTACCCAGGATCACTCAGCTCATAGTGGCAAAACCTCCTAGTTCAGTTATCACATTTGTCACTTTGAGCAAGGTATAAATACAGACTGTATCTTAATAAGCACTTCCAGCCTACTTTATAGGTGAAATGTCCTAAAATGCTACTTTGCATTAAAAACACACTTTCCACTCCTTTATGGCTTTGAAATATTTATGGTCTTCTAGACAAAATATAAATTAAAATTCATTAGAAAAAAGAAAAGTGGAGTAGTATTATTATGTTTTTTAATTTTATAAATTTTATGATACTAATGAACATTTTTAGCATAATACAGGAGGAACTTCTCTTCCAAAGCATGGTTTCTGCCTTAGCCCCTTGTTTCTCTTACAATGGGGATTTAGTTTGAGAATATTTATACTCCTCGTTTCATTTGTGCATCACCTTCACTATGTATTTAGTATATAAACACTTTAATTATTGTAAAGTATTTTCTGCAATTTAATGACATTTAGACCCATTTGCCAGCCATTTTCATAGCAATCTTTCCTTCAGAATTTCCTCCCACCTGTGGAATATGTGAACAATGAGCTGTTTTCCACCTTGCTGAATGAAGACATCAGAATGTGTTGTTTGAATCACAATTTTAGCTCAGCAGTTGGTGATAATTGTGAGCCCACCAGCAGCATTTGCCTGCCTGCCATGGTGTCCCACAGACTTCCAATGGATCAGGGCGGCAAGTGGTAGGTAATTCGCCTTTAACTGCTTGTAATAAAATTTCAACAAAGACAAGGTAGGCCCATCACTCATGGCCATGTCATAGATAGTGACATTTGAAGGCTGAAATAGTTAAGAAGTATAAAATCCTGGGACTTTGCCTTCCTGCAAAACTTACTGCTGTGCTCATGTTTCTGAACAAGAGTTCTTCTTCCCTTCTACTCAGCTTTACTTATAGCTCCCAGTAGAGAGTAATGGAAATTACATTTTATATTTATATTTCCTACAGCATCATGAATATTGACTTTTTCTTTGCATTTTTGTACCATTAGCATTCACTGCCTAACTGGTTAATGGCTAGCAGTTAACATTACAGAACAAGTGCTGAGTACACACACAATCCTAAATGGTATAATGTAGAAATTTGCTCTCTTACCATGTAAGTGGTCTTTTCTAGTTAATCTGTTATTAGTGTGAATTTATAATTAGTGTTTGCCTTTAGAAGTAACAGGGGAGAATACTTAATATTTAGAAATGGAGGTTATGGAGATAATAAAAGTAGTTTTTTTCCCTACCACACACACTTATATCTGGACTTCTAGAGATTAAATAAAGAGGAATTTCTTTCCAAACTCATGCTCATCTGAGTGGAATGTAGTTGTTGTACAATAATAAAAGGAGTACAGATAATGGGAGAAGGTTACTTTTTGCTGCCAGGGAATGAGGCCATAAAACTAGTGATAACATTTGGAACTTATTCTCAAAATAACATATTCTCGCTTCATTATGCAATGCTGGATGCCTCTATATCCACTGATGATAATTATTTATTTATCTCAAAGGACTATTCTGCTTTTGTTTCTTACTAAATAAAACTTACATTTCTTGGGAAAATTCCCAATTCAGAAAGAGATTTAAGTAAAAAAGCAACCTTCTGAGTTTCAGGAGCAGTTCAGCAACCAGAAGTATGTATCTTCAAGTTCATCTGGCCGGTGAGAAGATGTAGATCTGAAAGAATGCAGTGACTTTTGTAGTCACTCATGTCTTATGACCTTTTTCCCTTACTAGGATTTAGTGCAAGTCATGGCAAGAGGAATTGCATTGTTTGCTATAGAAAAACTAAACTTGGCATAATCAAGAAGTTTATACTCTTGAGGACTAATAATGTTCAGGAAGAAATTTACATTAGTTAAAACATGGTTAATAACAAAAAGGGAGAAAAAGTTCAAGCAGTTTCTCTTTATTGTCTGAAGTTTCTTAAAGCAAATTATCTCTAATTACTAGTCCTTTACATTTTGTCCTTTGCAGCTAACAATGTGATACTATCCCTGGTAATGACCTCCTGTTTTACTATCTTGTACAGTCCTAGATGCATATAGGTGAAAGGAAGAAAGAGAAGATTTATTTCTCTTATGTGACTCATTTTGGTCACTCATTCTGATGCCTAGTGTTTGATACAAGTTATGGAGACATCTTACTCTGTTATTTTTAGACCATTGAAAGTGTTGAGGACCCGGAAAATACAGGATTAGAATCTTAGTTTGTCTTTTCTCCCCTCCCCCAACATTTTCTAGCCATCATAAGATGGGGGTGGTTACCAAAAAAGATGTTGGTGAAAGTTAGCACATTAAAAATTTTTAATGAATATCAAGTTATGCTAGGCTTGGGTAGCTCATGCTCAATTCTCATGGAATTCTGGGCTCTCTGTACCTCCAAAACCCTTATGTATATATAATTTAGCTAACCCAATCCTAACCTCTTATATTGGATATAATGGCTAAAAAGGGAAATGGTCCTAGTTGTCCAAATACATACAACTCTATTTCTGTTCTGTTAAATATAATCATACAAATGGCACTCTCCAATGTATGCTTTTATTTTCTTAAATTCCAAATAATTTAAGAAAAAAATTACTCTTTATACCATTATACTATTTAAATGTCATTTTGGCATCAATTTCCACTTTGAAAACCAAAAAAATCTCCAAATTAAAAAATTTTTGCTACTGTATATTATGTTTAGGGACATCTCCTACCTTGTCTATGAATCTACCAGAACCACTCTCAATCCTCATTAATTGTTCTTTTAAATGAACAGCAAATTTAAGATGACATTCTCTTTTGTCATTTATTTACAGTTTCATACACTATTCCTTTGGTTGTTAATAAGCATTTCCTTTGCATATTGCAGAAACAAGAATTATGCATTACAAATCATAAGCATAGTTTACATATATTATTTATTAAATATAGTTACCTATGCTGATAGATATATTGAAAAAAATTAAAAAATCTTTTGGGTTAAGATAGTGTTTCTTTATTTAAACAATTACTACACTATTTAAAACATATGCATTTAAACTACAAATTATAAAACTAAAAGTAGTCATTCTACAATTTTTCATGATTTTTGAGGAAAGGAAGGAAAAGAGTAGAGTGCAAATAACCTTAGAATTCTGAAGGATGGTCTTTGGTCTTAGCTTAACACTGTATTAGCTATGAAAATTTGGGCAGATTAGTTGGTCCAAAGGTTGTGGGTTATTGCTAAGCTGAAAATTTGGGCAAATTACCTACCTTTCAGAATTTCTTTATTTATGAGATAATAGAGTTGAAATAAACAATTTTACATGTACATAACAGTGTTGGGCAAGAGTAGTTTTACAGTTGTTCATATGAAAAATAATACAATAATTAATAAATAATAATACAAGAATGAACTCTGTTTCATGTACTCACAACTATAAACCTACCTTTGCCACAACTTGTATTAACTATAAGATTTCATACAACTATAAAATAGTGAATTGAAATTATTTATACATAGAAATATTATCAGAGCTCCCCCACACATGCACAATACATATATATACACATGAAAGTATATTTTTTGTTTCCAGATTTTGCCCATTGCTATATATAGAAATTATGTCATAAAAATAAACACAAATACTATGTAGATAATTGATTATTAATTTGAACCCTTCTTTTTTTAGCTTTTTATTGTTTACACTATTACAGATGTCCCCATTTTCTCCCCTTTGTCCACCTCCACCCAGTCCTTAGACACCCCTTCCCTCTGGCCATCATGACGTAGTTGTCTGTGTCTATGGGTTATGCATATATGTTCTTTGGCTAATCCCTTCACCTTCTTTCATTCAGTCCCCCTCTCACAGCTGTCAGTCTGTTCCATGTATCCATGCCTCTGTTTCTATTTTGTTCATCAGTTTATTTGGTTGATTAGATTCCATATATAAGTGAGATCATACGGGATTTATCTTTCTCTGACTGGCTTATGTCATTTAGCATAATAATCTCCAAGTCCATCCATTCGGTTGCAAAAGGTAAGAGTTCCTTCTTTTTTACTGTTGCATAGTATTCCATCGCATAAATGTACCACAGTTTTTTTTATCCATTTATCTACTGATGGGCATTTGGACTGTTTCCAGAGCTTGGCTATTATAAATAATGCTGTATGAACATAGGGGTGCATATATTCTTTTCAACTGGTGTTTTGGAATTCTTAGGGTATATTCTGAGAAGTAGGATTGCTGGGTCAAAAGGAGTTCCATTTTTAATGTTTTGAGGAAACTTCATACTGTTTTCCACAGTGGCTGCAGCAGTCTACATTTCTACCAACAGTGCACTAGGGTTTCCTTTTCTCCACATCCTCACCTGCACTTGTTGTTTGTTGAGATGGAACTTGAGCCCATCAAAATATGTTCAAGTGGCATTCTATTATTTTACTAGTGGTCTATTTTTTAAAACTGGGAAAATATAAACTAGAATAACATTAGAAGAAATGATTAAAATAAAATATTTTAAAGGAAATAAAACATATTGAGTATCTTAGAAGGAATAAAATAATTTTGCCAAACACTCTTACCAGACCTAGATAAATTTACAGGTAAATTTTGCTAATATTTAGAGGTGAAATTGCTGATATGTTGCATAAATTATTCCAGAGTATTGAGGAAATTTCCAATTTCCTTCCTCTAAGACCATTATTGCAGTAATAATATTATACCATAAGGCTACAAACCAATCTCACTTACAAATATTGGTATAATATTTTAAATAAAACATTACACTAGCAAATGGAATTCAACAACACATGAATGAAGGCTATACTACAGTTAATGGCATTTATGTGAGGAATGCAAGGATGGTCCAATTTTAGTATATCTATTGATAAAATTTTTTGTCACTAGAGATCAAAAGAAAAATCATATAATTCTTTCACTGTGTGTGAAAAATATTCTAAAATAGTATTTAATAAAATTTAACAAACATATTATATAAAATCTCTTACTAAAATGTTCATAGACATGAATGAATACTTGCGTAGTACACATATACTTCAAAATGGAAACCAGAATCTTGCTTAACAACAAAATATTAGTTTTATAAATACTAGCTGATGCAATTAGATATAAGGAGGAAAAAGAGGTATAAAAATGTAAGAAACAGAGTCAATATTATGATTATATAAGATGGCATGATTTTATATTTGAGAACTTAATGAAATTAACTATAATTATTACCATAAAGAATTTAACTATTAAAATTTATACTCAGAATTAATTTTTTTCTTAACACCCAAATTAGAAAATATAATAAAAGAAAAAATCTCATTTTAATAGTCATGATATTTAAAAAATACCTAGAAAAATAATTAACAAAAATATATAAGAGCTACATGAAAGGAAAAGAAAAACTTATAATATCTACTGAGAAACATTAAGGATTTTATATTTTTAAAAGATTGAATTTTTGTACTCCAGAAGAGGAAGATAGGAAAATTGAATAGAATAAAGATATTATCTCTAAATTCAACTTTAAATGTAATTTAATACACATTTAAAAATACAAATGTTTAGTTTTTAGAAAAAGATAACACTTTTAATTGTTCATATAGAAACTTAGAAATGCAAATACATTTCTGAAAAAGCAGAATTAAGAAATATCTTATTATTTTTGTTGTATTAAATAAACTTTGATACAAGTATGTATCATACATTCTCTTATGTAACTATCCATTTATCCTGTCTGTCTGTATACCTGGTTCCTTATATGAAACTGGTGATTCTAACCCTGTCTGACTCATGGAAATAGCTATTTCATGTGTGCCAACATAATATATAGGTGGCATTTCAAATCAATGAGAAAATGATGGCAATTCACAAAAGAAGACATTTAAATGCATGAAAACCAACTCAGTCTCATTTCTAATTAATGAAAAACATGCTTAAAGTTAGCATTCTTTCCATCTCTCAAATGGACAAAGTAAATTAGGTTTAAATATATATTACATTGACAACTATGTGGGGAAATAGGTAATATACCTTATCAGTGATTGTTTAGATTGGTACCAAGGTCAGAAGGCAATCAGTAATATCTGTCAAAAAGTACACAGCTTTTACAATATTTCCATTCAAGAAATTTATCTTACACAGCTGTGTAAGAATATTAATTGTTGCATTGTTTATAATACCAAAGGAGAAAACAATCTAAATATCAATAAATAGAGAAAAAATAAGTAAATTTTGGAGGTTTTATATTATGGAATGATATGTAGCCATTAAAAATGAGTTAAATATAAATATGTATACATGCATATGCATATGTATACATATATCTTTATGTAAATATTTATAAGAAGTAGTTAAATTGAAAAACCAAGGTATAAAACAGCAAGGATGGTAGGTCCTTAGTTGTGTAAAACGTAGAAAGTGATACATATATATCCATTATATATATTCATAAATGTGCAAGCTATGTCTGGAAGAATACATGAAATGAGGAATAGTCACTATTTTTGAGAGAGAGAATGAGGACACTGGGGATGTAGAGTGGGAAGGAGACAGATGTTTCATGTGATACTCCTTGTACTGCTTGAGCTTTTAAGATATTAATTTAAAACACCAATATTTTAAAAGAACAAATAAAACATATTTGTTATATAAAATTTTTGGAGAAAATTTTATTCTATTTTGACCATTATAGAAGTTTGATATATGTATAGAGAGCTGTTTGTCTTTCTATTATAGTATAAAAGGAATTGACAATTCAATATGAACAATTAAACTTTTTAAATATATGTAACAACTAAAACTATGTAACTTGTTTTCATATAATGTCCCTAATGAGTAATTATCTGGTATTTTTTCTTGGTGAAAACCGCTGGCCACAGCATGCCTATTTTCTTGTACCCTACAACCATTTCTGTGAAGAGGGCTAGACTGTCTCAACCTCATTCCAAAACCCACATATGAAGTTTGTATTTCTCTTTGGAAAAAGCATATGGGGAATAATTCTGAATGATAAGAAATCATTTTTTTTACATTTCCTTCACACTCTGCAATAGCACCAGCAGGACTAGAAAATAATATTTGAGTCTGAAGGCACATACGGTAACTATAGAGACCTTCTTTGATACTTCTGAAGTCATTTTAAACGGGGCCATCCATTTTGTCTGAGTTGCACAACTCATCTGGAACCTAGTACAGTCATCTGTTGTCGCCCGCTGATCACCTGTTCCTCCCATGATCTTTGTGTTTGATCTTGGAGACACTAAGCAGCATGGAGAGCAAAAACATCATTGGTACCCTGCCACCTGCCCTCCTCAATCCACTTGATGGAGAAAACCTTTTTTTTGCCACTTACCCACTCCAGAGAGGGTATGCTGGGGTGAATAGTGTATGTCTGAAGAGTTCAGCAGGGGGTTCAGCTTGCAAAAAGATAACCGAGTTAAAACACAGAAAATGGTAATGCTTTTAAGCAAGGAAGTGATGTCAACCACCAGGTGATCCACTTAAAAAGGGAGTTCCACTTAGAGGTTTGTACAATTGCTTCATGGGATATCTTCGCTCTTTCCTTGAAGGTCAACTTGGTCCTCTCAATAGACTCAGCTGGTAGCACCAACAACTTTCTAGTTATTAAAGAGCTTTTTCTCTTTCTCTTTGTTCCCCATTTGGATAGCAATACTGAAGTTAACTGTCTTGTGAAAGGCAGTCTATGTCTGGGCAGTATTATCTGCCCATGCAGCCGAGGTCAACAGTGAACGAATTGATGCCTGGAGTTGGGCACACTGCTAGATCATCTGGAAGCTAGACAGCTCAGGGGAAATAGGAGACAGCAACAGTGGTAGAAACTGGTGAGAATGGGAAAACGCAAACATCTCTGGTTTTCTCACAATGGAGCATAGTGCTCCATAGGAAGAGAGCACTGGAAAAATCAGGGTCAAACTCTTAAAGACAGGGTGAGGTGTTGTAATGTAACATTTCTTGACCCATTTTTTCAATAGATTTAAATAAAAACTAAGAACTGTAGTAAAGAACATCCTGTCTTCAAGCTTTGAAATCAAACTGAATAAATATAAATTTATTAGAAAAATTTCCATTCAAAAACAATTGTTTCTGCTATATCAATTGAACAAACTACCCAAGAAAGTTGGGCCCTCTTTTTTTCTTAGCATAATCCAAGCCACATGAAGATGGTGGTCCAAGTTTTGTCTCTGACCTCTGAAACAGGTTCTTACTAAAACTTCAATTTACACATTGTTTACAAGGAGAAACACAGGTAGGTCTGGACTAGAGACCAATAAAATGAATGCTCTATGAAATAATTCTAACAAAAGAGGGTGATGAGAATTCTCCTTTACTCTTAGCTCAGACACACTATATTTCTGTTAAGTGGGGACATCTTTCCATTCTCTTATGTGGTTATCATCTTCATTGAGATCTCATCCATGCTTCATTAAGAAGCATTCATTTTTAAACCTTGATTTGGGGGAATAATATAAACTTTCTTACATGTTACATTCTGCCCAGAATTTCCATTATGGATTTTCTCATAGAAACTCAGCAGTGATTTTCAGATGCTACTTCTGTGTCAGTATGTCTTGTTTTATGAATATATATAAAACTATATATATAGTTATTTATGTAAGATGTATATTCCACATATACCGCATCTCTCTCTCTCTCTCTTTTCCTTCCTCTCTCTCTGAAAAGGGAAGTCTCTAGTTCAAAATACTGACCACATTTCTGTCTCCAAAGTCTTTTCCATAGATGGCCCGTATCTTTACTCACCTTTACTCTCCTCATTTTACTCCAGCTCAAGCATAAACATATACTTTCATTTCTTTTCTTGATTCTGCCTAGTACAGCTGTGGTAAATTGGCACTTTTGATAAGAACTTACCAAGAAAGAAGAAAGCCATAATGGAAATTTAAAAGCATTCTCCTAACACAAAGCCACTTGGTCTGACTTTGTTATGTTTTTCCTGGATGTTAACTCTCTTGGTCATTTATATGAATAGATGCCTTTTACTTCTTACCACAGGGGAGTGACATTTAAATATCCTGTTTCTGCTTGCAGCTACTGAACACATCTCCTGCTCAGATTGCACCTTTTGGTTGCAGCACACTTGATATCTTCATTTAGAGGCTGATGGACCTTTAAAACTCATATTCCTTTTTCCCCCTACTCTGCAATATTTCCATTAGTAAATGAGGCCACTACCTAATTTCTCAGGCCAGAAACCTAGAATTTATTTTCTTCCATTCCTTCACTGGTCATCCCAACAATGAAAACATGCACACATACACATGCATATACACATACCTCATTCTTCATCAAGTCTTGGAGATTCTACTTCAGAAACAGATTTTGACCTTGCCCCTTAGCAAGTTCTGTTCTACTGTCTCTCACTTGGATTACTGAATTAGTTTCCTGACTTGTGTCTCTCATTCTTCTGCTTTAACAACCCATACTCGAACTGAGAAGTAAGAATGATCTTCCTAAATTAGAAAGTGGGTCATGACATTTTTTTTCTTTTTAACTTTTTATTTTGAAGTAATTTTAGACTTGTAGAAGAGTTACAAAGCTATTACAGAGAATTCCAATAATCACCCAGCATCTTCTAAAGTTAACACCTTACATAATGGCACAATTATCAAGACCAAAAGATTAGTACAATACTATTAACTAATCTAAAGACATTTATTAAATTTCTTTTTTTTATTAATGCCATTTTCTATTTCAAAATTTCATCCTCGGAGCACTCTTCTCCTTAATAGCTTACAAAATTTCCTATGGTTTTTAGAATAAAATCCAAATTTCTAATTGCATTTTGTAAACCATTAAGCTCTCTACTTAGCCTACATTAAACTCCATTTTTCTAAATTCTGACCTTTGCTATGCTCAACCTTACCTGACATCTTTCAGTTTCTTGAATACCTGAGCTTTGTCCCACTGAAAAGCCTTTGCACTCCCATTCTTTCTGCATGGGATGCTCTTGTTCCAGTTCTTTGAGTAGCCAGATCCTTCTCTTTTGTTCAGCTTAGATAGCACTTTACCAAAACAACTCTTAATTCATAAGTCCCCTATGTGATTCTTTGTTTCATCTGTTTGCTTATTTCTCACATAGCAATTATTTTAAAATATATTTTATTGATTATGCTGTTATAGTTGTCCCATTTCCCCCCTTCACTCCCCTCCACCCTGTACACCCTTTCCCACCCACATTCCCCCTTTGGTTCATGTCCATGTGTCATACTTATAAGTTCTTTAGCTTCTACATTTCCCATACTATTCTTGCCCTGCCCCTGTCTATTTTCTACCTACTATCTATGCTACTTATTCTCTGTACCTTTTCCCCCTC
>CM052541.1:84430879-84502758 GCA_028533065.1 Trachops cirrhosus
AAGGGTTTATAGCTACAAATATAGAGGACACATGGACAAAACTAGGGGGATTGGAAAGGGGAGGGAGGACAGGAGGAATGGGTGGGTGGGCTGGAATTGGAATAAAGGATAGAAACTGTACTGAATAAACTAAAATAAAAAATTTAAAGAAAGGAAAAAGAATGCCTATAGAAAGGCTTGAGCTTTTCTGGGTGCAAGGATTGGTTGAGAGAAAAATGGTCTGTGGAGCGTTAGCTTGCACAACCATGGTGGAGTCAGGAGGTTGTGCACAGAGAGATATCTGGAGAACCTGGGGAACAGAGGTGAAGGATGGAAGGAGGGTTTAGGGATGTATAAGCACTGAGAGAGTGGTAGGCTCTGACAGGAAGGGAGTGTTGGCTTGTACCCTTTTTTTCTCCAGAACTTTGGCTGCAAGTTTTCTTTCTTAACTTGCTTATCCTGTTAGGACAACACAGACATTTGAAGTTGAAAAACCTTCATCCTGTTATGTCAGATACCTTTTACTGTATATTTCTGCAACATTTACAAAAGAGAAACTTATTCTGTCAAATACTTTTCAGGAAATGGGCATGGCATCCTTGAACCTAACAGAGCTCTCTTTAGGCTAGATACAGAAGTTGTCACCCTGATTACACAGTGGAATCACTTGGGTGCTTAAAAAATACCTGTGCCAGAGCCTTCACCCTCAGATCTTCTCAAATACTTTGGTCTGAAGTTCAGAGTTGTATTTTGAAAATTTGGCAGGTGGTTTTAATTAGTAGCCAAAATAGGGAGACACTAGTTCAAAATTTCTCAAATCATGGTCTACCTGCATAAAGCTTTCCAGGCTTGATCCCAAACAATCAAATCAAAATCTTGAAATCTGGTGGCTAAATATTGGATTTATAGTGTTCTTATATGCCCTTCAATGGATTTTTATGGATCATTATGAAGTGGTAGAGAACCATTGCCTTCAGGCTGAAATATTTAGTTAATTCAGAAAAAGAGAATTTTGATCCTAACCCTTAAAGATTTAGATAGATTCAGGAGTAATCAGAATGAAGCCCAACATCATTTCATTTGACTCCCACCCATTAAATTCCACAAGTTCAATAAGCTCCTTTGGAAATTAGCATAGTCAGCATTCTCTGCAATCAAACTGAATGGGTAGTCCTTGGAGAATCTGTTTTCAGAGATATCAGAGCTTGAATAAAAGGCTCTGGCTCTGATGGACATCTTATTCTCTAATTCCTTTTCTCAAACAAACATTTGACTTCACAGTAAACCTTTACTGTTGATCACACACACACATGCACGCACACACACATATACACCCCTTCTGTTTTGTTGTTTGGCTGCTTAATAGAGCCTCTCTTTTCTCTAGACAATTTGCTATTTCCTAAAGTGTAAGACTTCTGAAACACACACATGACAAAGCAATCACCTTGTCCTAAGGAGTCTTTGGAAATGAATGCTCAACAAGGAAGACAAGACTTGTCTTTGCCAAAACAGCATACTCTCTCAATAAACTTCAACATAAAAATAGAATTATTGAGTGACTTGTTACACATTCTAATGATAAATTTCAATTTAACAATAGAATTGTTGAAAAACTTTTAATAACTTTAAGCTTTAGTTTTTACAACTCATGTAGAAAGCAATTCTAATTTTACTTCAATTTGGAAAATGAAGAACATGAAGCTCAGAGAGGTAAACTAATTTAACCACATGTACTCACATAGTTGTATAGCTGAGACTTGAATCCAGTTCATACTACAACCAAAGTCTGGACTCTGTACAATACTACAACACACTGTTCTGTGCATTAAAGAGGATTAAGTACTGAATCTCCATTACTGATTTTCTTTGTAAAAATCTTCAAGGAGTTTGAGTTATCCTGTCTCCTGTCTATAAATATGCAAATAAGTGTTTAGACAAAGAATTAGAAATGGAAAACTCTCAGGGCACATCTCAAGTAAAGACTGGTTGTATTTGGAAAACTTAGGTTATGTTTGCATTTAGAAAGGATGTTGTATTCAGTACTATTATTAATATTAACCAAATATTTATACTTCTCCTTCTCTGGCACATAATTAGATTGTACTACTTTACTTCCTTGAATTTATTTGTATCTGTGCAATTTGCTTTGGCCAATTAAACAGAGCACAAAGTTTTGAGAGCAGTACACAATCTGACACATTCTTATTTTTCCATTGTCATAATCAGAGCTATTTAATATGGTAGCCACTTCATCAGTCTGGGTCTAAGAGTGAGAATCATGGAACAGAGCCCAAAGACAACCCACCACAAACACATAGCGTTAGCATAAAATCATCCTTCATTGTTATAAGTTTCTAAAATTGTGGAGGTTTTTTTGTTGCTGTTGTGATTACAATATTATCTAGCCTGTCCTGACTGCTGTAGAGATTGGTCTTTATGTGGATCAGTGGAGCAAAATTCAGAACCCAGAAATAAACCTGCACATATATGGTCAATTAATACATGACAAAGGAGGCAAGAACATACAATGGGGTAAAGATAGTCTACTCAATAAACGGTATTGGAAAAATTGGACAAATATATGCAAAAAAATGAAATTAGACCACATTCTTACACCATATACAAGAATAAAGTCAAAGTGGATTAAAGAATTAAATGTAAGACATAAAACCATTAAACTCTTAGAGGAAAACATAGGCAGTAAACTCTATTTCTGAGACTTCCACCAAGATGGAGGCATAGGTAGATACACGATGCCTCCTTGCACAAATAAAAGAAGGACAACAACAAATTTAAAAACAAAAAACAACCAGAACTGCCAGAAAGTAGAACTGTATGGAAGTCTGACAACCAAGGAGTTAAAGAAACATTCATTCAGACCAGGTAGCTGGAGCGGAGAGGACACACATTGCAAGGTGGTGTCTGGCAGACCAGTGGTCCCCACATTTGCATGCAGATAAACTGGGAGGAAAATCTGGGGAATGAGACAAACCAAGTAACCTAGAGTTCCAGTGCAGGGAAGTAAAGCCAAAAAGCCTGTGGGAGAAACTCCCAGCCTCACAGGAGGGTTCATTGGAGAGACCCACAGGGTCCTAGAACATACATAAATCCACCAACCCAGGAATCAGCACCAGAAGTGTCCAGTTTGCTTGTGCCTAGTGGGGGAAGTGACTGAAAGTCAGTTGAGAACTGAGAAAGCATCACCTCTCTCCCTCAAACCACTCCCCCACATACAGCACTGCAATGCAGTCATGTGAATTGCCCCACCCTGGTCAATACTGAAGGCTCTGCCCCTTACTATGTAACAGGCTCATTGAGAAAAAAAAATGACCCAAATGAAAGAACAGATCAAAGCTCCAGAAAAAATACAACTAAGTGATGGAGAGATAGCTAACCTATCAGATGCACAGTTCAAAACATTGGTAATCAGGATGCTCACAGTATAGATTGAGTATGGCCACAAAACACAGGAAAAAGTTATGAAAAGTAAAATAAAGGAAAATGTATAGTGAACCAACAGTGATGGGAAGGAAATCAGGACTCAAATCAATGGTTTGGAGTAGAAGGAAGAAATAAGCATTCAACCAGAACAGAATGAAGAGAGAAGAACTCAAAAAAATGAGGAGAGGCTTAGGAACTTTCAGGACAAATTTAAATATTCCACCATCTGAATCATAGGGTTTCCAGGAAGAGAAGAGGAAGAGCAAGAATTTGAAAACTTACTTGAACAAATAATGAAGGAGAACTTCTCCAATCTGGCAAAGGAAATAAACTTCCAGGAAGTCCAGGAAGCTCAGAGAGTCCTAAAAAAGTTAGATCCAAAGAAGCACACATCAAGGAACATCATAATCACATCACCCAAAATTAAAGATGAATAGAGAATCTTAAAAGCAGCAAGAGAAAAGGAGACAGTTACCTACAAAGGAGTTCCCGTAAGGCTATCAGTTGATTTCTTAAAAGAAACCTTACAGGCAAGAAGGGGCTGGAAAGAAATATTCAAAATTATGAAAGGCAAGGACCTACAGCCTAGATTACTCTATCCAGCAAAGCTACCATTTAGAATGGAAGGACAGATGAAGTGCTTCCCAGATAAGGTCAGGTTCAAGGAGTTCACCCTCACCAAGCTGTTATTATATGAAATGTTAAAGGGACTTATCTAAGAAAAAGAAGATCAAAACTAAGAACAGTAAAATGACAACAAACTCACAACAATCAACAACCAAATCTAAAAATATAAAAACAAAACCCAACTAAGCAAACAACTAGAACATGAACACCTTCACAGAAATAGAGATCAGAAAGAGGGTTATCAGTAGGGAGGGGGAGGGGGAAGAATGGGAGGAAAATGTACAGGAAATAAGAAGCATAAATGGTAAGTACAAAATAGACAGGGGGAGGTTAAGAATAGTATGGGAAATGGAGAAGCCAAAGAACTTATAAGTACGACTCATGGACATGAAGTAAGGGGGGCAGGGATATGGGTGGGAGAGGTGGTGAGGGCTGGAGGGGAATAATGGGGGACAAACTGGGACAATTGTAATAGCATAATCAATGAAATATATTTAAAAATCCTTTTGAATAATAAAGATTGGTTAGAACTAAGCATTATTACAAAGATCAAATCAAAAGTATGATTGGACTCAGATGTCTCAGAATAATTTGTGGTACACAGTAAGTCCCTAACTGACTCAGAGAAGAGATAACAAAAGTGGCTGTCATTGAAGCCTATTATACTTAACATACCAACAAATAAATTAAGAATGCAAGAGTGGGAATCATGGGGTTGTGAAAACAAATATACATAAACCACACACAAACATATGTACATAATCTAGGAAGTACAATGAGAAAAAAATCTAGAATATAATAGATAAGCCTAGCATGAGGGTTAATTATATGTGTTTATTAACTGTGCCACCATGTGCCCAGATATTTGGTGTTTTTGAATGGATCATCATTTGAATCAGTAGATTTAGTAAAGCAGATTGACCTTCCTTATATGGGTGGCCCTCATCCAATCAGTTGAAAGTTTGAATAGAAGAACAAAGGTGAATAGTTCATCTAGTAATCGAAAACTTCCTGTGCTTTATTGCTTTGAGTTGGGACATTGGTCTTTTCTTGCCTCCAGACTTAAACTGAAATATTATTTCCTTTTGGTTCTTGAGCTTGTTGGCTTTGGGGCTGGAACCTACACTGTTGGTTTGCCTGGTTCTCAGTCCTTTGGACTCAGACTATAACTACATTATTGGCTTTCCTGACTCTTTCGTGTGCTATTTGCAGATCTTGGAATTTTTCAGCCTCCACAATTATATGAGGCAATTCCTTATAATAAATCAATCTCTCTCTCTCTCTCTCTCCATATATATATATAAAATTACTAGGTGTAATGGTCAGGGTTATCCACAGAAACAGAACCAATGGAATATAATATAATCTTTTTAGAAAAAATGCAGGCAGCTGCAGTATGATCATTCAGCCATCCTCAAGGAAGAAGAGACTGAAAGCCAGAGCCGGAGCCTGAGAGAGAGAGAGCCAGCTCAGCAGCCGGAGCTCTCTCTGAGTCAGAGTGCCAGCCCTCTTTTTATTTCCATTAACTCTGGAGGCATTCAGCTTCTCAGCCAATCCCATCCTAGACTGCCCACAATTGCCTGGGCAACCTCCTCCTACAGCCCCTCCCTACTTCTCCCCTGAGTTAGCTTAGATCTCTCTGCATCAGAACTTTTCCCCTTTTGACCTAATATAGTTTGAGTTGTAAAACTGAAGATTAAAAATGCAGATAGCATTGTGTTCTTTTACAGTCTATGAATTAATGAGAAGGATGACTTGAAGCATAAGTCAGTGTTTCAAATATTCTACATTGCCTTCATTGAAGTAGCCAATGGAATTTAAAAGTTTTTCTGTCTTTACAGTGGTAATCAATAGATATTACTTTACATATAGCATATTATGATAGTTTTGCATATAAAAATATATACACTAACATACATAAATATATTTATAGGAAAATGTCATATAAATGTAAGTTGATTTTTAAAACATTATATTACATTTTTGTTACTTTGGAATGATAGCCAGTCTGCATATGCTTCCTTTTTAATGGTCAATATAAGTAAAAGTCCTTGCTTTGTGGTTGTATCAGCAAATATTATTCATTAACCAGTTGAATTGGAGGTTCCCCTTCTAATGGCCTTGATCTGCTAAAATTATATTAGATGAATAAAATTTTAAAAAGTTATTTATTTAATTTTAAATATATTTGGTTGATTATGCTATTATAGTTGTTCCATTTTTTCTCCCCTTTATCCTCCTTCTCCCTGCACCCCCCTCCCTCCAGCATCCCTCCTTCTTAATTCATGTCCATGGGTTGTACATATAAGTTTTTTGGCTTCTACATTTCCCATACTATTCTTAACCTTCCCCTATTTTGTACCTACCAATTATGCTTCTTATTCCCTGTACCTTTCCCCCCCATTCTCTCCCTCCCCCTTCCCCACTGATAACCCTCCATGTGATCTCCATTTCTGTGATTCTGTTCCGGATCTAGTTGTTTGCTTAGTTTTTGTCTTTTAGGCTCAGTTGCTGATAGTTACGAGTTTGTTGTCATTTTACTGTTCATATTTTGATCTTCTTTTTCTTAGATAAGTCCCTTTAACATTTCATATAATAAGAGCTAGGTGATGATGAACTCCTTGAACCTGACCTTATCTGGGAAGCACTTCATCTGTCCTTCCATTCTAAATGGTAGCTTTGCTGGATAGAGTAATCTAGGCTTTAGGTCCTTATTTTCAATGACTTGGAATACTTCTTTCCAGCCCCTTCTTGCCTGTAAGGTTTCTTTTAAGAAATCAACTGATAGCCTTATGGGAACTTCTTTGTAGGTAACTGTCTCCTTTTCTCTTGCTGCTTTTAAGATTTTCTTCTTATCTTTAATTTTGGGTAATGTAATTATGATGTGTCTTAGTGTGTTTCTCCTTGGATCCAACTTCTTTGGAAGTCTTTGAGCTCCCAGGACATTCTGTCTAGTTCCTTTATCAGATTGGAGAAGTTTTCTTTCATTATTTTTTCAAGTAGGTTTACAATTTTTTTCTCTTCCTCTTGTCCTTCTGGCACCACTATGATTCAGATGGTGGAACATTTAAAGTTGTCCCAAAAGTTCCTCACTCAACCTCTCCTCATTTTTTTTCAATTCTTGTTTCTTCATTATGTTCTGGTTGAATGTTTTTTTCTTTCTCCTATTCCAAATCATGGACTTGAGTCCCTGTTTCCTTCCCTTCACTCTTGGTTCCTTGTATATTTTACTTCATTTCACTTTGCATAGCCTTCATTTCTTCCTCTATTTTGTGACCGATCTCAATAATTTCTGAGAGCATCCTGATTTACCAGTGTTTTGAATGCTGCATCTGATAGGTTGGCTATGTCCTCGTTGTTTAGTTCTATTTTTGGAGTTTTGATCTGTTATTTCTTTTGGCCATATTTATTTGTCCTGGTGCGCCTGATACATTGTAAGGAACAGAACCTTAGGTAATCACCAGGGTGAGGCAATACACTTTGTTATGCTGTGGCGCTGTATGTGGGGGAGGGATCAGAGAGGGAACAATGCCACTTGCTTGGCTTTTGCCCTGCTTTTAGTCACTTCCCTTGCTTCCCACAATGTATTGTTCCCCTTCAGGTGCTGATTCCTGTGTTGGTGAGTTTGTGTGCTTTCTAGGATCCCATGGGCTCCTCCAACAGGCATCTGCAGTGAGGCTGAGAGATTCTTGCTGCTGCAACCACCACCGGTTTTATAGCCAGAGGTTTTGAGGCTTTAGTTTCCCATGCTGGAGCCCTGGGTTGTGCAGTCTGTCTTGCTTCCCAGTTGTTCCTCCTGGCTTTCCCCCACAATGCGGGAAATCCCATCTTTCAGCCTTTACCTTGTTGTGTATGTCTCTGCCACTCCTACCTGTCTGTATGAATGTTTCTTTAACTTCTTGGTTGTTGGACTTCCGTACAGTTTGATTTTCTGACAGTTCTTGTTATTTTTTGTTTTTAAATTGGTTGTTATCCTTCTTTTTGGTAGTGAGAAGAAATGAAGCATATCTACTTATGCCTCCACCTTGGCCAGAAGCCCACTTATTTAATTTTTCCATGATGCTTTAAAAACAGTATCAAATAAATCACCATTTTAAATGTGTACTTGGCACATCTAGTAAATGACTTCTACATCCCATGTATTAAGGCTATGTAAAACAAGAAAAATGTAATTTTCTGTGGAGGAAGTTTGTTTACTGCGGTTCTTCCTGACTAGCAGTTTAAATCAACTCAATTTAAATCAAAATTAGTTGCCACATATCCTTAAATCTATGAATAAAATATTCCATAGTGTACAGAGTGATGTTGATTAAAATCACTTTTGTTCTTTGCCTGAAACTTCTCTGAAAACTTGTCAACCTCTATTTGTTCATTTTTAATCTCACTTATTCAATATCATCAGATAGTGGGGCTCGGTTCCCAATAAGCCATATTTCTAAGTAAAATCAACTCATATCTTTACATACAAAGCCCTTGTTTTAATAACTATTCTTTTCTTCATAAGTATGTAGTATGCTAGCATTCTTTAAGTACTGAAAATACAGAGGTCCTACAATAGTGAACATGTTCTTGTTAACTCAAGGTCAACCCTGATAAATGCTCTTTTTCATCCTCTACAGAATTACCATGAAGGAACTATTGAGGCATGTGCAGACCTACTTCCCCTTACACTAAATAATCCCAAATTGTTGAATGTTTGTATTTCTTTTACTAATTTCATTTTTTTACTCTAATGTTTGAATTCTATTCATATATTGTCAGTGCATCCATGTTTTAGTCATAGTTAGGAATGTGTACTATGGAGAAAGAAAATGGACATCTAAGTGAGGAAGTGCTGAATAATGTTTTTTCAAAAATTTCAACTCACACATTATTTGCCAGATCGTCAAAGAAGCTAGAAGCATAATATTATTATAGTGGTTTAACATGACTTTTTCTTATAAGGAGTTGGAGTTGATTAATTTTTTTCTTTTTTCCCCTATGGTAAAATGCACCCAGCATAAAACTTACCATTTTAATTATTTTGGGTATATAATTCAATAACATTAGGTATATTCACATTGTCAGGCAATCATCACACTATCCATTTTTATAATATTTCCATTATCCTAAATTGAAGATCTATATCCATTAAATAATATCTCCTCACTTCCCACTTCCCTTAGTCCTTGGTAATCATTATTCTACCTCTGTTGCTATGAATTTGACTATTCTAAGTGCCTCTTTGAATGAGGACAAAAATGCTAATTTCTTTTAGCATAAGGTTTTAGAAGTCCATCCATATCATAGCATGTATCAGAATTTCATTCTTTTTTAAAGATTGAATAATATTGCATTGTATGTGTATATCACATTTTGTTTATCCATTCACTTGTCAATGGACATTTGAGTTGTTTCTACCTTTTGGCTATTGTGAACAACACTGCTTTTAATATTGTCATGTAAATATTTGTTTGAGTCGCTTTCAGATTTTTCAGGTAAATGCCCCAAAGTAAAATTTGTGGATCATAATTTCATCCATCTCCAATTAAACTTTACTAGATATAAAGTTAAACTAGGCTATATTTATTTCCTGAATAAATATTATACTACTTATTGTTTTTAAAAAATTTTTTATTTATTTATTTTTAGAGAGAGGGTAAGGGAGAGAAAATGAGAAGAGAAACATCAACTGGTTGCCTGTTGCATGTTCCCCAAACAGGGACCTAACTCACAACCCAGGCATGTGCTCTGACTGGGGATCAAACCTTTAACTTTGCTGGATGACATCCAACCAACTTAGCCACCCCAGTCAGGGCAGTACCACTCACTGTTTTGAGCACCATCCTAGGCATAACAGTATTATCATGTGTCCATGACAAATTTAAATGTATTTGAGAAATTAGATAAAGCTACCTACCAGCCTGCCCTAGATTCATACAACTATCTTACATTGCAGATGGAGAGACTCAAAAAGTTGGTTTTTCCATTAGTGTTCCCATTATAAATCTCCTTTGAAAAGTTGAGGAATCCAAGTTCAGATAGAGTTGAGATACTTGGCTAAAATTCCTGAATCCTAGGTGGTGATATTATTATTATTATAGTGAATTTCTGACAAAGGTAGAATTTACCTTTTGTCTTGATCCAAGATTAAAAGTAAAAAAAATTATGCCAAAACTAATTTACCTGCTCTATAACCCAAATGTCTTTACAAAGGCACTAAAAGTTAGAACAAAAGTTGTGACTATAAACTTACATTGTTTTTGCTGACTTAACATTTGTTTAGCACAAGTTTATCCTGAGATTTTCCTATTAATATTGCATTTTTAAGTGTCATTGTTTTACCATGTAATTTAAAAAATTTCTTTTTACTTATTTATTTTTCATTGTTGTTCTATTACAGTTATCCCAATTTTCCTCTGTTGCTCTCCTCCCCTCTCCCATAGTCAATCCCCACCCTGTTGTTCAAGTCCATGGGTCATTTATACCTGTTTATTGATTAGACCCTTCCCTTTCCCTCCCTCCTCATTCCCCTCTCCACTCTCTCTGTTCTCTGTCAGTTTGTTCCTTGTTTCCTCTGGTACTATTTTGCTCATTTGTTTGTTTTGTTCATTATGTTCCACTTATACGTGAGATCATATGGTATTTGTCTTTCACTGCCTGGCTTATTTCACTTAGCAGAATACTCTCCAGTTCTATCCATTCTGTAGCAAATGTAGGAGTTCCTTTTTCCTTTCTGTTGAGTAGTATTTCATTGTGTAAATATACTACAGTTTTTTGATCCACTCATTTACTGCTGGGTACCTAGGCTGCTTCCAGCTCTTGGCTATTGTAAATAATGCTGCTATGAACACAGGGGCATAGTTTCTTTTGACTTGCTGTTTCAGGATTCTTAGGGTATAATCCCAGCAGTGGAATCACTAGGTCAAAAGGCAGTTTCATTTTTAGTTTTTTGAGGCAATTCCATACTGTTTCCACAGTGGCTATACCAGTCTGCATTCCCACTAACAGGGCACTAGGGATCCCCTTTCTATATGTAATTTTTAATTTAACCAAGTAAATTAATGGGATATATCTGAGGGAGTGAAGCTCCAAATGTGATCCTTTATTTTTTTTAACAATCAATACCAATTCTTTAACATCAAATATCCACTCAATAGTCACAATTCCAACTATTTCAGAAATGTAATAATTATTTTTTTTAGTTTTCTGTTTGGGTCTGAAGTGAAGTAACATTTATACATTATTATTACTTGTCATTTAAGTCTATTTAAATCTATAGTTTCAATTTTTTTAATTTTTCCTTGCAATTTATTTGTTGAAGAAATTGTATTGCTTAATAAAGTAACCTACAGTCTGGAAATTTTAAATTTTATCATTGTTGTTGACAGCACTACAGATGTCCCTATTCTCCTCACCCCCTTGCCCACCTCCACTCAGCCCCCACCACCCCTTCCTTTTGGTCATCACCATACTGTGGTCTGGGTATATGTGTCGTGTATATATGTTCTTTGGTTAATCTCATTTATAACTTAAAAATCTTGCAGTCTGGCCATGTCTCCTGAACACCAAATATTTATCTTAGAGACAATCTTTCTTTGACCAACAATGTAGAGCCAAGTTTTAATTTGGCAGAAAACCAAACTGTGCCAGATGAATTTGATCCATGAATGACTGACTGCCTTTAAAAGGTTCATGTTTTATTAGAGTTTGTGACTGAAACATGAATGCATATGTTAAAATTATGGCCGGGGAGGCTATCTGAATATATGATCTACTCTCCAGAGAGGACCAATTTTGGTTCTATTAAAATGAAATTCTGCTGAGCTATAATGTAGAGCAGTGGTGTTATGAACCATGTCACAGAGCATTTCCATATGCCTTGCAACACTGTATACATGAGGGATTACTTTGGCAGATATGTACCAGCCCATCTACCTACAGAGGCTGCTCCTGTCCAAAGAGTTATCTCCTATGTAGCTTTTAACAAATAACCTTTTGTCTCTACCTGTAGCGTTCTCTGGTCTCCGGGCTAGATGCATTATTTTTCTCTGTCTTCTCATTGTGCCCTGTAGGTATCTTTGTCATTATTTTTATCATGCTTGGGTGTGAATGTTAACTTTCTTGTACATCATACTAAGAAAATTATGGGTTCCTTAAGAATGGGAAATGATTTTCATGTGCTTTAATATCCTCAGTGTCTAACATAATAGAAGGTGCTCAATAAGTATTTGGTGAATAAATGAGAAGAAATAGTGAGCAAAATGCATGAAGTTATTTGCTTAACTGGTCTTTTTTCTGTGCATATCTCTATCATGGTACTTAGCATATGACTTTGAAAATAGTTTAATGGCTGCTCTGTCACCTGCTATGTTGTAAACACTTTCAGGGCAGGAACTGTAAGTAAGGCATTTATCCAGGTGACTCTGGTGGCACTCCATAGAAGGAGTCAGTGTGTGTGCATGTGTTTGTGGAAAGGCATCATGATCTGCTGCCACCTTCCTCTCCAGCATTGGTTTGCTTCACTGCCAATTAGGTTACACTAAACACCTCCCAGGTGGCTCACTTTTGCCTCTGTTCATTTGCATTTGCTATGCCTTCCTCCACCTGAACACTCCACTCCTCCTCAAATGACTCCTAATATCCCTTTAAGTCCAGTTTAAACACCATGTCTTCCATATGAACTTGCCTAACACTCCTCTCAGTTTGGGCAGATGAGCCTGTGACATCCTCAGAGGTCCCTGATATTTGCTCTATAATCACCTATGTTCTACCATGTTATTCCTTTGGAATAGAATGTCTTCTTTTCTGAACTGTGAGGTCCATTGATCACATTATCCATGATTTCTTGGTACTCACCACAAAGCCTGACATGTATTAAGTCCATATAAACATTTTTGAAAAAATAGCATTCAAATTTTTACACAGTCTGGGCTCATCCTTCCCATTCCCAAACTCAACCTTTTTATTCCATAACATTTATAATTCCTTTGTGACCTTACAGTTCTATTGGAATGTCCTTCCACTTCCTCCTAATTCTGCTTAAACCCCATTTTCTCCAATAAATTTCCTTGGCTTCATCAGCACCCATTTATTACAGACCCCCAGGAATCTATTCTATCATCCCCTAAACCACATGAATTATCTCCCATGGAAATACCACCCTGTATTGCTTGTTAAATGTGGCATTTGCCTCCTGGATCAGAGCACTTGCTGGCTCTGCTCTGTGGCACTCCAGTTACACAGAAGTTAGTTCTGGCTGGGCATGACCAGACTCCAGAAATGCAATCCATATCACTATGAATGTGTGAAGGGACCCAGAGAGCATGAAAAAACTTGTCAAAATTTGTTTTTGATATTGCAAAAGAAACAGCAAAGTAGTCTTCATGATCAAAAATGCCCAGGATTTTATTCAACTTTTTTTACTCTTACTTCATGGTTTTGGGTGGTGTTCACTTTTTTTTTTACACAATACCTTTTATTTGTCTGAGGTCTTTATGTTTCCAAATCTAATCCTCTAGCACCAAGTCAGGTTTAAACAAGTTATCTTTGACTTAAATTTATACTAGATTGAGAAGTGGGAGACCTGAATTCTAATCCTAGGAATGTGTCTCTGTGATCTTAGCAAGTCATATATTTTCTCTGCATCTCCAAAATGAAAGGTGATGTCAGATGATGTTAAATGGACAGGGTGAAGATGGTACACCTTTCTCAGCCTTTATTGCACACTCTCCTCTCCCATATTTATCATGGCATCCAGCTAATGCTGTCTCATTACTGTCCCTTACCAGGTATAGTACCCCCACATCAGGAAAGCCACTGATTGTTTTTTACCAGCTGATGTTTATGTCTCTTGATCATTGTGACTCAAAATTTGCTCCTTCAGAGCATAACTAAGTGCCACATAAGGATGCTGGCTCTTTCCTTTTCCATAGTTCTTTTGCTAGAATCTTTAAATTCTGGCATTCCTTTGTTCCTTCCAACAGATTCTTTCAAATTCTTATAAAATCATAATCTCAAATTTTCACCAGGACTTTGCCTTCTAATGTATTTATAATCTCTGCAGAATGCAACAAAATTATATTCTAATAGTAAAAACCAGAGTACCAAAACTCAGACAAAATGATAAAGTTGGCAAAAAAAGCTTTGCTTAAACTTTGATCAGAATGACAAAGAGCAGATATGTCCAACTCTTATTTTCTTCTGTATTTAAGATGCTGAGCTTTAAACTGCTAAAGAGAGAGCAACCACCCAACATATAGTTGGAAAGAAGGAAAGAGAGCACCTAGCTGCCTTAAACAATGAAGGTTTCAAATTAGTATCAATGAAATCACAGGATAAAGATAGAAGATTGTGCATGTATTTTAAGTTACTGAGTGTTGGGAGCCGTCCCATCTAGTTTCAGGAACGGTAGCCTTTTGTCCCACAGCTAGAGCTGAGTGAAAAGGCCTTGGGGGTATAAGCCACTAAGGAGACAGAAAATTACCTCCTGGCAGGAGCACAGCCCCTGCCTCCCTCTCTTCCCCCTGCTTGGCCTGGGAAGATGACAGGTTAGCCAATGATGGGTAATATCCCTCAAAGGAGGAGGGACAACCTAAGACAGGCATTATCATGAAGGGCCATCATGGAAGGACTTAGGGGTCTTCAGAGAAGGGGCAGAACGACCCTCACCCCTATGCTTTGTAATTACCTGAGTCCTTAGTCTTTCTGCAAAAGTCTCCTAGCCTCTTGGCTGCTTTGCTCTCCCTGACTGACTCAACCTGGGAACTATGCCAAGAGGCAGTTGCAACCTTACACTGGAAAAGACAGCTCCTGGGGGTGAATCTGGCAAGAGAAAGAATATACAGTGTTTCCTTTGAGGTTTGCTCTGCCCTGTTGCTATGAAACAGACACTTAAACTAAAGCCAGCCCTGAGCAGAGACAATCCCTGTGTTTCTTCAACTATTATCTGTGAATGAGGTCAGTTTTTCATGACTGCAGCTTTTTGGACACTGGTTGATGAGCTTTATGCACATACTGTGTATCTCTGTGTGTGCTGAAGTCAATAAAAATGCAGGGAAGAAGGTGTTCAGGACCTTTCTCCTTTGAGGGACTGGTCACCTTTCCTCCTGGAGCAGATCACACATTGGACATTTTTATTTCTCATCCCAGATGACCTGGGGGAGTTCTGTGGGTGGAGCCCCCCATCAACTGAGAAATCATGAAATATGAGAGAGAGATGAGAAAAAGGTGGGCTGACAGAGAACACTAAATTTAAAGTGGCTATCAGAGTCAAGGGCACACCAAGAGGCAAGGAAAGAGAGTGAGTAGTGACTAGGACAATGCATTCTCTCATTGCTTTGTCTATATTTGCATCCTGGCTTTATCACTTTTCAACTGTGTGGCCTCAAGCAAGTTACTTAGTTTCATGCTTCCATTTTCTGAGCTATAAGATGAACATGGTAATGGTGAGCTTTTGTTGGTGGTTGTGCACACTAAGTTAATGAACATTGTCAAGCCTGTGGGATAAACACAATAAATATTGACAAATATTTCTCTTTAACATGGCTCTATTGCTGGTGGAATAGGGTTCTTGTGATGTCACAAGGAAAGCATTCCAGAAGACACACAAGGGAGGATGAGGTCTGGTGTTAAAATTTATTTGTGGCACCAGATGTAAAATCAAAAGCATTTGCCTGGGTTTCCAATATCCCATCTCTCCATCCATTGGATTTTTCCACCATATGAAAAATCCAGTCTTCTTACATCATGCCTTCATCATGCCTAGAAATAGGTCAGTGTCCAGACATTTTGTGGCATATTAAAACTAATCCTTTTCCTGGCTGTGCTCCAGCTGGCTGGCTCAGCTTGAAACCTGCTTAAAGTCTGTGCAGCCACACAGCTACAACAGAGACAAGATGTGGACAAACAGGGCTAGCCGTGTTATCTGGTGGGAGAGAGAGACAGAGAAAGAGGAGTGGGGAGGGAGAGGGGGAGAGGGAGAAATAGAGAAAGATATTTCTTTGTTAAGCTGATTATATTATTTCAGGCTTGGGATGGACCAGGTGCTTTTTCAAAATAACTAATCAACTTCCTAAGCTTTTGCACACTTCTTATTTGTCCACCTCCCAGATCTTCCATGGTTATATCTCTTATCCAATCTGATCCCTTTTCCCAGGCTAGACAGACAGGCCTCTATCATCATCATTTTGGCTCTTACCACCCATGAGCTTACCTCCCCCTTTTTTGTTCTGTCCCTTCCCCCAATAATCTATGAGGAACAGGAGGAACAGACTGATAGTTTCCTGGGGAGTGTGCAAACCTGTAACTTCCTTGTGAAGCAAGCAGGCTTATGCTCCCTAGTTTACTATGCTTAATAATGTCTGATTCTTTCTGCTCTTTTCCTTTATTAATATCTAGCTTTCTACACTAACAGTTTTTCAAAATTCTTGAGCAGACTAATAAATAAGCTGCATTTAACTAGTAGGCAGCCACATGGGTTCCTGAGAAACCATGGCCTCAGTCAAGCTCAATTAAATTCATTACTTATATGATAATACATAAGATCACAGATGAGAAGAATCTGCACCAAGTGTCTATTCTGCCAGGCATGAAATGATGCTTCTCAGAATGGTCATACAGACATGATGGGGAAATAGGGGAAAAGCAGGAAAGTCTATTACAATGAGATGTGGAGATAGAACAAATTAGCCAAAGCTTGTTAATAAATTGCTATCGAGCTGCAAGAAAATCTTTACGTAGGACATAGGACTCTGTTCTCAGTCTCATTCTGTTCAAAATCTTCACTATGACCTGTATGGGAATATAGGAGACAAGGCAATTAATTCTATATCTTCATTCCAAAGGTGAAAGTTTCCAGATAATGGAAAACAGCTAAAAGATTTTGATTAACTGTGATGTTAGAGCAATACAAAGGTAGTTTTGGGGGTTAAATGTAAAATTCTACATTTAGATTGAAAGATATGAGAGGTATAGGTTGTCACCAGTTCTTGTTTCCAATAGCCTAAAGTCTAATATTAGGTAAGGATATCACATGTGTTTGGGACACTAATAGAAAAACATTCCCCAGGCAAAGAAAGGGAATACTTTCTCTTTGTTCTTCAGATATGGCTAGAATGTATCTGGAGAGGAAACAGGACCTAACCTGTACAGTACTTGCTATGTGCCACACATCGTTTTGACCACTGTACATATGTTGATAGATTTAAGTTTATGTCAAGTTCTTATTGTAACATTTTACAGTAGAGGATGAAAAAGCAGACAGAGTCCAGAGGAAGTAACCAGAATGGTAAGGAGCCAGGATGATCCTCAGGGAAGTTAACATGAAAAAGATATAAACATCTTAATTTATTTTCAAATATTACACTGGACAGGAGAGCTAGAATAAGAAGATGAATGTAACAGTGAGGTCCAACTTAAAGAACAACTTTTAGTCAGACTAGGGAGAGCTCTCTGACCCCATGAGGGCCTGTGTCAGGTTGGAGACTCTCTAGTGACAAGGTGTGTGAGAAAAACTGTACCCAAGATAGGTTAGATGGCTTCTAGGGTCTCTTAAATGCTACTTCCTCTGACTCACTATTAACAAATGATTTAATAGCTATTTTTAAATTATAAAAAAAGATTATGTGATTTCTGACATTCTATCTAAGCTATAAAATCTGTTTTCACACTTCAATACTTCACTAGGTTCCCAAACCACCAATATGCTGTTAAGATAAATCACGATTTTAGATGAAAGAGAAGTAAAATAATGACCTAAAGCAGTATAATATTCAGGGAAATGTGCACTGATAACCACTTTTTTCCTTCAAGCCCATGAAGAAAAGAGACTTCAGTTTTAACTCTGCCCCTTATCTGATTCCACAAATGTTCTGTCCCCAGGAGCTGAAATATGGAGCTGCACAGTGGTTCCTTCTCCAGGCTTTTCTGTCTTTCATCTTCACAGAGGCGTGTTACTGAAGGAAGGAGATTATAAGCCATCAAGTGCTCTAGAATATCAAAATATGGCTCTCCTTAAAAGTCCTTTTCTCTCTTAAAGAGTACAACTCACAGATTGTTTTTTTGAGGTATGACTCCTCTACAAACTTTTCTTTTCACTCAACATTTTCTTACAAACCCAGGATAAAGCCATATGTTTTCAACTGACTTATACATTTCTGCTGTTATCTATCACTTCACACTCCAGTCAAAAATGTTTGCTTCCAATATCTTTTTAAGATAAATATGCTGCCTAAACTGTACTGGTTCCAGAAATTGTTAATAATTCTTCCCGGTATATGTTTTCCTTCGAAGGTAAATGGCTGTTGCAACCAATGAAAGCAGGATCCTATTCAGAAAGAAGCAGCTGTGACTCTTCTGGAAGATTTTATTATCCTATAGCATGGAGGCAGACTTGGATTATTGGCCTGGGATGATTTTCAGCAAAACTGTGTCTGCATAACTGGAGAAATCATTAAACTCACGTTGGGGCTATCTGTCCTGCTGTCAGGAAATGGAGAAAAGTCCATGGTTCAATTTAACTTAGGAAATGTTGACACTGAGTCTTGGAGATAGTAGATAGGAGACATCGAGATTGTGAGAGTTATTTTTCCTCCACTGAGTTATTGTCACCCATTATGAATTTGGGCCAAATTCTAAAGAGAGCAAAGTACATTGAATTCAGACAGAAACCACAGCTGCCAAAAGATACTGTGTTCAAGAAACTAGAGGAAACAAGATTACATGGTTCTAGTTTTCCAGCCCTTCCAGGCCTATAAGACGGTTGACTGTGGGTCAGGCTGTATGAGTTTAATTTCTGTGTAGGAATTAAGTCCCAAGCTCCATAATATTATCATCTGTGCCGTGTCTACCACATCAAGCTTCCTGCTTCTGCACCCGGTACTTACTTGAGAACCCATAACATTTTTGTGTAATAAATGGAGAGGACAAGATGTAGCATAGCCTGTTAAAAAGACACTGGCTTAATTAGAGTTTCTGAGCTCCACTTCTGCTGATAACATTTTGTGGCCTTAGACAAGTTCTTTGAGGGTAATATGGTAGCATGGGTGTAAAAGCACCTTTGATAGTTCTGTTCCAATGAAGGCAATAAAAAGTACCACCAGGCACTGCTAGATGAGGATAGCAGCCTGGGTTGTCAGTCTTCCAAGTCTGCTTGGGCTCAGGACAGGATAACCATGGCTGTGAGTGTCTTCTGCCAAAAATAAAGTGTGAATATGCTCCTTGGCTGAGAGAGAAGATGCCTCTGCATTAGGGGAATCTTCTTGGTATTTCATATATGACATACAGATGACATTTCCAGCTGTAAGCTAGTAGTAGAGTAGACACACCTAATATTACTCATGTTTAAAACTTATAATAGGAGGCATCTTTAGAAGAATGGGAGAGACAGGGAATCTTTATTTCATAACCGGTGAAGGAAATGGAAGACCAAATGGCCCATTGTGTGTGTGCCACTCCCAGTGTGGTCATGCTGCCCAGGCAGCTTCTGAACCGTCACCTTCAGAATCAAGGACGATTGGTTGTGGACTGAGGCAAAGACATGGCAGGATCAGAGTTAGTGTTATGTGATTTTCATTCACTCATTAATTAATTAATTAACTAATGCATCCAACAAATATTTATGTTTCCAGGTTGTGTTGCAGGTTTAAGGTGTTGGGTATGAACTATTAAAGAAAACAGTTAGCAGAACCTCTTCCCTTGTGAAGCTTAGCTTAGAACAGGACAATGGGCAGCAAAGCAGGCCAACAGATGGATAAAAGACGCATTTAATGTTTTGATAAGTGATGAAAGTAAAACAGAGAAATGTCACTTAGTTACTTTCAACTTCAGTTTAATTATCAGTCAAATGGATTTGACTGATAATTCACAAAATCAAATCTGCAGGATTCTTGTGAGGAAAGTACTAAGCCCAGCACTTGGCACACAATAGCTGCTTAATCACTATTAGCTTCCTTAAACATTCTCTTTGTTATCATTTTTCTTCTTGTTCCAAATTTTATAAGATGGGTGAAAGCAATGTAAAATAAAACTTGAAAGAGAAGGGTCTCAGAATGGTATATAGTCTGAAATATATTGGTCAAAGAAAAGAGTGCTTTGACTTGTTTTGAGTAAAAGAGGGAGAGAGCCTCTTAGAGCTTTAAGTACAAGCTTAAGTACAAGCTGGCAAAATTCCCTCCCCTTGCCTTATTGGAAGTTTCCCTGAGTCCTCTTCAGTCATAAATAATGAAGGCCAGATCTTCACCTTTACCTCACAGCTCCCCCGAAATTGAGTCCTATTGCTACCTATCTAAAAATCACTTTTATTAGTTGTGATAAGGATAGTGGTGCCACCGTTCGCTGAGCATTTATTATGTGTTAGGCCCTGTGCTTCACATAAAAAATTTCATTAATTCTCAAATGAGCCTTAAGAGATGTATATAATTATCTATTTTCATATATGAAACGGGAAAAAATTTAAGTACTTGATCTATCAAAGAAGTAGCAAAGGCACTGTGTGAAACTGTCAAGGAATTACAATGATGGCCTAGTTTTAATTAATTAATTAATTGATGTATTTGCTTATTCTTACCTGTGGACACTTTTTCATTCCTTTTATAGAAAGAAGAAAAGAGAGAGAGAAACATCCATGTGAGAAACAAGCATCCATTGGCCACCCCCAGCATGAGCCCTGACAGGGAATCTCCTATGCCCAGACTCGGCATCAAACCTGCAACCCAGGCACACTCCCAGAGTGGAAATTGAACTGGCAACCCTTTAGCCATGGGATGATGCTCCAGCCAACTGAGCTACCTGATGAGGGCCATGATGATCTTTTTTTAATTTATCAAATTTCTCTAGGCTGACTTGGTTGTAGATATTAGATCTAGGCAGGCCTAGGAGGAATGAAAAACAACCGGGGGAGAAAATGGCACCATGGGAAGCTGCCTGCAGGCCCTAGCCAGGAAGATTAGGGTCTGGGGTCAGCCTATCCGGCATAACAGGATGCAACTTTCACCCGGCAACCACCTCTAGCCAATAAGACTCTAATACCCCAACCACAGGTTTTTGCATTTAAAAACCCTGATCTAAGAACAACCAAACGAGTCCCAACCTTCCTCGGTTGGCTCCACTTTCCTTCTTATTCCCTGCTAATAAACCCTGCTCTCCTTAGCTCGTTGTGTCCTTCTGGTTTCCTGATTGACTCTGACCTAACAGTAGACTCTGATGCTAACGCTCTAGCTTGGCCTTCACTCTTACCTCCTATCATACTCTGGCTCTGTCAAATTTGTATCTCAGCTGTGTCTCAGTATCCACTTTCCTCCTACATTCTTGGTGTGGTCAGGTTTAAGCAAGGTTAAACTCATTCTAAACTTGAAGAAAGCTCCAATGTCTAGAGTGACTAGGTAGATAGAATTAGGTCAAAGTAACACATTACAAAGTGAACTATGAAAAATTTAATGCACATATCTTATCTAAACAGGGCAACTGCTACTCAGCTCCAATTTTATGTTGCCATATGAGAAAACAAGTGTTGTCTGTAAAGACGAAACAGGTTTACATATGAAATTTTCTTATTTTTAAGACATAATGCAATCAGAAAACAAAAACAAAACAAAACCTTACATCATAGACTGTCAGGTTTTGAGTTCTGAGTTTGAGAATTAAAATCTCAAAACATTACCTGGTGGGGTGGGTAGGGTGGAGAACTCAGGTATACTATAATTCAAACCCTTGGTATGGCAAGTGTCTCTTTGTGCTCATAACATAATGCAGAGAGGGAAACAACTTTTTTTTTTTTAGATTTTATTTATTTATCTTCAGAGGGGAAGGGAAGGAGAGAGGGAGAGAAATATCAATGTATGGTTGCTTCCTGTGCATTCCCTGCTGGGAACTGGCCTGCAACCCAGCCAGGCATGTGCCCTGACTGGGAATCGAACCGTGATCTCTTGGTTCACAGGCCCGAGCTTAATCCACTAAGCTACACCAGCCAGGGCGGGAAACAACTTTTTATGGTCCGATAGCTGGTCATATCACCAGAGACTCTGGCCCAATCTCCCAGCTCTCAGACCAGTGGCCCTCCCACAACACATTTGTCATTCTCAGTCACAGTTTTGTAGGTACATAAGACAAAACAGAAATAGCCTTACATACTCCTATTTGGATTTGCAGGTTAAAGAAGGCAAAATTTTAAAAAAATGATTGGGTTTAAAATGGATGCATGATGCATCCATTTTAGTATTCCTTAAGCTACTGTGCAATTTAAATCATCTATATAATATGTTCACTCCTTCACAGGTACTCAGCCTTTGAGTGTCATCATCATTTCTATACAAATAAAAAATTGTATTACTTAGGATAAAAAAAGCTGTAATACCCAATAATATAAAAATATCAACAGTGTAGAGTAAACTTTACCATACACATTAGTTTTATGCAGAGATTCCTAGTTGGGTGGCTCTCATGAGAGGATCCTCCAAGATCCCAGGAACCTGGACTCCTTCCACCCAGAACACTATCATTCTCACATGTGGTCAGTAAAGAGGGACAGTCAGTCATAGCTGGAAAGTAATTTTGGTGGGGTTAGCCAAGGAAAAGAGTGCATACTTCTCCCACATTTCATTGGCCAGAACTGGTCATGTGACCCATACCTAGATGTAAGGTGGGTGGGAAATATAATTTTCCTATTTTCTTAGGAATAAAAATAAACAGATTGCTAAGTGTAAAGTATTATTTCTATGAAGAAAAAAAGAAAAAGGCCAGCGTTATTTTGCAAACATGTATTTTTTCCCCATTGGAAGCTTGGTTCACTATCACTGAAGTATGAGGATCAGGTCTTGTTATTGGCAACAGAATTACTACTGTCAACTGTGCTCAATGGCAGGCAAAATACAGGAGGCAGAGGATGAGGATATAGAACGCTTCTTTCAACTGCCTTCAGGGGGACATTCACTCTGGAGGCATGGTGGGCCCAAGATTTTTATGTGATTTTCTGGAGGTTGACTCTCTGTGGAAATGTGTCAGAGCCTGGGGAGCCAAGACAAAAAACCAGAGGCCCTCTCTGACTGCTTCAGCCTCTTACAGGGAATGGAGTGTAGGAAACACTGGCCTAGCATTCTTGCCTTCTAAACACTGTGTTCTGCCATAGCCGGGGAGCTTGGGGGTTTGTTTTACAGTTACAGAAGTTTTTCCTTACCAATTTTTGGAGACAAAAGAATTGTTTCTTCTGAGGCTGATGGGGAAAAAATAGTTAAGAAGTGAGGGAAATAAATTCCCTACATGCAAATACAATGACTATAACAAAAGGGAAAACATCACACGTATAGTGATCTTTAATTAAAAATAAACTACTAAGCAGACTTGTACAAGAATATTATCTTTGCAATTAATATTAAAATTAAGTTTAGAGGATCCAGACACCCTCTAAATTGAATTGTTTCTCACAGAGGGAAAGTATCCATAATTCAGCTTATCCTCAGGTATAGTAAGCTAAGTGTACTCTTATCCACCCCTACCTATATCAGGACATTTGTCGCAATGAATGTTTTTCCTCATATCTTTGTTTCTAGGTGTGCAGGCAGAAATTCTATCAACAATAGTCACCACCCAAATGCTGAGAAATTCAGAATCAACCAACTTAGAATCTGTATTAATTTGCTAGGGCTGTCATAACAAATACCACAGATTGTGTTGTTTAAACAACAGAAATTTATTTTTATAGTTTGGAAGTTGTCAGCAGGGCTGATTTCTTCTATAGGCCCTCTCTTTGACTCATAGATGGCCAGCTTCTCCCTGTTGCTTTTCAGGGGTGTCAAACCCATTTTCACCATGGGCCACATCAGTCTCACAGTTGCCGTCAAAGGGCCAAATGTAATTTCAACTTGTTAACAGTTAGAGAGTAGTTACATTTATACAGTCCTAAAATTATTTCAGCCCTTTGAAGGCAACCACCATGCTGATGTGGCCCCTGGTGAAAATGAGTTTGACATCTCTACTACATGGTCTTCCTTCTCTGCCTATCTGTGTAAGAATTTCTTCTTCTGATAAGGACACCAGTCATACTGAATTTGAGCCTATTCTAATGACCATGTTTTAATTTAATTGCCCCCTTAAAGATCCTTTTTAAAATAGCCACATGTTTAGGTGTAGTGGGGATTATGGCTTCAAGATACAAATTTTGAGGGACCTAAATGTTCCAGGTGTGTTCTGTAAGGGCGGGGAGGAGAAAAGTTAAACAGAAACTGTGTGTATGTTATCTTCTTCTTAGGCTTCATGTTGCATCAATGACTGAAGGTACTGCCCTTGATTATTCGGTTCCCTGAGCCAATACATTCCTTTCCTTTGGCTGAAGGGAGTTTGAGCTTAGTCTTCCTTTACTTGCTACTTGGAGAAATCAGGACCTGCTTTCACACCATACCCATAGGGAGCCCCTCACCCTAACACATTTCCTGCCTTTGATAAAGGCATCTCCTGATCATCTATTCAACCTAAATACTACAATGTCTTATCTCCTGGTTTTGTCGTGGGTGTATAATGCATTGTTCCTTCTTGAGGATTATTTTTCATTCTATTATTTATTTTTTCTTTCTATGACCTTCTTCCTACTTGCTTGGAGCAAGCATGAGACTATTATAGAAACCCTCTGCTATTCAGATCAACTGGGGATAGCTTGCAAAAGGGAGTTAGGGGTCCTAAGGGCTTTAGGAAGGCAGATATACAATATTATTATTTACAGATATAAATTCTGCTCTCTATCTAAATTTTGTTCCATATCTAATCCCATCACTGATGACCCAATCATGCCATGCCAGGTGAAATTGCTCCTAGTATTAATGTGTTTGTCAAAAATTCACCTGAGGTAGAATAAGCAATCCCTCACACTACCATCTGACCCCTTTTTTGACGTTATGTACTCATCCAATTCTCTAAAATATCATATCCACTCTGCCAAATTGTCTTTCTATACACATGAAGGTGGGGTACCAGATGAAGGTATATTATCCTTAAAGTTTAACTTGGGCATCTGTCTTCCATACAATTTGCATGTAGCTTAAAACCCCAAATAATAGGACTTACCATCATAAATTTTACAATATTCACCTTTTACCATAATCAACTCATTTTTATATGTGTGTGGATCAGGGAATGAGAAGGAACTGATCAATGTCTGAGAGCAATTTCCAGCTAGATTTCAGCTGGAATCCAGGTCACTGGAAACCAGGTCATTTTTTTCTCTCTCCCATGCTGATTTATTTGGACTCTGGTAACATTTCTGATCCCATATTAGCAGTCCTTCCCTTGGAGTGATGAGAAGTTCCTTACATGAACTCCCTCTTTAAATGAAAGGCACTGCTCAGATGTCAGCTGGGAGATAGAGAACAGAGCAAATCTGTGTCCTTAAGGTCAAGATCTGAAGACACCTTTAACTTCAGTTTCAACAGTATTTAACTATAATATAGGGTGGGGAAAAGTAGGTTTACAGTTGTTTTTATGGAAAATAATACAGTAATTAATAAGTAATAATACAAAAATAAACTTTTGCTTACTCACTACTGTACTTTTATGTTAAGTCAATGGACAGGACCCAGGAATCATAAGTAAAAATAAACTAGAATCTGTTAAAAAAACAAAAAATCAAGCAGGACTCAGGACCCAATCAGAAAGATCAGGAAGTCATGGGAAAAAGGGACTCCCAGGTAGAACTGAAAGAAATCTACACTAAGTGATTACAAGTGTAGCAGGAAAGCACCCATCACTCAAATATTTTCCTAATAATTTGTTTGGATTTTTAGGTTTTTCCTTCCTTCCTTCCTTCCTTCCTTCCTTCCTTCCTTCCTTCCTTCCTTCCTTCCTTCCTTCCCTCTTCCCCTACATCCTTCTCTCTTTCTTTTAAGTGCATTATTGAAATAGATAGAAACAGTTTTTGAATGCAAGAAACTACTCCCAATGTGCTTATATTTGGAGATAGGGCCTTTAGGAGGATAATTAAGGATAAACGAGGTCATTAGGTTGGGGCCCAAATCTAAAAGGCCTGGTCTCCTTATAAAGAAAGAGAGAGATACCAGACATATCTCTCTCCACATGTACACAGAGAAGGGGCTGTGTCAGGACACAGCAAGAAAGCAACTGTCTACAGCCAGAAGAAAGGCCTCAGGAAAAACCGACACTGGTAACCCCCTTACCTTGTACTTCCAGCTTCCAGAGGGTGAGAAAATATTTCTGCTGTGTAGCTACCCAATCAATGGCATCTTGTTCCGGCAGCCTAAGCAGACCACAGTCTGAGATAACTATACAAACAGGCCTTGAATACAGCCTCTGCTTTTCCTTCTTTACCTAGTTTCTTCTTTATATTTTCATCAATGTTACACCATTCTATGTGAGCTCTTACCCACTTCTTTCTGTCTGGCATTACTGTTTTCTTGTTCGGAACTTGCTACCACCTTCTACCTGAGGTGTTCAGATTTTTTTGTTTGTTTGTTTTTGATCTTCATTCCCCTTGAACAACTTTAGCTCAGATCCCTTAAATCCTTCTGACCCAGATTGGTGCTCTCTGGATCCTAAGAGATTATATTAACATAAATTATAGTAAGAATATTCCTACAATTATTACTTGAGTAGAACCACTCTTTTCACTTAAGCTCTATCACATGGTGGCTGGTTTACCTACATTAGTCCTCACCCTCATTGCTCCCAAGGTATGCATTATTCTGTTTCACAGTTGAAGACACTGAGATTGAGAAAGTAATTTAGGCAAGGTCACATTGTCAATCCTCTGGTAAGTGGCAGCAAGCCCAGGCTGACTGACTCTCAAGCCTACATTTCTCTGCCCCAACTGTTAGGTAAGGCAAACCCTCCCTGGCCACCAGTGAAGCTTCAGGCAGCACTGTGCCATGCAGCCTTTCCTAGGCTCCTGTTAGGGTTTAGGCAAATATTTCCTCAGAACAGCCTGTTACTGTAAAGAATGTGATTCTCAGAAACTCCTGCATTTGTTCAAATTAAACAAAGGTTAAATTATTGAAGGGCAGGCTGTTATTTTTAAACATTTGAATGTTTAGCTGGCTCTCATTCTCAGTAAGGCTAAGATTAATAAAGCATAAATTGCAAAGCATATTTTACATGCCCCATTAAACTGGTGGGATTAAATGTGCACAAAAAGTAACTGCTTTTGTTGTAAGTAAAGCACACACACACACAAAAAACACACAGCAGAAGCATGCTCTTAATTTATGGTCTAATAGGAGAATTTCTCTGCAATTATCATCTTAACGCCAATAAGTGTAATATACAGTAATACTGAGAGGCACACAAAACAAGACTCATTGCATTTTTGAATCTTCTAAGAGGGCAAACTGTTTTCCCTTCTGGTGAGGCCATATAGCTTCTCCCTAGTGCAAACAATTTTCACAGCAAAGGAAGGTGGTTAATCCTAGAGGGGTGTTGGTTTACCAATGTCTCTCAGAGGGGAAGGAAAGGGCATCCAGGGCCTCTTTCTTAGCACCCTATTTCCAACAGGTCATCCAGGTCTCCTTCTGAGCAAATGCAACCAAACATTTCCACATATACCAAGCCTTCCAATTACTTGAAAATCAGAGTTTTATAAGTGATTGAAAACTTGGATTTCTCCCCCCAAATTTTAATACTTTGAATTTGCCCAGAGTGATCTTAAGGGATCAGTGTCAAGGGCTGAATAATTGTCCAAATAAATCCTTTAAAAATAGTAATTCGTGGGATAGTCTAAAGTGCAGTAAAAACTCTATAAAAGTTCTTTGAGAAAGAGAAATGTAAAGGATAAATTGAGTCAGCAAGTTTTTACCATAGTGTTGTGGGTCTCAGTTATTGTTAATGAACATTTCTGTATTTTTCATAAGAATATAGCTGAAATTATTTGCCATCATGCCATTGGATGTCCCTTGTTCAAGGATTTAAATTATACATACCTACTTAAGTTTGTCCTCTCCCAAAAGGATTGCTTAACTATATGCAGTTTTTTCTTTTTTTCAGTATTTTTAAAATAAATATTTATTTATTTTTCTTAAATATATTTTATTGATTATGCTATTACAGTTGTCCCATTTCCCCCCTATATTCCCCTCTGCCCTGCATACCCCCTTCCACCTGCATCCCCCTCCTCCTTAGTTCATGACAATGGGTCGTACATATAAGTTCTTTGGCTTCTATTTTTGTATACTATTCTTAACCTCCCCCTGTCTATTTTCTACCTAGCATTGATGCTCCTTATTCCCTGTACCTTTTCCCCTATTTCCCCCTCTCATTCCTTGCTGATAACCATCCTGTGATCTTCATTTCTGTGATTCTGTCCCTGTTCTAGTTCTTTGCTTAGTTTGTTTTTGTTTTTGTTTATTTTAGGTTCAGTTGTTGATAGTTGTGAGTTTATTGTCATTTCACTGTTCATATTTTTTGATCATCTTCTTTTTCTTAGATAAGTCCCTTTCACATTTCACATAATAAGGGCTTGGTGATGATGAACTCCTTGAACTTGCCCTTATCTGGGAAGCACTTTATCTGCCCTTCCATTCTAAATGACAGCTTTGCTGGATAGAGTAGGTCCTTGCCTTTCAATGACTTTAGATACTTCTTTCTAGCCCTTTCTTGCAAGGTTTCTTCTGAGAAATCAGCTTATACTCTTATGGGATCTCCTTTGTAGGAAACCATCTCCTTTTCTCTTGCTGCTTTTAAGATTTTCTTCTCATCTCTAATCTTGGGTAATGTAATTATGATGTGCCTTCGTGTGTTCCTCCTTGGGTCCAACTTCTTTGGGACTCTATGAGCTTCCTGGACTTCCTGAAAGTCTATTTCCCATGCCAGATTGGGGAAGTACTCTTTCATTATTTTTTTCCAGAAAGTTTTGAATTTCTTGCTCTTCCTCTTCTCCTTCTGACACTTGTATGATTTGGATGTTGGAAGGTTTAAAGTTGTCCTGGAGGTTCCTAAGCCTCTCCTCATTTAAAAAAAATATTTCATTTATTTATTTTAGAGAGAGGGGAAGGAAAGGAGAGAGAGAGACATCAATGTGTGGTTGCTTCTCACATACCCCCCACTGGGGACCTGACCTACAACCCAGGCATGTACCCTGACTGGGAATCGAACCAGTGACCATTTGATTCACAGGCCCACACTCAATCTACTGAGCTACACCAGCCAGGGCTCTCCTCATTTTTTTTGAATCCTTTCTTCATTATTTTCTGGTTGAAAGTTTATGTCTTCCTTCTGGTCCAAACTGTTGATTTGATTCCCAATTTCCTTCTCATCACTGTTGGTTCCCTGTACATTTTCCTTTATTTCACTTTTGATAACCTTCACTTTTTCCTCTGTTTTGCAACCATACTCAACCAATACCATGAGCATCCTGATTACCAGTGTTTTGAACTGTTCATCTGATAGGTTGGCTATCTCTTTGTTGCTTAGTTGTATTTTACTGGAGCTTTGATCTGTTCTTTCATTTGGGCCATTTTTTTTTGTCTCAGCTCATCTGTTACTTAGTGAGGGGTGGAGTCTTAGGGATTCACCAGGGAGGGGCAAACCACATAGCTGTGTTGTGGCACTGTATGTGGGGAGGGGTCCAAGAGGGAATAATGCAGCATGTTCATCTCTCTGCCAGCTTTCAGTCACTTCCTCTGCTACCCACAAGCAAATTGGGCCCTTCTGGTTCTGATTCCTGGGTGGGTGGTTTTGTGTACATTCTAGGACCCTGTGGGTCTCTCCAATGAACTCTCCTATGAGGCTGGATGTTTCTTCTGCTACCTGAACCCTCACAGATTTTTTCAGTCAGAGGTTTTGAGGCTTTATTTCCCCATGCTGGAACCCTGGGTTGTGCAGTGTGTCTCACTCACTGTGGATAAACAAGTTGTTCCTCCATGTTTATCCACATGCAAATGTGGGACTGCCTGCTCTGCCAGCTGTTTCCTCACGGGGTCCTCCACCTGCCGCCTTGCCATGAGTCCTCTCTGCCCCGCTGCCAGTCTCCGCCCCTCCTACAATCTGGAGGAATGTTTCTTCTTTAACTCCTTGGTTGTCAGACTTCCATACAGTTTGATTTCCTGGCATTCTGGTTGTTTTTTGTTTTTAAATTTGTTGTTGTTCCTTTGGTTGTGCGAGGAGGCACAGTGTATCCACCAATGCCTCCATCTTGGCTGGGAGTCTTAACTATATGATTTTTTGACATAATAATCAAAAGATTAAAAGTCACATTTATAGCCCATGAGTTTCAACATACTGAGTTCTAAAACTTAAAAGATCTGCTCTGTCAGACAGACTCCATTCTATCTTATTCTTAAATGTCTTATGGTGCACTGTATTTTAATCTATACGCTTCCACAAGTCCTTTAAGACATAGACATAATACAAGTCCTAAATTTAATTTGTTGTTAAGAATCTTTACAACAGTAGAAATCATGAAAATATAAGGGTTGGAAAGGGCTTAAAAGATCACCTAATCTAACCCTTATCAAAATTTTGAATTCCCTCCATACATTATGGCCAAAGGCCTGACCCTTTCATGTCTGAAAAGTCAGTTCACCCTACCCATTCTGCTTCGTGTTTCATTTGGTCATTTATTGGTCTTCTTGTAAGCTCCTTGTTGGTGCAGAGTATCATAGTCCAACAGTAACTCATTTGTTTGGGCATACTCAACCTTAATAATTGTTTGTTGATTTTAGTCAAATGCCAAGTGTCCTGGCCAAGGAAAGTAGTAATATTTGAATTATTCATCATTGATAATTGTGGTAGGCAGAAGACCAGTCCTCAATAATGTATATGTCTTAATCCTCAGAGCCTGTGAATATGTCACCTTATGTTGAAAAAGAGACTGTGACAATGTGATTAAATTAAGGATCCTGGGATTGGAAGATTATCCTAGATTATCTGGCTGAGCTCAATCTAATCACAAGGTTCTAATGAGAGAGAAGCAGGAAAGTAAGTCTCAAAGAGACAACATGATGATAGATACAGAGGTCAGAAAGGAGAGATTTGAAGATGCGTTGCTGCTGGGTTTGAAAATGGGAGGGAAACACCTCCAAGGAATTCAAGCAGCCTCTGGAAGCTAGAAACAACTGGGCAATGGGATTCCTTCTAGAGCTTCCAGAAGAAACACATTTGCTTTTTATTTTAGCATTATGTTTCTGGTATCTGACTTTTAGAAAAGCAATATAATTAATAAATCTGTGAGATTTTTACAACTGAGGTATAACTGACTTATACGAAATAATGATTTGATATTTGTATATATTCAAAATGATCACCTCAGTAAGTCTAGTCAACATTTACCAATTTTTTTTATTGTGATGAGAGCTTTCAAGATTTATTTTCTCAGTAACTTTTAAATATGCAGTAAAATATTATTAAGAATAATATAATCATCGTGCTGTATATTACATCCCATGACTTATCTTTTTTATAACTGGAAGTTATAAAAAGTTTGTATCTTTTGATCCCCTTCACCCATTTTATACATCCCCAGCCAACCATATGACTCTGGAAAACAGCAATCTATTCTCTGTATCTACGATCTCAGTTTTATTTATTTATTTTTAAAATTCCACATATAAGTGAGATCATACAGTATTTGCCTTTGTCTGACTTATTTCACTTAGCATAATGCTCTCAAGGTCCATCTATGTGGTTTCAAATGGCAATATTTCATTTATTTTTATGGCCAAATAGCATTTTTTGTAAATATATACCACCTTTTCTTTATCTACTCATCTTTTAATGGACACTTAGGTTGTTTCCATGTCTTGGTGATTGTAAATAATGCTGCAATAATATGAAGATGCATCTTTTTGAGTTAGTGCTTTTGTTTTCTTCAGGTAAATACCCAGAAGCAGGATTTCTGAATCATATGGTAGTTTTAATTTTTTGAGGAACCTCCATACTGTTTTCAATAATGGCTGCACCAGTTAAATTCCCACCAACAGTGCACAGGGGCTCCCTTTTTACACATCCTCCAACACTTGCTATTTTACATTTGTGTTGTTTTAAACCAATATATCTGTGTTAGTGTGTTACAATGGCAATAGGAAACTTAAAATAATTTGGACAGCCAAAAGTCATTCTTCTTAACCTTGGGCTAGCTATAGAGCCTTAGAAAAAAATGAAGAAAATGGAGTGGAATTTGTACTGATCAGAGAACACAGGTGGAATGTTCTTCCTAAAATTTGTTTTTAAAAAATTTTATTATTTGCCTATTTTTATTAATTAAGAATTGAATATATGAAAAATGTTTCAGATATTAGAGGATTCTAGTTAAGTTACAGTAACCACAGGTTTTAGTGTACTTTTGCTTTTTCTATTTACATCATGTATGTCCTTAATATATACATACATACAGCCAATGTTAGACATGAAAAACTAGGTATGAATAAAACATTTCAAACTCCTAAGACTGAAAAGAAAAATGAGAATACCTGTTAAAATTCTTATTAGTAAGTCTTTGCCCATATGTAAATATAAATTTAAGAAATACATTGTCAGTTGGAAGACAAAAATTTTGTCAGAAAAAATTGTCACTCTATATTCAAAATCTATAATTTATTTAACAAAATTAATTGTAGTAAAATGATATACTGTTTCACATTTAATTATCAAAATCAATCACACTGCACAGCAGAACTGATTACAAATGGTTGAACAGTGGCAGGTTGCTAACAACTAATGAAAATAATAACAGTCTTCTGATCATCAACATCTGAATCTGGCTAAACTGGGATTTTATATCTACATTAAATCCTAAATATAAAGAAATGTGGAATATGGAATTATCCTGAAGTCTTGTTTATAAATAAGCCTTAACACAATCTTTGAAGATGAAACTACATGGAAAAGATATCTGTGAGATTCTTGCTTTAAATAATTCAATGGGATGGTTCTGCATTAGTGATCAAGAAGCTCAGCTTTCCCATATAAATAATCCAGTAAGACAGGCAAGGATTTGAGAGATGCAAAAATGATCCATAGGATGTGAAGTGATTGGCCTGAAGTTGTTTAAGTGCTCTGAGATGCAGTGACCACAAATCAGCTCCTCTGCCATTTGCTCTTTCTGCCATATTATGATGCCTTGAATGGAAGAAATTCTGTGATGTCATAATATTAAATAGTATATTCTTGCCAGTCAAAAAAACATATATTAGGGATAAGACTTTGAAGAAATAAATCTTGCACTATTTTCTTTTCTGGTGCTTCCCTCCACAAACCATTGGATATGGGAAGAACATCTTCCCCTCTTACTCCAGAACCTACTGTACACATTACCTCCTCCTTGATATCCTTTATGTTATGTCCTTGTCTGGAATATCCCAACATGGTATCTGCCAGGCCAGATTTCCCAGCTTTCAAGAACTGATCCAGGTTAAATATCCTCCAGGAAGCTCTCACTGCTCTTTTCCTCTTCTGATTTCCTATTGAGCTTATGCTTTGGGTCACACAGTTTGGAAATTTTCATAGCTTGTGGGATACCAGTGCAATCATCCTTCAGAGAACTATCCTTGCCCGCCGTCCATGTTAAAGGGAAGACCTAATTTGTCACAAAGGGCCAACTGGGTTTTTTTCCCTAGAAAGCTGGACCAGGAAGACAACATTGAGGTCAATAAGTGGTAGGGGTTTCAGACAAAACCTCCTGTAGATTCAATATTAGCTTAGCCATACTTGGCTAAGAGCAAGACAAAGAAATTGGGTGATGAAATACATGCACAAAATATTTAGAAGAGAGAATCTCATACATTCTCATAAGAGGGAAGAAGTCTAAGAAGTGAAGTTGATGTGAGAGAGATGGAGAAACACTCTCACTTCCCGGATTTCCAGTGCCCAGTTCAATCTCTGTAGACTTTTGCTACCTATCCTACCCTTACATGAAGCCTGGACATCAAACAACTGAATTTGCTTCTTGGTCCAACTTTTCCAGTTTGTGTAAGCATAGGGGAGCTACTAAGTAATTATACAGCTCAGTTTTCTCATGTACAAAGTGGGAAAATTAAAGAAACATACATCATAATTTGCTTATTAGGATTACATGATAAGTGTTTAGCATAGCAAGTCATATTAAACACCCAAAATTAGTAGCTGCAACTATCAATATTTTTATTATGATTCACATCTTTCCTTGAATTTTTCTTTTACTTTTGGTGGCTTGTAGATGTCTTTTCCATGTGACCAAGAGAGGTTTGAATATATTGCTTTCCATTGACCCTGATCATTATACTTACATGTTTAGACAGAGTTCCTCTACAAATGCTTCAGTATCAGACACTGTATTTGTAATTTCCTTGAAAATCTTGAGAAGTTAGGGTAAAATTACAGTGTTATGAAAATCACAATTAAATGGACAGTCTAACATCTGAGTTAGCAAGAAATATGAGGTTAAAATGGATACATGAGAATAATTCTAGGTCTCTACCTTTTATCTTCTGGTGATTTTTAAATTTGTAAGTGATAAATACAATAACTTTTATTTTACATATTAAATATTGTGTATATAGAACTGGTTTTATTTTTTTTAAGTACTGAGTGATGGTATGCTCAAAATAGGAAAAGATAAGACAATCTTATCTTTTGTCTTAAGTAAGTCATTTGTTATATGAAACTTTTAAGATCAATACTTTTTATGTAATAATAATAATACCATTGAGGAAATCTGAAATGAAAATTGGGACATAATAGGCACCAAGTGAACCATTGGTGAAGCCCTGTGAGACCTTTGGTCCAATACCTGGACTTATTTGCTAACGCTGGTGCCATTTATTGTTTCTGGTTTCTACTTCTCCTACCCATAGAGAGAATGAGCATAAACTGAAATAGAATCTCTGTTTCAGCAGCTCCATTGCTGCCAAAAAGCCTTAGTTTTAGGTCATACTCTCTGACCTAAGATCAAGGCACACCCTACTACAGACTCCTTTATCCAGAGAAGGTCTTTGCTCTTCATCATACCTTAATGTAGTCTATAGGCCTGAATTGAGCTGGACCTGCCCAGTCTTGGAAAATGCCTAGCGACAACATTGACCTCCAAAAACTTGTCATTGTGACAAACAAAACAATTTTAATTACATGGATCTTTCTTCCTTACCAGCCCTCCCTAAAATCCTCAATTCACAACTGCCCTAAGCCACATATAGTCAGAATGCTTGGAATTACATGTCAGGAAAACCCAACTTACTGGTGATAAAAAGGAGAGATCCCTGAAGAAATCAGCTGTGACTGGGTCTAGGTGCTCAAACAATATCTCCAGTAATCTCTTTCTTAAATTAACTCTACTTTTCTCTGGGATGGATTTATTCTTCAGTAAGCTCCCACAAGTAACTCTAATCATACTCTCTATCAACTTAATGCCCAATGAAAGATTCAAACTTTCCTAACAGTTTCAGGAAAAATCCCTGGGATAGCTCTCACTAACCTGGTGTGGAATTGCTGGCTCACATTTGAGCTGGAAGTCTGATGCCTCCAGCCCTAGCCTACCCATGCTAGAGTGTGGGATCAATTCTTCTGAGACTGTGCCCTAACACTAGGGGAGCACTGGGTCAGAGCACTAGTACACAAAGAGGAGGAAGGGATTTTAGAAATATTTTTTACAATTCTTTGATTTGATTTACTTTTTAATTTAAATATTTTGTTGTTTATGCTACTACAGTTGTTCAAATATGTTTCCCTTTGTCCCCCTCCACCCACCCCATCACCACTCCCACTGTCAATCTCCACACAATTGTCCATGTCTGTGGGTCAGGCATCTATGTTCTTTGGCTAATCCCTACACCTTCTTTCAAGCAGTTCCCACCTTCCCCCTCCCCTGTTGCAGCTTTCAGTCTATTCCATGTTTCTATGTCCCTGGTTCTATTTTGCTTGTTAGTTCATTTTGTTTACTAGATTCCACTTATAAGTGAAATCATATGGTATTTGTCTTTTACCAACTAGCTTATACCTTTTGTGACAGCATGGATGGAACTGGAGACTCATGCTAAGTGAGGAAGGGATCTTTCTTCCTTGCCAGGCTTCCCTAAAATCCTCAATTCACAACTGCCCTAAGCCACATATAGTCAGAATGCTTGGAATTACATGTCAGGAAAACCCAAATTACAGTTAATAAAAGGGAGAGCTCCCTGAAGAAATTAGCTGTGACAAAAAAATTAGGAGACAAAAACAAGAGATCAATGTTGCCCTCTCCAACCCATTGTCTCCTACCCCCGTCACTTCATTTTTATCTTTGTTATACCTTATTTAGTTCTTGTTAGTTCAGCTTCTTTTTCAACCTGTGATTTTTTTCACCATTCTGTCTTTTATCCTGCTTTTCTGATTCTCTTTCTGCCTGTCCTTCAGCTTCTAAATTTCTGCCATCTATGTCTCCTCCTCCCTTTCCCCCTTCCCAAACACTGTGGACATTGAGTCCCCTTCTGGCTACAGCTCTCAGTTTTTTCATATAGTATATGTCTCATGAAACTCTTAGCTGCACCTTTTTCATCCTCCTTCTCTTCACTATTTTTGGTTCTTTGCTAAACTGGAAGCTCTGTGAATGATGTCTATGGTGTCTGAAAGACACCATACCTTGGTCATTCACCACTGAATCACCAGACCTGTCCAAAACTCCTGAAAAATAGGTAGAAACCCAAATACTCTTTGTTCAATAAACAAAAAAAATGACCCTAGTGAGAAAATTTTATTAGATTTGGCAACACACATTTTTCTTTTCAAGAAATATTCTTCCAATAAGTCTCAGGACATGACAGAAGAGGAGAATGACTAATTGGGGTCAAGACCAATGAATTCTTAAAACCATCTTAGGGAATTCATGATTTAAGGAGAATAGATCAATAGGCATCTTATGGAACTGTAAATTTCCAAACAAATATGCCAATTGACAAAATAAATGTAATTTGACCACTAAAGATGTGATACAAAAACAGTTCTTTAGCAGTGCCCCTATGAAAGTATACATATTATTCAGTAAGAATCCATGTAAAATCAAAATTATGTGTCTAGTTACTAATTAACGTTTGGCATCCACTGGACATCAATAAGTTTGATCTAAAAATAGAGAGGCCAAGCAAAAACAAACAGTTCACAATATCCTATAGTGTTAATAACACTTTTATTCAAGTATTTGTAAAGATAGTCATTTCAAATGTATTTAGCTCTCAAGTCCACTTTTATTTAACAAGACTTGAAGATATTCTGGTAAGTCATCCATGTAATTATAGGTGCCTAGGCCACAAAACCTTAAATATTACATTCCTAGTCCTTCTACTGGACAAAACTAAACATATGGAACCTGCAGTTTACTTAAGAAGATTAACTCAGCTTCTACAACATGCTGTACTAAACAGGTTTTGGGTTATTTTATTCAACTACCATAAAGCTCACTTGAGTTTTTCTATGAAAGCTAAGCAAATGCACTAATCCCTGTAGTATAAGCATGTACATCCATCCATCCAAGCTAGGATCAGTTCTACGTATCTGGAGAAGAACAGAAGCCAATTAGAATAGCTTTCTGGCTCTGTCATGTTTCTGCAGTCACTTTGTCAGATACTTAGTGTTCCACATGGTGGTCATGATCATCAAGCAACTTATTCTGCATATGTCCTCTTCATTTGATTTGGGGTAGAGCATTTAGAGACTGTGTTTTGAAAAAGACATACATACAGAATATCTTTTAAGAGGCAAATATTATTGAGATGCAGAAACATATACACACACATATATACTGCAAACATATGTATATATATAATATACACACATATGATACAATTGTGTATACATTAAGATTAGAAACTAATATGTACTATAAAAAGAAAACTAAAAATCTTTGGAAAGGAAAAAAATAAGCCTCTTATGCACAAATTTCAAATTCATTCTGATTGGGCCCGAACTGATATTTAATTTTAAAAAAGGGGAGGAAATTTGGAGGCAGAAGACCTGTATATAAGCTTCTGCTAAGCTATTAATTTATGGACAAGTGCCAATTCTTTTGAACCTCGATTTCCTCCTCTGGAGAAACTAGCACAGACAATTCCCTGAGTTAGCAACATGAAACAACATTTATTAAATTTAATATTCCACCCAAATACTAGTAATTAACACCAATATAATATTGCATATAGGAAACAAAAGACACACTTTCTTTGAAATCTAAATTTGTCATAAGGAAGCACATAGGACAAACTTAAATTCAAGGGTTTTAACTTTTTCTGATTAATAAAGGCATATCTATGTCTGTATCTATATATTTATATGGATAAAGATATCTTTCTCCCAAAATTCACAACTGGGATTCATTGCCTGTATAAAGTAGCCAACTATTCAATAAACAAATTTAACATAATATTTTTAAAAACAATAGTGTTGGGCTTATCTATTACAACACAATCCAAATCTGATAATAAATCCAGGTGACCCCTGAGAATGTCAAGTAATTGTATAGCTAAGAGCACTTAGTGGGTAACAAAAGCAATGTAGTTAAAATCAAAAGTAAAAATCTTATTTTAAAAACAGTTATGCTACTTATCACCAGTAAGATTTCAGGCCAGTTATTTTACCTCTGAACTTTAGTTCTTTCATCTGTGAAATATGTTTTGTTTACTTTGAGGCAAAAATTATTTAGAGAAAAGAATGAAGAAGTGAATACAATAAGACCAAAAATGTGATAGCTACAGATGATATTAGAGAATAAAAATTCAACCTGCAAATTCAGATGCTTTCAAGAAAGAAAGAGAAACAAATGAAATGAAAACAAATAAAAAGCACAATCAAAGAATGCTTAGGAAAGTTGAAAAGATGAATTAATAATGAAATGTGTTAATTTTAAAAGCAGAATTAGGGTTTCTAGTCAAGATGGCAGCATATGTAAATGCTATACTTGGGACATCCCGCAACCACATAAAAATTACAAGTAAACTACAGAACAACTGTTATTCAGAACCACCTGAAATCTATAACTAAGTGTATAAAAAAGAAGTCATTGATACTGGTAGGAGGAGCGAAGACATGAAATGGGTTGGTCCCACACTCACACATGGTGGATAAAAACTGGGAGAGATATCTTTCCTGTGGAAGACCTGGTGGGTACCTGAGCCTTGATAAAGTGTTTTCTGTTCTGTGGTGTTGGCTCCTGCAGAGCAGATCTTCCACAGTGTTCTTAGCTTGTCCTCATAGCAAATCAGCCGTGGTTTAAATTCCTCTCAAATACCTGCCAACAGAAATCAATATTCAGCTGCAACAGGAGGGTGAACACAACCCACAGGAAGGTTTCACCTGGAACCCCCAGCTCATGTGACTGAGGAAACTGTGCCATTAAGCCCTATATGACACCTACTACATTCGGCCACTGTACCAAGATGGAGAGATGTAGTAGCTCTACCTAATACATAAAAACAAACATGGGGAAGCAGCCAATATGAGACAAAGAAACATGCTCCAAATGAAAGAATAAAACTAAACTCCAGAAAAAAACTAAAACAAAGTGGAGACAAGCAATCTACCAGATGCAAGTTCAAAACACTGTTTATAAGGATGCTTAATGAACTTAGGTGAAGAGTAGAGGAACATAGTGAGAAGTTCAACAAAGAGATATGAAGCATAAAAATTAAGATAGAAAACATAGAAAAAAACAGAAGTGAGGAATACAAAATCTGAAATGAAGAATATCTTATAGGGAATCAACAGTAGAGTAGACAAAGCAGAAGATTAGATCAGTGATTTGAAAGAGAAGAAAGCAGAAAACACCCAATCAGAACAGCAAAAAAAAAAAAAAAAAAATCCCCCCCAAATTAGTATAGTGTAAGGAGCCTCTGGGACAACTCCAAGCATTCCAATGTTCATATCATGGGGGTGCCAGATGGAGAAGAGATATAGAAATTGAAAAAGTATTTGAAAAAATAATGACGGAAAACTTCCTTAACTTGGTGAAAGAAATTGACATGCAAGTCCAGGAAGTTCAGATGAATCCAAAGAGGCCAACACCAAGGCACACCATAATTAAAATGCAAAAGGTTAAAGACAAAGAGAATCTTAAAAGTAGCGAGAGAAAAGCATTTAGTTATCTACAAGGGAGCTCCCATAGGAATGTCAGCTAATTTCTCAACAGAAACTTTGAAGGCCAGGAGAGACTGGCACAAAGTATTCAAAGTGATGAAAATCAAGGACCTAGAGGTAAGATTACTTCACCCAGCACTGCTATCATTTAGAATGGAAGGATATATAAAGAGCTTCCTAGGCAAAAAAAACAGCTAAAAGAGTTAATTACCACCAAACTAGCATTACAAGAAATGATTAAGGGTCTTCTTTAAGAAGAGGAAGAAGATAAAAAATCTGAATAATAAAAATGTCAATAATATTATATCTATAAACAATTACTATAGTTTGTTTCCTGCTACTTTACTGAATTCATTTATCAGTTCAAATAGTTTTTCAGTGGAATCTTTAGGGTTCTCTATATACAGTGTTTTGTCATCTGCAAACAATGACAATTTTACTTCTTCATTTCTAATTTGAATGCCTTTTATTTCTTTTATTGCCTGATTGCTGTGGCTAGGACCTCCAGCACTTCATTCAATAAGAGTAGTAAAAGCAGACATCCTTGTTTGTTTCTGATCTTAAGGGAAAAATGCCTGTAGTTTTTGCCTATCAAATATGATGTTGATTATGGGTTTGTCATATATGGCCTTTATTACATTGATGAACATTTCTTCTATTCCTACTTTTGAGTTTTTTAAAATCATAAATTGGTGCTGGATATTATCAAATCATTTTCCCGAATCTATTGATATGATCATATAGTTTTTAACCTTCATTTTATTTATGTGGTGAAGCACATTTATTGATTTGCAGATATTGTAACAACCTTGCATCCCTGTAATAAATCTCAATTGATCATGATATATGGTCTTTTTAATATATTGCTGGATTTGGTTTGCTGTATTTTGTTGAGGATTTTATCATCTATGTTCATCAGGGTTATTGGCTCATAATTTTCTTTCTTTGTAGTGTCCATATCTAGTTTTAGAATTAGGATAATGCTGGGCTCATAAAATGAGCTTGGAAGTCTCCCGTTCTTTTGAATTTTTTAGAATATTTGAAGAATAAGTGTTAGTTTCTCTTAGAATGACTGGTAAAATTCACCTGTGAGGCTATTTGGTCCAGTTTTTTTGTTTGTTGGGTTTTTAATTTTTTACCAATTCTTCTATTTCATTAGTTATACAGGATCTGTTCAGATTCTCTGTTTGCTCTTGATTCAGTATTGGAAGATTGTATGTTTCTAGGAATTTATACATTTCATCTAGACTGTTGGCATATAGTTGGTTGTAATATTTTTCTTAGTAATTCTTTGTATTTCTTTGGGGTCAGTTGTTATTTCTACTTTTTCATTTCTGACTGTATTTATTTAGGTCCTCTCTCTTTTTCTCTTGGTAAGTCTGGTTAAAGTTTCATCAATTTTGTTTAGCTTTTCAAAGGACAAGTCTTGGTTTCATTGATCTTTGATATTGTTTTTTAGACTCTGTTTTGTTTATTTCTGCTCTGATCTTTATTATTTCCTTCTTTCTACTCACTTTGGGCTTCATTTCTTATTCTTTTTAATGTAAAGTTATATTTTTTTATTTGAGATTTTGTGTGTGTGTGTCTGAAGGTAGGCATGTAATGCTATAAATCCTTCTTAGGACTGCTTTTACTGTGTCCCATTGATTTTGTGTTGTTGTGTTCCAATTTTTATGTTTCAAGGTATCTTTTGATATTTTCCTTGATTTCAGTGTTAACCTATTTGTTTAGTAACATGTTATTGACCTTCTTTGTGTTTGTGTGTTTTTCATGTCCTTGGGTGAGATGTGTGAAAAAGGTGAAGGGGTTTAGAAGTACAAATTGGTAGTTACAGGATAGTCATGGGGATGTAAAGTATAGCATAGGGAATATAGTCAATAATATTGTAATAATTATATAAGGTGTCAGATGGGTACTATATTGTCAGGGTGAGCACTGTGTAAGTTATACAAATGTTTAATCATGGGGTTGTACACTTGAAACTAATATAATATCCTATGCCAACTATAATTTAAAAATTAAAAAAAATTAAAAAAAGAAACCCTAGAAGGCTACACAAATGATGCAGTTGTTTGTTGGGAAAGATAAGGAGTCAGAGTGGATGGGAACAGGAGTAGGAACCAGACTTAATATATGGTTTCTACAGAGTTTTGATATTTGAACCATGTTACTGCATTACTTATTTAAAAATTTAATAAAAAGTCAAATATTTAAAAAGAAAAATTAATGTAAAGGGGTCTTATCTACTCAAATAATATTTTAAAAAACACTAGATAAAAGAAATGATATATATTTATTTGTATAGCATGTGTAAAGTATGTATTTAATTGCACAGAAAATATTGAACTGAATTGAAACCTGTCATATTGTATGGCAGAAACAAATTAACATGTTTGTAAAATATTTTTAATTACAGGATTTATAAAGATAAAATTATGCCATTAGGTGAAGTAAAAGTCAAAACAAAAAAATAATAAAATAAACAGAACAAAGTGAATACTTTATATTGCTAAGCAAGACATGAGTCTTGAGTCTTATGAGCATCTAAAAACCAGTCTGTTAGTAAAAACTAACTTCATTGAGCATTCTACATGTTGAGCATGTCACTATGTACCTTATATGCACAAAATATACCATGAAAGGAAAACAAATGGAAATCCTTTTCAAAATGAAAGATTACACTAATGTGTAAGGAATGCACATGTTCTTAAATATGGTATCTTATTTAATTTTCACAATAATTTGTTGAGGTTTCTATGAGAATGGGGGAGTCTGAGTGTAAAATTCATTAACACACCCATTTCCACTCTTTGGTTTCTAAATAATGGGGAAATAGATACTAAGAGATCGAGTGAAACCCATGTGTTAGTTTTACTGTTGGGCCAAGCTATTCCTAAAAAACAAGGCTTTGGCTATAGCTGGATGGGAAGGAATAGTTGGGAAATAAGGACAAAGTGAAGGTCTTTTTTTGCTGCTCTTTAACCTAATATTGAGGGCCCACCTGCAGCAAGTGCTAGGTCTACAGAATAGACTCTGACTTTCCCAACCATCTGCAAGAGGAACAGGCATGCCTCTCAAACGCTCATGAACATGCACAGCAACAATAGAAACTTCTTTCATGCAATAACCTTGTCTCAGTGTGCTTCTGTCTTGGTTGTAGGAAGTAGAGGTGGGGCACCCACTTCACCTGATTAATGCAGGTCCAGGAAAAAAAAAAGACAACTCAAGGGAGCACTCACTGTGAATACAGTAACTCTACACAAAGATGAAATGTTACCCAATGAAGGTGAACTTTTCAACTATAAAACCAGATTCTCTCTTGGTGATGAAAGCAAGTAGATGGAGAGCTATGTAAAAGACATTTCTTGAGCACTTTGGCAGAAGAAAAATAAGGCTGAATTTCATTTCTCTGGAGACTAAGTTATAAATCTTATGTCACAAAGAAGAGAGACATCACCTTGGGGAACTCATTAAAGTCAATAATATTATATCCATTTTCCATAGAAGGAGACAGAAGCTGAGAACAATTTGTGATTTGCCCAAAGTAACATATGTAATAAATTATGGCATACACGTGACAATTAGAAAGCAACTAAAACCTAAACCACTTGAGACTGACTGGAAGTAAGGAATTTAGAGAAGAAATTATAGTGAGAGGCATTTAAAAGTAAGGAAAAGTTAAACTGGCATTGAAGCCAAGTTGAAAAAAATGGTGGTATAAACAATATAAATTCAGCATAAATGGATGGCATAGATATTGTGTCACCAATAAAAACAACAGCCAGAATGCCTCCAAATGTCCCATATCCCTTGGAGCTACAGACCCAGGAAATTAAATAGCAAGATGCCTCAGTGGTCATAACAAATACACTAATGATAACTATTGCTTCCACAGCTCAATGGAAAGAGATATAGAAGGAAGGAGAAACAGAAAGAGAAGGTGGCCATCCTCTGATACTGATTCATTTCACATTGAAGGGGTCCCTACATTTTTTTCTTTTATTCTTTATATAAGACAAAATCAAGGTTTCTTTTCCTCAGGTAGGTCTAGGCTTTTCAGAGGCTCTTTATAGCACTGGCTAATCAGACCCATCTAGATGTGGAAATGATCTTTGCATAATTGGGAGTCTCAAAGACATAAGAGCAAATGAGAAACAACAGAAAATGAAGTGAAGGAAGTGGTCTATTAAACTTCTTTTTATTATACATTACAAACAAAGGAATCCACTTAAAAATTTAACTTCCAAGTGACAGTACCCTTTCCACTAGGAAAGCAGTACCCAATATTGTCATGTGAAAAAGATGATATTTCTATGACGATTACTTATATCATTTTTAATATGTACAAGTGGTACATTCATTACAGAAACATCACAGAAAAATATGCCATAATGAGAAAACACAGGTGCTTACACCAACTGTCCATTTCATTATTATGATTGCTTTGCAACCATTCCATATTTAGAGGAAACCTCTCATCCTAATGTGGAATTCTTCTGCTGTAGGACAAGACAGTCCATCATGGCAGCAAAACAAAATTGTAAAAGTAGCCAAAAAAATGGTGTGGCTACCAAACTTCAGTTATATATGTAATATCACATTATAAAAAAATGCAACACAATATTTCAGGCCCTTTTAGAGGCCAACAAAGTCAATATTCACAACTACCTTCTTGTGCCTTGCAAAGAGTAAGGTGGACAAAATCATTAGAAATTTAAATGTGACACGAGACTGATATATCAAGGACCAAAATCAACACTCAAAAGTTCTGCAAACTATATAGGTGGTTGTTGTAAGTCAGTGTCTATTCTTACTTACCTTTTGAACCTCAATACTAGGTTTAGGCTCTGGTACATAACAGTTTCTTCCAAAGGCCTTTGTTGAATAAGTGGTGAGAGACTGACTTGAGGCTGAAGTTCACAACAGAACTGTAGGGGTGGGCAGAAACCTGAGCTTAAGGCTAGAAGTAAAGCCATGCCATGCCATATGAGGGTTGGGAGTGTGAGTGTGGAATGAAACTGCTCAGGCATGGCTACAGTTAAGCCAATGGAATTTAAATCAATAAGAGTTCAAAGGCAGAAAAAATAAGAAGTAGAGTGATTACCATAAACCCAGAAAGATACATTTCAAAATTTGTTATATACAATAAAAGTGAACATTTTCCTGTTCAATTAATCACAGAAATTATTTTTTGTATTTACTACTTATAAACTACTGCTACAACCAGTGTACACAAAGGTAAATATAGTATGAGTTTTCCTCTCCCCAAGGAACTATCAATCCTTCAGGATACACAGACATTTAATTATTGATCTTACCATGAGGCAAATAGAAATATGTTTTCATTAGAGGTTCATCCAAACCATGATGTCAGTTGAGAGTAAAGGTTGATTTGGTTTTGCCCTGGGATTTTAGAATGGGGTTGACATCAGCCCGGTCTTAAAGAATAAGAGCAAAAAATGCCACCTGATGATAGTAATAAGGAAACAATCATTTGAGACTGAGGGAATAACATAACGGTTTTTAACTTTTTGGGGAGTCACAAACCCCTTTAAGAAGCCAAATAAATGCACATGTATACTTCGATATAATTTATATGAAGTTACCCAGAACTCATGGACTCCCTGAAATTCACCTTGTTGCCTAAATCCAAGCTTGCCAGGCCAAGATCCCTTGGATCACACAAAGCTCTGAAAATACAGGAAACTTAATGCTGAGGGAAAGATTGGGGCCTGGACAAGGAATGTCTTGAACATCATATTAATGGTAAATAAAAAGGCAATTAAATGTACATTTTCTAATATTAATAGCATTCTAAAGCTATGATTGATTGATTAGCCCTGGCAGAATTTTGGTGTTAACACATATATCTCCTTGACCTGATCTCAAATCGCCATCCTAGATAGAATGAAATAAATGAGATTGTGAATGAAGGAAAAGACATGAAGTGAGATTTTTATGAAGCCAGTTTGCCTTTCCCCCAGGCCCCACTCCAGCTATTCTGCCAGTCCTTGGCAGATGGGTTCATGTGGTACACAGGTCATCAGAGGAACTATGTTCATTCTTTCCTGGTATTAGTTAACACTGTCTACATGCCACTCTTACTCAGGACTGGCTCTCAGAAAGCAAGAAATAAATGTTAACAACTAATATTGGAACAAAAATGCAGGTAATTATCTGTTGACCTTAGAGTCATCTATTCATACTCTCAGCTTCTGTTTCACTTCTGGTTTTCTTAGGTCAGCAGCCCCTCTGACCACCTACCTTGCTCTGTACTTTCTAGGAAGATAGAGACCCAAGTTTATAGGCACTCACCAATTCTTGCAATTGTTGCTTGATTATGCTGCTTTATATATAACAAATATATCCTTGTATTTGTTATCTGGCCTCTGATAAGACCTTTTAGTCTTTACCTTTACCTGTTTAGTGTCTCCTCAAATTCTGTACTTATTTTTTCTTTCCCAGTAACCTGATTCTGCTTTTACTCAGTCCCTGATATAATTGGCAAGAACAGCAGCTTTGTGGGCACCTGTTCCAAGTCCACCACATTGAGGGGACATGGTTAATGCTAGGTAAAGTGGGTACACTTCTCATAATCAGATCCTGATATAATGAAGCAGGGCCTGGATTCCAGTGAGAGAGTATATACAGTACCTTAACCAGGAAGTGAGTAAATTAACAGGTGCTTAGTGGAAAGAAACATTGAGAAGGAACCCTACAGTATTGGCAATGGGACAAGAAAATGGAGGAGTTGGGGAAGAGATGCTCATCATGGAAGTTGTAGGAACCAATGGGTTAAATAAATAGGAGAAAAGGGGTTTAGAGGAAAATAAGACACTTTTGGAGAGAAAAATTAATGTGAACTTTAGGAAAAGAATGCAAAATGGCATCCATTCTCTTTCCCTCCTTTCCAGTTATATTAAAACCTGCAAATTGTAGACTTATACAATCAATATCTTTTTGAGTGCCAACTATGTGAAAGCTACTTCTCTATGTCCTGCTGGCTTCATCACAACAAAGATCTCTTTCTTCACAGAGCTTTTATTCTAACCAAATATCTCCCCACTGATCTCTACTATGCCCATCACATTTTAAATAAATCTAAATTAGGCTATGAATCAGAATCCTGGGTTCTGATCTTGATCTTTCACTTTTTAGTTAGGTCTATTTTAACAAGGCATGTAGAAACTATAAGCTTCAGCTTTCTTATCTGTAAAGGCACCTGGTGATAATTACCTAAGGGTTGTATAAGAAGTACCTGACTCAATACATAAAAGCTCTCTGCACAATGGCTAGCCAATTAAAAGTAGTACTCAATAAAAGTTAGTTGTTTTTATTATTGTTATAGATGTCTGCTGAGACAGTATCATATATATGATCATATTTATGATCATATATATAATCACATGTACTTTCTTAGATGCCACAAAGGGCACAGTAGTATATTTGGAGAAACTTCAAAAATCCAGATGATTTAATAGTTCCTACAAGGCTCTGTGCAATTTGCACTTGGTTCTTTCCATATCTCACCTCAGACAATTCTTTTTGCTCACTGGACTCCAGCTACCATAGCAGTTTTCTTTTCTTTTCTTTTTTAAGTATATTTTATTGATTATGCTATTACAGTTTTCCAAATTTTTCCTGCTTTATCCCCTTCTGCCCTGCAACCCCCAACCCTCTAGCACTCCCTGTCCCCTTAATTCATGTCCATGTGTCGTACATATAAGTGCTTTGAATTCCCTGTTTCTTATACCATTTTTGACCTCTCCCCATCTATTTTATGCCTACCAATTATGGTTCTTATTCCCTGTATCTTCTCCCCCTATCCCTTCCTTCCCCCTCCCCACTGAAAACCCTCCGTGTGATGTCCATTTCTCTGATTCTGTTCCTGTTCTAGTTGTTTGCTTAGTTTTTGTTGTTCTTCTTTTTGTTTTTTGGGGTTCATTTGTTGATAGTTGTGAGTTTGTTGTCATTTTACTATTCATAGTTTTTGATCTTCTTAAATTTCTTAGATAAGTCCCTTTAACATTTCATATAATAAGGGCTTGGTGATGATGAACTCCTTTAACTTGACCTTATCTGGGAAGCACTTTATCTGCCCTTCCATTCCAAATGATAGCTTTGCTGGATAGAGTAATCTTGGATGTAGGTCCTTGCCTTTCATGACTTGGAATACTTCTTTCCAGCCCGTTCTTGCCTGTAAGGTTTCTTTTGAGAAATCAGCTGTTGACCTAATGGGCACTCTTTTGTAGGTAACTCTTTCCTTTCCTCTTGCTGTTTTTAAGATTCTCTCTTTATTTTTAATTTTGGATAATTTAATGTGCGTTGATGTGTTCCTCTTTGGGTCCAACTTCTTTGGAACTCTCTGGGCTTTCTGGACTTCCTGGAAGTATATTTTTTTCACCAGATTGGGGAAGTTTTCCTTCACTATTTGTTCAAATAAGTTTTCAATTTCTTGCTCTTGTTCTTCTCCTTCTGGCACTCCTACAGTTCAGATATTGGAATGTTTAAAGTTGTCCCAGAGGTTCCTAAGCCTCTCTTCATTTTTTTGAATTCTTCTTTCTTCATTCTGTCCCAGCTGAATGACTATTTCTTCCTTTTTTTCTAAATGGTTAATTTGAGTTCTGGTTTTCTTTCTTTCACTGTTGGTTCCCTGAATATTTTGCCTTATTTCACTTTGGGTAGTCTTCATTTGTTCTTTCATTTTTTGACTAAGCTCAATCAGTTTTATGAGCATTTTGACTACCAGGGCTTTAAATTCTCCATCAGATAGGTTGGCTATCTCCTTGCTTAGCTCTCTTTCTAGAGTTTTGATCTGTTCTTTCATTTGGGCACTATTTCTTTGTCTTGTTGCACCTGTTAATGTTTAAGGAGGCAGAGCCTTAGGTATTCACCAGGGCAGGTCAGACCTCCTGGCTATGCTGGGTGCTGTCTATGGGGGAGGAGAGAGAGGGAACAATGCAGCTCGTCTGCTTGGCTCTGGCCCACTTTGCAACACCCTGTGTGAGAGTGGGAATTTCTCCCAATATAGCAACCCCCACCATAGTCCACAGTCAGCTCTGAGTCTCAGTTTCTCCTTCAGTCAGCCCCACCCACATGGTCCACTGCCTTGCCTTGTTTCTCTCCATCTGCTGTCTTACTCATCTGGTTGGTCTGGTTGACTGTTTAATTCCTTAGTTGTTGGAGTTCCTTGCAGTTTGATTTTCTGGCACTTCTGGTTGTTTATTGATTTTAGATTGGTTGTTATCCTCCTTTTGGTTGTGCAAGGAAGCAAAGGGTTTCTACCTATACGTCCATCTTGGCTGGAGCCTCACTTTTGCTTTTTTTTTGGAAACCCCAAGCTCCTTCTTTTCTGAGCCTTAGTACGTATTGCTACCTTAACCTGAAACTCTCTCCTTCCTGGTCTTTAAATGATTGTCTCCTTTCCTAACCATCCAATCTGCAGCATCTTGGAATCTCTTGCTCTCCAACCCCCCACTGTTCATTATCATATTTATGTTTTATTCATTTTGAACTCTTTAAATACCTTTTTTATTCAATTTATTGGGATGACACTGGTTAATAAAATTATGTAAGTTTCAGGTATACAATTCTACAATACTTCATCTGCATACTGTATTGTATGATCACCACCCAAGTTGTTTTATTTTCTTCATAGCACCATCACTCCTTGAAAATTTTATTTAGTATATATTATTTAATATTTATTATTTAATCTTTGTCACCTGTTCATTGTCAGTCCTCACTATAATGTAAGTTTCATACATGTGGAAATCTTTCCTGTGTTATATGTATACATAGTGTCTAGAAAAGAACTGTTGAGTGAATAGATAAGTGAGTGAGTGAATAAGTAAATGAATGACTTATTGGGAAAGAAGCTGATAATCCCTTTAATCCCCTCATCTCAGCTGTGGCTGTGACATTTTCTGTCAGCTGCATAGATGGGAATATCCTATGCATAAATATTGATTACCACTCTTTTTTCTGTTTGCTTTCTCTTCCTTTTGAATGTTGTCTTGCAAACATTTATTTATTTATTTCACTTGTCCATTAATTTATTTTGTGGGAAACAAGGATGCTGTTGTAACAATTGCATGAAGACATGTTGATAATATTATAAAATTAACTGTGTTTTGTTCAGAGGCCACAGAGATCATTAGTATGGCACCTCAGCTCTTTAAAAAACATTAAATTTGGGGAAGGTTAGCTGCTAGCCAGTTAGTCACTTTTTTTACAGTTGTGAAATATTGCCCTTAAAAGTTTTGCCTGGGTTATCTAATGCAGATCTGTCATTTAGTAATTGAACAAACTACAGTTCAGGAAGCTCAAGGAATGCCAACAATCATGTGTCTGTTAGTGGCAGGGAAAAGTCCAGAACACTGTCCTCCTGGCTCTGATGCCAGGATTGAATTTGCTCTGTGCCAGCAAATGAGGAAATGTTATTATGTTGTTTTATTGCCTACAGAGATAAGCTAAGGAAGAGCTGATGCCAGCTAGAGACCAAGAATAAAGTGTTTCAGAATCATAACGAAATGAAAGGCTAAACATCAGTGGATATTTATAAATAGTCAAACCTTTATGGGCTGAGACTACTCAACAAACATCTTTTTATTTAGCATCCATGAATTTCAAATGAGCTATAAAGAGCTCTGTCTTTGTTTCCAGAACTTAGATAACAAAGGATAGTAAAGAATTTCACTTGTGTAATTTGCCATAAGTTTGCTTTCCTCAGCAGGTGAGGGAGAAAAAAAAGGCCAGATTTCTCATGAAACACCAATCAACATTTAGAAGCTCAGTGCCATTGTGAGTGAAAAGAACCACTGTGTATGTTCTGCCTCAAAGGCAAGTTGATTTTTTAAAAGGTTTTTTCATGAGCAGAAAATTGCTAAAAATTAGACCATTTATGGGTTGGAAACCATAAAAATTAGTCCATCTTCAATGCTGGTGTTGTGTAAACTTCTATAATTATTTCTTACATAAATTATTTATTATTGACAGTTGAGCTCCAAGCAAAAATGGTACAGACCAAGAAAAATCTGTCCTAAAACTCAGGAATAGAAAGACAATTTGTATTTCCTTTACTAAAAGTGGAGGGGTGGTACACTTAAGTTGAAATATTTTGGGTACTAAAGTTTAAGTTACTGGAAATTAGAAGAGCTGAGTTATAACCTTACTTTGCCGGGTGGGTAATGAAATGTCAACAAAACTTCAAGAAGAGGAGTGCTCTGAGAGGTGCTATAACACACTACTACAAGCAATTCTTAACCAATCTATCTAATTGTGCTTTTATATTTTATTTTTTACAGCATGTGAAGACACCTGGTCTTTTAATTAAAATACTGGCTTGAAGAAGCAGAAATAACTTATAAGTCTCACTTCAGTGTGTGGAAGTAAAAAATACATGAATAAACTAATAAAACAGAACTTTAGTTCTTTTTTTAAAAGATTTTATTTATTTTTAGAGGGGAAGGGAAAGAGAAAGAGAGGAAGAGAAACATCAATGTGTGGTTGCCTCTCATGTGTCCCTTACTGGGGACATGGCCCACAAGCCAGGCATGTGCCCTGACTGGGAATTGAACCAGCAACCTTTTGCTTCACAGGCCAGCACTCAATCTACTGAACCACAGTAGCCAGGGCACAGAACTTTAGTTCTTTATTGAAGGGGCATAAAAAGCATAAACTGATGACTTAGATATTTTAGATTTTCACTTCTACTCTCTTCTCCACTTAAATAATATCAATTATCTAACTGGAGATGTAATAATCACTCTCTTTATCCTTAGTCATCTTTCTTCCTTTATCTCTCCTTCTTCGATCATTTTGTTCTCCCCTGTGCATTTATGCTAAACTTCTGTACAAATACTTTTTTTTTTCTATAAGAGACTAAATATACAAATAGACACTGGCCAGATCATATATGACAATAAATCTCTAACTCACAACTTCTGCAGCAACCAATCAGAGAAACCAAACTACAGTCTCTACAGCAACTGCCCAGAACAGTCAGAACTTCATCACTGACTGCCAACTTCCTATTCTTTGCGCCTGCTTCCAACTCAGAGCCAAGCAGAGAAAGGCAAATATGTTTCCCAAACCATCACATGAGATACCTCATTTTTCGTTAACCCAACTCCAGCTTTCCTATGTTAACAACCTTCAATCAGCACACACTGGAGGTGTTGCCCCCACCTTTTCTTCACTGTAAAGTTTCCCTATTCCTCTGCCTGTCTTTGAGTGTCTTCCAAATCCAGGATGTTGGCTGACTTCCTTACTTTGCTATAGCCAAGTTCTGAATTAGTAGTCTCTGTTTGTTCTCATTTGAGTAGTCTTCACGTATTTACAAACCTCTCTGTGACTGAATTTCTCACTCTATACCTATGCTCTTCCACATATGCAGTGTTGTATAATAGAACACTGACTGGGGGATAGAACAGGTTACCTGGAATGTGCTCTGGTGACATTCTGGCACAGCATGCATTTGCAGTTCTTTCAAGTGTTTGCTGTTCCATATCCTACCATACTCATCAGGCTGCTTTTTCTGATACCTGTCCTTCACCACTTAGGCAGGGCTTTCATTAGGAGCACCCAGCTTATCTTAGACCTGAATTTGAGTGCATCCCACACCCCTTCATCCCAGCTAGGAAAATTTATAAAAATTACTCCCTCTCAGCCAGGTTGTTAACAGTAAGGCCCACCAGCCAGGAAGTGTGGCGTTATTTCAAACTTTTTTAAAAACATTTTTCTTTGAGTTTTGTGTGAAGACATTTTATGCAGCTAAAAGCATATGAAAGGGCTCAACTTTCAGAAGTTATAAATGGGCTCCATGTAATGTTTAGTAAATATGTACTTACTCTCTGCTATGTGTTCCTCCTTGTGTTCTCTGCATCTTTTCCTTCTATATGATGGACCCAACTAAGAGAAATAAAATGAAATGAAGACTTCACTAGGAAAGGTACTTTTATTTATGATAAGAAAGTATGAAGAAAAATAGAAAGGAAAGGACAGAAAGAATTAAAGAATTGAAGGAAGGAAAGAAGGAAGAAAGGGAGGAAGGGAGGGAGGGAGGGAGGAAGGAAAGAAGAAGGAAAACAGATTTGAAATCTCTATTATATATATTTTTTGTTTGTTAGTACATTTGAAAACAGTGGACCAAATGCTATGGTCTATATCAGAGGGCAGCAAAATCATTTTTCTGTGAAGTGAAGAGAGTAAATATTTCAGTAGTTGGAGCTGAAAGGATTTTTAGTGCAGCTATCCCATCGTGCCTCTGTAGCTTGCAATTACTCATAGACATTAAGTAAACAAATGGGTGTGGCTGTGTTTCAGCAAGACTTTATTTACAAAGTCAGACAGAAATCCAGATTTGGCACCAGAACTATTGTTTGCAGAATCTTGGTCTGTGGTATAAGATACATGCTTAGAACACAGTTTTAAACTCCTATGTTTAAAACTATTAAATTTTAAAGTTGTTTATTTAGGTAAGTAAGGTTATATTAACTGATATACTTGATAAAGGATATCTACCAGCCATTGATAGTGAGCATTCTACTACATGTAAATATTAAAGGTCACGGTTAGCACAATAAACCAACAAAAATGAAACAGATATAAGGATTATAAAGGAAGAAACAGTGTTGTTTTTAGTCACAGAATATAAGATTTTCTACCTAGTATCCAACCAACTTCATTAATAACTAAAAAGAATGAATAAGACTAGTTTAAGAAATTTGCCAGGTGTAAGATCAATGTAGAAAAGTCTATTGCATTTGTATATAACAATAACTTCATCAGAATCAAATTTTAGAAAAGATACCATAATTGTTGCAATAAAATTTAAGAAATCTAGCAATAAATGTGAACAAATGACATGCATATTTCAAAAATTATAAAACTGAATTAATAGTATATAAAAAACTAAATAGAAAAATATACTATGCTCATAATTGTGGAAACTTAATATTGCAAAAATGCTTATTTTTCCAAAATTATCTATAGATTCAAAGAAATCTTCAATTAAATTTCAACCTGGTTTTAATGCAATTGAAAAGTCAAACTTTAAAATATATATAGAGATAAAAGGATTTAAAGTCGCTGATACATTCCTGGAAAAGAATAACCAGGTATGGGAAATTACCTTAAATAATATCACTTCACTTATAAGCTATAGTAACTGATAAAGTGTGAGAGTGTCATATAGATAGACTAATAAATCAATAAAACTAAAGGTATAAGAAAAATATATATGTATGTATACAAATAATACAAATATATTTTGTATATACATACATATACATATACATGTATGTATATATATAAAATGGATAAACAACTGATTACCCATTTTAAAAATATTTTAATGGATCCTTTATATCACACACACAAGTTTCAAATGTAATAAGTAAAAGGAAAAACATGAAACCTAGAAACTTTTGGAAGAAAGTCTAAAACACTTTTGGAGATTATGCTTAGAAAGCACAAATTGTAAAAGAAGAGTATGATACCTTCAATTATATAAGGTATGAGAAATTCCAAGGGGAAAATATACATACAAGAGATCTGTCTGGAAAAAGTCCAACCATTGTTTATGTGATTAGAACAGTTTGTGTGACATTAATGTAACCTGGCAGCCAAGGAGAGTGGACTGGAATGAGTATGTATGAACAAAGATGACTTCACTGTAGTAATCAGTAGGGGTGATAAATGTTGAGTGAGCACATGTACTGTATGGCTGTCACATTCAAAATGACTGAGTGAATAAAGCAATGAATCTGCATTAAATTTTGCATTAAATTTGAACATTGCTACATGGAAACAAATTAGATGATTCAGAAAGCCACAGCTATAGGGAACTGCTGATTGGCAGCTTCATCATGACAACACAACCACTCATGCATCAAATTTTGTGTAGAGGTTTTGGTGAAACACCAAATCACTCAGGTGACTCAATCCCCCTACAGCCCAGATTTGATATCCTGCAACTTCTGGTTTTTCCCAAAATTAAATCACTTTTGAAAGGAAAGAGATTTCAGATGGTCAAAGAGATTCAGGAAAATATGACAGGGTAGCTGACAGCGATTGGCAGAAATGTATGCGGTCCCAAGGTGCCTACTTTGAAGTAGACTGAGGTGTCATTGTCCTGTGTACAATGTTTCTTGAATATTTTTCAAAAAACATCTCTATTTTTCATATTACATAGCTGGATATCTTCTGGACAGACCTCATGTATATATATTAAATACATATATATACATATGTATATATGTCTGTATATATGTATATACATATGTATATATGTATATAAATACATATGTATATACATATGTCTGGCACGAATAACACCCCATTTTATTACAAAATCTTTAATTACAAAATCAAAAGCATGTAATTCTGTAATATAACATTATCACACTGAAGCACACCATATGACATTTTAGGTGAAATGTTAAAATTAACACTATAAATTATTACATCCATATTATCACCCTACCAACAATACTCGAGCAGGTGTTATTTCTGTTGGACCATGTATATATTATATATGTGTGTGGTTGTGTATGTGTGTCAGAACTAAGAAAAGATATTTAAAATATATGTGACAAAGGATTCTCTAGGCTTTTATACAATCATATGAATTAATAAATAGTCAACCTAAATAAAAAATGGACACAAGATATGAACAAATGTTTTTATAGAAGGAAAAACATGAATAAAGATATAAATGTAAATGATCCACTTCACTATTATTCACAGAAATGCTGGTTAAAAAATGACTTAACATATTTCCAATTTGATTGAAAAGTAAAAATTCTACCAGAGGACACAAAGAATGAGGACTCCTCTCATCCACTTCCAGAGAAAATGAAAAAATTGTAACAAATAATTTTAAAAAGCATTTAACATGACCTAATAAAGCTATACATGCACATAGCCTACAACTCAGCAGGCATGCTCAAAGCTTATAATAATACTGCTTGTAATGAAACACATGTAAATGGAAACCATCTAAAGTTCATTAAACTTAGTTGGACAAATAAGGTGTTATGTTTATAAAATGGAATATCTACAGTTGTGAAAATGAATGACCTACTGCTACATATGTCTACATATCCAATTCTCAACAACATTATGTTAAGGAAAAATTTTAAGGATCCTAAGAATACACACAGTGATGTTCCATTTCAAAAAAGAACTAGAAAAATATAGTTTCTAAATACACAAGTGGTGAAACTTGTGCCTTGTAATTAAAATGAAGAATATTCTGGGTTGTAGTTAAAATGAGGAAAATTATTGAAACAAAAGTAAGGCTAGTGTTTACCTCCGGGAAATATGAAGGGGGATGTGATTGGGAAGAGGTAAACCTGATGCCTCAAAGATACTGGATTATGTCCTAAAGTGAATAATTAGATTCATATTATTAATATTATTTAAATGATGCCTATTTTCTGTAGATACTTTTTGTGTGATGCATTTTTTTGTTGAAAATATTAATGAAAATAAAACCTCAAAATGTATAGAACAAGAAACTCCTACTTCATATATATCACCTGACGTATTTTTTTCTTTATATACATGGAAGCTCCAATTTTATTTATGAGTGGTAAAACCAAAAAAAAAATATATATTTTTCTAGACTGCATATTATTTTATTTTACTTTATCTTCTGTTTTTTCCTTCTTTTTTATGGCATAACTGGAAATGGCAAAAATAGTCACAAAAATGTGCTTCAGACTCACTTTGATGACATTCAATCAGGTATACTCTTGAATTTTACCAAACAAGAATTTTTAAACCTCTGTTTTTGACAGGTATTGTATAGAATATTGTTGAGTTTCTACATTATTTTCATGTAGCCTGTAATCATTGTACATCTAAATTTTTCCAACCTGCTTAAAATACTCTTAAAACTTTTACCTTTCAGAGACATATTAAATAAGACCAGTCTCTGAATGTGGCCCAGGAGCACAGTTGCCCATAATTTTTGGTAGTTCGGTGATTCTTTTCAGTTATACAGATTTGAAATGTTATAGTAAACACTTCAGCACTGGATGCCAGAGGGAAAGAACTCCCACAGCTTACTGATTGAGGTCTCTACCTTATTTTCTGCTCTGTTCTCTCCAGAAATGTTGTTATGTCCTGTGCATATCACTTTGTGCCTCCTCTTTTTTTGAAATTCCCTCTCTTGGTTTTTCATTTAGCCTTTTAAACTTGTTTGGACATTACCTCCTTCAGAAAGCCTTCCTCAGTACCCCTAAGTACAGCCCAATACACCAGCATCAGGTGTATTACCTGGGCACGTTTTAGAAATGCAAACTCTGGGTCCAGTGCCAGACCTACTGAATCAGGGACTCTTGGGATGGGCCCAGCTGTGTTTTAGTCAGTTCTCTGAATGATTCTGATGCACACTAAACTTTGAGAATCACTTGGTTAGAAAATAAGTCTCCTTGCGGTGTTTCTATGCCAGCTTGTACTCATCTGTGTCACTGTACATTCATTCACCTTATTATGTTGAAACTCCATGTTTGCCTATCTATCTTTCTATATGACATTCAGAGGTACAGATTATGTCTTTTTCTCCTTGGTATACACAGCACATAGGTTCATGGGAGGCACTCTGGAAATGTTTATTAAATTGTGAGAACTAATATGTTTTAAAGATGGTAGTCTGAGGCACTAAGAAGATAAACCAAACTTTTAGGCCACTGGAACTCACACCCATTCTTCTACCACAACTATATTCCAGAGCCTCTCTCTGAGAAGTAGTATGTTATCTCAAGGAAACCTTATTTAAAAAGAAATAATAAGCCAATGAGTTTGTAAATATGTTATAAAACTAGACATACCTGTTTGTGCAGCCATCAATGTAGAAGGAGATTGATACTTCTGGATTCAAAGGGAATCCAACCTAGTCAAAGGTCTTCATGGTCTTCAGAGATGTGACAATGGCCTAATCATATCTTTTTATTCTGTCATTTCTGAGATGATGAGCACCTATAAATCTACAGCAAGGAAACCTCTGCACTGAAAGGTGGAAGAAGGGAAGTATGAAGCATAATAAACATCCGGAGGTTGTATTATAATCACTGTAGATAATGATTAAAACTAGTTGGAAAGCCCGGAATTAAGAGGCTATAAATGTATAAATTATGACAAGGCAAGCTAGTATAAATCAAAAGCATTCTAGAATCCAAGGGAACATACCAAAGTCAATAGATATGAAGATCCTAGTTCTCAGTCCCTCTGTAAGTTTTTATAACATTCTTTTTAGAGAAGGAAACCTGCTTATATTTAAGAACTTTATAGGTAGAAAGTGAGAACAGTTGAGAATGTGCATATGACAGAAATTGGGGTAGGAGACACAAAGGATCTGAAGTCAGATAAAGAAGGAAATAAAGGAAAAAAACCCCTAAAGACTGATTGATACCAATACCTCTGAAATTTAGCCCTACACAAGGAGGCAAATCTAGTCTGTGTTGCAACATTGAAATGAACAAGTACGTTGAGACTGACAAAACACTGAATTCAGATGGTGGCTACTATCTACAAAAGCATTAAGTTAATAAAAACAATAATTCTATTCCATACCTAAGATTGGAATGTGTATGCTTTATATTTTTTATTTTTGTGAGATTTTAAAATATATTTTATTGATTATGCTATTACAGTTGTCTCATTTTTTCTCTCCTTTATTCCCCTCTGCCCTGTACTCTCCCTCCCACCATTGTTCCCCCACATTAGTTCATGTCCACAGGTCATACCTGTAAGTTCTTTGGCTTCTCCATTTCCCATACTATTCTTAACCCTTCCCTATCTATTTTCTACCTACCATTTATGCTTCTTATTCTCTGTACCTTCCCCCCATTCTCCCCCTCCCCCTTCCCCCTGATAACCCTCCATGTGATCTCCATTTCTGTGATCCTCTTCCTGTTCTAGTTTGCTTAGCAGGTTTTTGTTTTTGTTTTTTAGGTTTGGTTGTTGATAATTGTGAGTTTGCTGTCATTTTACTGTTTGTATTTTTGATCTTCTTTTTTTCTTAGATAAGCCCGTTTAGCATTTTATATAATATGGGCTTTGTGATGATGAACTCCTCAAACTTGCCCTTATCTGGGAAGCACTTTATCGGCCCCTCCATTCTAAATGATAGCTTTTCTGGATAGAGTAATCTTGGAGGTAGGTCCTTGCCTTTCATGACTTGGAATACTTCTTTCTAGCCTCTTCTTGCCTATAAGATTTCTTTTGAGAAATCAGCTGATTATCATATGGGAACTCCTTTGTAGGTAACTGTCTCTTTTTCTCTTGCTGCTTCTAATATTCTCTCCTTATCTTTAATCCTTTAGAGGCCTGAACTACTAATCATCAGCAAACACTGCTTAGAAAAAGAAAAACAATGTTTTGGAGAAATTATTCTGTAAGTTTATTTATACAAAAATACTAACAACAATTTTATTATAAGTTTGAAATAACTTAGTGATATGCAAAGTCATTTGCCAATGAATTGTGCTATAATTAAGTTAGGAATTAGTAGTTATTTTCAGCAATTTACTGAAAAGAATAAATAGCTTTTTATAATAAAGAAGATTCTATAGTCTTATTTGTACAATAGCATGAAAGTATCCCAATTCAACAGATTAATAAGAACTAAGCAAATGAAACATTTCCATTCACAGGCAAAGGAATGGTATTGAAAATACTTTACTGATTCTAGTCTAGTAAAGAAAGATTAGGTTATATATGGTTGTAATAATATATTATCTAGCATTGTAATTTGCCAAGATGAATTATATAATAATTATAGAGCCTATAATTTCTAATACATGGCAAAATTCTTAACGTAAAATCTGTTCTAACAGTATATTAATGGTGAATATAAAAAGCAGAACCTGTAAACTAATTGATTTAGAACCCACATATAACTCTTTCAAACTTTTAAAATATAGCTATATCTGCATTCTGCCTTTGTTGAAATAAGTGGCTTTATTAATGAAATTTACTTCAACGACAAAAGTTTTTTGAGGGTAATATTTCCTATTCCACTTATCATGATTTTTCAAATGTATATAAGCATCCATTTCTTCTTTTAAGGCCCCTGGCTAAGATGAATTGTCTTTTTATTTGTTTGTTTGTTTTAGATCATAGAGTAGGGCAGTGGGATGAACATTAAATGTGAAGTCAGATAACTAAATCTCTTAGTCCTTGTATCTTAGTCTCTTAGACCTTTTACAAATTACAATTATTGGCAATACTTGCCTGCCAGAATTTTTATGAGGCTTAAATAAAAGAACAGGTGAGAAAGTGTTCAGTAAAGTATAATGTTGCACACATGTGTTTTAACATCAGTATCATTGGGATCAGTAACAGGTACTGATAAGTTGACCATAGTATATAAATAGTTCATTGGTGTCAGAAAGACCAGAGGGAAGAGGAAGGTGATATTTTTCATAAACTACTGAAAGCTGTAGGTCAATGACCAATCTAAGAAACAAACATGAAATAATAATGAAATTATGCAACTTCATCCTTACTGAAAGCATAGCTAGTCAAAAATAACATATTTGTCTGATTTTAAATCTTTGCAGAATTTAAAGACTGTTCATTTGGCGCTGGAGTCCGTAGAGCTCCCAAGACAAAATCTAAAGCTTCTGTGTGATGAAATAATTATATGTAGTTAATTTCAGTTATCCAATAAAGTTTATTGGTGAGAATTGGGGTAGATGGAGAAGAGAGAGGAACGTATAAAACACACTCCTCTGTCTATACAAGTGCACCTCATTATTTGCTGAATCTTTACTTCAGTGAGAACACTTTAGACCCAGCATATTAAAAATAATAGAGAAAATAAAGAAAAGGAGTGCACTAAACATTTTTTTGTTACTGGTTTTTTGCCTCTCAATGTTGATTTTTGAGAACCATCCTTGCCCTGTTTTTAGCCCATGAACATAAATGAGGCTGGGTCAGCCCTCAATTCCTGGAGTAGAGAATGGGATTTAGGCTTAAACCAATCAAAATATTTTTTCACTTCATGGTAGTCAATTCAGAGATAGACTTGTTTTTTCCATACAGTCGGTTAAGAGGAAATTAAACTTGAGCAGAAACTTCTAAAGGGCAGTAAATTTTTTTGTATTTGATATTTTTTATTTCTTCAAATTAGTTATTTATCAGGAGTGACTGAAATAAAAAACATAATTGAGTCCAAGCATGTCATGGAAGTGGTTTTAAGAGAAAACTGGTCAGATGAATATTATTGCTTCCCACTTTCAATCAGCAAATAGTTACCATTGATCAATAGCCAACAGTCTGTGACGAATGTTTGAGATATGTTACATTAGCATTTACTCTACGGCAGTTGAGATCATCTTGCTCCAAAAGGGCGAAATGGATTCTGAATGAGAATAGAGACAAATCAGACAGATGGATGCCAGGAACAGAAAGAGAAAGAAAGTGAATTCTGCCATAAACTGTCCTGAGATTTGCCCTTGCCCCTGAAATGGTATATTCTTACCCCTGGAATGACCTGCCCTTACCCCTGGAATGTTCAGGTAAACTGCCCTTTTGCTTAAGCCAGTTTGTGTTTTTTATTGTTGTTTGTTTGCTTTTTGGGGGGCATGCCACAGAAAGAAGTTTAAATAATAGGGAAATGGCAAATTAGAGTACAAAAAACAAAATGTTATGAATAATTAAAATTCACAGATTTAGTATATGTAAAAAAAGTCACATGCTGTCAAAAGCTACTCACATATACTCAAGCAAAGCCACAGTCAGAAATTAAGCTAACAGTGGCAGGTTAGAGAAGAAATCATATACCAGGAATCTGAATATGAAGATGTTTAGAAACTATGAAAGGAAGCAGATGAAAAAACAGATTTAGTTACTAATGTAAAAGGTTAACCCAGAGTAGTAGTTCAATAAATATTTATTTAATAATTTTTATTAAAGGTAAAATAAGTGATTAGGAATCTATTGATTTGCATGCATCGAAGAGGCTAATGATATAAAAATAATGGGAGTGCAGTTTGAAAAAAAAAAAGCTACTATTGATTGTTTATGATGCCAGATAGCATCCCCTGCAGTCTGTGTATAGATTATGTCATTTTATCTTCACCAGATATCCATGAGATAAATGCTTTTACTTACATTTCAGTAGATAAAGCCATGCCATAAACCCAGCCTGGACTTTGGAGTCAACAGTTGGTTTCCACACTATTCTCACTTCTCCACTCCCTCCCTCCCTGTGTTAGAATTCTACACTCAGGCTGGTGGAGAACATATCCCCACGTCACTGATGGAAACTTGCTTTGACCAAAAGAATGTGGGTCCAAGTAACAATGGGCCAATTTTGGACTGAGGATATATAAACATCACATACCATATTGCTCCCTCTCTTGTCTTCCTGAGATCCACCATGGAAAGAAATGTTGAAGGGAGTGTAAACACAGATCTGAGCTCAGCCAGAATGCTGGAGTCCAGTCTAGTCCAACCAAGTCTTATCTAAATTAAACAGGCCCCATGCATATAATGAGAATAAAATAAATATTCATTTTGTAAGCCACTAAGATTTTGAAGATCTGCAAAGATGAGAATTCAAGGGGCACAGAAAAAAAAATCATATAGATTTCCAAGGACATACTTGTTCACACCATAAAGTACCTTGAAGCAACTAGTAATCCAAAGTCAAAGCCCGATATGGATGACAAGTGGGATCAAGAAAGTCTTTGCACCTGGCTAAGAGGAGTCCTGATCCAACACTCATCTCTGTGCCACTAATAAATTGTAAATCCATCTACTATCAGGCACATATTATAAGTGATTCAAGTTTCTGTTGGGAGGCATTAAAGCAAAAGCCTAGGCCTTATTGTCTAGGGAGGTTCAGAAGTGAAATACAGACTTTCTGCCACTTGCTAGCTGTACCATCCTGCCATGCTTTTTTCTTTCATCCATAGTATATGACAAATAACAGCTAAGTCATTGTATTGATGTGAGGGTCTATTAATGTAATATTTACCAAGAGTCTAGAACAATGCTTAGCCGAGAGCTAACACTTACTTAGTAAGCAGTGGCTATGCCTGAGATAGTTCTCTTTATCAATATTATTTGTTAAGATAATTCCCAAACAATAGTAGTAATTATTTTGACAAAGGTGTATACCAGTTTAGTAAAGTGTATTTGAGCTAGAAAATATTTCTGATAAATCTAAATCAATCCAGAGGTTTTATTATTAAGTAAAAATTATATGTCAAACTTTTCTTCTATCATTTCTATCTTTAGATACTGGCCTCCCTCCTGATTACCAAGCCCCACTCCCACTGTTTCTTACAAACATAACATGTTCTCAAAGGTCAAGAGAGTTCAAAGTTTTCAATTTTAGTTAATAGATCTTTAACTCTTTAACTGTGGGGATACATGAAGTGAAAATCTCCCATGTCTGATACTTTTGAAAGAAAGATGTGAAATAAAAAAAGCAGTTACTCATCTGGCAATAATAATAAATATCCTCATTCCAGAAACTCAAGTTTCTCCTTGAAGTTGTTGACTTCAAATGGATTTTAAAGATTTATTTTCTTTTGGTTTTATTGATTTCTTGATCTGATTTCAGCAGTAAAAAGACAGCAAGTTCAGAGGCTCTATCTTTCTTGATTTTAATCAATGGCTTAGTAAGATTCGATGTATATTACAGAGATAAAATATCTAACAAAAGTCTTGTGATAACAAAATACTACCTTGTGAGCCCAGATGAACAAGTGCTTATGCCATCAAGATATCCTGAAAGAAGGGAGGGTCTGTGCTACTGTCCATATCTTCCCCTAAGAGGAGGGTTCAGGGCTTGCTCTGTCATTCATTAAGGCAAGATGCAAATTCAAGGGGCAGCAGAACAGCAGAAGTAGCATAACCCTATGTGAGCATTTGTTACACCAATGATTATGTTTTTAAACACATTACTAACACCTTTTCTTTTATTCATTTTTTATTCTTTCAACAAATATTTTTTAAACTCTTTGTATGTGTTAAGTGAAAGATTTTGCTCTAGTGGGGTTTATATTCTTGGAGGCATAAGACAGACCATGAATGAATGAACAGATATATCCTGATAATAAATCTCTGGGGGGAGATAAAGAAAGCAAAGTGGGAAGGAACAGGGAGTGCAGCAGAGGGTGATGCTATTTTAAGTAGGTGGTCACCCCAGGGCAGCAGAACAGCAGTGGTATCATAACTCTCTGTGAGTTGATAAGGTGGCAACTGAACATCTCCTCAGGAAAATGTCCCGGCAGCCATGCACACATTTGGAGTAAGACCATTACAGTGAGTGAAAATAGTAGGTGGGGAAGATCTAAGGCAAGACAATGTTTGACATGTCCAAGAAAGAACAGGGAATCCAATCAGGCAAGAATTATGGGAGATACAATTAGTGAAATAGTGGGCAGGCATATCAATGATGGACCCAGAAGCTACTGCAAGGACTTTTCCTCTGAATGTGGTATGAGAGGTCACTGGCAAGTCTGAAGAATAGCCATGGTATGATCTGACTGTCACTCTAAAAGGTTCATTCTAGCCTCACTACTAACACTAGAGGTAAGTGTAGAAGCAAGCAAACTAATTAGGAGGTAATTGCAATAATCTAAATGAGAAATATGATAGCTTGTATCAGTGTGATTGCAGTAGAAGAACCTGAATGCAGAACCCACAGAATTTACTGATGGATTGAACTCAAGGTATGAGAAAAGGAGAGAATTCTAAGTTCTGTGGTTTAAGTAACTGATTTGAGTAAGTTAAATCTGAAGTAGTAGGTCCTTAGTGTTAAGAGATGGGCTTCATGCAGAAGCACCTAGACAACCCAAGAGGTGGAAGGAATGAGTGTAAGGGTGAGGAGATGGAGGTTGGGAGAAAGCCATGGAGAGAAAGACCCTGAAAACACTGATTTAGATTGATATTGAGTTTGAAGATAAGGTGGTAACAATTTGTGAGGCAAGCCTTAAAAATTATGAATAAATTCTATTTATTTAGAACTCTGTAAATGATTGAAAAAAGTAACTGTAGAGATAGAATATACAAGATGACATTATCTATCTAAAAGATGGATAGAACAAAGTATAAGGGAAGATTTTCATCTACTTTATGCCATCTCAGAAATGCACTTAAACTGATGGTTGGCAAAATGTGCATTTGGTCCCAAAGACATGGTCCCACAGACATCTGCAGTGGTGAAGGCATGTGCACAGGCTAATATATATCTTTAGGAATATAAACAATCATTTACAGAAGTTCATTACAGACCATCACTGAATGCAAACCCTTATTCCATTCTGTACATGTATATTTGATTTTTATAAATATTCCAATGTGATCTGAAGGTTATCCTCTTGTCAAAGTCATTTAAATCATGATGGAGACTGAGAGTTAGAAAATAGGATGCCATCATAAAGCAATGGAACTACTCTCCTTGTGTGGCTCAGAAATTACTTCCAAACATATCTTGGGCAACAAAATATCAAGACAGTCAGTCAGTCTCTTAATATGATTTATTTAAAAGAAAGCTTTATTATGAATATATCAATATGTTTTTTAATAAGCTTCACATTATAGTCACACATTTTTTTTACTGTATTGGCAATAAAGGGGGTACATTTATTAGTAAACATTTCTCTTAATTTTATTGCTTGATTTATTTTGACTAGTTCCTTATGTAATATTTTTACGTGGGTAAAAAATTATTAATGAGCCTGTTAGTAAATGGAAAATGTCTGAGAATTTAGGTATAACCTGGAATTCAGGAGAATACTCTTCACTTATTCTAAAAATTTTTTTGACAAAACTAAAGAAGATGAAGAAAAGAAGACAGTGCCAACTAAACTGAGATTAGCTTTTACTCTTTGTAAAAAGGATGTTTCCCCACTCTGTCTTGTATTTCCTCTTTGTTTCCCTGGGAGAAAAGAGGATAAGAAAAACACATTACTCAAAATGAGTGTGAGAGTGAAAGAAAATAAAATCAAATGACAAGCTACAAATAACAAAAGAGCTCAGCAAATGAAATATCTAATGAATGTGTAGGAACTGACAAAAAGAAAAGTGAAGGAAGGACATATAAATCCAATCACAAGAAGGGTCTAAAAATCTCCCTAACAAAAATTGGCCTTCAGACAGATAAAAAGAAAATGAGACTTGAAGACAAGAGGTGATTAAATAAGGCAGTCTATTCCTTCACAGAATAACACCTGGGTTGGAGAGACAAGGTCGTTAATATAGCTTATTCACTCAAGCATCAAGAGGAATCAACCCATATGATCCTTCAGTGAAAGTACAAAGCCAGTATTTATTTGCACACTTGGGTATGTGTCTCACAATAAAGCCAACATGAGCAAAGAGCTTGGGACTGAAAAACAGGAGACCTTGGATCTAATACCAGGCCCATCACAACCCACCAATGTCTTTTAGGAAGTCCCTGGATCTCAGCTCTTCATCATCTATAAAATGGGAGACTTGGGCTAACTAGTTTCTAAGACCCCTTCTTGTTCTATTGCTTAATAATTTATACAATCTCCTTCATTAAATGTCTGGCATTTGACCCCCAAATGGTAGAAAGATAAATTAATCAACTTCAGACCTTGTGATCAACCTTTTCAATGTCTTTTCACTTTTCACTTTTATTCTTAAAGAGCAGTCTAAAAGTTTTTCAAACAAATGTTCATTACTTTATTAACTTGTCCATCTTTTACTCAGGATTTATGAAATCCCATCAGCCTGGAAATACCCATAATAAAAATGAAATGATTGTCCCTTGTGGCTCTCTAAGATAGCACCACGAGCTGTACAGAATTGTCACTTACTGGAACATGATCTGGGAAATCCCCAAGTCTATACGTGGAATTGTTTTTTGATTTCAAAGAATGTTGGTACTGGATTAGATCTGAGAAAACATCTAATAATTACTTAAAAGAATTATTAAATAATCTTTTTAAAAAGTCATTTTCTTTAGTACATTTAAAATATGCTATATTTTAGAGCATAAAACTGAGGTTTTAAAAACTCAGTATACATGTAACTTTTCTATTTTATTAATTACTTTATAAAAAACTACACTTACCATCCACGCACTTCACCAAAATTACTTATACCTGTCACTTGAAACCATTTAATTTTAAAAGCTGATGATTTGTCTACGGGGCTGAAACTCAAATGGACACTGCAGAATACAGCAATAGAGTGCAGAGGGTCTAGAAACAGATTTGTCATTAATTAGCTATATTATCATTTGATAACTTTATTTCAATGTAAAGTGTTAAAGCAAACCTAAGCATCCAGAGAAGTTGCCACTTGCCATACACACTAACCATTAACCACAATTTATTGAGATGATATGATATCATATGCATGTATTACACAATGTGTTACATACAGAATATATAGAACAATTAGAATAGTTTAAAGAAGCTCAATGTTTGTACTGATAGCTCTAAATCTGTGAATGTTTTAGAGAATATCGGGACTTAGAAAATAAAGTATCTCTTATCTGGGAAATTCACCTATTTCCATCTCTCATTCCAATGCTATCCTGTCCCCCAACTCCCACCCAAGTAAACTAGATTAAAACAAACCTTTTGAAATACTTCCTTAAAATTCAAGGAGCTTCTTATTTTCAATAATTATGGTTTGGTGATTAAATGGATAAGAAAACTGTTGACTTTTAAGCTCTAATAAGAAATTCAATCTGTAGGAAATTATTCTAAGAAAATAACCATAAATGGCTGCAAATACTAACACATAATGGAAATGCTAACACATAAAATTTGTAAATAGCCTATATATTAAAAAGGAGTTTACTTAGATGTAGATATAGATATAAATTATATTCATACCATGTAATACTATGCAATTTTTGTCACAAATGTTTAATAAAGATGCTTACAAATTAAAAAATGTCCCAAAAATGATGTCTAAGAGGATAAGCAAGTTGCAAGAATATACATAGTATTATTCCATTGCTGTTGCTTTTAACTGCATGTAAAGTGAAGGCACAGCAAATGTTAACAGAGGTTATCCTATCCTATTGTGGTTATCCTGTTGTGTCTTATTTGCCTGACTAGTCCTCTTCAATAGGCCTCATCATATTATTCAATTGGCTTTTCTTTTCTCTGAGACAGGTCAGGCAGCTCAAGCACATTATCTGGCTACAACAAAAGTACACTTTTCTATTTTAGTTTCAATCTTTTTTATCTTCCTTTAGGAAATCAAAGTCAACTTCAAATAGATTGAAGAAATTGAGGTCACATACCTCTCATTTGATCAGTCCTCTTCTTCTCAAACTGTTCATTGATTTTAAATATTTAAAACCTCAAGTATTGACTTCATAAGATCAAACTAACATAAGGGCAGCCATTTCAGGCCCAGTGTCAACCAATTTGGGGGAGATCATAACATAGGCCAGAAAAGGGCAGGACAGAAGAACACTTCAACATATCAATAGTCACAGGATTTATAACATTTAGAGCAAATTATATAGCTTGTCTTTCTTGCTACCAGTATTCCTTCTGAACAGGAGAAGATGAAACATACTAATGTCTTGAAAAGGAGGAACTGCATTAATGAGTAACACAATATAACTTTTAGGTGTGACATTTTTTGGAAAGGGGAATGTTGTTTGTATTGGTACCTACAACACAAGTATGGGAGGAATTTAATTTTCCTTTCTTTCTGACCAGCAGCATCTGTTCACTGGACAATTGCAGGTTCTTTCCCAATAGATGTTTGTATAGTCTAGTCAGATGGGGGAGGGGAGGAATGCACAATGAAAGAAACATATATTGGGTGATAATGAACTATAAATGGTGTTTTTCTATAAATGGTGTTGGTTAAAGAAAAAAACTTTATCATCAATATTACACTTGTAAGTAAGAGTGGGATACTAAACTTGATAGTTGTGGATCTACAGTGTAGAGGTGGCCATCCATAGGCAGCAGCCCTTACGAGTCAAAACAGGGGACAGGAAGTAACAAGTATTAACAAGAGGAGGATCAAGAAGGTGGCTTCAGGGCACTGGCCACTCAGTAGAAGCAGACAGTGTGCAGGAAAATATGGCTGCTCTTCCCCTTGAACTTCAGCAGCTCTTCCATCTCATTCTTCAGTCCTCCTGTGCTGAATGCACTGGTGGAGCTCACAGGTGAGGGATACCTCCAGGGTGGCCTCTTCTTGGTTGTCCTGGATGTCCATGTTGGTCATGTGCACTGGCGGGCAGGTCTCCTGCTCACTGGAACTCAGGTCTTCCATCTCTTTCCAGGTGAGGATCAAATCGAACAGGTGTTTGCAGTTCCGGAACCCCTCTGTCTGGGGCTTGATCTGCTTATTTCTGCCCAACATGTGTAAAATGCCATTTTGTTGGTATGAGTTCTTTGTCTTTCCTTGGGAGACCATTGTATATCTCATCATATGTGGTTTTGAAACCATAAACATTGGGCGTTTTGGGCACTGGCCCCAGAAGCCTCATGTGAGTCCCTGTTCCAAAGAGCCAGGCACAATCCCAATTTGCTAAAAGTGTTGTGCATCTCTGTGCTCTGGTTCTAGTTGCTTGAGCAGACCACTGCCACTGGCAGCAGCTACCACCATATGAAGGTGGTCTCAGGGTCCCAACTTTCTGGCTCCAGATCAGAATTTAATTTTTCTAAGTCAAAGTTTTCTCAGCTCTTCGATGAAAATAGTACCACCAGCTTCATGGGATTATGGTAAACCATAAACGAGCTAATGATTCTACATAGTAAGCATAGAAAAAAACAAGCGCTCAAAAGTGGTAGGTAATGCTTGCAGTACTTGGAATGATAATGTCGAAAGAATAACGGTAATCCTCTATTGTTTACTGTGGAGCCGGCAGTGAGAGTTAATGGAGGTGGGAGCAGATGTTATAGGCACAGCAGCAGAAACAGCCTAGTGGGAGCATGCTTAGCAGTAATTATATACTGATTACAGTGACATTCCTGAAAACCAAGGAGGACCTCATCTGTTATGCTCTAAATCAGGGATCAGCAATCTACATCCCATCTTCTGGCTTTATATGTCCTGAGAGCTAAGAATTTTTAAAAACATATTTTAATAATTACATTTAAAATGGTTACATAAGCACCCATAGTATCTTTAACTTTGACTCTTGACCCATAAAGTCTAAAATACTTACTAGCTGATTCTATAGGGGAAAAGTTTGGTGACCTCTGTCCTGTATTGTTGATTACTGCAAGTCTCCCAGTACATCCCTTACTCTTTGTCCAAATATTCCCTTATTCGGACCCAATTTAGCTACCTCTTTCACCATATGCTGAGCCAAATTCTCTAAATCTTCTCTTTCCTCATCTTCTGAAGATATAATTTCTCTCTTTTCTCTCCCACAATAGCTGATAACTTTAAGTCTGGAACAGGAAACATTAACTTCCTCGCTCTTAATAACACATCAAAGCTATTCTCTGAAAATTTCAAGTTTCTTTGAAGTTCATACTTCAAATTAAGCATATTAATTAAGATGGCTTTCATTATGGTTCATTAACAACCAATCCAGTATTTTACTGGCTTAAAACAACAGATGTCCTTTCTGGCCAATACAGAGGTTCCTGAAGGCTGGTGGAGGTGGTGGGGCACCAGGCAGAACTTCTTCCAGTCTTTAATATGCTTGTATGCATTAAGAATCTCCAATAAGGGGGACTTCCGGCCAAGATGGAGGCGTAGGTAGACACACTGTGCCTCCTCACACAACCGAAATAAGGATAACAAAAATTTAGAAACAAAAAAACAAGTACTGACAGAAAGTTGAACTGTATGGCAATCTGACAACCAAGGAGTTAAAGAAGAAACATTCATTCAGACTCGTACAAGGGGCAGAGTCTGGCAGCCAAGTGGAGAGGACTCGTGACAAAGCAGTGGCTGGCGGACCCCAGGTGCATAGGCGGCAGAGGGTTGACCCAGCGAGGTGGTGGATTGTGGAGGGGCAAGGCACGCAAGGTGGCTGGCAGACTTGGCAGACCCATATTCGTACACAGATAAACCAGGCAAAACTGAGGAGTGAGACAGACTGCACAACCCAGGGCTCCAGCACAGGGAAATAAAGTCTCAAAACACCAATTGAAAACACCTGTGTCAGTTGAGGTGCCAGCAGAGACTCCCAGCCTCACTGGAGAGTTCATTGGAGAGATCCACAGAGTCCTAAATGTACATAAACCCACCCACATGGGAATTGGCACCAGAAGGGCCCAATTTACTTGTGGGTAGTGGGGGAAGTGACTGAAATCCAGCAGAGAGGAGAGCAAGTGCCATTGTTCCCTCTCTGACCCCTGCCCCACATACAGTGTCACAACCCAATGAATGGGTTGCCCTGCCCTGATGAACACTTAAGGCTCCACCCCTAACTACATAACAAGTGAGTCAAGACAAAAAAATGGCCCAAATGAAAGAACAGATCAAAGCTCCAGAAATAATACAAATAAATGACGAAGAGATGGTCAACCTATCAGATGCACAGTTCAAAGCACTGGTGATCAGGATGCTCACAGAACTGGTTAATTTTTGTCACAAATTAGATGGAAAAATGAAGGCTATGCTAAGTGAAATAAAAGAAAATGTATAGGGAACCAATAGTGATGGGAAGGAACTGGGACTCAAATCAATGGAGTGGACCAGAAGGAAGAAACAACCAAACAGAAAAGAATAAAGAAACAGGAATTCAAAAGAATGAGAAGAGGCTTAGGAACCTCCAGGACAAATTTAAACATTCCAACATCTGAATTATAGGGTGTCAGAAGGAGAAGAGGAAGAGCAACAAGTGGAGGAGTTATTTGAAAAAATAATAAAGGAGAACTTCCCCATTCTGAGGAAGGAATGGAAGCAAAGGAAAT
>CM052541.1:84502858-84514994 GCA_028533065.1 Trachops cirrhosus
AAAACATATACAGTAAAATGACAGCAAACTCACAATTATTAACAACCACACCTAAAACAAAAACAAACTAAGCAAACAACTAGAACAGGAACAGAACCACAGAAATGGAGATCGCATGCAGGGTTAGCAACAGGGAAGTGGGAGGAGGAGAGGGGGGAAAAGTTACAGAGAATAAGTAGCATAGATGGTAGGTAGAAAATAGATGGAGAGGGTAAGAATAGTATAGGAAATGTAGATGCTAAAGAAATTGTAAGTATGACACATGGACATGAACTAAAGGGGGGAATGTGGGTGGGAGAGGGTGTGCAGGGTGGAGGGGAGCATAATGGCATAATCAATAAACTATATTAAAAAAAGAAAATAAATAAAATTAGCATGTTAAAAAAACAACAGAGGTGTATTTTTCATTCATCTAATGATTCCACCTCTGGTCAGTGGAAATTTTTATTCTATGTCACCATCACTTGGAGGCCAGATAGATAGAACCTACATCTAATTTCTCATCATGGCAGAAATAAGGAGAGATGTAAACTCATACTGGCTCTTGAAGATGGTCCTGCAGATGTGACATTTTATGCTCACATTAATGTACCAAAGTGATTCATATAAATAGGCATAACTTCTTTGGGGAATTTCTACCAGACAACTTGTAAGAGGAAAATAGAAAATATTTCTGAACTTCACTAACTACTCTCCTCCACCACCACTGTCCTTCACTTTTTCAGTTTTCTGCAAATCTCAGAACAATTGTCCTTAATTCCTTAAAATTTTATATAGTTCATCTATCTTCCCACCCCATCCCTTCCACAATTTTTGTTTCAATGCTCAATGATGTTAATTTCTACATAGATATCTTTCCAATATCTGCCACTCAGTTAGTTGTCTTTGTTATCATTCTATCTTAGTTATCGGCCACTATGGTATGTATAACCTGGACCTTGAAATGACTGCAATCCCTCCATGATCTCAAGCATGTCATTCTTCTATTAATACTTCCAATCTTTCTATCTTAGCCCCTCTCATCTGCCAACCCTAACATTGTCCCAATCCACTGTAATCTCCAAATCACTGACATTAACCAAAATGTTACCATTTATCACTCACCTCTTAATATCTTCATTTATCTCTATTCTTATGTTTCATAGTCCATCATTACAATCACTCCTATGCTTAGTCTGTCTGCTCTTTGGTCCCTCTCACCCTCCTTCTTACTCACTTAGAAAAATGCAACCCAGTTTAAATCTGATCGGCACCTACTTTACACCTGCACCCAAATAGCTAAATGGCCTTAGGGAAACACATAACAGTGCTAATTTCATTTTAAATTCATGATTATGAATTTTAAGTGGATCTTTAGAACTTGCCAGAGATACAAGAATATTCCCCTAATCAATTTATTCTGCCATTCTCTCGTAGGTCATTATTATTCAATGTGTGGTCCAAGGGCCAGTGGAATAGGCATTTCCTGGGAGCCTGTTGTTATAAATGCAGAATCACAAATGGCATCCTCACTCAGTGTCAGAATTTGCATTTTAATACAATACTCAGGTAATTCATATGTACATTAAAATTCAAGCATCTCTACCCTAGATAATGGTCTCACATGGGCTGCAGATGCTGTCTCCTTTGACAATTCCTATTTGCCTGCCTAACTTCTAACATTGGGAGGCCTTAAATCTCCATCTTCAGACATATTCTCTATCTGCACTCAACTCTTTAGTTTATATCATCTTAGTCTCATCCCTTTAAATATTTTGTAGAACTGCAGTGCCAATCATAAATTGCCAATTATACTCTTTCATACACTTCAGATATTTGCATCCAGTTGTACTCTACTGTATACTGTATAACCTCACTGGAGTGTCTAATAGGTACTTTGAATTAAACATACCAAAACAAAATTATTGATTCTCTGTCCATCCCTCCCAAACCATCAATCTGTTTCTCCTATGGTATTCTTTCTTTTATTAAGGCAACTTCATTCTTCAAATTGATTAGACCAAAATCTTGGCATGATCCTGACTCCTCTATTATGCCTGACATCTAGTCCTTCAAAAAGCCTAATTGAGTCCTGGCTGATGTGGCTTAGTGGATTCAGTGTTGGCTTGTGAACCAAAGGGTAGCTGGTACAATTCCCAGTCAGGGCACAAGCCTGGGTTGAGGGTCAGGTCCCCAGTGGGCAGCATGTGAGGGGCAACCACACATTAATATTTCTCTCTCACTCTTTCTCCCTCCCTTCCCCTATCTAAAAAAACAATAAAATCTTTAAAAAAAATCTAATTGACTGTGTTTTCAACTACATCCAGAATCTGACCATGTCTCACTTCCTCCATTGCTACCATCCTTATTAAAACAATCATTATCTTTCAAATGAATCACACTGAAAGCTTTCTAACTAGTATTCTTTCAAGCTTCCTAACTGGTCTTTTTTCCACTTTTCCTCTCTCTATAGTCTCTTTATTCACTATATTGAATAATCCTTCTCAAACCAGTTAGATAATATCAATTGTCTGTTCAGAATTTTCCATTGGTTTTCCATGATCATTAACAGGAGAATGACATTTTTAAGGTCTTACAATGTTCTATATTCTGGCTTCACCTTAATCTTCTAATTTTTTTCATTGCTCAATTCTCTCTAGTTACATTGGCCTTTCTGTATACTTTAAACACGCCAAACACACTGTCAACCCAAGGACCTTTCTATCATGCTTTTGTCTCTGCTTGAAATGTTCTTCATTCAGATAGGTGTCTAGCTAGCTTCTTTATTTCCTGTAAGTCTCATAGCAGAGGCCTTCTCTCCCCTAAAAATATCATGGTATCCTAACTTCATCACTTTCTATTCTTTATTTATTTTTATGCCTTACATTATGTTCCCATAATACTTATCACTGCCTGAGATAGTTTATGTGTGCATGTGTATTATTGTGCTTAGCACATAATAGTCACTCAATAAAAGCTAGTTTTATAAAGTGATAAATAATTAAATTATTAGACTAATCAAGGGATTCCTGGGGAAATTTCAATAAAACTTTTTAATAAAATAGCATACAATTTTATTTTCAATTTTAAATGTAATAAATTATTATTTATAAATATTAGAAAATACAGGGGGAGATAGATAAGGAAGATGGCAGATACTAAAACTACCAATTTAGAGAAAGTAATTATTAGCATTTTCATATGTTTTATTCTTCCCCATTTTATTATGAACACATTTGTGTATATATACACAAAATTGAGATAGTTTATGTATATTACTCTTTTTTAAAAATATTATCTTATTGTTGGGATTATATCCTAAGAACCCTGAAACACCAATCCAAAAGAACCTATGCACCCCAATGTTCATAGCACCACAATTTACAATAGCCAAGTGCCGGAAGCAACCCAAGTGCCCATCAACAAATGAGTGGATCAAAAAACTATGGTACATTTACACAATGGAATTCTATGCAGCTGAAAGAAAGAAGGAGCTCATACCCTTTTCAACAGCATGGATGGAGCTGGAAAGCATTATGTTAAGTGAAATAAACCAGGAGGTGTGGGACAAATACCATATGATCTCACCTTTAACAGGAACCTAAACAACAAAACAAAGAAACAAATGAAATATAACAAAAGACACTGAAATAGAGGACAGGTAGTCAGTGACCAGAGGGGAGAGGGGAGGGAATTCCAGGGGAGAAGGGAAAGGTTTACAGGAACAAGTATAAAGGACACAAGGACAATAACAAGGGGAGGTGGAAACAGGGGAGGGAGGTGGGGAAGGATGGGGTGTTGGGCTGGGGTCAGGGTAAAAGGCAGAAAACTGTACTTGAACAACAATAAAAAATAAAAATAAATAAAAATAAAAATTAAAAAAGAAAAAAATTATTTTATTGTTGCTTAATTACAGTTATCTGCATTTACCCCCCCACCCCAGCCAAACCCACCTCCCTCCCTTGCTTCCACCCCCCCTTGGTTTTGTCTATGTATCCTTTATAGTAGTTCCTGAACACCCTTTCCCTCATTATCCCCTCCCACATCCCTGTATAATATTCTTTCCTGCCTCTCCATCTCACATTATATCACAAGAATTTTATATAAAAATGATTTAATTGTCATATAATGATTCTGTCTTATGAACACCATAATTTATTTAGCCATTCTATTAATGTTAGACATTCAAGCTAGACATTTCTAAATTTTTGCTATTTTTAAAAGTTTTAAGGAACTTTCTTGTACATAAATATTTCAAAATCTCTAGTTATTTAAGATGCTACACAACTGATTGAATTACTCAAAGGGAATATTTGAAAGAATTTTGATGTATATAATCAAATTAACCTTCATAAAATTCATAACATTCCTATAAGAAGAATCTAAGAATTTAGACCTCACTATTACTTTTGATAGGCTATAATCCTTTGTTCATGCTTTTAAAATTGCTAATAATATCAATGAAAAATACTATCTCATTATTGTTTTAATGAGAATATTTGTATTAGTAATCAGGTTGATCAGTGTCTGCATAATTTGAAACTAATACTTAAGTCTATGCTCTGCCCAACATTTCTCTCAGTCAAAGCATGTGTCCTGGAAGCATGAATCCTGCCTCTGCAGAAAGAAAGAAATCACTTCAATCTTATTCATTAAAAATGGCCTTGCCCAGCAATGCTTTATCATTTATTTTCTAACATTTACCTGGCCCAATGCTGTCTTGCAACTGATCCATTCAACATCTAACTAAGAGGGTGTGTATTGATGGTAAATAAGCCACATCATAATTTATAATGACTATTTCAAGAATTGTTTACCTGTGAAAAAATGAGATTCCTTCTCTGTGCATTCAAACAGTGCCTCTATCAAAACCTCCAAATCAACCCAAATGGATTCATCACAAGAATTTTATATCCCAGATTTCCCTAAGAAAACAGATCAAAAACATAATTTATGCATAGACAAAATAAACAGTTACTTGTTTCGGTGGGATTTGCAGGCCACTGTTAAGTCTTTCTTAACCAAAATAACTTATGTAACTTTCCATCCACAGTGTCTTACATTTTGCAATTAGAGAGACAATGAATTTTAGTGCTTTCCAGTGTGCATTTGTGGTACCAGGAGCCAGCATTAACACATGAGGCTCTTTTAACTCACTAGCCATGTAGGCCTTTTTGATTCATCTTCAATGATAACTTAGACCTAAAGAAACTGCAGGTTGTAAGGAAGAATATTTCAGAATATAAGGCATTATGTTAGAAAAAAAGTAAGTTTTAGGTTCCAAAATTCGAGGATGAGAAGTTGAAAGTATACTCTGAGATAATAATGCATTTGGGAAATAAATTAGTAGTGTCTTCCTAAAGAATTACATTAAAAAATATTCTTGGGGGACTTTCAGCCAAGATAGAGGTGTAGGAAGACACACTGTGCCTCTTCACACAACCAAGATAGGGACAACAACAATTTAGAAATAGAATAACAACCAGAACTGACAGAAAATTGAACTGTATGGAAGCCAGAAAACCAAGGAATTAAAATAGACACGTTCATCCAGACTGGCAGGAGGGGCAGGGTTGGGCAGCTGGGCAGAGAGGGGTCACAGAACAAAGAGGTTGGGACCCAGCACATAAGGCATCCCAGGCATGCAAAACCAGTAATTTTAAGCAACCGAGATATAGCCAACCTATTAGATGCACAGTTCAAAACACTGGTGATCAGGATGCACACAGAATTGGTTGATTTTGGTCACAAATTAGATGGAAAAATGAAAGCTACAATAAGTGAAATGAAGGAAAATGCACAGGGAACCAATAGTGATGAAAAGAAAGCTGGGTCTCACATCAATGGAGTGGACCAGAAGGAAGAAAGAAACAACCACACAGAAAAGAATGAAGAAACAAGAATTCAAAAGAATGAGGAGAGATTTAGGAACCTCCAGGACAAATTTAAACATTCCAACATCTGAATTATAGGGGGGCCAGAAGGAGAAGAGGAAGAGCAACAAGTGGAGGAGTTATTTGAAAAAATAATAAAGGAGAACTTCCCCATTCTGGCAAAGGAAATAGACTTCCAGGAAGTCTAGGAAGCTCAGAGAGTCCCATAGAAGTTGGACTCAAGGAGGAACACACCAAGGCACATCATAATTACATTAGCCAAGGTAAAAATGAAGGAGAGAATCCTAGAAGCAGAAAAAGAAAAGGAGAGAGTTACCTACAAAGGAGTTCCCATCAGACTGTCAGCTGATTTCTCAAAAGAAACCCTATAGACAAGAAGGGGCTGGAAAGAAGTATTCCAAGTCATGAAAGGCAAGGACCTACATCCAAGATTGCTCTATCCAGCAAAGCTTTCATTTAGAATGGAAGGGCAGATGAGGTGCTTCTCAGATAAGGTCAAGTTAAAGGAGTTCATCATCACCATGCCCTTTTTACATGAAATGTTACAAGGACTTATCTAAGAAAAAGAAGATAAAAAACATATACAGTAAAATGACAGCAAACTCACAATTATTAACAACCACACCTAAAACAAAAACAAACTAAGCAAACAACTAGAACAGGAACAGAACCACAGAAATGGAGATCGCATGGAGGGTTAGCAACAGGGAAGTGGGAGGAGGAGAGAGGGGGAAAGTTACAGAGAATAAGTAGCATAGATGGTAAGTAGAAAATAGACAGGGGGAGGACAAGAATAGTATGGGAAATGTAGAAGCTAAAAAACTTAAGACACATGGACATGAATTAAAGTGGGGAATGTGGGTGGGAGAGGGTGTGCAGGGTGGAGGGGAATGAAGGGGGGTAATGGGACAACTGTAATAGCATAGTCAATAAGATTATTAAAAAAGGAAATATTCTTGGACTAGAACAGATATAGTGGAAAATAATATAGTCAAGAAATGAAAACTTCCATCTCAGGAAAGAAATAGGAAGTAAAATTAGAGGTGCTTTGTGTTTGCCTACATTAAGGCAGTGGTTCTCAAACTCCAGCTCATGTTACAAATTCCTGGAAGTTTGTTAAAACACAGATTGCTGGGCTCCAACCTGAGTTTCTGACTCAGTAGGTCTGAGTGGAACACAAGTGGGGCATTTTTAACAAAGTTCCAAGACATTTAATTAAATTTGAATTTCATATAAACAAAAATATTTTTAATTATATATATAACTTGTGCAATATTTATCTGAAATTCAAATTTAGCTGGGTGTTCAGCATTTTATCCAGCAACCCTGGAAAAACAGTGTGAGAAAGCTTCCACAAAAGTGGAGCAATAATCCATCTTCTAAACCAAAGAAATAGAGATAATTTAAAAAATGATTTCCGAAACAATATAGGACTGATTGTACTTCAAATTAGTGATCTATCTCCTGAATAGATTCTGCTCAGTGCTGTTCAGCAGGCTGGAGAGATAAAGAAATAAGGGATAGTAGCCTGGGACTGAGTAGAAAGAAACCAAAAACCATGGGGCTAAATTTGTGCCATACCTTCCCCCTCTATCAGCTTGATCATGTTCTATAATAGTCTTAAGCAAGAAGTCTAATCCAAGAAGCAGGATCAGGAAATGGGTGAAATTGAAAGCATTCTCTATGTAGAGCTGTATTAGTTCATACCGAATAAGGAAAATTCCACTACCTGTAAAATTTAAATTTAATGCAAGGATTTGGTTTAAAGGAGATGAAAGATCAGAAAAAGTTAAAGGGGAAGGTATGTTTATTACAAAATTTGTAATTGATGGTGGCTAGTACCTCCCATAGGCTGAGAAAACAAAGGGATGCTAGCACCCTGAACCCATGGTTACTGTCACATTGAAAATTCTGCAGTGGCATCTGACCTACCTCATCTGGAACCAAAGCACACAGTCTGCCAGTAACCATTGCTAACATTTCCACTGTTTCTGCTGGTGGTACCACCACCACTTTAGAGAGTACTGCCAGAAGCTAGAAAAGAAAATGGCTATCCATTATTCCTGCCTTCTAATCTCATTTGCATTGGATGAACTTGACAGGGCACCAGCTGGCAAGGGAATTTGGAGAGGCATAGTGCATAGACTTCCAGTTCTGGAAGGCAAGAAGACAGCATAAAAGGGTTACTATGAAGCTGAGAGAATAGTCCCTGTTTAGCATAGTCCACTTCTGGCAGCACATTTTCATATCCACCATTCTTCTCATATTTAAACTTCCTAACAACATGAGTTTTCCACACAACAAAAAGCAGATAATTTTCATAAATAAAAAACATAGGAGGTCTGTCCAGAAAGTATCCACCACATGCTATGAAAATTAGAGACATTTATTGAAGAAGATACAAGACATAAGAAACATTGTACATAGGACAATGATGCCTCAGTCCCCTTCAAAGTAGGCACCTTGGAACTAGTTGATCTGATGATAAGGTGATTTTAGTTTGGGGTAAAGCCAGAAGTCACAAGGTGCCAAATCTGGGCTGTAGGAGGACTGAGTCACATGAGTGATTTAATATTTCACCAAAAAACTCTGCATGAGATGTGTTGTATGAACAGGCACATTGTGGTAATGAAGTTGCCAATCACCAGTTGTCCACAGCTACAGCCATTTGAATCATATGAATAATTTTTGCAGAGGAATATTTAAGCTTAATGCAAAATATGGTGCAGATTTGTTGCTTTACTCACTCAGAAATTTTGAATGTGATGGCCACACAGTACATGTGCTCACTCAATGGCATCTACCACCCCCTCCCCCGGGTAGTACCGTGAAGTCGTCATTGTTCACACATTCCAGTCCACTCTCCTTGGCTGCCAGGTTACATTGATGTTGTGACAATCATTCTTGTTACACTAATAATAGCTGGAATTTTTCTGGACAGACCTCGTATACTCATTCATTTCCTGAAAAGGACACATGTTAAGTCAAATAAATGGCTGGATAATATTAATTCCATTTCTAATTTATTTACCCACCCACTAAGATATATTATTACCTAAATACACAATTGTAACACTTCTACATAATATAGTAGGAAAAGGGAACAGGAAATAATAATATAGAAAATATGCATAGAGCAAGCAAACAGGAAAGTATGAGTAGCTGCTAGTCATCATATCTGTAGCTATCCATGAGAACAGAGTTGATATTTATAACTTCCTTAATCTCCAACCTATGTCTTCTTTCCTTTGCTCCAGTGAATGCCTCAGCTGATGGATGGTTTTTATCTGGTGTTTGACCTAAAAATTTATTTCTGAATGTTCTGATAACTTATTGGGCCCACTTTTCCAGGCTTTCTGTAATCTTTCATTAATGTTTACTACTGTACATAGAAGTCATGGAAGTACTCACAGGCACCCCAGAAAATCCCCTGGGTTTCTGTGTTCTCCTGCCTCTGTCAGCAACAGTCTGTTTCCATTTGATACATAGAATAAATAAACCCTAACTGCTATAGTAGCCCTATTATTTGCCTCTTATTTCAAAGGCATGAAGGACACAAAATAACCAGGGGACAGTTTCAACTTTGATTTTACTGAAAATAATATTGTGATCCTTAGAAATTCTCTTCCTGGAAACTAAAACTCCTAAACCAGAAAAGTTCAAAATTTTGGGAATGAAAAGAAAATATTTATGAATGTGTTGTTAGGTTCATTAGTGATATGAGTCATTCTGGCTTCCACTCTTGACTCCTAGACTTCTGCATTCTTGCTGTGAAAGAAACAGCATGATATATTCTTCACAGGTTTAAAACATGTATTACACCCTATAAGCTAACTACAAGGTGTTGTCTCCAAGCTGGTATTGAGAATTGCCTCTTATCCTACATGGCCAGCTGCTTCAGAATGATGAGGTAAATGCTATAACCAGATATGCTCACACAGGGGATTGCTGAGGAGTCTGACTCACCTTCTCATGCAATATATTTGTGTTGAAGATCCAATGGAGCCCAATATCACATGGAGCACTGTTATTTGGTGCAAAGATGTTGATGCAACCACTATTTCTATTGCTACTACTGACTAGAGACACCTTCTTTTCCCTTTGTTCCACTTTCCAATTTCCTGTCAGTAGTTCCCAGGGGCAGAACCTAGCAGAACTGTGTCTGAAATGTAACAAGCAGCCTTCTAGCTCCATTGTTAGAGAAGAGGCTATAGAAGAACAAGTATGGAGCTGAGGAATCCAACATATCCTTAGACACAGAGACTGTTCTCAAAGAATATTGGAAGGCAGAATCATAGAGTCATAATAACTTCTTTCCTTACTCTCAGAATTATTAACTATTTAATCCAATTCTTTTCTAATTTAAAGTCCCAGTTCTCATCAAGGGCATAATAAAGCCTTATGTAATACAAAATGAGACCACTATAATCAGTAATCTAAAAATTACTGAGCCCTTAATATGAGCCAGGCATTTTTCTCAGCATTTTTCTTGTGTTAGCTCTTTGAACTTTCAGACAATCCTGCGGATGAGCACTGTGATGGTCCTAATCTCAGTGATGAAGAAACTGCTATAAAGAGTTTAAATAATTTGCCTAAGGTCACCCAGGAAGCAACTCATGCAGCAGTAATACAAACTCAGCCCACCTGACTCTGTAGTCCAAGTTCTCAATCACTAGGATGACCTAACCTCATTTTTACATACAATGCCTCATAAAAATTGACATTATTTTCAAAGCAGCTTGCCAGGACAAAATTTAGTTTAATTGTCCTTTTGGGCTTTATTATCAACACACTCAAATAAATTAATAAATTAAATTAACATATACTAGACAGATAAAACCGAAAAATTCAGCCTGATCTCTTGATGTGTGAACAGGGACCTATAAAAACAGGTACAATTAAAGAAATAATACAATGTCTGGCATAAAGCAAGCAAACAGTAACACATACTTATGAATGGATTAATCATTTCTATCTGCAAGGTATAACATGTACCCAGCATGTTTGATGTAGAATAAGCCCATTTTTCTCCAAATGTTAGATATTAAACACCTGTAAATTATGTTAACTTCCTCTTCTACTCTGTATCAAATGACAGAAAGCTGCTTAAGTCTAACATCCATGTTTTAGAAGAAAGGCAAATCTTGCCAACTCTTGTAAGTTAACTAGACAAGGTTATTGGGCCACAAATCCTAAAAAATACACTGGCATTTTCTGAGGTCAGTCATCATGGAAGCAATATATATCAGGAAGTCCTAAGTAAAGGCTTGACTTTTGGTGTCCTCTCTAAAGTCTTGAATATACTTTAATTATTTTTGACTTATGAATAATATCGAAGCCAATTATAATAAGGTTATAATCAAGGGTGGGCCCATAAAGAGAAATGTCTGATTTTCATGCAAACATCAAGAGAGCCTTTAGACATCAGCTTTCCTGGTCCTGGACCTGTATATAATCACGGGTCCTGACTCTGCTTGTATTAGCTAATATAAATTGAAATTGTAATGTGGACATTATTATCCCTCCATGAAAAAAATAATAATGAATGTCCTGACTGTCCTTCATCCCAGTAATGTATCTGGACCAAACTAAAAGACAAAGAAGTCCTTTGATGAAATCAACAAGATGGACACAATGTCTTAAAAGATTCCTTATCCAAGTTATGTTATTATTTTTTATTTACCATTCCTGTTTTCCATAATTCTTTTTGCCCTTTATGCTTTTATTTTTTTTAATTTTTTTATATTAGATTATTCAGTACAGTTTCTATCCTTTATTCCCATTCCAGCCCACCCACCCATCCCTCCCATTTCCAACCCCCCTAGTTTTGACCATGCGTCCTCTATATTTGTTCCTGTAAACCCTTCCCTTCTCCCCTGAAATTCCCTCCCCTCTCCCCTATGGTCACTGACTATCTGTCCTCTATTTTAGTGTCTTTTGTTATATTTTACTTGTTTCTTTGTTTTGTTGTTTAGGTTCCTATTAAAGGCGAGATCATATGGTATTTGTCTTTCACTGCCTGGCTTATTTTGCTTAGCATAATGCTTTCCAGCTCCATCCATGCTGTTGCAAAGGGTATGAGCTCCTTCTTTCTTTCAGCTGCATAGAATTGCATTGTGTAAATATACCATTGTGTTTTGATCCATTCATTTACTGATGGGCACCTAGGTTGCTTCCAGCACTTAGCTATTGTAAATTGTGTTGCTATGAACATTGGGGTGCATAGGTTCTTTTGGATGGGTGTTTCAGGATTCTTAGGATAT
>CM052541.1:84515494-84544736 GCA_028533065.1 Trachops cirrhosus
GGCTATGTATAGTGTTAATTGTGATCTTCCACCCCACTAGTCACTTTTTAGAAAGGATGGAAGGAAGCTAAGACTCTTGTTGGGAAAGGATTGTGAGTTGGCTGTGTAAAGCAGTGAGGATGTGGAAGTCGGATTCTGAAGTAGGGTGAGAGTAAAGAGTAGTGAATATGTGAAGTGTGTGAGAGAATAGATTTAACCATTACAGTAATAGAGTTCAGGAAACTGTGAAGTGGGCCAAGATCTGGGATGGGTGTTGTGAAGTGTTTACAATTGTATGGAATAGCTATTATTTACAGTAATATTAGAGCAACAATCATGTGACAGAATCTATGAAATCTAGATAACAAGAATTGAGAGTATTGATGCTTGTACTCAAGAATAGAGTGTACTGTACTAATGGAACACAAATTAAGGATAGTAAATTGGCAATACAATATGAATGAGATAACATGGGAAACCTATGAAATGATACAATATAATGAGCCAAGCAAAGAAGTCTATTGAAAAAGAAGAGGAATACCAAAATACTATAAAAATAAAAGATGTAGGAATAATGAAATAATGGTAATACAATTATGCAATTACTTGCAGGTTCAAAAAAAAAAATAGGAAGGAACCAAGCGGACGATGGAAGGAAGAAGAAGAGATAAATTTGGAAATCAAGGGAGCAGGGTCAACACTCAGGTGACAGAAAGAGAAGCAAAAAGAATTGATAGATCAAAAAGTAATATGAATTAGAAGATAAAAGATTAGTTAAAAATAATGAAAACAAAAACAAAAACAAACAAAGAAAAAACAAAAAACAACAACAAAAACAAATCACACCTATTGTTGGTTTCAGACTGGCCAAACCAGTTTTTCTAGCTGTCTGCAGTACACTGAGGGGTGACTGGAGACAGTTTTCTTTGTTCCCGTTCAGGACTCAGTCAGCCTCTGGTGTACTGTTGAAAGCATAGGCGCGTGTTCTCCCCCAAGCCTGTCTGGTGCCTCCCGGAAGCGATCTGTGTTGGGGGGCTGGGTACAACTATGCGCGTCCTTGGGAGTTCACCACTGTGTGTTCCGAAGTCCCAAAGAGCGCCCGTGCCTTTTTCGGGATCACAGGTGCGCATTCTCTGGGTCCTGAGGGGTGCCCAATTCTCCTACCTTCAGGGCCTGGGCCTCACAGGTCCCAGGTAGCACCCGCGCCTTTTCCGGGTTCACAGGTGAGCACTGTCTGGGTCCCCAGGGGTGCCCCTGTATGAGATTTTTTAACCATGCCTGAAATCTTAATGCCAATAAGTTACTAAAAAACTGTAGGATCTACCAGACATTATTTTAGATTTGACAAAGTATGAACAGGTGATAAGTTTATAACCTATCAAATTCTGGTTATTTAACAAGAGTTTTTCCACTAAACTCTTTATGTTCATTTTAAAACTTTATGCTTAGCTTTATATATACAAACTGCCCTCACTGTCTTATAAGCATCTCCAACTGAGCAATTTTAATAGCTTGTGCATATTTATTCCACAACTCCTCTTTAAAACAGGCTAGGGTCACTTCTGATGCCTAGTGAAGCCGCTCACCATGGCTTCCCATCCGACTCTCTGAGGTAGCACTAAAGAACAGTATTGGTAGGCTGGTTGACATTAAGGCAGGGCAGAGAGTCATAATAATAAGAATCTGGTTTGTCTTTCTCTTGAATTTCTTCTCTGTTAAGGGGTGGGTAATATCTGACATTGAACTTTAGAGTCCAAGTCTTCAAAACTATCCAGCCCTACCCACCTCAACTCCTACAAAGGAGAGGCCAAACAAGTTAAAATATTTTAGTGCTTTAAGGTGTTTCCTAAAAAACAGTGTTATCAGTTGGGAAGGTAGACTGAATGATGTGAAGAAATGCTTTTGCCTAGGGAGAGTTCAGTGATCTGTAGTTAAGTTAGGCCATGAACTTCCATTTTCATTGACTCAGTATGTGTTCCCAGCTTGGACTCTGAGATGGGAAATGCCTATTTAGGTAATGGATAGTGCAAGCCAGTCAGAGAAATAAATAACTGTCTTAATGCTTAGAATATGGTAGAACAATTTTCAAGCAGAATTAGCATTGATCTCATGGCTTACAAGGAGGACTACAGAGAAATTCCTGAGGGACCATTCTTAACTTGCTGGAACTCTGTTACTCTTCACTGTATTCACATGTCAAAGTACCTACGTTTTCTGCTGTTTTTTCTTTAGATCTGCTAGAATCTACTTTACATTGTCAATATTAAAATAGATGTTGGAAAAAAGGTAATAAGGATTAACCTAGAATGAGTTTGTGTAATACTCCAGAGACCAAGTAAATGGATTTTAATGCAGTCAAATAAGTTACAACTGAAGTGCAACTTTCGAATGTACTAAAATTAAAAATACATTCAGAAAGGTACATCATTTCTGTGTTGTTCTTGTCAAAAACTGTTTAATGCATTTTATCTGGGGGAATTATCATACAAACCCAAATTGAGGAACATTCAACAAAATCACTGACGAATAATTTTCAAAAGTGTCAAGGTCATGAAAAACAAGGAAAGACTAAAGAACTCTTTCAGATTTCAGGCAACTAAGGAGACAGCAACTAAATGCAATGTGAGGTCCTGGACTGATCATAGAACTGAAGAAGAACATTAGTGGGAAAAGTGGGAAAATTTGAATTCAGAATATAGTTTAGTTAATAGTATTGTGTAAATGTTAATTTCCTAATGTTGATCATTGCACTATTGTTATATAAGGTGTTAACATTAGGAGAAGCTGGACAGGGTACATTGACTTGTATCCTTTCTTTAAGTTCAAATTCATTCAAAATAAAAATATTTCAAAATAGATACTACAACAGGATTTATAAGGTTTGTGTGGAAAAAGTCCAACCATTGTTAATATAACAAGAATGGTTGGAGACCATCAGTGTAACTTGGCAGCCAAGGAGAGTGGACTGGAATGTGCATGCATGAAAAATGATGACTTCACTGTACTACTCAGTGGGGGGCAGTAGACTCTATTGACTGAGCATGTGCTGTGTAGCCATTGCATTCAAAATGACTGAGCAAATAGAGCAACAAACCTGCATCAAATTTTGCTTAAGGTTGAATGTTCCTTTGCAGAAACTATTTGGGTGATTCAGAAGGCTGTAGCTATGGGCAATTGGTGATTGGCAGTTTCATCACAACAATGCACCTGTTCATGCATTACATCTCATGCAGAGTTTTTTTGTGAAACATCAAATCACCTAGGTGACTCAGCCCCCCTACAGCCCAGATTTGGCACCCTGTGACTTTTGGCTTTTCCCAAAACTAAAATCACCTTTAAAAGGGAAGAGATTCAGATCATTCACGAGAGTCAGGAAAATATGATAGGGTAGCTGATGGTGACTGGGAGAACTGTGTGAGGTCTCAAGGTGCCTACTTTGAAGGGGCTGTTGTGTCACTGTCCTATGTACAATGTTTTTTTTGTATCTTGTATCTTCAATAAATGTCTCTATAGTTTTTTGATCCATTCATTTACTGATGAGCACTTAGGTTGCTTCTAGAACTTGGCTATTGTAAATTGTGCTGCTATGGAATACTATGCAGCAGAAAGAAGGAGCTCTTACCCTTTGCAACAGTATGGATGGATTGGGAGAGCATTATGCTAAGTGAAATAAGCCAGGTGGTGAATGAAAAATACCATATGATTTCACCTATAAGTGGAACCTAATCAACAAAACAAACAAGTGAGCAAAATATAACCAGAGGCATTGAAATTAAGAACAATCTAACAATAGCCAGAGGGGAGGGGGGAGGGGATAATGGGGGGAAGAAAGGGGAGGGTTGTCAGGAATATGGATAAAGGACACAGGGTAAAGCCAAAGCGGGGGAGAATCAAGGATGGGAAGTGGGGATCACTGGGGTAGGGGGTTGTGGTGGGGGGAAAATGGAGACAAGTATACTTGAATAACAATAAAAATGTGAAAAAAAATGAATCTCTTTCTTTCACATTAAATAGCTGGATACTTTCTGGACAGACCTCATATATCATATATACTATATGTGTGCATACATACTATATTTAGTTCCCTTTCTTTCCTTCTGTACACACACACCATCCTGAAAAACAGTTCTGCTACAAGTCATGTAGAAAATCAAGGTAAAATATATCACCATATTCTTAAAGAAGAAGCTGAAAATAAGAAGAGTAAGCATGAGCTCTATTGATGTGACAGCTTTTCTGAGAGGACTTGCTGTTATTTATTAAGTGTAGTTCCCAAACCTTGGTGTACATAAGAATCACCTGGAAGACTTGTTAAAACACACATGATTGAGACTCACTGTCAAGTTTCTGACTTAACAGGTCTGTCCTAAGGCCCAGGCATGTTCATTTCTAGCAAGATCCCTGGTGATACAGATGTTGCTGGTGTAGAGAATAGCCATTGAGAACCAGTGAAGTGAGAAATGGTGAACTGAAAGACAGGGTTAATGCCAACAAGGCTTTCCTACCTACCACTCCACCGACATAGTTCTTGTTAAGGGAATCATGAGCTCCACATTAAAAAATAAAACCCTGAAGATTAATTCTTTTCTTCATCTTACTTGAGCTATCAGTAACCTTTGTCACATGTGATTGCTTTCTCTTCTTGAAATATTTTCTTTAATTGGGTTCTAGAACACTACTGTCTTGATTTCCCCCCCTAATTTCGCTGGTCATGACTCCTCGATCTTCCAAGCTTTAAATGTTAAAGTGAATCAAGGCTCAACCCTTGAACATTGCTCTATTTATACTTATTCCCTGGTTGCTCCAGTCCAGTTCCATGGCCAAATAGTATCTTATGCTAAAACTCTTAAGTTTATACCTTCAGGTCAGACCTCTCCAGTGAACTCTCAAGTCATATATCCATCTGTCTTCATCAATGTTTCTAATTAGATGTCTAATAGATTTATAAGACTTAAATGAACTTTTTACTCCTCTTTCCATAACCTGCTTGTTCCACAATATTCTTGATCTCAGTAAACAATAATTCATTTTTCATCCAAAAGTAATATACTTTGTTCTACTTAAAGCAAAATATTCTTGTTATACATGGATTTTATAAATATTGTAAATATTAAAAATATTAAAATAATATTCATATTTTGCGGATTTTATCTCCAATATGAATTTTGGCACCAATGTCTTATCTTCCTCAGCCTAAATGGTTCTAAACATATTATATCAGCACCTTAAAACAAACAAGCCATTTTAAGCAGAAAAGAGAAAAAGAAACAGTATTTTTTATGTGTTTGCAATTACATACTACAAAATAAACTAGATTAGATCAGAAGTATCAGGTCAAATATATAAAGCAAAAATGAACTGATCTACAAGGAGTAATTGATAATTCCACACTTCTCTCAGTAAGTAAGAGATCAAAGCTGCCCTCTTCACCACACACACACACAAATGAGGATGTAAAAAAAGCAGCACATAGCCCTCTATATCTTTGCACACTACAGTTTTCTATTTTATTGGCTTTTGTGCTTGAAATAGCTCCAAGGCCTTTCCTTTATCTTTTCCTCTCAACTCATATTATGGTACTATTTCTTTATTGTCAGATCAAATTATACTTTAATTCTATTCTGCATTTGAATTCCCACATTTTCCTTAGTTTAACTTCTACAGTTAAATATTTTCAATGCTTATTAGCTGTTTTTGTTCCATTAGTTTTTCTGTTTCCTCTGGTATTCAAATTTTATTTCAATATATTTCTGTCTTTTTTTCTGATCTACCTTGTTCCTAACTATCATTTATAATTTACCCACATTAATTTTAGTATGCCATTACATTTATTTTAAACCAAACTACCTATTTAAATGTTATACTTTAAAATTATAGGAAACAAAAAGAATAATTAAAAATCATATTTAAACAAATCCTAAGATATGCCTATAATATTTGACCCATCAATTACAAGTCACTTTTTTGAAGCTTTAAGGAGAACAAATATGTTTATACATTTTATAAATTTAATTTTTTAAATTAATAAAAAAATTCATGATTGTGTGAAAACTATGCATCTTTTTTTAAATTTAGGCTTACAATATACTAGTTTATATAATTCTGTCTAATGATATTATTTTAGTACAGTCATAGTTGTTTGAAAAAAAGTCTCAATCTACACTTAGGAGTTCTCCAGAAGGAAACTGGGTATATAGACCAAGTATAACTAATACATTGAAACCTATTTACAGAAACGCTTTTTAAAGTTTTGACTAAAATTATTATTTTTTAGTTTTTTAACATTATATTCAAATACAAACCTAGATTAAAAAATAACATCTATTTGTGAGTTGCTGGGGGTAGGTCCCAACAATCTGAATGTTAATGAGCCCCCAACACTGGGTGATTCTGACACAAACTAGTGTCAATCATACATTTGCAACAGGATGATATTTCCTAGAAAGGTGTGAAAATTATTTTTTTGTGTGAAGAGGAAACTGTAGATATTACAATGCTTACATCAAAGTTCTACCCTACCAACAAAATCTTATTCCTTAGTATTTAATTTCAAGAGAGAGTGGCAATATTCAATACATCGCCTATGAGATCCTAGGAAAAATGTTGACAAACATTGGGGTAGATAAACTCGGGACAAGGAACCATGAAGTCTTTGTAGATGAAAAGAACTATTATCTGGGTCCTTAAATGCTGACTAAGACTGAGAAAAGTAATGCACAAGAAGAACTGAGTTCCCAGGGAAATCCATGCTTCTCAATGCACCAACCTGAGCAACTGTAGTACAAAAAGTGGGTGCAGGGATCAGGACAAGGATGGGACCAAAAACTTCAATTCAAAAGTTATAGGGCTGGTTCATTACCTCAAAAGGACAGAAGTAGTTGTCTCAGGAATGAGTAAAATAAAATCATGGTTAAAACTGCTGAATATTTAGAGCAATCTGATGCATTGTGCCTCAGGTCCAAAGAACTTGTGTGAATCTCACTACTGGAATCAAGGCACTGAAATTCAGAATTCAGGAAAATCAGAATACATTTGGAAAATGAGGTTTAAGGAATAGTGAAGAAAAGGATCCAAATGTTTATTCTGAGTACTAGTTGCCTGGCTTGATGAATGGGTGTGTGTGTATGTGTGTGTTATATACAATGATTGCATAGATCAATATGCAATCTGTTATTAGTAGTTTATTTCCTTTCATAAGCATAGAGCTCACATGTTGTTTGTTTACTACTATATCAACCACACAGTAGGTGTTCAGGAAACATTTTTTGAAAGAATAAAACTTGGACTATGTAGTATAGCCATTGATGTTCTTAAAACTTTAGCTTTATTCTTTAGACTTACATATATTTACTATATGAGAAAAGGAGCATTTCAGAATTGAATGAAATCTGTGTTTGTGTGTATATACTTGCTTGTGCACAATTTCTGGAATCCTCAGGTGAATAGAACCCTTCTACAGAAGAACCACTGATGTAAGCACTAAGGGGATTTGAAGGTTTCTGGATAATGACTTCCAGTTTGTTAACATCAAATAAAGTGCTTCATACCAAGTGGGCAAATCACATGGACTGATTCTACCTTTGTTGTGGCATTTAAACTTGATGTTTCTCCAGCTCATGTCCTTATCTTTCCCTGGTATAGTGGTTCATTTACTGCATAGAATTTCTCACTAAGAATGCAAAAGATCAGAGAAGTTTTTGACCACTCACAAACTGGTGACCAATTATGAACTAGATAAATTTTATAATCAAATTATGACCTAAATCAATATTCAGTCTTTGGATCCTTGACTGTGGATTTTTATCCTAGAGATTTTTAACCATGTGATTTTAATAATTTAAATAATCCTGGATGAAACAACAGAAATCTCCAGGAAAGCCACATAACCTTTTCATTCTTTGTAGAAATCACAATAAAGACCTATCTAGACATCCACCATTTCAGTAATTGCAACAACCTAACAGGAATTAGTAACTCTTTTAATTGGTTGGCACATCAAAAATTATGCATTTCAGGCTCAGTGATCTTTTCATATTAACAGTTTTTATTTAAGTTTTATTTATTATTTATTTTTTAAAGATTTTATTTATTTTTAGAGAGGGCAAGGGAGGGACTGAGGGGAAGAAAAGTCAATGTGTGGTTGCCTCTCAAGCAAACCCTTACTGGGGGACCTGGCCTTCAACCCAGGTATATGTGCTGATTGGGGATCCAACCCATGACCTTTTGGTTTGCAGGTTAGTGCTCAATCCACCAAGCTACACTAGCCAGGGTTTCATATTAACTCTCAAAAGAGCCAAAGAAAGAAGAAAATGAAAAACACATAACACAAAACTTTCCTTCTTTTTCCCCCTGGAATAACATCGTTTTATTCACCCTTGTTTTCTTATTGGTTTGGGAAAAGAAAATCTATTCCACCTGATTGCACTGTGTGGCACTTGCACGTTCTTCCCTTCTGTGGGTTTTCTCCCAGGACCCAGGTGTCTTCCCACATCCTAAAGGTAAGCAGGTGAGAATTTGTGTCTAAATTGCCTCGGTGGGCCCTGTGATAGAAGGGCCTTCTGTCCAGGGTTGGCTCCCACATTGTACTCAGATAGGCTCCTGTCATCCACAACTCTTAACTGGAATAAGTGTATTGGAAAATAATTTTCCCTGCTTTTATTCATTCATTAAATGTGTGTGTGGCTCACATTTATTTCAGTGTTTAATATTAGAAGTGTTGGGTGATGTTTTCATAACCAGAAATAGGCCATAGGAACTTAACTCTTGTGTATATAAATTAGTCTATGGCAAAATTTTGTCACAGAATCCAAGAACCTATAGATAACATTAAGTGAGGATTTACTATGATTTTGTAGTAAAGTTACTAAAATTTTGTAATTTACTACAATTGAGAACCTACCCTCCCTGCCCTTGTAGTCTCTAGGTTACTTTTTCCAGTTGTAGATCTTGTGTGCTAGCCTCAGGAAGATGGCTAGGGGCAGGGGCAATAAGTACTGCTCAATGAGACCCACAAGGTAGCTGTAACTGTCTCCTTCATACTGTATGAACACAGCCTGCAGATTCAGCTCCTCATACAGAGCCTTCACCTGGGCCACCTTCTCAGCCTCCTTTTGTCTATAATTCTCCTATGAGATCTGGCACTGTTCCGGAGAGGCCTGTTGCAGGCACTGAACCACCAACCAGCTGCATTTACTGTCCTGGATGTCAGGCCAATCTGGCCTGTCACACTAGAGTCCCCCAAAAGGTCAAGGTAATCATCTTGAACCTGAAAGAGCCCTCCCATATCCAACAGGATCTTCTTGGCATTGGCATGTTCCTTCTCCCCATCAATGCCTGCCATATACATGGCAGCAGCTACAAGAAGGTAGAAGGAGTAGAAAGCTGTCTTATACTTGATGATAGATTTGTACCTTTTTTCAGTGAATCTGCCAACATCCATGTTACTGGGGCTGTGATGAGGTCCAGGGTCTGTCCAATCACAGTCTGATAGGAACTCTTCAGGAAGAGCTCTATCGGGTTCAGGTAATAGGGCTGCTCCCAGAAGCAGAGCTTCAGCAGTTGGTAGATAACATGCTTCCAGAAGATTTGCATCATTGCTGGCATCCAAAACTATGCCTGGCTTCTAATACCAGCAGATCTGCCCCATTGAGTGAGGGATGAATCCATGATGTCATCTGACACCAGGAAGAAAGTGTGGAGCAGTTCCACACACCAGCCCACAGTCATGGCCTGTTGGACACTGTCAGCAACCAGCTTTCTTGGTTCCACCAGATCCTGGAATGTTATCAGCACAGTCATACCCCATTGGTAGTTGCCTCCAATAACATTGTACTCCAGGACCTCCTTGAGATGGGTAATAGCATCTCCTATTTCTGGGTGCCCCATGTCATCCTCAGCCAGCACCCTGACAATCTCAAAGAAGTGCTGGATAAAACTGCTTTTTTGGTCATAAACATCCAATTTCTGGTCTCCATTCTGAGGGAGGAGTGAAGTACTCTGTTGCTGGATGCAGGTTCCTAAAAAGCTCTCCTTCTTTATTTTCTTCTCCCTTTCAGTTTCCTATCACACTGCCTAAATCTGTTCAGAAAGGGTAATTTAAGAAATTTTGGCTGTGGAGGTGTAAAGACAACTGCATTCTATTTAAAGAGTGTGTCTAAGTGCTGCACTCCACACACTCGGGCACTAAGGCAGGGCAGGCTTTTGTAAATTTTATGGGGCTCTAAAGAACAAGGCTCTAGTGCATAATAGATATGTAACTATTTCTGGAGGCATGTATCTACTTTTAAGAGTAAGGGGCCCAGAACTGTATGATACAGCACTTAGTCACACATTCAACAAGCTTATTTAGCACCATTTGTATGCAAGTCACTTTATGTAAGTTGAATGATTTAGAACATAGACTTCCTATGAGTTGCTGCCTGACTCGATAATGTGTAGACAGAGGCAATGACTGTTAATATATATATATTGTGATTTAAAGATGCTACAAAGCCTCCTCTGCCCCAAACTATTGTTCTTCCTGGCTTAGTGTGGCTTGACCCACTCTTCTTTTTTGGCCTCATAGTCATGTCTCAGGAACCCACTGGTTTTTTTAGGCAACCAAAAGCTAGAAGGTTTCCCTCAATCTTTCAATAACAAGAACAACAATAGCAATAACAATAAAAGCCTCATGGGCATCTGCCCTGTTCTTTCCCTGTGTTGCCATACATAAATGCTTTGGATGACCCAGCAGTCTTTCAACACAGTTCATTTTTGTGAAAATTAGCAGAGCAACCAAAGATCCCTAACAGAAACAAGTGAGTATCAATTTAGCAGATTAATTTTTCTCCAAGAGCCTTCAGCCCACACCAAGATCTCAGAAGTATTAAATACAAAACAGCTTATTTTTGAGCATGGCTACCATAAGAAAATTTGGCTGGTTAGTAGAGAGTTTTGAAAAGAGTGACTGCCATAAATGATATTTAGGCTCCAACAATAGGGAATAGAGAGTAACAAAAATTGACCAAAATGTGAGGATTTACTATTTCAGCAAATATTTGTTTAGCACTATTCTATGCCAAGACCATCAATGAAGATGACAGACATAGCCCTTGATCTCATGAGTGAAAGAGACCTATGGACACTAAAAAAAGATGGAAATAAAAAAATCAGTCTTGTGGACTTTTGGCCAAGATGGAGGCATAGGTGCGTACACTTTGCCTCCTCGCAAAATGAAAAGAACAACAACAAATTTAAAATCAGAATATAACTAGAACTGCCAGAAAATCAAACTGTGTGGAAGTCTGACAAACAAGGAATTAAAGAAGAAATATTCATCCACACCAGTAGGAGGGGTGAAGATAGGCAGCCAGTGTGGAGAGGACTTGTGGCAAGGCAGTGGCTGGAAGACCAGGGTGGGCGATGTGGCAGCTGGCCAACCAGGTGCTCCCACATTTGCATGCAGATAAACTGGTAGGAACTTGGGAGTGAGACAGACCACGCAACCCAAGGTTCCAGCACAGGGAAATAAAGCCTCAAAACCTCTGACCAAATAAACTGTGGTGGTTCAGGTGGAGGAGAAACTCTGAGATTCATAGGAGAAGTTCACTAGAGAGATCCACAGGGTTCTCTGTACACAAAACCACCCACCCAGGAACCAGCACTAGAAGGGCCCAATTTGCTTGTGGGTAGTGGGGAAAGTGACTGAAAGTTGGCCGAGAGCTGAGGAAGCTGCACTGTTCCCTCTCAGACCCCTCCTCCAGGTACAGGTCTACAGTGCAGTGTAATGGGTTGCCCCACAATGGTTAATACCTAGGGCTCCAACACTTACTACATAATAGCTACAGCAAGACAAAAAATATTGCCCAAATGAAATAACAGATCAAAGTTCCCGAAAAAATACAGCTAAGTGATGAAGAGATAGCCAACCTATCAGATGCATAGTTCAAAACACTAGCAATCAGGATGTTCACAGAAATGGTTGAGTATGGTCACAAAATAGAGGAAAAAGAGAAGCCTATGAGAAGTGAAATAAGGGAAAATGTACAAGGAACCAACAGTGAAAGGAAAGAAACTGGGACTCAAATCAATGGTTTGGAGCAGAAGGAAAAAATAAACCAGAATAGAATGAAGAAAGAATTCCAAAAAATGAGGAGAGGCTTAGGAACCTCTGGGACAACTTTAAATGCTCTAACATCTGAATCACAGGGGTGGCAGAAGGAGAAGAGGAAGAGCAAGAAATTCAAAACTTATTTGAAAGCATAATGAAGGAGAACTTCCCCAATCTGGCACAGGAAATAAACTCCTAGGAAGTCCAGGAAGCTTAGAGAGTCCCAAAGAAGTTGGATCCAAAGAAACACACACCAAGGCACATCATAATTACATTGCCCAAGACTAAAGATGAGGAGAGAATATTGAGCATCAAGAAAAAAGGAGACAGTCACCTACAGAGGAGTTCTCATAAGACTATCAGCTGATTTCTGAAAAGAAACCTTACAGGCAAGAAGGGGCTAGAAAGAAGTATTCAAAGTCATGAAAGGCAAGGATCTCCATCCAAGATTACTCCATCCAGCAAAGCTATCATTTAGAATGGAAGGGAAGATAAAGTACTTCCCAGATAAGGTCAAGTTAAAGAAGTTCATCATCATTCAGTCCTTATTATATGAAATGTTAAAGGGACTTATCTAAGAAAAAGAAGAAGATCAAAACGAAGAACAGTAAATGACAACAAACTCATGACTATCAACAATTGAACCTAAAAAAAAACAAAAACAAAAAGGAACTAAGCAAAGAACTAGAACAGGAACACATTCACATTCACATAGAGGGTTATCAGCAGGAGGGAGAGGGGAGAATGGGGGAAAAGGTACAGGAAATAAGAAACATAAATGGTAGGAAAAATAGGCAAGAAGGGGTTAAATATAGCATAGGAAATAGAGAAGTCAAAGAACTTATATGTATGACCCATGGACATGAACTAAGGTGGGGGAATAATGGTGGAAGGGGGAGTATAAGTCAGAGGGGAATAAAGGGGAGAAAAAATGAGACAACTGTAATAGCACAATCAATAAAATGTATTAAAATCAGTATTGTAATTATTTTTATGAAAGAAACAAAGCAGGTGAAATTATGAAAATATACAGGGTTCGGCAGAAGTAAGGCTTGCTTGAGTGTTTTTGGTAGGGTGATATTATGGGTGTAATAATTTATAGTTTTCAATTTAACATTTCACCTAAAATGTGATATGGTGTGCTTGAGTGTGATATTATGTTACAGAATTACATGCTTATGATTTTATAATAAAAGATTTTGTAATAAAAAGGGGATGTTATTTGTGCTGGACCCTGTATGTTTGCTATTATGCAGTCAGAAAGTAACATTAAAGAAAGGAGTACTCTACCACTTAACATAAAGTGCGACAATACAATGAGAGATAGTAGCATAGAGGAAGAAAAGGTTAAAAAAGGGAAGGCAATGAAAGTCAGAAATAAAGCAAGGAAAGCTATCTAACCATATATCAAGCCAATTAAAAGAGACCTTGGACCTCAAAGGTACAGATCCCAGACTTTATAGTTTAAGACCCCTAGACTCTAATATGTACAGAGTTAGTCTGACACCCAGGTATGGATGGCAATGAAAATGTAAAGAATTGCATGATGTGTCATACCAAGGAACAGGAAATTTATAAACTGCTGTGAGTTGATTAAATTCATAAGAAAATTTGATGTGTCAAATAGTGAAAGATGAATGAAGTTATATGAGTCATTATTTCCAAAGCTGTGTCCACCCCAGACTATGCTTACCTGGCAATTTATATAATATAAAATGGTCGTGGATTACCTGTTACTGGTTCAGGTGGGAAGAGACAGTCTGTTGCCATTAAAAATGTACTCAGTTAAAAAGGTAGCATTATCACATCATTGAGTTCTGTTACAAACTGTAGAGAACAAGAAATGTCACCCCTTTCTCTTTCCTCCCCTGCCCTCTATTTCCTATCAAAGAGAGGATTGTGGTAGAAGAGAGTCAAGCCTACTGTCCTGTAGAATTGAGGAGCTCAAAGGTCCAACAGGAAACTGTCTCAGGAGTAACAGAGTTACATTGTCACTATTGGTGTATGACCTGGGCTGTTGAAACCTTGTATACTTATGTTTCCTTTTAAGTTATAGGAAAAACCAGAAAAGGAAGAGGCATAAAAGAATGAAAAATGGTCAGAGTCAGCCACAACCAAGATGACACTGGATCTGACCTCCAGAACACCCTGAATCTTATTATACACTGATTATAATACATTAACATACTGAGTGACACATGCACTGGTGCCATGACAGCTCTGACTCAGTCCACGTAAGGAAAGAAAAGAGGTGGCACCTCAGTTCTGGGAAGAGACCAACTCATTCTGGGAAACTGGTTATTGTCCCCTTATAAATAACCTTCCCCACACTTCTCTTGGACAAGTTGATTTTTTGGTCTGACTTCCACTTCTGTATTCTCAAGCCATTGAGTAAAAGCTCGTGTGGCTGAACAGTCAGCTTCAGTTTAGTTTTTCTGGCTTGGTGACACTGAATGGAGAAAGAACCCTTAGAAGGACAGAAGGTCCTTCCAGGGGACCAGACTCCCACAGTAGGGGCCTGGATAATCTAAGTTGGTAACAACATTAACTATTGGGCAGTCAAAAATTATAGCTCCAAAACATGTATGTTAGGTCTGCATTATGGACTGATTTTTATGCTATATTCAAACCTAAAAAAGAATAAAACACAAAAAACCCTGATACTGAGACCTTCTAACCAGGCAAATTCCTAATTCTGCATAAAGCTGAGGCCCTTAGCTTTAGCAGCACCTCAATGGAAACCACTATTTAGATTACATGTGCATTCTTTTGCATCACTTTTTTTTGTCAGTTAAATAATCAAGCAGACAAAAAGACTGAGTCATCATTCTCCCCAGACTACAAAACAGGGTAGGTATTATATAGCCTAGTCTAGCACAGTACGGGAAATTATGAAATTTCACCTTTGAAGCCTGGTCCCTTGATACACAGTACTGGATTATTTTCCAGGAAGCCATGAAACATATTCCCCCGGCATGTTTTTAAATGGTGTGTTGTCCCCAAAGAAGAGCCATTAAGGAAAATCCAAATCACTAAAAGACAGATGACTTCATCACTGAGGGGAGAACAGTGAGATCCACTGGGCATTGGGATAAGCTGACCAAGATACTTAATATATGATTTTATGGAAATTAAAGGAAAAAATGACTGTAATCCAAAATTTCAGGCAGATATTTCCATGGCTCTATTGCATAGGATATTAATTTCTGAGTCTTAAACAATCTCATATTGGCAAAGATGGTAACAGAATATGAGCCCTGTGATCCAGCAGAGTCCAGTTTGACTTTTAGTAATGGGACCCCTTCACTTATTTTCTGATTTGTTCCACAGGTATATATGAGAATATAAATGGAGCTGTTAGAGACACATATTTAAACAAGACCAACAGAGGCTTGGGGAGAAAAAAGATGTCTTTCAATAAGAAACAAATATGTAAATACAAACAATTGTGAGACTAGTAATGAAAATACTTGGTGCTTATGATTGTTCATAGGAGCATCTGATTTAGCCTGGGGGTCTGAGAAGCTTCTTTCAAAGATTCTTCATTGGAGATTGAAACGAAGATTTAATGGGGCATGTGGGTGGAGGGGGAGATACGAGTTCCAGACAGAGCAAATTCTATTTGCACAATATCCTGTACATTTTTCATCTAATTGGCAAATATCACAAAGTTTGGTGGTACTCTAATGAGTATATGAAGAAAGAGTTTCCTTCTACATTGCTAATGTAAATTGGCAAAACACATATAAGGGGCAATTTGGACATAAGATCAAAGAAAATTACCAGCTCACACACCTTTTAATCCATTAATTCAGCATCTTTAACTGTGGCCTATATTTGTACACATATGGGCAATATGACAATATATTCATAATGACACGTTGAAGTAATAATTTGAAAAGATTGGAAACTATTATTGATCACTAGGGCCTAGATCAATAAAACATAATACATCCATTCAAAGAAATACCATGATACAAAGCATCATGTAGTTATAGAAAGGAAAGGTTTGTTTCTCTCTTTTTTTATTTTTTTCCTTTTTTGTTATTGCTCAAGAACAGTTGTCTCCATTTCCCCACCACCACTCCCCTCTGCCCCAGCCATCCTCCACACCTCTCACACTTCATCCTACCCCTCTTCCCCTCTTTGTCTTTGTTCATGTGTTCTTTATACATGTTCTTTGATGATCCTTCCCCTATTTTTCCTGTTATCCCCTCCCCCCACCTCTCTGGCTACTGTCAGTTTGTTCTTTATTTCAATGTCTCTGGTGTCTCTGGTTATATTTTGCTTGCTTGTTTGTTTTGTTGATTAGGTTTCACTTATAGGTGAGATCATATAGCATTTGACTTTCATCGCCTGGCTTATTACACCTAGCATAATGCTCTCCAGATCTATCCATACTGTTGCGAAGAGTAGAAGCTCCTTCTTTCTTTCTGCTGAGTAGTATCCCATTGTGTAAATGTACCATAGTTTTTTGATCCATTCATTTACTGATGGGCAGATAGGCTGTTTTTAGCAATTGGCTATTGTAAATTGTGCTGCTATAAACATTGGGGTGCATAGGTTCTTTTGAATTGGTGTTTCAGGATTGTTAGAGTATAATCTCAGCGGTGGAATTGCTAGTTCAAAGGGCAGTTCCATTTTTAGTTTTTTGAGGAAATTCCATAGCATTTTTTACAGGGCCTGCACCAGTCTGCACTCCCACCAACAGTGCACTAGGGTTCCCTTTTCTCCACAACCTCTCCAACATTTGTTGTTTGTTGCTTTGTTTATGATGGCCATTCTGACTGGTGTGAACTGGTATCTCATTATGGTTTTAATTTGCATCTGTCTGATGGCTAGTGATGCTGAGCACCCTTTCATATATCTCTGGGCCTTCTGTATGTCCTCCTTGGAGATGTGTCTATTTAGGTCCTTTGCCCATTTTTAAATTGGGTTGTCTATCTTTCTGAATTGGTTGGTTTCTCTTTAGTAGATAATGTTGGGGTCTTGACCATAGCCTCTTCATTGAGCTGCTGAATATACTGAGTCTGGCAGAAGTAAGGCTTGCTTGAGTGTGGTTGGTAGGGTACCAATGTGGGTGCAATTTATAGTTTTAATTTGAACATTTCACTTAAAATGTCATGTGGTGTGCTTGAGTGTGATATTTTTATGTTACAGAATTACATGCTTATAATTTTGTAATAAAAGATTTTGTAATAAAAAGGGGGCATTATTTGTGTCAGACCCTGTATCCTTCACTACATGAGTGTTTGTTTCTAACCAATCTGTACTGCATCCACTGCAGAGAATTACTTTCAGCCAGTGAGAGCTTCCATCTCAAAAAGACATATCTTGGAGTTGACATATCTTCCAAGAGTCTAAGTGATAGCTGTCTGTAGTCAATATTTGACTGAAATAAAAGCTGGTCTCCTTTTCTCAAAGCAGAACAGTCTGGTGTGATTACTATTCAGAATTTATTGCAGGAACAGGCTGAAGCTTGTCTCAAGAGGAAGCCACATTGGTGTCCATCTTCTTCTCCAGCTCTATATTTCCCTCACTTAAAGTTTCCCACTTGAGAGTGAGTGCACACCTAATAGCTCACCAAAACAAAAATATCTGCCTCAGGATCTGCTGCGAGGGAACCTGGCCCATATGGATTTTTTTCTTTGCGTTGAAGATCCCAGGCCAGGTGGTGAAAGACAAATACTGTATGATCTCACTTATAAGTAGAAACTAATCAACAAAACAAATAAGCAGGCAAAATGTAACCAGAGACATTGAAATGAAGAACAAACTGACAGTAACCAGAGGAGAGGTGGGAAGCAATAATGGGGAGAAAAGGGGGAAGAGTCATCAAGGAACATGTATAAAGAACCCATGGACAAAGCCAAAGGGGGGTAGGATAAAGGGTGGGAGATGGGGATAGCTGGGGTCGGGGGAGTGGTGGTGGGGAAATGGAGACAACTGTACTTGAACAACAATAGAGAGAAAATAAAGAGCTCCCAAGCCATGCAATATTTGAAACCACATTTCATAGAAAGATTGAAAGTAATTGAGAAAGACAAAAAATGTTCTGTGTTACTGACAGCTGGTCTGGGAAGATCCATCTTTTTTCCTAAGAGTTTCAAAGACAACTCAGTTTATTCTATAAAGTGAAGGGCCTGTCTTAATCCTTAAATACCCAAATTAACTAATCCCTACCAGTTTAAAATTAGGACCAAATTTTCTGCAGCACTTCTTGGCAAGTAGAGCAACTATACACCTGCCCCAAGGGGAAATGGATTCCTAGAGCCCCTCAGAGGAGAGAGCTATGGACCATATGCTCCCTAACAGAATTCACAACTGGGATATATGGGGAAAATAACCCACAACGAATCAAAACAAAAGAAAACAAACACAAAACTTCACCCCCGAAACAATCTCCATTGAGTATACAGTAATCCTGCTTACCTGTAGTTATGCTATCTGAGTTATGCTATGCTGTCTCAATGCTGTCTGAGTTATCTGTGGTCAACCACTGTCTGAAAATATTAAATAGAAAATTCCAGAAATAAACAATTCTTAAGTTTTAAATTGTGTGCCATTCTGAGTCACATGATGACATTGTCCTGCTCTATCTTGCCCTGGATGTGCATCATGCCTTGATCCAAAATATCCATGCTGAACATGATCCCACCCATTAGTCACTTAGTAGCTGTCTGAGATATCACATTGTCATGGTATCACAGCCTTGTGCTCATGTCACCCTAAGTTTACTTAAAAATGGACCCAAAGAGCAAGACAAGTAATGCTGGCTATTCAGATATGCCAAAGAGAAGTCATAAAGTGCTTGCCTTAAGTAAAAAGGTATGTATCTACAAGAAAAAAATGTAGTGTATGTAAAGTTCAGTGCTATTCCCAGTTTTAGGCACCTATTAGAGGTCTTGGAAGTATCCCTTTCAGACAGTGGGTAGGGGAGTGTACTAATATACTTAGAAACTAATGGCTAGAGATACAGTATACACTTTTTTTCTATCAATGCTTTTGTGATTTCCATTCCATTGTAAAGTTATCTTCCATCCATTTTTAGAGGCCAGCAAGTTACATTTCTGAAATGGTTACTCCAAGCTTCATATAAACACTCATTACATATTCTTGCCCATTGACAACCGATAACTAAAATGATCATTTCAACAGTGCTAAGCTGCTTTTAGTTTGCATTAATAAAGTGGAGTTAAGCCACCATATGTATAGCTTAAATTTTTATGCAAATTTAAAAGTTACAAACCACACCTGAGGGTATTTGATGTTCTGCCGCCTCATCTGTGTTTGAGAAACCCATTTTGTGCAAGTCCAGAAACATCCTCTCACAGTCATTTAATGTTTTGGGTCTCTAAACAATGGTGATTAATTTTGCTTTGTTTGGCAAACACAAATTATCCCGTAATCATTGTAGCCTGCCAGCCAAGCTTACATTGACTTGTTGTTTGTGTTTTAGAGAAGAAAACGCAGTCGCTGTCATGAAAAATGGAAAGGGTTAGAGGCAAATAAAAGATTTTCTGTGCTGAGGAAAAATGCAGCTACTTTAATTTTCTACGCCAAATAGGTTTCATTTGACATCTAAGTAAAGTGAATTTGAAAGTAGAAAAAGGCACTTCAGTTTTGAAGAAAACTGGTTTTTAGACATCCATTATAAGTTTTGATTTATAGGCTTGCCCCATACAAAACAGCAGACACTAAATGGGATGAAAATTTCTACATTTCCCATCCTAAAACACTGCAATTTGTAATGGCATCACAAAAGTTCAGTAATGTGTTTTACACATGAACACACATACAAACACACACAACATATTCTCATAAACTTCTTGAAAACTAATAAGTAATTCAACATAAATTTATTGGATGAAAGGGAAAAAGAAAGGAGAAACAAAGGAAAGAAATAATGTAGGGAAGGAAGAAAGAGAAGGGAAATAAGTAACGCTGGTGTTTGCATAGCCGATCCCATGTCGTCTTGTCACATAAAGGGTAATGTAAAATAATGGAACAACTTGGTTTTCCTTGTGCCACTTACTACCTCTAAGCCACTGTGAAAGTCAGTGTCCTTTTCTAGGTATTCATTTTCTTAACTAAAAATGGGCAGGAGGACCACTATGTTTCCAAAGCCCCTCTTAGCAGTGACCTCCTATGATTCTAAAGTGATTTCTGCAACAGAAGCTATTTGATAAATGTCCCTTTAGTGCCAGCTGGAAGGTTGATGAAAGTCAATAGGATACAAAGTTTCCAGGGAACTGTGCATAGTCATTGAAATGTTCTGACAAGGAAGAGAAAGGTGTCAAGTCAGCAATCTGGAAATACCCTTTTGGGTAACATAAGAAACAATTATATGCTGTCAGACATTTCTGAGAGTTCACCTTGACAGCCTTTGCCATTTCATCTTTGTCTCTAAAGCATACACCTCCCACATTAGACCTAATGGCTCTTCCCTTTGGATACTGTTAAGTTCTTCCGACTTGGTCGGATAAGTTTCATTGCAAAGTATCATCTACTTTCCAAATACTGATTTTATTTGCTCGGCTCATTCTTTATTTAGAGATAGGGATAATATGGCCAATTGTGCAATGTTCTTATTAACAAATTCTTCACACCAAAACAAATGAAACAAAAGTAATAATGTATCCCAAGTTCTTTTGAAATCTCACTGCTGTTGAGATTGTTTCAGGAATTAAATCTTAATAGGCACTGATTTTTGCAGTATATCTATTGCCCTGAAAATTTATTAGTTTCAGCATTATTATCTTTAATAACATGACAAACAGTAAACATGATTTGAATTTCACTGAGGTCTATTCATATATTCAAGTTAATTCAACATTTTTGAGCACTTCATATATGTTGAGAACTGATCAAAATTCTGGCATGGAGTGGATATGGGGGGATAACAAAATAAATACATATGTTTAACTCTCAATGAGATTATAAACCTTTGTATTTTACTACTCAAAAGTGAGTCATGTCTTTGTTGTTGTTGTTCTTTTGGCAAGCTCGTGAGGTAAGCAGTGCAGGGATTCTCTTGTCATAGGAATTTTTAAAAACTTTATATGATTTTGACTTTCCCAAGGTGCTGCAACTTGTGGATGAATCAGCATTAAAACATAAGACTTCTTATTACAAACAAAAGCTTTCTTATACATCAGATTAAACACATATGCTACTGAGCTTGGGTTTGTTACCAAACAATGGGGCTTTGGTTGCCCACCACCACCAAAAAGCAAATTTGAGAGCCAAAGCCTGGTGAGAAAAGTAAGAGGTCTTGAAAAAAATAAAACAAATTAAATTCAGATATGGCACTATCTAGGAGAATGACAGACTTTTTTCTCAAAGTCCATCTGTTCTGGAAAACCCAGGCAAAGCCCAGCCATCCGTAGCTAGACCAAAACAAAATGCAGTGTCTGAGTTCCTGTTTCCACTCAAAGTACTGTCCTTTGGGACCTGCAGGCAAGTGCTAAGCACTCATCCAGGTAGCTTAGCTTCTTCCTGGCTGCTGTCTGGCTTCAGGTACCCTCTTGGAAATCATGTGTGGGGCTGGTGCCATCATTGGTTATGTGGCTTCTAGGACCACAAGGTCCTGCGAATGCACCAGCCAGTTCATTCACTAGATGGGCAAGAGAATGGTTATTTCTTCACCTGGGTCTATATCAGGCCTGGTGTGGGACGGACAAGTGCTTTCTCACATTCAGATGGGTCTGCTGCCCAACCAATCCCTTCTCTTCCTAGGTTACACTGACAGGCTTTTTTGGTCCAGCACCTCCTCCTGCTGCCATTTTAACTTCTATTGTGCATGTTCCTGCCTTCCACTAGTCCCATCCCGAATCTGGTGTTGGTAGTGAATAGGAGGGCTTTCCTCCCTATCCAGTTATCATGCTAACTTCATGCATGCTCAGTGCAAGAAACTTCCCCTGCTGCCATCTCCAGGGGCTGAGGGAGAGCTCCATCAGCTCCACCCCTCCCACACACTCTTCTTGCAAGCAGCGAGTTGCCCACACTCAGACCAACCAAGAGTGATGGAATCAAAAGCCTAAGTAAAAGGACCCAGGAAACTGCAAAGCCTCTCAGGTGCCCTGAGGGTGGTCTCAGCAGGAGGGATGGGGCATCTGCAACCAGGAGTAGGACCTCCACAGCAAGGGATGGACTGTACCTAAGACACATAAATGCTTGCTTATCCAGGCAACACAAAAGCAAAACTCAGTATTCTCCCCATGGCCCTGGACAGTTTGTGAAGATATTGTCTGGCTGCAGACCACACCCTCAGTGCTCTCCCTCTGACCTCTGTTCCTGAAGGGCAAGGAACAGTGCATAAGTGGCTTCCAGGTTCCATTCCCAGGGCATAGCTCAATCTCCTTGAGTAGCCCCTCCTATCCGCTCTCCTCCCCAGCCTGCTCCCAGAGGTATGAACAGGCTGTCTATCATTACCAGGTTCAAGGAGACAAGCACATAATGTTTATTTTTCATAAATTACTTTATTGTTGTTCAATTAGTTGTCTGCATTTTCTCCCCACCACTCCCCTGCCCCAGCCAAAGCCATCTCCCTCCCTTGCTTCCACCCTTCCCCTTGGTTTTGTCCCTGTGACCTTTATAGTAGCTCCTGAAAACCCTTAGCCCTACTGTCCCCTCCCCCTACCCTCTGGCTATTGTTAGATTGTTCTTAATTTCAATGTGTCTGGTTATATTTTGTTTGCTTTTTTCTTTTGTTGATTAGGTTCCAGTTAAAGGTGAGATGATAGGGTATTTGTCCCTCACCCACCTGGCTTATTTCACTTAGCATAATGCTCTCCAATTCTATCCATGCTGCTGCAAAGGGTAGGAGCTTCTTCTTTCTCTCTGCTGTGTAGAATTCCATTGTAAAAATGTGCCATAGTTTTTTGATCCACTCATTTGCTGATGGGCACTTAGGTTGCTTCCAGCACTTGGCTATTGTAAATTGTACTGTTATGAACATTGGGGTGCATAGGTTCTTTTGAATTGATGTTTCAGGGCTCTTAGGGTAGTCCCAGCAGTGGAATTGCTGGGTCAAAAGGCAGTTCTATTTTTAGTTTTCTGAGGAAATTCCATACTAGTTTCCACAGTGGCTACACCAGTCTGCATTCCCACCAACAGGGCACTAGGGTTCCCTTTCTCCACATCCTCTCCAACACTTGTTTGTTGATTTGTTTATGATAGCCATTCTGACTGGTGTGAGGTGGTATATCATTGTCATTTTAATGCATCACTCTGATGGCTAGTGATGCTGAAAACCTTGGTGAAATGGACAAATTTCTAGAAAATATATAATCTTCCAAAACTCAATAAAGAAGCAGCAGAAAGCCTGAACAGACAAGTAACAGCTGATGACATTGAAACAGTAATCAAAAAGCTTCTGACACACAAAAGCCCTGGATGAGACGGTTTCACAGGAGAATTTTACAAAGCATTTAAGGGAGAGCTAACCCCCATCATCCACAGATTATTACAAAAAATCCAAGAAGATGGAAGACTCCCAAACTCTTTTTATGAAGCCAGCATCATCCTAATTCCAAAACCAGATAAAGACATAACAAGAAAGAAAACTTCAGGCCAATATTGCTGATGAACATAGATATTAAAATCCTCAACAAAATATTGGCAAACTGCATCCAGCAATATGTTAAAAAGATCATATACCATGATCAGTTGGGATTCATCCCAGGGATGCAAGGATGGTACAATATTTGCAAATCGATCAACATAATACACCACATAAACAAAACAAAATACAAAAATCACATGATCATATCAATAGATGTGGAAAAAGCATTTGATAAGGTACAGCACCCATTTATGATAAAACACTCAGCAAAGTGGGAATATGTGGTGTCCGCCCTGCCTGGTTTCAGGAGCTGTAACCCCCTGTGACTAAGGCTGAGTGAGAAACCTCCCAGAACTGGGAGGCCTAAGGAGACAAAACTTATTTCCCTGAATATGGGCACTGCCTGCTCTGCTATTCCCTTCAGCTTGGTCAGATAGTCAATGACAGGCAACCATTCTCTGGAAAGAATGGACCTAAAGACAGACATGATCACGTGGGAATAAGCCATCAGGGAAGAAACTCAGGGGGCTGTGGAAGTGAGGGAGTGATCGATATCACCCCTGCCCCCTCGGCTTTGCAAATAGCCTGAGTCCTAGTTCTGGATGTGAGAAATCCAAGTCTCCTGGCTGCCTTTGTCTCCTCCGCCTGCCCGACTCAGGGTCTGCAGAAATAGCAGGGGCAGTGAGGCTCAGACTAGAGTCAGCGGACACCTGGGGTAAATTAGGCCTGCGCATAAGATACGTAAAATCCTGTGAGACCTGCTTGCTAGGATGCTCTTGGATGTGTAGGCTCTGGCAGGAAACAAGACTAATCCTGTATCTGTTAGGTGATACCAGCCCCAAAACCCAGCGTGAGACTTTTGAACTCTATGTAAATTATCTACCTGTTTTGATCTTTTCTGCTAGACAATGAATCCACATTCTGTATCTGTTCACCTACCCAATACTACCTAATAAAAAGCCTATTGAGGTGGTGGCTCGGGGCGCTCTCCTTTGAGAGAGTGGCCAGGCCACTCAGAGGCACCCTCCCCTTGAGAGGGTAGCCATGCCGTCCCTATTCCTCCACAGGACTCGGTAGTCCGTGTGTATGTTTTTCTCGTCTCTTGCGAGCCATCTACAACGTTTGCTGTCACTGCTGGCCGGTGACTGCAACAGGAATAGACAGAGCATTCCCCAACATAATAAAGGCCATATATGAGAGACCTACAGCCAATATCATACTCAATGGACAAAAACTTTGAGCTTTCCTATTAAGATCAGGAACAAGACAAGGATGCCCACTTTCATCACTCTTATTCAACATAGTACTGGAAGTCCTAGCCACAGCAATCATAAAAGAAAAAGAAATAAAAGGCATCGAGAAAGAAGGAAATTGGAAAGGAGGAAGCAAAACTGTCATTGTTTGCAGATGACATGATAGTGTACATAGAAAATCCTATAGACTCCACCAAAAAACTACTCAAACTAATAAATGAAATTGGCAAAACAACTGGATAGAAGGTCAATGTTATTCTTAAAAAGAATAAAATATTGCATACAAGTAGCAGATAAAACAGTCAATTCAAAATATTCATCAGAAGCATATCTGTATCAAGCCCTATAATATGCATTAGGAAAAAAGGTTTGAGTAAGGTCTAATCTCCTTCAGAGTTGTACATTTTATAATATTTCAAAAAGAAACACATTTGCAGCCTTAATGAAATAACCAGTACCAGATTTGCCTTCTAGTCATAAAAAATTAGAAAGGTGGATGGAATGATTAAAGCATATATTTTTTAAAAATACCAGAAAGCAGGTGGCATAGGATTGAGTACTGAAACAAGGGAAAAACCAATGGCCCCAGCTTTGTGCCAGGAGACAGTTTCTGGACCAGAGAGCAGGGACACAGAACATAAGCAAACACTGGCAGCCACACTGGGTTGAAAAACAAATGTCAGAGCTTAGAGAGGTGGATCTAGCTCATAGATGGGAGGCATAATACTGGAAAATAGATGTGTGCATATGATGAAAATTCTGAAAGATATAGGAATCTTCATAGGTTTATCTTGACTCTTTGGCTAGATACCAAGCTGTACATACTGAAAGTGAAACTCCACAAGTCTGAGGATGAAGCAATTGCTAGAAAACTGTAAACTGAACAGTTCCCACAGATCCAGGTTCAGTGCAATCTCTACCAAAATGCCAATACACTTTTTATTTTTACAGAAAAAGAAGAATCAACATTCAAATTCATATGGAATTGCAAAGGACCTTAATAGCCCAAAACAATCTTGAAAAAGAGCAAAAAAGCTGGAGGACTCACAATTTCTGATGCTAAAATTTACCTCAAAACTACAGTAATCAAAACAATGTGGTAACAACATAAGAGAATAAAAATAGACCAATGGAACAGAATTGAGAGTCCAGAAATAAATCCATAAACATATGGCCAATTGATTTTCGATCAAGGTGCCAAATCCATTCAATGAAGAAAGGATAATATCTTCAGCAGATGTTTCTGGGACAACTTGGATTTCTACATCCAACAGAATGAAGTTTAGCCCATCCTTTATATCATATATACAAATGAACTCAAAATAATCAATGATCAAAACATAAGAGGTAAAACCATAAAACTTAGAAGAAAGCATAATGGTAAATCTTCATGCCCTTGGATTTGACAGTGAATTCTTAGATATGATATCAAAAGCAGGAGTAACAAAAGAAAAAAGGTAATACATTTTATTTCATCAAAATTAAAAACTCTTTTACATCATATTATCAAAAAATAAAACGACAACCTATGTAACAGGAGAAAATATTATTAGTTCCATCATCTTGGTCATTTCTGTGTTTGTTTTTATTGACCAAGTGTTTTCCTAATTATACATCACATTTTTCTATCTTTTTGCATGTTTAAATTTTTTTTGATTGGATGTTGAATATTGTGACTATTGGAAGGTTGAGTGCCTGCATTTTGTTGTGTTCCTTTTATACACTGTCAAATTTTGTTGTGGCAAGCAAGTTACTTGTATATCAGCTTAATCCTTTCACATCTAGTTAAGCTTTGTTAGTTCAGATATAGATTAGACTTTATATCTTAATCCTATCAATAAAATATAACACTTATGGGGTCCCTGTGGAATGTCTTAGGTCTTCATTGATATCTCTTCACTCTGCCTAGTAATAACTCTTTTGTTCTCAGTGTGAAACATTCATTATAAAGAACATTGTATAACTGGCCATATTATACATATTTCTAAATAAAAGATGAGTCAAACAATGAAATAAACATTTTGAGTTATTTGCATCTTTATTCCTTTTTCTTGTCAGTCTATAAGTTTATCACTTTTACTGATATTTTAAAAGAATAAATTTTTTGTTTTATTGAGTTTTTGCTTCTGTTTTCCTATTTTGTGTTTTATTTACTTTCACTCTAATCTTTTTATTATGTTCTTCCTTCTGCGAGATTAAGGTCTATTTTGCTATAATTTTCCTAGTTCCTCAAGGTAGAAAACTATTGATTTGAGAGCTATTTCCTTTAGAGAAGAATTCTAATTCTGAAAGAAATTCTGACTAAAGGCATTTTACTATTAATTCAATAATTCATCAGCTCAGTTGATCATAATTCTTAATTTAGTAGACATTTGGTAACATTTTTTTTTTTTACTAAACACTTAAATATACCTAGGAAGAACAGGTAAGATGGATGGATACACTACTACCTCTTATGTAGTGTCTCTCCTGATTATCATAATCTAATATAAAAAATTTCAAATTACAACATATTATTTCATCCATATTCTCCTTTAAAAATGACTCTGATGTAGAACATTGTCACATGGCAGTCTAACTGAGCCAAATCTCAAACATTTGAGATATACATTTATTTAAAAATAAAAAACTAGGATAAAAAATTCAAAAACTAAGAACAAAAATACATATACAAAAAGAAAAAAAATAATGAAATTTATTAAACTTAGAAGAAAACTGAGAAAAAGACAAAAATTATCTAAGAAATAAAAAATAAATTACAAATGGCAAGGAATAAAAGATGAATTCAATCTTAAGTGCATTTAAAAAGGTAGAACACAAACACCAGAAGAAAAATAAGTTAAAAAAATATAGAGGATCACAAAGAAAGTTGCTAAAATAAAGACAAGCAAAAATTCCAGCATACATATAATTATAGTCTGCAAAAAGTTGCACAGAAGCAAAACAACAGAAAAAAAATGAACGAAGAAACAAAAAGCATAATTCAAAGAGATATCATAGAAATAAGAGAAAATGTAAATCTTTACATTGAAATGTCCTACCACGTACCTGTCAACATTGACCTGAATGGGGTAATTATTAGGTATTCAAGTCAAATAAAATAAATTTTAGGGCCACTGGGCAAAAAGATTTAATAATTACTTAATAAGAGTAAGAGGAGTAGGCTCTTGTCTCACTTTCCAAGAATGACAATGGAGCACATTTTTTAAATTAACTTGAAAGAGAAGGTACAAGACAAAGATTTTATATCTATCCAAACACTTTTTCAATTACCAAAACTGTTTAAAAAGTTTCAATTATTGTGGTATCTCAAATTTCTGAGGTATCTACTAAAGGATAAGCTTTAGTTTTCCAAAAGATAACTGGTGAAATTTCAGGAAAAAAAAAAAACAATGTTGAGAATTCAATATACTTAATTTTAGATATAAGGCTAAAATGAAGATGAAGTCATTGAGTGTCAAGAATAGTAATGTTCCCTGGCTGGTGTAGCTTAGTGGATTAAGCGCGGGCCTGTGAACCAAGAGATCACGGTTCGATTCCCAGTCAGGGCACATGCCTGGGTTGCAGGCCAGTTCCCAGCAGGGAATGCACAGGAAGCAACCATACATTGATATTTCTCTCCCTCTCTCCTTCCCTTCCCCCTCTGAATATAAATAAATAAAATCTTAAAAAAAAAAGAATAGTAATGTGAAGGATGTATTTTGAAGAATTAGAATGCAAGCAAAAAGTGGTCAGAATACAAAGAAAATAAGAGCAGAATAAGTAAATTGCTTGCTGTGGAAAAAATAGATGAACCCATTTAAAACTGATACACTGGCCAGTAATATTAAGTAATAAAAAAAGGAAATTGAAGACCCTATAAGAGGTATAAAAATAGGAGGAGGAAAGATGGCAGCGTGGTAGGAAGGAGCAGATTTTGCATCTCCCACACCCAGGGAGGGGAAAAATAATCGCCAATTGGAAATCAAAAATTGCAGCAGACATTGAAAAATCTGAGGGTAAGGAGACTACGTGGATCAGCGAGGGGACCAGGGGGGTTGCAGCTCCAGACCCGCAGCGCGCCTGGGTCGGCCACGGGGGCCCTCCCCCCGGGGGGAGAGCTGGGTCTTCCCTCCCTCCCTAGCCAAACAAAGACTGAGCAGCACCCGGGGAGCCCAGTTTACCAGACGGCGGCAGGCGCAGAGAGAGGAGTGAGAACAAAGAGGCACCCACACAGGGTCTGTAAGCACAGACGCAAAGCCCTGGGGAAGGTGCACACCTCACCCTCTGCATCCAAAGGCACCGCCTCTATGCCTGCGCCTCCAAGCAGGAGAGAGAGCGTGGTTTGGTGAAATTCCTAGAAACCACTGCGTTGAA
>CM052541.1:84545236-84570170 GCA_028533065.1 Trachops cirrhosus
GGTGTTCACAGCTTCCTCCTACTAATTTAATCAGCCAAGCAAAGTAGTCTATACAAAAAGAAGAGGAGTGCCAAAATACTATAAAAATAAGAGGTGTATGAATAATGAAATAATGATAATACAATTATGCAATTACTTGCAGATCAAAAAAAAAAAAAAGGAAGGAACGAAGCAGACGATAGAAGGAAGAAGAGGTAAATTTGGAAAGCAAGGGAGCAGGGTCAAGACCAGGGTGACAGAAAGAGAAGCACAAAGAACTGATAGATCAAAAAATAATAGGAATTAAAAGATGAAAGGTTACTTTAAGATAATTAAAAGAAAACAAAAACAAAACAAACACACAAAAAACAAACACAAGAAAACAAAACAAAAAACACCATTGTTGGTTTTAGACTGGCCAAACTGGTCTTCTAGCTGGCTTCAGCACACTGAGCGGTGACTGGAGACAGTTTTTCTTTGTTCCCGTTCAGGACCCAGTCAGTCTCCAGTGCACTGTTCGCAGTGTAGGCATGCGCTTTCCCTCAAGCCCATCTGGTGCCTCCCAGAAGGGATCCGTGTGTTGGGGGGTCTGGGTACAGCTATGTGCGTCCTTGGGAATTCACTGCCATGTGTTCTGATGTCCCGTGGAGCGCCTGGCCTTTTTCGGGTTCACGGGTGTGCACTCTCTGGGTCCCAAGGGGCGCCCACTTCTCCTACCTGCGGGGCCTGGGCCTCACAGGTCCCGGGGAGCGCCTGGCCTTTTTCGGGTTCACGGGTGCGCACTCTCTGGATCCCGAGGGGCGCCCACTTCTCCTACCTCCAGGGCCTGGGCCGCACCGGTCCCGTGGAGCGCCTGCGTCTTTTCCTTTTTCAATGGTGTGGTTTCCGAGACTTTCACCAAACCACGCTCTCTCTTCGGGTTTTTCAATGTCTGCTACAATTTGCGATCTCCTATTTTCATTTATGGCGTGATAATGTTGGCTCTTTGCTCTGTTCCTACCTAAAATGACTTGGATTTTTTTCCTGGTTGTGGGAGAGTAGAATCTGCTGCATTCTACCACGCGGCCATCTTGGACTCTCCTTACCTTCAGGTTTGATCCACCCAAAATCTGCTGATTATCAACCAATGCTTCTCATGTCGGAGACTACAAATGACACTTCTATAAGATTTGTTAACCAATGGTTGTTGGCACCAATTCAAGGGCAACAGGAAATGAAGAAAGGAACTTTACTCAGTGCAAACAGCTCAATGGTGATACATAGCAGAGAGACCTGCAGTGTTTTAGCAGGAGAAATGCAGCAGTCTTCAGTCTTCCTTGGAAAGAGAAAGTAGCTTCCCAAGCCAGCACGGAACTGACTTATACAAAGACAGAGATCCCCATGCCTGGTCCCTGACTGGTCTTTCCTCATGCAAATGAGGACTCTAATTCTTGCGGTCTGATTAGTCCAAAAGGCACTGTCCTGATTGGTCATAATAAAGCCTCTGTGATGGTTGAACTTGTGTAGCTCCACTTGGATAGGAAAAGCCTCAGTCTTTTTGTTGAAATAAGATTCCAGGAACTCCTTTTTAAGGACTTTCTCAAATGGCAGAAACACATGCAGGTAGGCAGTTCAGCACAGAGGCAAGTAGTTCAGTGCAGGCTTCTTACTGAAGTGCATTTTGTGCGAGAGGTCCCATGTAAAGATGGCTGTAGCTTCTGCTTTTTAAAAAGATTTGAGCCCAGTAATCACCAGGAGCCCTTCTTAGTGGGCATATACTTTCTCGGATTCACAGACTCAATCACCTTCTTCACCATCTGTTTATTAAGGGAAAGACATATACATAAAGTAATTGAATAAAATAATAGGGATTTTCTTCAATCCAGAAAGCACTAGAATTTATACATCTACATTAAAGGTTCACAGCAGGAGAATAAGCAATATTTTCAATCCACAAAATGTTATGAGAAGGCTCTTTTGGAATTGGATTTAGAGCTCTTTCTAAACCCCATGAAAAATTATGTTACTACTTTATAGCCACACTGTTTGTGCCCAAATATGCTCAAGCACTACTACTGAAATCACAAAGAATGAAAATCCACCACTATAGTGGCATTTCCAAAATCAGAGTTCCCAAATACATGGTCAGAAACACACAGCTGAGACACTTGTTTGGAAAGTAACAGTGCTCATTTGAAAAAAATGTATTTCACTGTTTTCAAAAAAATCAAAATAAAAATAAAAGTGAAGAATGCAGTTTGGTTAGTTAGGTCTAGACTCACTAGAATGGTGCCTCATAATGTAGTAAGTTAATAAGATGATGGATTATGTGTTGGCACTGTCACAAAATAAATGCCCAAATGGATTCTTTCACCCAACAGGAAGGAGCATATGGCCCAAAATCAAAACTAACAAGAATCTGCAGTAATTTCCACTGTTGGTCTATCAATGCTGAATGTGAGAAGAAATATGGTTTGAAATTAGAAAAAAGAAAAGTTATGAGTAGGGAAAATACAAATTTGTACACTATACATCAACCCTAACACACCTTATACTTGTATAAGAAATAATTAGGACAAAATAATCAAGGAAAACTTATAGAAGGTCTACCCTTGAGAGATGTTTATGTGATTTCCTACTCCCTTCTTTGAAGTTTGTGCTCAAAAAAAAACAAAAAAAAACTTAATACCATATCTAAAACAGTGCCTCTCGGTCTCCTTAACCTGCATTGTTTCTTCATAATTCTTATACCTCCCCAAGGTTATATTCTTCATTTGCTTGTCTTCATTGTCTGTTTGCCACTCTGCAATATAAGATTCACGAGAACATATGGTAGTCACTCAATTGTCTATTGACTGAATGAATGAATAAACTAAAAAAACATGCCAAAAATTAAGAAGGATTATTAAAGAGATATAGATAATGTGTGAAATATATCTCTAAGTTTTAAAGTGAGGAAGCATAAGTAGGAAAGACCACTAGTCTGAGAGAAAGGAAAACCAAATGAGCTCAAGCCCTACCATTAATTAGCTAAATATTTTTGGGCAAATTCCTTTTGAGCCTAATTTCCAATTTGAAAAATGAAGAAATTGGACTAGACAATTCCTTGGATGCATTTTCTTGCTGTCGTTTTTTGATTTTGGGGCTTCATAATTGGAAGAAAGGAGAGATAGCAGAGGTTTACAGCCCACAGGTGACCCAGAAGGGGCAAGTATGTTTACTAAGCAGGAGAGTAAGGAGATATTGACAGGTGATTTCTCCTGAGTGGCTGGGCATGTAAGGATTACCTTCCACAGACAGACTGCCTCTGCATATCATAAGCCCCAGACAAGCCAGGCTACAATTTGAAATGTTGAGATTGACCATATCAATTAACCACTACATATTCTTACTATATCCTGAAGATATGTGTTATAAGACATTGCCTCTTTCAAATAGAAACCAAAACTCTATCTTCAGAGCTCATGCTGTCACTTCTTGCTTCAATTAGCAATAAGCAAATGGATATTAAACATACAAACCATCTGGCCTAGATTTCAGTCTCCTCTGATGTCCCATGTATTTTATGATCAGCATATTTATTAAACCCTCTCAAACAACTTCATTAACTCTCTCTCCTTCCAGTCTCAGCACTTTGCCTTTCCAAATTAGTTTTCCTATCCATGCTGTGTCTCAGCAATCATATTCAGCTGTGTTCTGTTTGTTTCTAACTGAAAGGCACACCTTTTCCTGCCAGTTTTTCCACCCCTTAATACCAGCTCCCCATCACCTTCCTCTTTCTGCATGTACCTTCCTCTGCTTTCATTCTCTCCATGGTGCTCACTGATTAGCTAGTGAGGCTTCAGGTTTCATTGGTTGTGTATAACTTGTTCACCCCGCAGCTGCCTGGCACAGAATTGCTCTTGCTCAGGGCAGGTGTGTACTCAACCAGCCCCAGTCAGTTGACAGCATCTCGTGCATGTTGTCAACTTAATGCGGCTGAACTAGTGCCATGAGAGCCAAGTAGTTCCTCTCACAGGTTGTTCTAGTATGGAGCATGCATGTTGTGTCCTAACCTTTTATTTGTCCTCTAGGATACTTGAAGAGCTTGTGGTTGAATTTCTTAGTGCTGCTTGAAGCTGCTGTCAGGCAGTCTTCCTATCATTTCTAAGCTGCGAACTTAAAAACAAAACAAAACAAAAAAACAATGCCCTTATAAGACAGTCACAAATCAGAGCCTGCAGTTAGAGAATAAAGGAGCTGAAGGGACAAGAGGAGTCTTCTAGCCCAGATTCCTGGTTTGTCAGAAGAATCCAAGGCCCGCAGAGATGTGCTTACTTAGCCAATAGTACATTCTTAACCAACACCTTTTCCCAGTGTGTGCATGGGTAATGAAGGCAATGAGATGTTTAATAGTTGATCTGAGATAATCCAGTAAACTGTTGACAAAATAAAGTTTAAATTTATATGAAGCTGACAGAGTTGTAGTTTACTAGCTCACCCCAGGCAGAACAACTCAGTATGTACAGATGGAAATAGCAGGAACATGTGTGAGCTAGAGGAGAGACTGCCATGGGAAGGGTAGTGGGTATCCCAGCTGGACCTAGGCTGGGTTCAGGGTGGAACCAGCCTGATTGCAGGGCTGTTAACATTTTAATGGGAATTGCTAGAGTTTATGAGAACCACTGAGTACAAAGTTCTACCTTTGAGATTATTTTTTATCCAACATGTTTTTATTATATGAAATACATAAAGACACACATTTACATAAATATGTTGTTTTTACACACTTGGGAATGTTACTGAACTCAAGGGGTTCACCGCTTGGGGTACTCTATTGAGAAAGGAGGTGTGGTAGTGGCACGGTAATTTTATTCACTTGCAGAAAGGAGGCAGGGGTTTCATATCTAAAGCTCTGCCTAGGGAAAGGGAGGCTTAGCCATTGTTTATATACACTGTTTGGTCAATTATATATTGATTTCTTCTTTGCAGAGGGCTACACATACCAGGTTGGGTTTTTGTCAGGTTTATCCTGTTTACAGCTGGTTTGCAAAATACTGTGCTACATTTTAACACTTAGCAAGAATAGCAGTTAGTAAGAATGGCCCAGACCTTGAGACCTTTGTCCCATCTAGCAGGAACATACAGTTCTCTTCTGCAGCTTGGCTTTTTTCATTAAGTAATGAACAGAAGCTATCTTTCCATAAAACAATATACCACTACATCTACTACACAGTTTTTAATTGCTGCATAGTATTTCAGTGTTTGAATAACAATAATTGATACAGTATATTTACTTTTTTAAATTAGTTTTTCTAATAATAGAAATAATATGTGACCTCATTAAACAAAAATAATTTAAGTAAAGGAATAAAATAAAATGAAACAATCTTCCTTTCTCTCAATCTTGTTCCCACTCCACAGAGATAATTCTGGTAAGACTTCATCTTTTCAGTTAACCTAGTCTTCACTGTTATGGCTTTAGATAAAACATTTAGTCACCTAGCCAGGTAGCTCAGTTGGTTAGAGTGTCATCTCTATATGCCAAAATTGTGGATTTGATTTCTGTCAGAGATCACAGAGGAATCATACATGAATCACCAATCAATGCATAAATACGAGTAAGTGGAAAAACAAATTGATGTCTCTCTGTTTGTCTCATTTTCTCTCATTAAAATAAAAATATTTAAAAAGTTAGCCATCTATTTTATATTTAACAACTTGAGAGTATCTATAAATGCCCCATCATCAAAAATGAGGAACTTGGCCTAATTAATCTTCCTTTGCCACCAGCCTCATACTCCATGCCAATGTTATTATCTTTATATTTTCAATGTTTCAAATATTTATGTTTTAATATGAGGCTATAATTTAATCTCATACTTTATATTTATGAGTGACTAAAACTCATAACACAAAAAATCAAATTTTTATCATTGTGACTTTGTAATTCAAGTTAAATTTCTTTTCTTTTTCCCCCCAAAATTGTTATGAATAAGCAATTTGTGGACTTCACCATGGACATATTCTTCAACAGCCATTTACATTTGATGGTCAGTGGCTGAAGCAACTTTTATAATGGGGAATTGTAGAGTAGTACCACATTTTGCCATGTATAATGTGTACTTTTTGGGCAAATTTTTGAAGGAAAAGTAAGGATGCACATTGTACATGGGTATAATGATTATATACCATGGGTATAATAATGGGCATAATAATCCCATGTATAATGTGCACAAAAATGTGGGTTATACACTGCATTATACACAGCAAAATACAGTAATTCTCTAAATTGTTCATTTCTTCTATACAAAAGAAAAATTTTCCTTTTCTTCTTTCTTTCTCTGTTTCTCCTATTTGTATATATACTGATTATCACTAACAGCTTGTAAAATTATTTTTATTCAATATTTACAATCCAATTTCTGGTTCCAGTAAAAGGGAAGTAATTTGTTTCGAAATAACCCTTCTGGGTAATAACAACTAGAGACAATGGGGAAAAAATAATAGCTCTCTGAAGTCCCTGAAGGCAGGAATTAGAAGGGTGAGAATCACAGAGTGAGACTAAGTTTATTTTCCTTTCCCCAGATAGCAGCCCCAGTCCATTGGGCATATTGCACAGCTAGAATTCAGAGAGCCATGGTCTTCTTGGTCTGAGGAATCAGACGTTTTCCTCTTTCTATATTTCCCTATTCCCCTCAGTTTTGTACAATCCTGATAGTCCCATCTCCTCATTTGCAAATAGTGGACAACCATACTACCTAATTGTAGGGTTTTGAAAATGTATGACCTAATTGTGTTAATACCTGTAAAGTTGGCAGAGCAGAGCTTGACACATGGCAAGCATCCATTGGTTGAAGAATGTTGGATATGCCTAGAATCCTCAACAATGACAATTCTTGAGTAGACTTTATAAAGCCCCTTAAGATTCCACAAAGCATAATCGTGAAGCATTGTTTTCAACACTCTCATTTACAAATGAAGTAACAGAGGTTAAGAGGGTAAAAGTTACTTAGCTGGGGTCACAAAGCTAATTACTAACAAGCAGCAAAATGAAACCAGCTCTACATTATGTCAAGAATTTTCCTCCACATTTAATTTCTTTATCACTACATAATTATTATTTCTTTCCTAATACATTTTTAAACAAAGATGACACATTTATATGTTATATATATATATACACACACACACCATATGCAGAGTGTCTATAATATTTAAATTGTTAATTCCATATGTTAAAATAAAGAAATCCAAATTTGATAAGAATTCCAAAACGCAAGAAAAGCCCAAGGGGTTATTAGAACAGATACACTCTAAACCAACTTGATCCTTCGCCCCTATCAGGTCAGTTACCATCATTTACTATATGTCCTGAACTCTGGAGCCTGCGTCCTATTTCAGAAATGATCAGGCAGAACTCAGAAACAGAATTATAAAAGCCTCTCTGAAACTTCATGCATCTACACTGAGAGACAAAGTTTCTCAAAATGCTCAGTAAAAAGGTCTAGATCACTAAGACCAAGAATTTTTATAGTAAATTTTTTATCCAGCTGTAAGACAATAAATAATCTCTCTCATGTTAAAAAACTATTGCAGAAAGCATAAAAATAAAAGATTAAACAAAGATGAATTAAAAGATAGCAAAATAAGAAAAATGTTTACAAAAAAATTTATGTAAATATAATCATTACATATATAAGTATTCTTTGCCCTTCAAAAATATTTTCTTCAAAAATATCTTTCTTTGCCCTTCAAAAATATGGTCTTCACAAATTTATAAGATTTATTTAAAAATATGCATTTTGTTGCTATTTTTGAATTTAACTATAAGTAATTAAAATCCCAAAGTAAAACACTATTAAATATAATTACCATAGTAAAAGTAAAATTCCTGTTTCAAAATCAGAAACTCTATTAATCAGTAAAGTGGGAAAATCATAAAATCATCTCAATAGATACAAGAAAAATATTTAATGTAATACTAGAGTTGTTCATGATAAAACTCCTAGCCAACTAAGAATGGAAAAGAAATTCTTTAATCTGACAAAGGTTATCAACATCCTTTATTAAATGGTATGCATCATAGTCAAACTTCAAAATATTCTCATCAAAGTTAGGAAATAATTAAATGTGTTCTTTATTTCCACCTAAAAATAGTATTATACCAGTGCTTGGCCAATGCTATAAATCAATAGAAAAGGAAAGTATAAGAATTTTTTTTAAAAAGTGTCAATATTTGCAAGTTTATGATTACTGCTATAGCAAATCCAAAAGAACCTAGGTAAACTATTGACATTAATAGCAATTAGCAAGATTATTTGATGCAGAGACCAATTATAGTCTTATGTACCAATCCTAATCACATGTAATCTTATATAAAATTGATTATACTAAGTATCAAAAACCATAATATTAAACAAAACCCCTAAGTTACAGAATGGTATACATAATATTTTATCATTAAAAAAAGTTTACACACATGTATATTGTTCAGGATTATATATAAACTTCTTGAATATGGTAGCCAACAAATCAGGCAAGGACAATCTGCAGGAAAGGAAGATGGGAAGACATTGTGAGTAGGAAGGAAAACACAGGGCCCAACTATTGCTTTAAATTGTTCTTTAAAAAATATTAAGCATGTGTGAGAAAATGCTATCATCTGATGGGGGGAATTAAATTCATTTTATATATCTCTATACTTCTCATATATTTCAAAAAGCTTCACTGCATAAAACAAAAAAAAAGAGAAAAAAGAAAGTAGTGCTATAAGGGAAAATATGTGTTAGAATTTTAAATGGCATTAACCTCTGAACACAGGCAGCCACATTGGAAGCTCTTGCTAGAGTCTTGCTCTCTCCAGGAAATAACAATCGGCAGCTTTGGAAACTGACATAAAAGTACAGAGGGTTTCCCTGCCTTGTCAGTAACTCCTTTTCCAAAGCTGCTGGAGAAATCCTTAAGTTAGCACAGCTGCCAGCGCCAAGTGCATCCGCGGTGTATCTGGGGTCTCTTTCCCCTTGCACCATGGCTTATTGGTTTTCTTTTTTCCCCCAGAGAAAAACAGCAGGTCAATCGATAGACACAACGCTGGTTAGAGACAAATGACTTTATTACATAGAAAATAAATGACTTCCATCATTAATTGACTTCCATCAAATAAATGTTTCTTTTTCATCCCTAGTTTTGCATTGTTGTCATTCCTCCTGTCTCCAGAACTTATCTGTGTCATTAAACACTCTGAGTTTCTGGATATTTGGAGATGAGAGAATGTGTTCTTTATTCCTGTTGTTTAATAGAAATACTGCAGACAGATCCATTTTGTTTTTACGGTCATGTGTTATAGACACAGAGTTCCTTCCCACAGTCTTTCCTATACGACGTCGTAGATACATAATGTCTCTGCCCTTCAGGTGTGAGTCTAAACAAGGTCCCCTGAGACAGACTAGGATGTAACATGTGGCATATCTTCAAGAGAACTCAGAGAACATCCACTGGATAAAACACGTTAGAAAAACAAGAGCAAAGGCACACTTCTGAGGATCTGCAAGCTGAAACAAATTTCAAGTTCCTAAAGGCAAGACTTACATCAGAATGATTGAGTGATCAATTGATACATTTCTTTTGCCACTCACATTGTACTGGTTTATGAATTGCCCACAGCATTCTTTAAATCATTCCAACATTGAGACCTCCCAAGGCATGGTAGGGAAAAAAATTCATCTCTGTCACACTGTGTGGGGATGGGGTAGGGGGGTGTTGGGAGTGGGGACTGTCTTCATCTCTTGGCTCATATAAATACCCAGAGGGCTTAGGTGGGATGGGAAGGGATCTAGTTCTTAAGTATTGGCTTTTGGCCTCCTCTTGCTCCTCCTGCCATTTGGGGGTTCTGCCCCTGCTTTGTTGCACTATCTGTGGGCCCTGATGCTTTGCACTGCCTCAGAGATCCCCAGGTCTATGCTGTTCTGTCATACCCCAGTGCACCATGCAGTCATCCAATTTCCCATCAGAAATCCTAAACACCAGTCTCAAAAAATGTCCCCTTTACTTCCCATTTTGAGCCAACTCAACACTTGATCCTTTTTTCTTCCTCATTAAGGTCTCCATGGCCTAAAAAAAAGCAGAGGATGATAGAGAGAGATGGTTATTATGAGTGCCTGGCAAATTCCAGTATTGGTTCTGAAGAACATAGGCAGATGAAATGGTTAGCAGCACAGTCCAAATATTGGGCATATGTGTGTCTCAGGAGTTCTCTTAGTAAAATGAAATTGTTTGATTAAATCAGTGGTTTATGAATTGTCATTCTTGAAACACTAGTGTCACTTGGGGTGCCTTGCATCTGCTTCAGGAGTCAAGGCATGGCCAAGTTTTATTTTTATTTATGTAACATATAAATTTTATTTGATAAAAGGATTACATTTCCTTTATGTTTCTTTGTTTAATTGATGAGACAGATTTGCAGACAAGCCTAGATTAATTAATCTCCATGAATCCTGAATGTAAGAAGGAGCTGTGCATTGTTAAAATCCTTTAGGCACACTAATATCTGCAGATCTGTGTAGGATTTTTAACTCCTATCTTTTAACACACCTCCAAGTTTCCATGTCAGTCCTAACTCAAGGGCATAATACTTTTAATTCTAGCATTTCCCTTTATAGACACCACCAAATTTCTTTGAATAAAAGTTAAGTGTCATTAAAGATTATCCAATACACTTTCTTAAAGAAATGAATTGAGGTGAGATATAAAGTATGAATGTGGTCCTATCTTTACTGAAAATGCAGCCAGAAGCCAAACACTGTTGGAGGAAAGTATAAGAACATAAGGAGCCGTGAAATCACAGCTGACTCTATCCATCTAACCCATCAAGTGAAATCATAAGAGTAATTATTTGCTGAGACCTGTAGTAGTCAATGATAACCATCTTCATTTGTTAAATTTGATCTGCTTTTATCTGATTCTTCACTTTGGCCTGTTTTCTAGGAAACACTATGATGAAGAAAAAAAATCCCAGCAACAATGCCAGCCAGTCTCTATGGCTCATGTAGAATCTTTCCAGGGTCTATAACTGCATTTCATGGGAGAGAGAGAGAAAAGAGACATGGAGAGAGGGAAAGTTCTTTTTGAGAGTTCTCATCTATCATGGATGTTAGAAGTTGATTTTTATAGATTTTCAATAACAATGGCTTAGAGATTGTCCCATTGCAAAGCCCTTCAGGGATTTTCTAATAAAGGTAACTATTCCAAGTGGCACCAAGGGAGGCCAAGTGAGGACTCAAACTGATACAGGTCCTTATCATGGAAAAAGTAGAAATTTGAGAACATGACAGAAAGATTTAGCAAAGCACAGTAAATTTATTGAAGTGATAATGCACAGTCGAGAAGTAAGAGTCGGTGACCTTGGAGCCTGTGATGCTCTCTTGTGGTCTGGGTTGAAGGTTTTATTAAATATGGCCAAGGGGGTGGGGGATTGGGTGGCCCTTTGCTTCTGATGCCGGTGGGGCGACTTCTGTCTCAGCTTGTCCTTGTCTTTCCTCTCCAGATAGTGATTTCTTTTTGGTACTCCCAATTACAGGAAATTGGGGAGGGAGAAGCAGGGAACAGGTGGTCAGTGAAGGTAGCATCTGTGATGTTCCAGGCAAGATGGAGAAAGCGAGGGTTTAGAGATTGAGGCCATTGTTCTCTATTCTAACTTTCCTGACTCATTAGTACAGCAAAAATTTAGGCCATGCCAGAAAATCAGTCATCACAATTATATCATACATGTACCCCTAGAGAAGGGCTAAAGAGATTAGGACAAAGTCTAGAAATGGAGGCCTAAGAATGATGGATATTACACTTCTGGGTATCAAAATAAGAATGTAAGGATGTTGCTTTTTATATCATGCTCATAGTTTTATCTGGTTTATGTGACTATCTGGTTTATATGCTTCTGGAAAGAGAGCAGCTCTCTAATCTGTGGATTCCAAACAGACACCCCCCTCTACTGGGTAGTGAGGGAAGACTAGTCAATTTGGAATCTCTAAACTGCTGCCTCAAGCCCATTTTTTTTCTGCACTTACAAAACATGAGCTGGAGGGACGAACAAATAAAGAGTAGTTATATGGGTATTATAACATCTCTCAACACGAGGAGATTTCTCTTCTCTCCTTGAAGGAAATCATACTCAAATTTATTTAATTATAACCAGTGGATATTTAAGAGTATCATAAGAAAAATATTAGCTAATATAGCTGTTGTGTGTTGTTTTTTGTTTTGTTTTTCACAATCCCATTATTTCTTATAAATCACATTGTTACACAGCATTTAAATTTTATTGTGTCTGGATGAGGTATTTGTCTCAAGATCTAAAAAATTATCAGTTAGAATTACAGTTACTTCTATGTAAGACAAATCTGACAACACTGACTTAAAAAATAGGGGTTTTAACTTCTTTTTAAAATTTTATTAAATTTATTGGGGTGAAATTAGTTAATATGATTATATACTTCAAGTGTACAATTCTATAATACATCATCTGTTTATTGCACTAACCCAGGTCACCTCCATCACCATATATTTACCCTCTTCCACGTCCTCCCACCACATTTCCCCTCTGTTAACCACCATAATGTTGTCTGTGTCTATGAATTTTTTTGTTTGTTTGTTTTTGTTAGTTTGTCACTTTTTGTTTTATATTCCAAAGGGTTTCTACTTCTGAAGTAACAAGCAGTTGAGAGGTAAGCAGTTTACACAAGTGTAGGGACTCTCCAGTGATACCAAGAACTCATGTTCTTTTTTTTCTTTTCTATAGTCTTCAGTGAGCTTCTCACTCTATAGTGACAAGATGGCTAAGCTTCATACATGTTCCAAAAAGGAAGTTGGAGATAGTGCAAAAGGTGAAATGTGTGTGATAGACAAGTACTTCTTTTTCTCTCAGGAAAAGAATAGCTCTCCTGGAATCTCCACCAAGTCATCCCATCTCAGATGCTAGAACTGGGACATAGGGCTCTCCCTAGCTGCAAGGGAGTGTGAGAGGCGACTTTTGGGTTTTAAACTGGACACATTGCTATCCCTAACAATATCAGAATTTTAAAAAAATAAATATGAGTTCAAATCTGGGATAAGAAAGCAACAATATCTAACACAATCTTTTCCTTGAGTTAAATACACTCCTTCCCAAAGGAGACAAGCCCCAAGTCTCATTTAGTTTTATTCATCCTGTTCAGAGTCTGGCTTTCTGGGTTATGTGTAATCCTGTCTGCTTGGATAGGATGAAGGTCCTCATGATCTCTCAATTTTTAAAAGTAAAAGACAAGTTATCTTCTCCCAACATACCCAATGTACAATGGTAGGGAAGAATCAGACAATAATAACAGTGTTCTTGCTGGGAGAAAGGGATAATTATGCTCTTATGGGGAAAAAGGTATAACAGGGAACCAGCACACCTCTTAGGAATACTGAGGACTCTAGGATGTGCTTAATCTGACAGGACTCATTCTGACAGGGCTTCATTTACCAACTATTACTTTCCTGGTTCTGACCTCTGGGCAAAATAGTTCTAGTCTGTTAAATATCTAAATTAGGGCTTAGAAAAATGCCCTCTTAAAAGAAGTTTCAAGACTGTTATGAATTTCTTCCTGTGGGTTAAATTCAGAGGCCCAGGTATAGCCATAAGAGTTGAACATACATAGGTAAGCCTGAATTTTGATTTTCTTTGCTTCTATCTAAAACTTAGTAAATGTTATGCTATATGCAGGTAAAATTTTGCCGAAACTTTCTCTTTTAACCTAAAGACTCACATTTTTATCAACCGACTTGGAAATTCTGCTTATCCCCCTAACCTTGATTTGATGAACAGTAGTTACCTTGAGGCAGTCCAAAATCAGTTCCATTCAGAAAGCAACCTCTTTGCCTGTCAGTTTACCTCTTAATGGAAGGGGTTTGAAATAGTCTGGAGGCCACAATCTAGTCTGATAAGGTCCAGTACCTCATAGCAGTGCTTATAATGGTTTATGTTTAATGTACAAGAGTAAATTTTTTCAAGGATGCAAGGCTTCATATTATGAGACTGTTGGTCATTTTATATTGCAAGACATGGGCAGAAAACATCTCTCTTAGCAAAGCTATATTTTCTTCCTAACTACCTGCAGGCTTGCTAGCTCTAGTCTGAATTCATTCCACTCTTGAAAAGTTTTGCTAAAATGGAGAAAAAGTAACCAGCATATGGCAATGATCTAAATTTTCCCCTCAATATTCTTCAAGACTATATCTTTGGTATAAATGTGGCCTAAATGTTGACCACATGATCAAAGGTTTTTCTACTAAATAATAAGGATCACTAACATGTAATATCTGGATGATCATCTCCCAAAGGCTACCTCCTTCACTTAGCCAATTTTATGTTGTACATTCATAACTGTCAGACCCCTATCTAACATCAAATTTTATATTAGCTAAACTAGCATATAGCTGCATATGATAGAAACTTGACAACAGAGATTTAATCACATTGTCCCTCCTTAGACAAGAAAGCAAAACAACATATTCATAATGCCTTCAGAAAATCAGGCTGCTTCTATTGTTCTGCTAAGCCATCTTCAGTTAGTGGCTTTCATTATTCTGATCCAAAATTGCTTGTTTTTTATATTTGAGTCATAAGGGAGTTAGAGAGGTATTTTTAACTATATTGTCACCTCCAAACAATGTTGGGGTTCTCTTAATAAGAAAAAAGAAAGTTGGGTTTATTAGACAGCAGCATTTGCCACAATTTCTGAACCCTAATCAGGCATAATACACTTGATAAAGTGGTTGGAGAGAGTTTGTCTTGCGGACTTCAGCTAAGTCCTCTGGGGACATTTGAGTTCAAGTAGAGTGTGGTCTGAAGAGATTGTCTTATCCCCTTTACTATGTACTCTGGCAGAAAAAATATGGAATCATGAAGACATCATCCTCCTTGTGTTGGTGGACTAGCTGCTCTTCTCAACAAAGAGGCAGACACCTACAACAGCACACCCATCCATGAAGCGTATTTCAAGCCTTTACCAGTATCACATCTGCTAAAGTCCTATTGACTAAAACAAGTTACATAGCTAAGCCCAAACTCACTCTGATTCTGTAGGTAGAAATTCCAAAGACACACAGCAAAGGGTAAAAATACAAAGACAAGAAATGAGGCAAATAGTCAAATCTATTATAAGCTGGTTTGGTGATAATATCTAACCCAGTACTCATTTCTCATTTAAGGGAGGAGGACAAATTTTTATATATTCTATAATAAAACCATGTAAAAACAAACAAGGACAATTTTTTTAGACAAATAGTTTCCTTTGTAAGGATGGAAAGGATATCTTTATTTTCAAGAGAAGATGATGGTTATAGCCAGTTAATTTTATGTGCTTCTTGCAAGAAAAGAAATTACTTTATGGGTTATATCAAGGAACTTCAGACTTATAAAGAAACCCCGTCAAGAAGCTTTAGTTATTTGTTAGTACTTTAGGCAAAATGTGATTTACATATTTTAAAAGATATTTGGAATAATACATTTATTTATGTCATAGGGTAGTATTGCTAGAAGTATTCTGTGTGTCCATCTATTCCAAAAATCCACCTAGGAATTATTTTATGTTCCTTATAGATGAATAATCAAGGTATACTATACTTTCAGTGGTGAGATTGTCATATCTTCAGAAAGAAGCTTATTCCATTGTTACAAGAGTCTACTTAGCAAAGTTAACTTAGCACTTTCCTCCCCTTGCCCTTAATTCTAGAAACTAGAAAAAGTTTTGCCAATTTTATTTCAAAAAATGTATTAGTTTCTGAAAGCTGTCATAACAGATTGCTACAAACTTCATAGTTTAAAATAACACAAATTTATTATCTCACAGTTCTGGAAGATAGAAGTCTAAAATCAAGGTATTGTCAAGAGCATGCTCCCTCTGAAGGCTCTAGCAAAAAATTCTTCCTTACTTTGTCCTAGATTCTGATGACTCCTGGCAATTCATAGCATTCTGTGGCTTTTAGCTATGCCATTCCAATCTTGCCTCTGGCTCCACATGACCTTCCTCCCTGAGTGCATCACTGTGCATTCTCTCCTCTTCTTTTTAAAAAAATTAAACTTTATTGATTCTGCTACTACAGTTGTCCCAATTTTTCCTCCTTTCCCCCCTCCACCAAGCAACCCCTACTCCCCAGGTAGTCTCCACACCATTGTTCATGTCCATGGGTCATGTGTATAAGTTCTTTGGCAACTCCATTTCTTATACTGCACTTCCATCCACATGGCTATTCTGTAACTACCTATTTGTACTTTTTAATCCCCTCATCTCTTCACCCATTCCACTTCAACCCTTTTCCATCTGGCAACCATCTGGCAACCATCTCCATATCCAGGATTCTGTCTCTGTTCTTGTTTGCTTAGTTTGTTTTATAGGTTCAATTGTTGATATGTAGTTATTGCCATTTTATTTTTCATAGTTTTGATTTTTTCTTTTTTTCTCAATACAACATAAACTTTTATTTATTTATTTTTGTTGTTCAAGTACAGTTGTCTCCATTTTCACCCCACCACTCTCCCCTGCCCCACCTACCCTCACCTCCCACCCTCAATCCTACCCCTTTTGTCTTTGTCCATGGGTCTTTTATAAATGTTCCTTGACTGCCCTTCCCCTTCTTTTCCCCGTTATCCAATCCCCCTCCCTTCTGGCTACTGTCAGTTTGTTCTTTATTTCAGTGCCTCTGGTTCTATTTTGCTTGTTTGTTTTGTTGATTAGGTTCCACTTATAGGTGAGATCATATGGTATTTGTCTTTCACCATCTGGCTTATTTCATTTCACATAATGCTCTCCAGTTCCATCCATGTGATGTTCTTCTTTTTTCTTAAATAAGTCCCTTTAACATTCTGTATAATAATGGTTTGGTGATGAACTCCTTTAGTTTTTTCCTTGTCTGGGAAGCTCTTTATCTCCCTTTGGTTCTAAATACTTTTGCTGGGTATAGCAATCTTGGCTGTAGATTCCTGCTTTTTCATGACTGAATATTTCTTGCCAATCCCTTGTAACCTGAAAAGTGTCTTTTGAGAAATCAGCTAACAGTCTTATGGGAACTCGACTGTAGGTAACTAACTGCTTTTCTCTTGTCACTCTTAAGATTCTCTCTTTATCTTTAATCTTTGGCATTTTAATTACAATGTGTCTTGAAGTGGATCTCTTGGGATCCATCTTGTCTGGGACTGTCTCCGCTTCCTGGACTTGTATGTCTATTTCCTTCACCAAGTTGGGGAAGTTTTCTTTCATTATGTTTTCCAGTGGATTTCCAATTTCCTGCTCTTTCTTCTCTCCTTCTGACACCCTTGTGATGGGAATGTTGGAGTACTTGAAGTTGTCTCAGAGACTCCTTACACAATTCCCTTTTTGTTGGATTCTTATTACTTCTTGTTGTTCTGATTGGTTATGTTTTTTTCCTTATCTTCCGAATCATTGATTTGATTTTTGGCTTCATCCACTCTACTGTTGTTTCCCTACCTATTGTTTTCTTTATTTAAATTAGTGTATTCTTTGCTTCTAACTGGATCTTTTTTATGTTGCTGAGGTCCTCACTAGGTTCCTTGAGCATCCTTACAACCAGTGTTTTGAACTCTGCATCTGATGGATTGCTTATCTCTATGTTGTTTAGTTTTTTTTCTAGAGTTTTGATCTATGCTTTCATTTGGACCATGTTTTTTTTCCCTCTTCATTTTGGCAGCCTCCCTGTGTTTGTTTCTATGTATTAGGTAGAGCTGCTATGACTCCCTGTCTTGGTAGCGTGGTCTAATGTAGTAGGTATCCTGTAAATTCTAGTGGCATGGCCTCCCCTATCTAGTGGCACAGCCTCCCCTATCACCCACTCAAGCTGGGTACTTGAGATGTGCCTTTTGTGTGAGCTGAGTACATGCTCCTTTTGTAGTTGAGCCTTGGTTGCTGTTGGCAGGTCAATGGGAGGGATTTACCCAGGCCAGTCATCTACAAGGATTAGGTGTCACCATTGACTACCCACCTCTACCCTCTGTGAGGGATCAGCTGTGCAGTGGCAGGGTGGAGGTGCTCTGACATAGGATGCAGCTGTCCACTGGGTCACAGGGTTTCCCAGTGGTGCATGTAGGCCAGTCCTCTCCTGTATTTGCCTGAGGATACCCTGCCTGAACTATAAAACAATCTTAGATGGCTGCTACTTGTGCTGGGCTTGGAGATTCCCAGGCAAAGCCAAGCTGTTAATGTAGGCTGGCTCTGGGGCCAATTGGCAAGAGGTATAGAGGTTGAGGCCTCACTGAAGCCAATTGTTGCTTGTTTGTAAGGATTTAGTAAGTTGTGAAGCATGAGCCAAGACCAGCCATTCATATGGAAAATTCAAAGTTAACAGCTTGGGTGGGCCCATAGTTGAGTGGGATGGAGTCTCAGGGGATCTCCAGGGCTGGGCCAACAGTGTTAGCCTGGTTGATTGAGTCTCAGATATGGCACCAGCCTTTTAGCTCCATGACTCTGTGTAGGGTTCAGAAAAGGGACATTGGCCTCTGCCCACATTTATGTCTGGGAAAAAGGTGTTCCCCAGTTCCTGCCTTGATGCCAAACACCAGTTACTCCCTGTATGTCACTGGTGCCTTTCAAACTGCTACCCCGTGCTCGAGCTCAGAGGGAGTGGCTCAGAGTAGAAGAGTCCATGTAATGGTTCTTTAAGGGGAATGGCTTGGGACTTTAAAACTTTCTTCCACACGTAATTCCCACTGGTTTTTGCATCCAGAAGTCATGGCAACTTATCTTTCTGGCACTGGAATCCTGGGCTGGGGTTCTGGTGGGGGGTTGGGACCCTAACTCTCAAGATATCCCTCCTAAATTTTTATGAGCCACGTGTTGATGTCATACCAGCCCATTCCCCATCTCTGCCCTTTCTACCAGTCTGGATGGATGTGGTTTCTTTAATTCTGTAGTTGTCAGATTTCCATTCAACTTGATTTCTGATGGTTGTACTACATTATAGTTGAAGTTTGATGCTGTGTAAAGAGGTGAGCTGTGTTTACCTATGCTGTCATCTTGACCAGAAGTCCTCTCCTCTTCTTATTAGAATTTGGATTTAGAGCCCATTTTAATCCAATATAACCTAATCTTAACTAATTACATTTTCAAGGACTTTATTTCCAAATAAAGTCACATTCTGAGGTATCAGGTGTTTATGAATAAGGGGCAGGGACCCTATTCAACCAATAAAAAGACCATTTCAAATATTTAAAGAGGGAGGTTAGGCTACCACCTTGGTCTTCTCTTTTTCAACATAATACCCTGAGTAACTTCAAATCTCCTTAAATTATATTGCTCCTAGGCCTTCACTGTCTAGGTCAAATTTCTTCACTTATGTATAACAGTATCCACAAACTGATACTGTGAATTCTAAATAGGTAATTTTATTTATTTAAGCATAACTACTAAAAAAGCTTTTATAAAAAATATTATATGTAAGTTTTCATACCCAAGAAACAGTATGTTAAATTAACAATATGTTAATTTTGTCCAACTAATAATTTAACCTGGTGAGCAAAATACCTACCTCCTGGATGCTATACTTGGTGATCCAAAGTGGGAAATATATTACATTAGAAATCATCCACACTGTCTTGATGCTGACTTTTGTACTCCAGTGGGTGCTTTTTAGATTGTATTTTACTACCTATGTCAAAGACCAATACTGGTCAAGACTTATTATCCACCAATGAGCTATAAAGAGGCTGTTGAAAAGGGCATTGGAGGCTACTGAAAATATATAGATCACATTCTGCTAGGGCAAAAGTGCCCATGGCCCAGGACTTTCTTAGCATTAGAGCTTCATTACTGCCCTTTAAGCTCTGTTTCACAGCCCCCCCCCCACCCCCGCCACCATTGCAAGCCAGGCTTTGAAGTGTCAAAGACTGAGGAAGAATGAGAATATTGAGTATGTGCCTGATGTGGCCCTTAAACACCAGATCAGAAAACACATCTCAATTAATTCAATCCCAAAATTTTATAACTGGGTACAGAGCCTCAGTCTAAACATGGTGGGAAAATTAATTAAGTACAATATTTCTTTAGTGTCTACCATATATTGGCAACATAATTGTGAATAAAAAATTGCAAGAAGATAACTTAGATGTGGAATAAATGCAGCTAAGTAGATAAATGCTCAGTCTCTGGAGATATACAGACTTGGATTGAAATTCTGGATCTGTTACTTACCAATTAAAATGAACTTGGTCAATTTACTAATCTGTCTAAGCCTACAATTCTGCATCTAAAAAAATGTATTTTATTGTGTTTTGAGTACTAAATGAACAATACATGCAAAGTACTTAGAAGAATGTCTGATAGTATTGCTTTTATTATAACAGTGTAAAGCAACTTTGAAAAGGAAGAAGCTGAAAGACACATACTATGTAATTGCAACAATTACTATGATGTTACATTATCCAAAACTGTGTGGTATTGGCAAAGGATATACATGAAGAGAAGTGATACAGAATAGAGAGACCAGAAATCCAGATACAAACACACACTTACAAAAAAATTATTTTTTTAAATTTTATTTTTCAATTATAATTGACATTCAATGTTATTGTGTATATTGGGTTAGCCAAAAAGTTTGTTTGCTTTTTCATCAGATGACTCTAGTGGTGCTTCATTGTCTTTAACTTCATTTGAAACAATTTTGTTACTTTATATGGTGACAACTGTCATATTAGCATGTACCTAAAAAAGCCCCATCAAAATTGGTGAATTTTTGTATCGCCATTTTAATATTGAAGATGAAAGCAAATATGCAACATTTTCAGCGCATTATGTTTTATTATTTCAAGAAAGGTAAAAATGCAACTAAAACACAAAAATATATTTGTGCAGTGTATTGGGAAGGTGCTGTGACTGGTCAAACATGTCAAAAATGGTTTGTGAAGTTTCATGCTGGCTATTTCTTGCTGGATGATGCTCCATAGTCAGGTAGTCCAGTTGATAATGATCAAATAGAGACATTAATTAAGAACAATCAACATTATACCATGCAGAAGGTAGCTGACATACTTAAAATATACAAATCACTTAAGTTATTGGTGAAAATGAAAAATGCGTCCTTTATTTTATGGAAAAAAAAACTAAATAGACCTTCTGGCCAACACAATGTTTCAATTGTATAAAATCAATTGATTTTGATAAAGGTTCTCAATTAATTCTATGGGTAAAGAATAGTTTTTTTAATGAGTGGTGCTGGACAATTAGACATCCATTAGCAAAAACAACCCAAAATAAAACAAAAAACAAAATAAACAAACAAAACATCAGCAAGCATCTTGCATCACATACAAAAGTTAACTTGAAATGTATCACAGAACTACACAAAAGTGCTAAAACTGTAAAAATTTAAAGTATCACAGGAGAAAAATATTTGCTACCTTGAGTTACATATATTTTTCTTAAGACAAGAATGCAAAACAACTTCTTTAAATTGATAAATTGAACTTTTATCACATTGTAAACTTTCATTTTTCAAAAAAGACTGTTAAATAAATTACAAGTCACACTCTGGGAAAACTTATTTACAAAACAATTTTATATCTAAAACATGCAAATAACTCTTGTAACTCAATAATAATAAGAGAAGCAATTTATTTTTAAAATATCAGAAAAATATTTGAACATATATTTTACCAAAAAGACATATGTATAGCAAATAAGCACAAGTAGAGATAGCTAACACAACTGGTCACTTGGGAAATGCATATTTCAAACCACAAGGAGATACCACTACTTTCTCACTGGAATTCTTAAAATTTATAAGACTGAAAATACAAAGTGTTGGCAATAATATAGAGCAACCACGACACTCATGCACTACAAGAATGTAAAGTAGTGCAGCCACTTTGGGAAAATGTTTGGCAAAGTTTTACAGTTAAACACACACTTACCATATATCTCAGTATTCCACTCCTATTTATTTCCCAATAAAAATAAAAGCATATGTCTACACAAAGACTTCTACATGAATGTTCATCATTGCTTGATTCATAATTACTAAATTTCAATCAACATGTGAATAAAAAATTATGGTCAATTCATATAATGATTCATACTGAGCAAGAAAAAGAAATAAACTACTAATACATGAAATAACACAGATAGATCTTAAAAGCATTGTGACAGTGCAAGAACCTAGCATTAGATACCACACCTTATCTGATTTTATTTTATGACATTCTAGAAAAGGAAAATCTGTGGAGACTGAAAATAGTCAGTGGTTGTCAAGGACTACAATAATGAGGAAGGGATTAACTGCAAAGGAACATGGGAGATACTTTTGAAGAAATGAAAATATTCTATACTTTGCTAATGATGTTGGTTACATAGCTACATATATTTGTCAAACCTCATTATCCCCAAACTTAAAAAGAGTGAATCTTATTGCATGGAAGTTATATTTCAATAAAAATAGTTCATTATACTAATACAAATGATATTGTGCAATGTTTGATTTATCATCAAAGGAGTCAGAAAATTAAAGAATTACATAGTGATCAGAATATTAAAATGTGTCTTGTCTAGTAAGTTTATTTTAAAGAAGATGACAAACAGTTCAGAAAGTAGAACTAGTTACTATTTGGTTACACATAAATTGACCTTTATTTTCTGGGAAGGCTTTTAAGCTTAGTGTAGTTGATAGGGAAATGCAGTGCCAACCCCCATGAATTAAATAAAGTGCATACCCTTCCCATCACTCCCTGATGAGATGTATTTTAGGTAAGTGACTGGAAAGGGAATGTAGAGAAGATACATAAACTTTTGAATTCCTACTGAATCCCACAAGACTTCCTGTACACAATGACTTTAGGAGTTATTATACTAGATGAACACATGTTGACTTGGAAAGTCAACGATACAAACCTATATGGGCTGGCAGAAACAGCAGAAAGGATGGTTTGTATGAAAAATAAATACACTTGAAATGGGGGCAGGGTGTGAGTGAAAAACAAAAATAGTATCAGAGGAATGCAACCTTGAAGGTAAAGGCGTGGATATTGGTCCTCTTCTTAATCAACTGGGAGGTATGTTTGTCCTCATGTTCTCCAGATTCTATCAAATGATCTGAACACTGTCATTTGACTGGCCTGTGGAGTCATTTGTTTAAGTGTTTTCTTGACTAGAAAAATGAGATAAATTATTTGTGACCTGAGAGTATTTACTAAGTACTCTGAATAAAGCGGACATCTAAGGCTTGGATTCTAGATCTGACTCTGCCAGTTTAATCTATGTGAAATTCTGAACCTTATCTCAATGTCCTCAGTAGTGAAAAGAAAAAATACATAGGAAAAGAAAGAAAAAAATAAAATCTTGGGTAAGCAAGTAATAGTAAGACATATAGAATAATTGACTGGTTATTTTGGGGATTGAGTCTTGTATGAATGGGAAATTAAAATGATGATAGCTGTGCCTCTCTATTTAAGTACTTATAATCTATTCTTGTCAAGAAAAATAAATGATATATCACAGAGTTCATATTTGAATTCTTCTCTAGCTTGGTTAAAATGAAGAATAATTCCAAATAGACTATCAAAAATTAATGTATGTGTCCCAGTAACTCTTCAATGAGCATTGAGGTTAAAAGGTAATGAATGTACAAAAGAAGAAAATAAGGTCATATAACTAAAGATCAATAGGAGACAGTGGCTTGATCTATAAATACAGTATCCAAGAGGGTAATCTAAAATTGAGCATATAGGGCTAAAGAAAACCAAATGTCACACTCATAGTAGAAAAAAAAATCAAAGAATTCAGAGAGAAGCTCTGTGGAGCCTTTGGTGTAATGCCAATGTATGGCATAGACAAAATAGAACTATTCACTTCCCAAATGGCTTTTGTCCTGTCAAAGGAAAAAAGAAGATAGAATGGACATCCATAGGAGGATAGAATTTCAAGGTGATGAAAAAAGGTTCTTTATATCTGATAGGGACAATCCTTTAACAGTCTGGAGAGCATTCCACAATTGCAGCTAAAGGAGAGAATGAGAATCTAAGGCCAGAAGGAATACTGAATGTAGGGAAATACTGGAGGGAGCCACATAAATGGGGAGACTTATGCAGAGAAAAGGTGAAGAGTCACCTCAAATTGTTTGTATTATACTTCACAGAGTGTGGCCAAATACCACAAACCTCACATCAAAATTTAAAATCATTACTCAGAAATCAATGGGATTTCTATATACCAATGATGGCCTATCAGAAAAAGAAACTAAAAAAAAAAAAGATCCCATTTACTATTGCTACAACAAAAAATGAGGTACCTAGGAATAAATTTAACCAAAGAGGTAAAAGACCTGTATTTGGAAAACTATAGGACACTGATGAAAGAAATTGAGGCTAGTAGAAGCATATAAAGTGTTCATGGAGTGGAAGAATTAACATCATTAAAATGTCCATATGCAATCTGTAGATTCAACACAATTCTTATTAAAATATTAATGACATATTTCACAGATCAAGAATAAGTATTCCAAAAATTTATATGGAACCAAGAAAGAATGCAAATAGCCTCAGCAATCCTAAGAAAGAAGAACGAAGTTGGGATCACAATACCTGATACCAAACTACACCACAACACCACTGTAATCAAGCCAGTCTTGTCCTGACCAAAGAACAGAAACAGAGGTCAATGGAACAGAATAGAGAGCCCAGAAATAACCCATGTCTCTGTGGTCAATTGATATTCAATAAAGAGAGAAAGAGCATACAATGGAGTAAAGACAGTCTCTTCAATATATAGTGTTGGGAGAACTCGGCTAGTACTTGAAAAAAAATGGAACTAGATTACCAACTTACACCATACAGTAGAACAAACTGAAAGTGGATACATTTTTTTTAAAAAATGTATTTTACTGATTATGCTATTACAGTTGTCCCATTTCCCCCCTTCATTCCGTTCTACCCTGCACATCTTCTTCCACCCACATTCCCCCCCTTTAGTTCATGTCCATG
>CM052541.1:84570270-84584900 GCA_028533065.1 Trachops cirrhosus
CCTTTAACTTGACCTTATCTGAGAAACACTTGATCTGCCTTTCCATTCTAAATGAAAGCTTTGCTGGATAGAGCAATCTTGGATGTAGGTCCTTGCCTTTCATGACTTGGAATACTTCTTTCTAGTCCCTTCTTGCCTGTAAGGTCTCTTTTGAGAAATCAGCTGACAGCCTGATGGGAACTCTTTTGCACGTGACTGTCGCCTTATCTCTTGCTGCTTCTAGGATTCTCTCCTTCATTTTCACCTTGGCTAATGTAATTATGATGTGCCTTGGTGTGTTCCTCCTTGGTTCCAAATTCTTTGGAACTCTCTGAACTTCCTGGACTTCCTGGAAGTCTATTTCCTTTGCCAGAATGGGGAAGTTCTCCTTTATTATTTGTTTAAATAACTTTTCCACTTGTTGCTCTTCCTCTTCTCCTTCTGGTACCCCTATAATTTGGATGTTGAAATGTTTAAAGATGTCTTGGAGGTTCCTATGCTTCTCCTCATTTTTTTTTGAATTCTTATTTCTCCATTCTTTTCTGTTTGGTTGTTTCTTTCTTCCTTCTAGTCCACTCCATTGATGTGAGTCACAGTTTCCTTTCCATCACTATTGGTTCCCTGTGCATTTTCCTTAATTTCTCTTATTGTAGCCTTCCTTTTTTCATCTAATTTGCAAACAAATTCAACCAATTTTGTGAGCATCCTGGTCACCAGTCCTTTGAACTGTGCATCTGATAGGTCGGCTATTTCTGGGTCACTTAAAAGTATTGGCTCTGAGGCTTTGATTTATACTTCTGTTTGAGCCTTTTTTTTTTTTGGTCTGGTCACGCCTGTTATGTAGTGAGGGGTGGAGCCTCAGGTGTTCTCCAGGGAGGGGCAACCCAGTTGCTGGGTTGTGACACTGTATGTGGGGGTGGGGTCCCAGAGGAAACAATGGCATTTGCTTCTCTCTCTGTCAGATTTCAGTCCCTTCCACCATTTTCCCCTAGCTAACTGGGCCTTTTTATTGCTAATTCCCATGTGGGTGGGCTTGTGTACATTCTGAACCCTGTGGGGCTGTCCAACACACTCTCTTGTGAGGCTGGGAGTCTCTCCCTGTGCTTCAACCCCCACAGGTGTTTGCAATCAGGTTCTATTTCATGGTGCTGGGACCCAGGGTTGCACAGTCTGTCTCACTACCCAATTTCACCTGGTCTATCTGCATGTGACAACCAGGTGCCTTGCCACTGCAGTGCCTCGCTTCACAGTCGCTGCCTCACTGGGTCTGCCAGCTGCCTGTGGTCTTGTGCCCAGGATGCCTTACACACTCGGGAAGCATTACACCTTTGGTGCCACCACTTTTTGTGGTGCGACCCCTCTCTGCCCAGCTGCTCGACTCCACTCCTCCTACTGGTCTAGATGAATGTGTCTATTTTAACTCCTTGGTTGTCCAACTTCCATACAGTTCAATTTTCTGTCAGGTCTGGTTGTTATCTTGTTTCTAAATTGTTGCTGACCTTATTTTGGTTGTGCGAGAAGGCACAGTGTGTCTACCTACACCTCCATCTTGGCTGGAAGTTCCTGAAAGTGGATAAAAAATTTAAATGAAGTCATGATACCATTAAAATCCTAGAGGAAAATATAGGCAGTAAAATTTCAGATATCTCAAGTAGAAGTATTTTGGCCGATATATCTCCTAGGGCAAGGGAAACAAAGGAAAAAGGAAACAAATGGGACTACACCAAATTAAAAGGCTTCTACACAGCTAAAGAAACCTTCAGCAAAATACAAAGGGAAGCCACTCCATGGGAGAACATATTTGTCACTGATATATCAGAGAAGGTTTTAATCTTCAAAATATACAAATAACTCATATGATTCAACACCAAGAAGACAATACAATTAAAAAATGGACAAAGCACCTCAATAGAACTTCTGAAAGGAGAATATACACATAGCCCATAGACATATGAAAAAATGCTCAACATTACTAGCCATCAGAGAGGTTCAAATTAAAATTACAATGAGCTATCACCTCACACCTGCCAAAATGGCTATCTTTAATAAATCAACAAAAAACAAGTGCTGGTGAGGATGTGGAGAAAAGGGAACCCTAGTGCACTGTTGCAGGAATGCAGACTGGTGCAACCAGTCTGGAAAACAGTATAGAGATACTGCAAAAAATTAAAAATAGAACTACCTTTTGACCCAGTGACTCCACTTCTGGGAATATATCCAAAGAATCCCAAAACACTGATTCAAAAGAATGTAATCACCTCTATGTTCATAGCAGCATTATTTATAATAGCTATGATTTGGAAATATCCTAAGTGCCTAATAGTAGATGAGTGGATAAAAAAAGCTGTGTTACATTTACATAACAGAATACTACACAGCATTAAAAAACAAAGAATTCTTACTTTTTGCGACAACATGGATGGAACTGGAGATTATTATGATAAGTATAATAAGCCAGTCAATAAAAGACAAATACTATATGATCTCACTGCTTAAATCTAATGAAATAAATGAACAAGAAAAATAGAAACAGACTCATAGAGAGCAGGATGACAACTATGGGGGTAGTTAAGGGGGTGGAGGGATTGAGCAAAAAGGCAAAAGGTCTAATGGAAATGGATAACAGGGTTGTGATTGCAGGGGGTAGGAGAGATAACAAGGGGGATAAGGGGTAATGGAAAAAATACAATAAAAATGAGTTAATTTTTTGTAAAAAATGAGTACAGAATTACCAGCTCTTGCAGATGAAATTTCCTAACAGAGAAGCAGTGGACTATCATAGGTACAAAATGCAACAATGGCTGTGAAGGAATCATGTGCAAATGTCAGATATATCTATATCTATATCTATATAGATATATAGATATCTATATCTGGAAGTTCCTGAAAGTGGATTCTATTTCTATATAGATATAGATATAGATTAGATATAGATATAGATATAGATATAGATATAGATATAGATATAGATATATATAAGGTCTGTCCAGAAAAAGCCCAATCATTGTTAATACAACAAGAATGGTTTGCATGACATCAATGTAACTTGGCAGTCTGGAATGTGTATGCCAGAATTATGACGACTTCACTATACTAGTCAGTGGGGGCCATAGACGCAGTTGAGTGAGCATGTGTACGTGTGTGGCTATCACATTTAAAATAACTGAGTGAGTAGAGCAACAAATCTGTACCAAATTTTGGTTAAGCTTGAACATTCCTCTGCGGAAACTATTTGGATGATTCAGAAGGCTATGGCTATGAGCAACTGGTGATTGGCGGCTTCATCACGACAATGTGCCTGCTTATGCATCAGGTCTCGTGTAGTATTTTTGTGAAACATCAAATTACCCAGGTGACTCAGCCCCCCTACAGCCCAGATTTGATGCACTACAACTTCTGGCTTTTCCAGAAAACCAAAATCATATTTGAAAAGGAAGAGATTTCAGACTGTTGATGAGATTCAGGAAAATTGGAAGAACTATGTGAGGTCCTAAGGTGCCTACATTGAAGGGGACTGAGGTGTCATTGTCTTATGTACAGTGTTTCTAGTATCTTGTATCTTCTTCAATAAATGTCTCTATTTTTCATATTATATGCCTGGATACCTTCTGGATGGACCATATATCTATCTTTTTAAAATTATTTTTCTTAATTAATTATAGTCTGTCAATTACATTTTTTTATAGCAATGGAGAAAATTCTGATTGGTTGATCAATATTTTGTGATTTTGATAATTTTGGATCAGTTCATTGACCTATCATAACTTGAAGAACTAAAAAAATAAAGAAATAAAAAGTTTTATCTTCTGTGCAATATGTGGGCAGATCCTGAAACCTAGATGACTTAGCAGGGTAGAATTGCTGCATGAACTTAGCATAAAACACCTGCCAGTTTTTTCTAATATTCTAAAACCATTAAACTTTTTATTCATATTATTAAAAAAACATTCACCATCTGTTTTAGTCTCTTTTGGTTACAGATATTAAAAACTGAGTTGGATAAAGAAGCAAAGCAAACAACAACAACAAAAAAACAACTAAGGAAAAGTGAAGTGTATGTGATTCACTTCCTCTTTTTACAAACTGGCTTTTTCTGCTTCAATATGTACTTGGTGGGACATGGCCCACCCATAATTCCCAAGTTTGCATCACCTCAATTAAAACTCAGTGTATAATAAACTTAGATATCTCATCCACCTTTCCAACAGGAGATTATAGAATTTGACTGTCCCACTTTAGATTCAGTGTCTATAACCTGGACCAAACAGCTATGGCTAAACAGGGATCTCCAAAATATGAACAAAGTTGTTGTAAGAGGATGACAAAAGAAAATTTCTTGTGAGATGCTGGGTATAATTCCTCTTCTGTGACCACAATAGTATAAAGTTAGAAAGTATGGATGGAACTGGAGAGCATTATGCTAAGTGAAATAAGCCAGGCGGTGAGAGAAAAATACCATATGATATCACCATTAACAGGAACCTGATCAACAAAATGAACAAGCAAGCAAAAGATAGCCAAAGACATTGAAATTGAGAACAGGTTTACAGTGAACAGAGGGAAGAGGGAAGGGGATAATGGAGGAAAAGGGTGAAGGGTTTGCAGGAACAATTATAAAGGACATATGGACAATAACAAGGGGGGTGGAAACAGGGGAGAGAGGTGGAGAGGGCTGAGGTGATGGTGAGGGGTGGGGGAAAAGGCAGAAAACTGTACTTGAACAACAATAAAATAAATAAATAAAAAGAAATCAATTACATGAAAAAAACACAAATATATGGGGGCTAGCTAACATGTTACAAACAATGAATGGGTTAACAATGAGATCATGGAAACATCAAAGGATACACTGAGACAAATTAAAATGAAAACATAACAGCCAAAATCTGTGGGAAACAGCAAAAACAGTCCTCAGAGACAAATTTACAGCATTTCAGGCCTACCTCAAGAAACAAGACATATCTCAAATAAACAATCTAATCTTACAACTATAAGAACCAGTTTTAAAAAGCCCAAAGAAAGTAGAAGGAAAGATATCATAAAGATCAGAATAGAAATAAATAAAAGCGTGTAAAAAATACACAAGATCAATAAAACCAAGAGCTAGTTCTTTGAATAAACAAAATTGATAAACATTTAACCATACTCCTAAAAAAAAGAGAGATGGCTCAAATAAATCAGAAATGAAAGAAAAGTAACAACTGACACCACATTAATGCAAAAGATTATAGGAAAATATGAACAACTACATGCCAACAAGTTGAACAATCTGGCCAAAATGGATAAATTCTTAGAAACATACAATTCTTTCAAAACTGAATCAGGAAAAATCAAAAAATCTGTACAGACTGATTACAACTAATGAAATAAAAACAGTAATAAAAAACTATCAGCAAACTAAAGTCTTGGACTAGATAGTTTCACAGGTGAATTTTACTAGGCATTCAAAAAAGAACATCTATCCTTCTCAAACTATTCCAAAAAATTCAAAAAGAGGAAAGACTCCTAAGCTCATTATATGAGGCTAGCATTATCTTAATTTCTAAACCAGATAAAGACACTAAAAAGAAAAAAATATTTAATATCCCTGGTGAAGATAGATGCAAAAATCTGCAGCATTATATTAGCAAACCAAATTCAGCAATACATTAAAAAGAACACACACTTTGATCAAGGGGATTTATTATGGGTATGCAAAGTAGGTATAATACCCTGAAATCAATAAATGTGATTCACCACATTAACAAAATGAAGGATAAAAATCATATGATCACATCAATAGATTCAGAAAAAAGCATTTGATGAAATCCAGCACTCATTTATGATAAAAACTCAGCAAAGTGGGAATAGAGGGAACATATCTCAATATAGTAAAGACTATATATGACAAACCTACCTGCAACATAATAGGATGGGGGAAAACTAATTGCATTTCCCTTAACATTGGGAACAAGACATGGATGTCTGCTTTTACCACTCTTAATTCAATACAGTATTGGAAGTCCTAGCCACCGCAATCAGACAAGAAGATGAAGTAAATGACATCCAAATTGGAAAAGAAGAAGTAAAACTGTCCTTGTTTACAGATGACATAATATGTTATATGAAGAACCCTAATGATTACACCAAAAATTACTAGAACTGATAAATGAATTCAGTAAAGTAGCAGAATACAGAATAAATATTCAGAAATCAGTTGCATTTTTACAAACCAATAATGAACTATCAGAAAGGGAATCTGAGAAAACAATGTTATTTACTATTGCATTAAACTACATAAAATACCTAGGAAAAATTTAAATGAGGAAGGTAAAAGACCTGTATTCAAAACATTATAAGATACTAAAAAAAAATGGAAGAAGATACACATAAATGGAAGCATATATCATGTTCATGGGTAGAGAAAATTAACCTTATTAAAATGTCTATATAACCCAAAACAGCCTACAAACTCATTGTAATTTTTATCAAGATACCAATGGTGTATTTTATAGAACTAGAACTAATAATTCAAAAATTTCTAAAGACTACAAAAAGCCCCAAATAGTCTCAACAATCTTGAGAAAGAAGAACAAACTATTGTGTGAACTGATATATTATATTAAAGGGCCATAGTATTCAAAGCCACATAGTACTGGCATAAAATCAGACCTATATTTCAATGGAACAGAATACAGAGCCCAGAAATAAACCCACTCCTCAATCAGTATTTAACAAAAGAAGCACAAACATGCATGGGAGTAAAAACAGGTAATTAAATAAATGGTGTTGAAAAATTAGATACATGCAAGCAAGTGAAAATAGATCACCTTCTTACCATATACAAGAAAAAAAACTAAAATAGGTTAAAGGCTAAAATGTCATACTTGAATCCATAAAAATCCTAAAAGAAAATATAGAAAGTAAAATCTCTGATATGTCTCACCAATATACTTTTCTGCTATATCTCCTCAAGCAAGGGGAACAAAAGACAAAATAAACAAATGGGATACATCAAACTGAAAAGTTTTTCCACAGCAAAGGAAACAACAATAAATGAACAAAAATAAACTACTTAATGGGAGAACACATTTGCCAATGATACATCTGATAAGGGGTTAATATCTGAAATTTATAAAGAACTCATAATACTCAACACCAGAAAAAGAAACAATACAATAAAAAAAAAATAGGCAGAGGACCTGAATAGACACTTCTTCAAAGAGGACATACAGATGGACTTCATGCATATAAAAAGATGTTCAATGTCACTAATCATCAGAGAACAGACTGATGTGGATAGAGGGGCCTAGGTGGAAAAGCTGAAGGAGTTAAGAAGTACAAATTGGTAGTCATGGTGATGTAAAATACTGCATGAGGTATAGTCGATAATATTGGAGTAACACTGTATGGTGCCAAGTAAGCACTGGAAATATCAAGGGGAAGACTTTGTAAAGTACGTGATTACCTAACCACCATGCTGTACACCTGAAACTAATACAGAATAATATTAAATGTAAACTGTATTTGAAAAATAAAATTTTAAAAAATAGTAGTCAAAAAATACATTTTTTTAAATTCAAAGGATGGCATGTATCTTCTAAGTAAATTCCCCATATACTAGTCTTTGAGATGAGTTTCTTGTGATCCATTCATTTTCCTGATGTGGCAGGTACACTTACTGGTTACAATTCTGGAAATTTGTCAATGAAAATTTAATTTCACTGGCAAAAAAGCACTCTGATTTTTTCCCTGGTGAACTCTAATTTTTTTCCTTGAACTCCATCACTCTGTTTGACAATATTAATGATTCCATCAAAAGTCATGATGGAATAGACATCTGAGCTTTCTCTGAAACATTGTCCCCAAACTCTTTCATCATGCAATTAAGAGCAGAGCTGGTAGGATTGTCCAGTATCCTGAATAAATGCAGATCACTCTACTCCTCTCTTTGTGCATGAGTTTTGTTTTTCATACTGGAGTTATTTGGATAGCCATGATGTTGCAACTGAGAAACGAGAGCAAATCAGAAGGTGTTTTGCCCTAACATATGGTAAGATAGCACAACTTCAGAAAGAACCTACATTGTACAAGGCAGAGAGTCACTACGGGAGGCAGCACACAAATTCTTGTCTGGATGGTTACATGATCTAAAAGTGAGAGAATTAGCATTGATGTAAGAAAACAAAATCGTAAGTAAATCATGAAGAGGGAGAAGAATGGATGAGGTTCTATTCTCTTGTGCAGTGAACAGAGGCAGAACTCAGGTCCATTTTTATTTGGTGCCTGGCTTGTGGCACAGGGGTGCTGGTGGCTTTGAGGATGGGAAGGAGGTCTTGTCTCCAATGACAAAGCCCCTTCTGCAAATTTGGGCCTGAGAAGGGATCACTTTCCTGCTCTGAATCAGATGACTGATCAGTTTCATATTCTACACACATTTCTGGTGGATCAGTGCCTGCACATTTCTGCCCAGCTACCTCAAGTTCCCCTCTGCAGCTGCTGTGGCACTGGTGCCCTCCCCTTTTCACAGTGCAGCAGACTTGATCCGTTCACTCTCCTATTCACTTAGCTCTTGAATTCTGTCATGTTGATAACAGCTAAGTCTCAAGCAAACAAGTTAAATGCAGTATTTGTCTGGAGTGTCTATTGTTTTTAATTAGAGCATTCTCAGCAGTGTGGCAGTCCTGTGGCACTAAGAATTAGGCCCTTTGCCACGTGCTGTATTATGTTGTTGGTGACTAACAGCCTCTGGTATATTATTTTTCTGTCATCTTCTTTGTATTTTTAATGCACAGGAATCAAACCACACTATATTTTTTACATATTTTTACAATTATTTTTAACAGAAAAGAAAAAAAGCACATGCACCACAATGCGTCCATCCTCCAACTTCAACAATTACCAACATTCTGATGCTCTATTATTAATTTCTGAATGTATCTTGTTTTTATGTCTTGAAATTATAAATACAAACATGTTGTGAAGAAATATGCTTGAAGTATATTCTCTATTTAGATCTCATCTCCTTGACACAGATATTCAGAAGAAAAATTTCTGAGTGTAGCCTAATTCATCTCTATGTACTCATGTATCTGTGGGTTAAGCAAGAGACAATTGGATCTGTTTACACTCATGTTTTACCCACTAAGGACAAGCCTCACTCTTGTTGTATACTTTATAGATGAGGGATGACCCAAAGTGAGCTCCAAAGCTCAGGGTTAAGGTCTGCTTTTCATTGTGGGCAACTCGTTGAGGCCCACCTTATGAGTGTCACAGAGGCTGTTGCTGTGATTGCAGAAAAACATGAGGAACATAGTTCAGATCATGGTCCAAGTTGCAAATAAGGTGTTTGTGCATTTTAATCAAAGAACAGTTTGAATGCAGGCATTTTTTTCTTCTTCCCCCAAGCCCTTCTTGACAACACAACAAATGATAATCTAAAATCAAACATGACACTCTACCTGCAGGACCCAACACTGACAGATGGAGCTGTGTTTAAATAACTTCATGTTGCCAATTCCAATAAAACCCCATGTCTGATGGGAAAAGCAAAAATGCTCAGAATGTGAAAGGGGGTCAGGTAATCATACTGGTGATGGAAATCATCTGACCCATCAGCTCACAAGGCAACTTTGCCTCTGAGGTTGACTAGAACAGCCAGAGGTGTGGCTGGTGTCCAGCTCAACAAGAGCCAGTGATATGAGGTTTGAAGAAGCTAAGGGCTTTATTTAGCTCAGATGGGGCTGAGGGAAACCTGCCAGATTTTTGATCTGTGTTGGGCTGGAGGGTGTGCAACAGCTGCTTTTGTTACCTAAAAATGAGGTATCCTGGAGCTATGGGACTGCTCTAAGCTTAATCATTTTTAGGTTTTGTCAAATAAAGGCACTCAGATGACATCCTGGTGAATAAAGTCTCAGAAGGCTCCAAAAAGAAAGACAACCTTTACCTTAAATTTTTGTACTTAGGTTCAGTGGGGCTTCAGTCATGTATCAAGTTGAAAGACCTACAAAATACTTTGTGAAAAGAAAAACTCCTTATGTTTGCTACATGATTTGAATTGGTTTCAGCACCATCTGGAGAGAATGTTAAATTTGGTCTCTTTGATCAGATGCAGCAAAGAGCCTTACTTCACTGTTTGTGGCCTTTTTAAGCCTCATCTTCCAGGAACTGGTCATATATGTTCCATAGCACTCACAGCCATCGGGAGTTCTTGGTGGAGATAGCCTCTGAGCTCCAGTGGTCTGGAAGTGGCGACATCCTAATGTTCTTCAGTTGTTCAGTAGAGTCATCCAGTAACACTGTCACAATCTTCAAACCCCACTGACACATTGAATCCACCAGCATTGATTGGTGAATATTATTGCCAAGCTCTGTGGGAATCACTAAGATTGCAAAGATAAATAAAAGTCACTAAACTTAAGGAGTTCATAGGAGGTGTAGGAGATAGGCTTTATTCATTCTTTCATTCATTCATTCATTATTTATAATCCTAACCTGAGGATATTTTTATTGATTTTTAGAGAGAGAAAGGAAGGGAGATAGAGAGAGAAACATTTATGTGAGAGAAAAACATTGATTGGTTTTCTCCCATAAGTGCCTTGATTGGGGATCAAATGTGCAACCTAGGTATGATCAAACCTGCAAACTTTTGGTATACAGGATGATGCTTCAACCAACTAAGCCACCCAGCCAGGGCAAGGAGATAGACTTGAAATACATCATTATAAAGTAATGTGCAGTAAGTAGGACAAGTTGAGTGACCACTTGTAGATCTCATAAGAAGGGTTATGAGGACATTGTGACTCATTCCACTTGGGCTGATTTGTGGGATTTGCACAGGAGGTCCTGGGGAGAGTCACTGACTGGTCTTTAAGAAAAAAAAAAATCAACAAATAGCTGTTATTTATGGAGCACCCAAAATGTATTGGGTACTAAATCACACAGTTTATTAATTCAACTAAATTATTACAACAATAGCATGTATTAGCTATTATAATCTCAATGTACATATAAGAAAACGGAGAGAGGTACTGAGCTGAAACATATACAACTATAAAGAGTCACAGTACAGATGTAAATGCAATTTTACTGACTTTATAGCCCGTGCTCCATGCTCAGCACTATACTGCTTTGAAACAAAGGTAAGTGGCGGAGGTGTGCACCAAGGCAGAGAGGTAAAGTTATTGTCACCAACTTTTCCCATCTGTTTCTTTGCCTCTTCATTTCAAGCCATACTCAGTATCCTGACATTTTTCTCTGCCTTCTCAGTCACTTGATTATGGCACACTAATTCTGTTTCTTTCTTCTACTCCTTCAAAACATATTGTCTCATCAATTACCTTGCAGTTAACCTTGAGACCAAAATGGATAACAATGGTCCTTCGGACTGGAGGTGCATATGTCTCACGAGTCACATGCACTCACTAGTGCCTCAATTTTTACAAGTGTCTGGCAGTCCAAAACTAACCCAGCCGACTCCTGAGGCATTGTATTTTGTTCCTAACTGGTATTAAGTAGTTCACTGTCAATATGAATCTCACAGAGAAATTTTCATGTGGGTTCTGATTCTGTAGGTGAAAGCTGGGTCAAAAGTTTGCACTTCTCCCAGAAACACTGTTGATACTTTGACCACACTGAAAGGCAAGGCTAAAGACTAATTGTGCTCAGGGTACTTATCAGAGAGTAATCTCTGACTCGTGGCTATTCAACCACCTTCCAGGATCTAGAGAAATGAATGAATTATGTATCCTTGGGGAATTCCTCAGTACTGTGTATTTCAGCTGAGCTTTGGAGGGGCTTTCCAAACCACTAAACAATACTTCAGCATATATTAATACAATTTCTCATTTAACCCTCATAGTGGAATTCAAATGATTTAAGCACCTTGTTAACAGTCACTCAGTTCTTAAACAATGAAACCAAACTTAGATCCAAAGTTGTTGTAATTGGTTCTATTATTTCTTATATCATTTCATTTTCTTACTAGTACTCTTTTTTCATTACTTTCCTTAGTTACTTTAAATATATTTGTATTACTACATTGCATAGACTCCTTATGCTATCTAAAATACATTGTTCTTAAAATCTTAGTAACTATCCTTCTAAAATTTTCCCTCCTAAGCCTATGCTTAGCATTAATTATGGTAATTAAAATAATGGAATATAATTCCATGTATATGTTTTGTAATTGCCTTTTTATCCATTTAGCCATGTGATTTAATTTCCAGACTGTTATGCTTAATGAGTATTTGTTTAAATGAGTAGAGATTAATTTATTTGACTTCTCTCTTATTCTTGGGTCTTTATATTACCTTCATGTTTTTGTTTTTTTAATTTAAAATAACATCATAACCAATTAGCATTCTTATATATTTGTGTTTGTGCATACTTTTAATTAATTTATTTTTAATCACTGATATAACATGTTAAAAAATATTTTTGTAAAATCTTTAATGGAAGTAGGTAAGGGGAAATCCCCTTTGGTTCCTAGCTGAATCCAATTTTTGACCTGAGGGTCCTCTTAGTCAGGTGTTTTTCCTTCAAGATCTTTTTCCTTTGGTGCACAGAAATACACAGTGAATGGCTCTAGGACTTCTTTATATGAAGGAGACCACTCATCATATGAATTTTAAAGTTATGTTATTCATAGGAAATATTTTCTAAAAGAGACATTGCTTGGTAAGAATGCAAGAGCAAACTTTTAATCCCACCCTGCTATCCCTGTTCATTTTCTTTTGTTCATCTTTGTCAGGTTGATAAGTAGCAAATAGTGTTTAAATAGTAATAGTACTACTACTACTACTACTTAATAGTTCATAGTACAATAGTGCTTTAAAACTTATTGTAATTCTAGGAATATACACAAATACATTTTTTTAATGTCTTTGAAACTTTGCTCCTCTTTTTGAAGTTCTCTTTGTCCACTGTTTCCTACAGTCCTTATCCCTTTCATCACCTTTCAGGGGTAACCACATTTAATACTTTGCATGTATTATTTTAGAACTTTTCCTAAGCATGTATGAGTATATACATACAGGTAAGCATACACACACCCAGACAGTATAATGTTGTGTGTGCATGTGTGTGTGTAAAATAATTGATATAATCTATAAATTGGCTTTTGAAATAAACTTTATTTCTTAGAGAACAGTAAATATAAATATAGGTCAGGGTTTCTCAAAATTGTCACTATTGACATTTGGGCCAGATAATTCTTTGTTATAGGGGAACTGTCCTGTGCTTTGTAGGATGTTTAGCTGCATTCCTGGCCTCTACCCACTAGATGATATTAGCACCTCCCAATCCATCCCACAATTGTTAAAATCAATACTCTCCACACATATTGCCAAATGCCCCCTAGGGAAAAAATTGTTTCTGGTTAAGAACCAATGATATAAATATACGTAATTCCTTTCTTGTAAAGCATTACATTTCAAATCATTTAACATTTTTTTACAACATTGTAATAAGCATTCTCTTAGAAGAGAACAATTCTCTTTAGAGATTATGTGGCATAATGGGAAAGAACAGTTTCTGGAGTCAGATTATCTGGGTTCAAACCCCAGATCCTAAATTTGTAAAATGGGGATACAAATAGAAAGTAATGAAGACAAAAGACATGTAAACATGCAAAGCCCTTAGAAGAGTGGAAGCAATTTATTGATAAATGATACCTATTAGTACATACCACCATATGCACATGTGGAAATGTTTCTCAAAGGTAGAGACTGAGCAATTACATAGATGGTTGTATAAGAGAAACATGTTTTTAATTTGAAGAGATGTTGCAAAACCTCCTCCTTGAGAAGTATACTAATTTATGCTATCATCAATAATGTTTTATGGCATTAGTTCCTCACGTACTCACCAGCATTTTTATATCATATGCAAATAATTTTTTAATCTGATGGAGGAGAAATAGTATTTCATTTTAATTATAATTTGCATATCTTTAATTAGTAGTGAGTTTGAGCAAGTTTTTATATACAGGATGCAGCACAAGTAACACCTCTTTTTATTACAAAATCTTTTATTACAAAATCATAAGCATGTAATTCTGTAATATAAATAAAATCACACTCTATCAAACCATATGATATTTTAGGTAAAATGTTCAAATTAAAACTAAATTATTATATCCATTTTATTACCCTACCAACCACACTCAAGCAGGACTTGCTTCTGCCAGATCCTGTATTTATTGGCCATTTTTTTGTGAATTGTTTGCTCATATCTTTCACTATTTTTTATTTTTTAATTTATTTTTTCTTATTGATATGTGGTAGCTCTTCAACTATTTTGCTTAATAACCATGAATTACATGTTACAAATATTTTTCTCAGCCTGACCTGTGACTTTCAACTTTGTTTATGGTAATTACTAGAATATAAAAATTTAAAATTTCAATGCAGTCAAATTTATTAATGTTTTTATTTTTCCTTTTGCTTTTTAGGATCCTGTTTGAAAGAAGGCAGGTTATGAACAAACTGCTGGTTGATTGGAGGCTATATATTTTACCAGTCCAGAGAAAATTTGAAGCAGAAATAGTAAGATAAAAAAATAAGCTGAAATTCTACTCAGCAGAGAGAAAGAAGAAGCTCCTACCTTTTACAACATGGAACTGGAAGCATTATGCTAAGTGAAATAAGCCAGGCGGTGAGGGACAAATACCA
>CM052541.1:84593030-84615994 GCA_028533065.1 Trachops cirrhosus
AAAGAATGGAAAGAAGATAAGACTCTTGCTGGGAAGGAAAACTTGTGAGTTGGATCTAGAACACAGTGAGGTTGTGAGAGGTCAGTTTCTGAGGTAGGGTGAGAGTAAGAGTAGTAAATAGGTGTAGTGTGTGAGAGAATAAAGTTAACCACTATAGTAATAGAATTCAGGAATCTGAGAAGTGGGCTAAGGTCTGGGAGGGATGTTGGTAGTATTTACAATTGTATGGAATAGCTATTATTTACAGTAATATTAGAGCAACAATCATATGACAGTATCTACTAGATCTAGATAATAAGAATAGGAAGTATGGAGCCTTAAGAAGTGTACTAATATAACCCAAATGAAAGACAGTTAATTAGCTATACACTATGAATGAGATAACAGGGGAAATCTATTAAATGATACATTATAACTAGTCAAGCAAAGAAGACTATACCGAAAGAAGAGGAATAATAAAATACTATTTGAATAAAAAGTGTAAGGAAAGTGAAATAACAATACAGATATGTTATTACGTGCAGGTTCAAAAAAAATTTAAAAAATGAAGGCAATAAGCAGGAGATGGAATGAAGAGATAAATTTGGAAAGAAAGAGAGAAGGATCAACATTAGAAAGAAATAGAAACATAAGGAATTGAATGAAATAACAATAAGAATTAAAAGATGAAAAGTTACTTAATAAAAAAAAATTAAGCAAGAAAAAGAAAAAACAAAACAAAAAAACAAAAAGAAAAGAAAAAAAAAAACCTTTGTTGGTTTCAAACTGGCCAAACAAGTTTTCCTGGTTTTGCTGGCTGCAGCAGACTTAGGGGCAAATGCCATGGCTTTGTTCCCCTTCCTTTTCAGAGCTCTGTTAGCCTCTGGCTCACTGTCCCCAGGTCCAGCCTCATGGGCCCAATGCCCAAGGCACCAATCTGTGAACTCCCAAGCACTCCCTGCGGAGCCCACCGCGGAGCGCCCGCAGGGGTGCCTCCCTTCCAGGTTCACGGGTGTGTACTCTGTGGATTCTGAGGGGCTCGAACTTCCCCCGAATTCCCGGCCTGAGCACCGAGGATCCCATAGCATGCCTGCGCTTTTTCTGCGCTCACAGCTGTAGTCACCAAGTCATTTACCCCAAAAATCACTCTCTGGGTTGGGGCGCCCACACAAGGTCTGGCCGTCTTTGGCTCCACTGGCTGGGCTGTGATCTCCCCCAAAGCCACTCCAAGGTCCCCCGGATCAGTGCTGCTCAGTCCTTGTTTGGCTAGGGAGGGAGAGGATGACCCAGCTCCCCCACCCCGAGAGCCCTGCGGCAGCTCCCGGAGCTCTGGGGCTGGGGCTGCGACCTCCCTGCTCCTCACGCAGATCACTGGGCTGTTATTATCCTGCAGTAGTCTCCTTACTGTCTGGTCTTTCAATGTCCGCTACAATTTTGATTTCCTGTTTTCATGTGTGCTGTGATGTCCTCTGTAGTATGGCTAAGTTTTCCTGCCATTTGAAGAGGGAGGTGTCGTGTGCTCCCTCCTACCACGCCGCCATCTTCCTTCTCTCCTCATGACTATTTTGTAACAACCAATTTGAACTTTTTAATCCCTTCACCTTTTTCACCCTTCCCCCACTCCCCTCCTGTCTGGCAACAATCAAAATGTTCTATGTATCTATGAGTCTGTTTCTCTTAATGCTTGCGTGTTTATTTTATTTTTTAGATTCAGTTATTGATATATATGTATTTATTGCCATTTTATTATTCATATTTTTGATCACCAAAGCTGGGCACTCAAGGTGTGCCCTTTCCTCTTATAGTTCGCATATTAATAGGAACAATTTATCCCCAGGCCAATTAGCTGCAAGGACTGGCAGTGACCACCAATCACTACCTCCAACCACTGTGCAGCATTAGCTGTGCAGGGGCCCACCCCACACAGAAAGACTTATTTCAGTGGGGTTTTTGTATCTTCTGAGTTTTCCCCTTGAGTGTGTTACTTGTGGAGGTGGTTGGGTTACTTGTGGAGGCCATGCCTTGGTGTAGCTTAAAGCTGTCCACTAGGTGCCCTAATTCTGGGGCCTCCAGAAGGTGGAGGCCAAGGTCAGCTGCCACCTGTGTTCTTCCCAGGACTACAAAAGCACGAGCTACAAAGCAATCTGCAGATAACTGCTAATTATGCTGGGGTTGGAGGTACCCAAGTGAGGCCATGCTATGAATTAAGGCTAAATAATGTTAGTGCTGGGGTTAGAACTACTTAGAGAGAGGTTTTGTGCATACTGAGGCCAGATGTAGCTTGTTCAAGAGATTTTAGGAAAATCTGAAGCATGAGCCAAGAGAGACCATTTCTATAGAAAAGCCACTGGAAACACCTTGGGTCGGTCTGAAAGTTAGGTGGGGCAGGCTGACAAGGAATCACTAGGAAGGAGAAAACAGTGTGAACCAGTTTGATGGAAACTCAGATGTGTCACCTGCCTGCTGGCTCTGTTGGCGGAGGGCTCATCAAAGGAACAAAGACCTCTGCCAGCACTTCTGTCTGAGAGAAAGCTGCCCCCCGTCAGCTCTCGCCCTGATGCCAGACAATTCAGTTTCTCATGGTATGTCTCTGATGCCTTTCAAATTGCTGCCCCAGGGCTGGAACTCAGAGAAAGTAAGTCTGAGTAAATTCATGTGTGGGCCCCTTTAAGGGGAATGCCTGGGACTCCAAAAGACTCCCATTTCTCTTAGCATCAATCCCTGATGGTTTTTACTGTCAGAAGTTATGGATACTTCTCTTCCCAGTACTGGAAACTTGGGATGAGGTACATGGTGTGGGGCCTGGACCCATCGCTCCTCAGGGTGGAGGACCTCTACAGCTGAGATATCCCTCCCAATTTTTATCCAGCACATGTGGGGATGTGAGCAGCCCGCTCTGCATCTCCACCCCTCCTACCAGTCTTGATGTGACTTCTTTAATTCGCTGGTGGGAGGACTTCCATTCAACTAGATTTCAGGTGGTTCTGAATGGTGGTTGTTCGGTAGTTGCAATTTTGATAAAACTTGATGATTTTTAAATCAATCGTTTGTTTGCTGGTTTACATAAGTAAGAGGCATAGCAGTAGCTGAATCCCTCAAGTTTTAGAATGTTGCCTGCTCTACAACATTGAAAGACAGTCCACCTTAATTAGCACATTGCAGAGATCCCACTCTAATGCTTGAAATTTTTTAAAAAAGGGCTAAACATCTGCAACTTTATTTCAAAAGTTGGAGATAGTAAAATATAGAATGTTTGGAAGAAATTTTCCAAAATACACACAATGAATAGTTAAATACTGCATGTATACTATAATCTGATACCTCCACATACATTACTTCACATAATTCTCAAATGAGATTTTCTATACAGAAATTATTTTTCTTAATTTCAGAGATGATTAAGTGAGGCTTATAGTTAAACATGATTTTGCAATGGTTATTTAGTCAGTAAGTACTTTATTGGATATTCAGATATACAAAATAGTCAACCCTCTGCTTAATTCTCAAGTAATTGAGAGCAGATACCAGACACAGATGAGGATTTGCATCAACTATACTGTGCTGAATGAGATGCCTCGCTCCTCCTTCTACATTCCTAATCTAGGATCTTGGGATCTGCTAGGAGAAAACTGGGTTTACAGAACTGAATCTGAACCAATTTACCTAGCCACCTGCAGGGAGACTTGCAGCCTGATTCCTACCCCACTGAAAAGGCAGGTTAGAGAGATCTGGAAAGTGGAAGGCCTCAGTAGTCTACCAAGAGCGTGCTTACTACACACAAGGAGGAGCAGAGAAAGACTCAGCTGGCTAATGTGAGTAGAAATAAAATAGGCAAAAGTTGGGGCTACCCAACTCCACCAATTATATGTCAGCTGAGAAAAAAACACAGAATGGAGAGAATTGGGAATGTTTCTCCACTGTTATGTTCTCCTGGAGACATGGAAATCTTCATAAAAACAGGAGAAATGGGTATACAATGTCTTAGCAACTTTGTAAGAAAGAGCTGCTGTTTCCAAAGTCAGTGAGCTGTCCACTACCCTCTGCCTGCCTCCCATGCCAGTCAGCAGAGGAGAAGAAACTAGAACGTTTATTCTTCCTTTAATTTCCTATCTTTTCACTGATTAAAAATGGGTAGCCTAAGGACAGGAAGCCCCACTTCCAGGGAGAGTTTGGCTGGCTCTCTCGTTTGATTCCACACTATTCACACCAGCACCCTGACGATGGTGAATAGGGAGCAGCCCTCTTCTGCGTTTTTCAGTTTGGGAAGGGAGCTGGGCACTCACAGTCTATGTGCCCCTTCTTCAAAAGGTCAACAAATTACTGTTTTTCCCTCTCTTCCTATTTCTAGAGCATTCATACTAGATCTCTCTTCTGATTCTACCCCAACTTAAAAAAAAAAAGATACAAAAACCACTAGCTTCTTTCAAATTTGCTTAAATTTCTTTTCTTTTCTTTAGTCTATTAATTGTTTTCATGAATTTCCTATTCATGCCATTGAATGTCTTCCTTTATCATTTTGAATAAAGTTCAGTTTTCTTAATAAACCATCTACATAGTATGTTCTATTTACAAGGTCTTTTAAATCAAGAACTCTCTAATAACTCTGGGAAGTGGTAAGGTGGCTTAAATCTACCTTCATGGACCCTCCCTTTCTACTTCTTGCACAAATCTCCTCTGTCTCCCACCCCCCTTCACCATTATTTGCCTGTCAGTCTATTTCTTCCAATGCATCTTCTTTAGCTTTGCAGACACATCTTCATAGACATCTGCTCTGGGGTCAACTGTGTGGAACTGTAATTTCCCCAAGCCTCACCACCCTCTGGGTACATATGTTTGAATACTGATATTAATACCTATTTTTTCTAGCTCATTTCCCCAAACTACTGATATATAAACCCCAACTCCCTGAAAATTGCCTTCTAAGAATTTTCAGAATCTCCAGAGGCATGTGTGACGTATGCTGACCTTTCCTGGGTTCTCTGCCACTCCAGTGGCCATGCCACTTCTTCCTGCTGCTCTGCTGGGTCTATTTTCTCTGCCACTGCTCCTTATGGGGAGTATTTTCCTGAAATGGGTTACTACCACAGCACACACTGTCACCACCTTGGGCTTCTCCTCTGCATAACAAGTGTCTTGTTGATTCCCGGGCTCAGCATTTCTTGGTTGTTGTCACCTCTGCACACTCCAGAAATCAAATCTGCTCTGTGGTCTATGGCAGGATGACAGAGGAAGATGCCCGATTCTTTGTTCTGGATTCAGATAAAGGTGTCCTGATGGACAGTTGCTGGGGTGTTGCATTCATCTGCTTGGCTGCCATAACCAAGTACCACAGACTGGCTGGTTTAAATAACTGAAATTTATTTTCTTGCAGTTTTGGAGGCTGAAAGTCCAAGATCAAGTTATTGGCATAATTGGTTTCTTCAGAGGCTCCTCTCTTTGGCTTGTATATGGCCACCTTTTTCACTTGTGCCCTCCCCAAGTCATTCCTTTGTGCACATACACCTGGGTATCTCTCTGTGTCCTGATGTCTTCTTCTTATAGGTGTAAAAGAGAACACATAGGCCCAGAAGGGTTTCATTCATGCTAAATGCCCATATTACACACTTGTATTTAATGTCTGATCTAATTGTAGTTTCAGCTTCTCCTAGAAACAAAAAACCAATAAAATTTTTTGGTTAAACACCATTAAGGTAATCTGTCACATGGACCTTCTCCATCCCCATAGAAAAACAGCCAATCTACATAATAAAAACTGTTTCCTTTATCCTAAAGAAAAGATGTCCCTACCCTCAAATAAGTCCTTTAAAAAAAAACAACAAGAAGTTATAGCTTCCTTGCTCTACCCTGATTCTACAAAAGCCTTTTATTTTGTATAACCCCTTGGAGCACTTTTCTAGTTGCTGGGTGGGATGCTGCCCAATTCATGACTCTCTAAAGCCAAATTGATCTTAAAATTTACTCAGTTCAATTTTGTTTTTAACATAGGACACCATTTAGCCTGCATAGGGACCACCTTAAAAATCTTGTTTTAACTTAAATCATTTCTTTGAAGACCCTATGTCCAAATATAGTCACATAAGAAAGTGCTGGCATTGTGGCTTCAATGTATGAATTTGGGGGGAATATAACTCAGCCCGTAACAGGTACCAACACAATAGATCATAGACAAAATGTTCTTTTACTTTCTCTCTCCCTCTCTGTGGTATAGATATACAGCTTGAAAACTAGTACCTGGTAAACCCTTCATCACATCACAGAATTTCTACACCTTTGAAAGTGAGGCATGTGTGAGTCTTGTGTTGTTCACAGCTCCCTTTTCCTAGAGACCTCACAGGCCTCATCCCAAAAGCTGCACCTGGTGCCAAAGTTCAGCACAGATGCTGGAACCCTCAGCCACAAAGACTTTCTGGACCTAAAATGAATGGCTGGTAAATGTGTTACAAAGCTGATGCTCAGCAAGCTGTTGAAAACGCTGGGCTCTGCACTTAGACTGGCTGAGTGCATCATTGTAACTCTGCCTAACATGGCTGTGTGACCTTGAGAAATCCACTTAACTTTTTCTGCCTTAGTGTTTATCTTCAACTTAGATTTGACATTGATAGTACATACCTTAAAGGGCTGTTGCAGAGATTAAATTTGTCATTACAAATGAAGTGCTTAGAACAGAATAAAGCACAGGTGGCAAACACAAGGCCCAAGGGCCGAATCTGGCCCTCCTCCTTGTTTCTACCTGGCAGCAGCCCCAAACTCTCGCTTAACTGTTAAGAAGTAGTTACATTTATACAGTCCTAGAATTACATTCAGCCTTTTGAAGGCAACCATGAGACTGATGTGGCCCCCGGTGAAAATGAGTTTGACACCCCTGGAATAAAGGGTATAGAAAGTGCAGTAAATTCTAGCTCATATGACTGCCATTTTAGCTCCATGAGGTAGGTGAGAGGAGGATGGAGGCAGAGACTTACCCTACCATATCTCTGTAGTAGGTACTTAGAAATTATATATAGAACAAGTGCATCATTATTATAGCATCTATTTATAACATTTTAATTTTCATCCAGTTCTTTTGAGTTACTCCATTTAGTCTACATGATAAAACTGATGACTAGAGATTTTAAGAAATTTGACCACAGTCTGACACAACTAACATACCAAATAGCTAAGATCTGAATCTCTCCCCTCCCCATACCTCTCTCTTTTCATTACCTTCTCTTCTAAGCAAAGCTGGCAATGCCAAACTCCCTAACCTGCTCATCTACTACCTCAGAACAAAAGGGAAGTATCTCCATTTCCTGGGGATAAATGTATTTTTATCTGATTGTTTTTCACTGTCATTTAACTCCATGTTTTAAGAGATGATTTGGAAGGTGTAGAAGGCCCATTTGGCAGGAAGACCTTGAACATATCTTTGAACAAAGAAATGCAGAGAAAATTCTTCCCATTTGAATAGAAAGATCCAGTCATTCCTTGGATTGGGGGGAGGGCCACACTGTATGCCAGAACCACCACTTTATTCTAAGTGTTAGCACACATTTCCTGGAAATGGGCAGGCAGGAAATATTTTTGGATTTGAGGACGACACCTCAATGTGTGTTGTGACAATACAGCTCTGCTATTGTAGCACAAAAACAAGCACAGACAACACATACATAAAAGGGCAAGTCAGTGTTCCAAGAAAATGTTATTTACAAAAGTGGGCCACACCTAACCTGATTGCCAAACCCTGCTGCTTGTACATTTCTCAGTTTCTCATCACAATCCTACAAATCCAGTGTTTACTGCCATCCGAAGGTGTGGAAATGGACTTAGTGTGGAGCAAGCACAGGGCCTACAAGTTTGGGAAGGGGAGGAAGTGTGAGCACATTAGTCTTGGGAATGCTTTGTTATGTTTCAGCACATCTCATGTCTGAGTTTTCTGTTCTCCATTCCCTCTTCATATCAGCCTGCATATTTGTATAGCTGCTTATGTTACATTCAAGTCCCTTTGATGAAAGCATGATCTGACTGTCACTTTTATGGTGTTTTCCAGCAGCGATGACAGTGGTGTTATTATTTACTGTCACTTGTTAGACTCACAAGTTCAGTACTTAAGGATCTGTTTATAGCTTTCTAGCTACTTTAGGTGAAAACATGTTCAGATTCACAAGATAGGGTGACTGCTCATTGTCACCTTTGAGTTTCTATTTAAGAACATGAACTTTGACCCTGGCTGGTACAGCTTGGTTGGTTGGAGCATCACCCCATACAACAAAACACCACAGGTTTGATTCCCAGTCAGAGTACATATCCAATTTAAGGGTTATATCCCCAGTTGATGAGAAGGCAACTGATCAATTGATGTTTCTTTCTCTCTCTCCCTCTCTCCCCACCCCCTCTCTAAAAAGGGTAAAAATATCTCTGGGTGAGGGGGGGGAACACATGAGCTTTGGAGGGAGAGAGTCCCATTTGATTTTCCATAAAACAAATGATAATACTACTACTTGCTTTGTGGAATTGTTGTGAGGAGTCAATGAAAAGATGCTAGTCAAACACTTAATAGTGTTTGGAATAGTGAATCGCTTATTAAACATAGCAATTGTTATCTGTAAATCTTCTTCCTCTTCTTACATGTTCTCCCCATACTCTTGTCAGTGCTAGACTGGTATGCATCAATTCTCATTTTGAGGTGTTAGCTCAGCTCAAGGTTTCTCAACCTCAGACATTTTGGGCAAGATAATTCTCTGTTGTGGGAACTTGCTTGTACATTTTTTGATATTTAGCAGCAACCCTGGCCTCTACCCACTAGATGGCAGTAGCATGCCCCCAGTTGTGACAGACACGTATGTCTTCAGAAAGCCCAAATGCCTCCTGAGAACTACAGTACCAGCTCCTAGTGAGTGTTTCTGTGGTCTCTGCTTCTTCAAACCTCTGCAGCCAGGTGTGGGCTCCCTGAGCTCTGCTTCAATGCCCACTGATGGGAGCAGGAGGGAGAAACTGACCCAAGCCAAAATATTTACTGTATACTTCTTGAGAGTATGAAATTGAAATTGAGAGCCAGCCATCCTGCTTTAGCAGGACTCTTGCCTCAAGGAGGTAAATACTTGAGGATGACAGGATTGGCTTCTGCTCATGAAACAGAGCAAGCCAGTCTGCAGGAACAGAGCGTGATGCTTGGAGAAGCAGAAAGGAGAGCTGTAGCCAATGCCCTGGGTGAGGTTTCTCATCATTTCCACTTTCAGATTTCAGGCCTTGGGGAGGTCTCAGAATCCTTCTGCTCTAGATTCAGTTAGCTATTCCAGATTCTTACTAAGACATTTCTAACCTTCTCCCTTTGTTGGACTTAAATTCAATTGTGTAAATTCATTTTGCTTGCAAATAAAAGAGTCATAACTAAGACACTGCTGAGAGAGTTGTTGGGGTTTTAGAGGGACAGTAATAGCACCACTTTCCCTCTTCAATTTTGAAACTGTGTCAATGAGGGTCCAGTCAGAAAAAAAAAAAAGAAAAAAGAAACACTCCAGCAGTTTCAACAGAGAGAACATCATAGAACGAATAGATTACAGAAGTGATGGGAGACATGGAAAGTCCAGGGTATGATGAAAGAACCCAGAGATTAATGATACCAAGAAACCATCTCCCTGCAGTCCAATGAGCGAATGGTCTCAATTATTTTCCCTCCCTATGTCCACACTCTTGCTATGACCCTATTCTTTGGTTTGGGCTTGACCATTTGCCTTGCTTTGCCAAATGACATGTGGGTAGAAATAAAATTTTGCCAGTTTTGAGCCTAGATCTTAAGAAGTCTCACAAGAGATCCAGTTTCAAACCTAAGGAGTAATGAGTTTGAGAGCAGTCACCCCCATTTTGGAACAAGAAAAAGGTAGATAAGCTAAAAATCAATTAATTTTCTTGGACCAGTCATAAAACTGATGTTTCAAGGCAAACTGCCACCCCCAAATTCACAGGAACAAGTGTTTCCAGAGAGCCACAGCTGGGATCTGCTCTTTTGGAGCAGAAGCCACCACAACCATAACTGATAAAAACGCTTAAATGATAATTTTGAGGAATTTCTGGGGGCTGAGGGAGACTAGCTTGAAAGCAAGAAACTCCTGGGGGCCACAGTTTTAGGAGGGCCCACATTTTCTGGGATTTACCTCCAAGTACCCCACCAGGTTATCATTGAATACCTAAAAAGTATTCCATTATAACTGAGGTAGCTGGAGAAAAAGAATAGCCATTGTAAAATATGCCTGGAGCATCATAAACAAAGGTCTGCTTTCCAAGAAAAGAGACTTTGTCAGAGTCTTATCCCAGTTGGGGAAATTTATCTTCACACTCTATTTCCTTGCAGCTTTCCTGTCACATCTAACAGGTGGGGGCTGGGGATGGGGGAGAAAATAATCAACAGGTGTCAAGAAAACAGATTAAGAGCACTGCAGCAAAGGAAAGAAGTAGGAAAAAGTGGAAAAGGCTATATATGACTAGAGAAATACTTGTGAAGACCACAGCTCCACAGACTGGAATTTAGTATGACTGTTACACAATGTCCTCCCTTTCCCATACCTTAACACAATGCCAACAATGTTTCAATATAATAAAGTGAATTACAGCTGGAAAACTTCAAGACACAAACTATCTCTGAAAAGAAGTACTTAGGGAAGCCCGAAGTAAAAGAAGAAACAGAGGATGCTAAAACATTTGAAACCCCTGGCACTTATGGTTAAAGCAAATGTTTAATGCAGAATGACTCCTAAACATATTAATATAAATACTCACACTAAAATTTTATTTACCTCAGTTCATAATACTTGTTACATGATACATGTAACATGCCTGACTTGCAAGAAAAATTGTAAGATATGCCTGAAAAATGTCTGATGAGACAAAGCAATTGTTTCTGGACTAAAGGGGTTTGTTTGCCTCTGTGCATCAAACACCAATCAAATGTGCAACCAAAAAAGTAAAAAAATATTTTAAGGTCAGGCACTAAACCTGGAGTCCCAGGTTTAGCCTCCTGATGGCTTCTAGAAGATGTGGTAGACGGGGTGACAGGACTTAGGGTTGTGGTTCTATTTGCTCTAGGGTAGGGGATAGTTGATTGTCTCTTATGGTCCCGCTGTCAGCCATGGCATCACTCTGTCTGCTTTCACAAGGGTGTGGTTAGTGGAGTCATTCTATTTTTCTGGGTCTGGAGCTGAAAACAACTGAGGCCAAGATGTTATTTTTTTTTCTTTTTTTAAAAATTTTTATTGTTGCCACTACTGCAGATGTGCCCATTTCCCCCTGCTTTGCTCCCTCCTCCCAGACCCTGCTGCCCACTTCTCTCTGGCCATCACCACACTGTTCTCTGTGTCCATGGATTATACCTGTGTGTTCTTTGACTATCCCTTCACCTTCTTTCATCCATCCTCCCTCCCCCATCCTCTCTGACAGCTGTCAGTGTGTTTCTTGTTTCCATGCTTCTGTTTCTATTTTGTTCATCAGTTTATTTCACTCATTACACTCCACATATGAGTGAAATCATATGATATTTGTCTTTCTCTGGCTTATTTCATTTAGCATAATAATCTCCAAATCCATCCATGCTGTTCCAAAAGGTAAGATTTCCTCCTTTTTTTATGGCCACTGTATTCCACTGTGTAAGTGTACCACAGTTTTTTTTTTTTTTTTTAGTTTATTCAGTACAGTTTCTATCCTTTATTCCTATTCCAGCCCACCCACCCTCCCCTCCTCCCTCCCCTTTCCAACCCCCCTAGTTTTGTCCATGTGTCCTCTATATTTGTTCCTGTAAACCCTTCCCTTCTCCCCTGAAATTCCCTCCCCTCTCCCCTCTGCTCACTGACAACCTGTCCTCTATTTCAGTGTCTTTTGCTATATTTTACTTGTTTCTTTGTTTTGTTGCCTAGGTTCCTGTTAAAGGCGAGATCATATGGTATTTGTCTTTCACTGCCTGACTTATTTCACTTAGCCTAATGCTTTCCAGCTCCATCCATGCTGTTGCAAAGGGTAGGAGCTCCTTCTTTCTTTCTGCTGCATAGAATTCCATTGTGTAAACGTACCATAGTTTTTTGATCCATTCATTTACTGATGGGCACCTAGGTTGCTTCCAGCACTTAGCTATTGTAAATTGTGCTGCTATGAATATTTGGGTGCATAAGTTCTTTTGGAATGGAGTTAGTAGGGTTCTTAGGATATAGTCCCAACAGTGGAATTGCTGGGTCAAAAGCCAGATTCATTTTTAGATTTCTGAGTAAGTTCCACACTGTTTTCCATAGTGGTCTTACAAGTCTGCAATCCCACCAACAGTGCACTAGGATCCCTTTTTCTCCACAACCTCTCCAGCACTTGTTGTTTGATGTTTTGTTTATGATGGCCATTCTGACCAGTGTGAAGTGGTATCTCATTGTGGTTTTAATTTGCATCTCTCTGATAGCTAGTGATATTGAGCATCTTTTCATGTGTCTCTGGATCCTCTGTATGTCCTCCTTGGCAAAGTGTCTACTCAAGTCCTTTGCCCATTTTCTGATTGGGTTGCTTGTCTTAGAGTGGAGACGTGTAAGTTCTTTATATACTTTGGAGATTAAACCCTTGTCAGAGGTATCATTGGCAAATATGTTTTCCCATACAGTTGGTTCTCTTTTGATTTTAATACTGTTTTCTTTAGCCATGCAGAAGCTTTTTATTTTGATGAGATCCCATTTGTTTATTCTTTCCTTTATGTCCCTTGCTCTAGGGGACGTGTCAGTAAAAAAGTTTCTGCATGCAATATCTCAGATTTTCCTGCCTATATTCTCCTCTAGGACTCTAATTGTGTCACAGTTTATACTTAAGTCTCTTTTATCCACCTTGAATTTATTTTTGTGTATGGTGTAAGTTGATGCTCGAGTTTCATTTGTTTGCATCTAGCTGTCCAGTTCTCCCAACACCATTTGTTGAAGAGGCTATTGTTACTCCATTTTATGTTGCTGCCCCCTTTGTTGTTCTTTAGATCGTCCTTGCTTCTTAATTTGTATTATTATTTTATGTATTATTTTTACACTGTCTTTTCTAACAGATAAATCTTTGCAAACTTGGAATTATAAAGATATTATTTTATATTATATTTTGAGACTTTTATCTTTACCTTTCACATTTAAGTCTACCAGCCAGCAAGAATGCATTTTTTATTATTGTGCAAAGTAAAATATAAGATTTTTTCTATATGGATATGCTATTAAAAAATTGTGTTTGTCTTTTTACTACTCTCCTGTATGGTTACTTTTTCGTAGGTCAAATATCCATGTCGGTTTGGGTTTCCCTCTGAACTCTCTATTTCATTTCATTTCTGTTAGTATTTCTTTACACCAAACCATGTCATTTTAATTACCATATCTTTGTAATAAGACTTTCTATCCAGGACAGTAAGCTTTCCAAATCAATTCTTTTTCAAGGTTGTTTGAGCTCTATTTGACCCATTGAATTTGCATAAGAAATGTTAAAGGAGTCTATCAAATTTTTATAGAAAACATTCAACAGGATTAAAAAAATCTGTATAATTGCATGTAGTAAAATTCAAAGAACTTAAGTGTGTGTCAATACCTTTTGACGGGGACTTCCAGCCAAGATGGAGGCATAGGTAGATGCACTGTGCCTCCTCGCACAAGCAAGATAGGGACAACAACAATATAGAAACAAAATAACAACCAGAACTGAGAGAAAATTGAAGTGTCTGGAAGTTGGTCACCCAAGGGGTTAAAATTAGACAAGTTCAGCCAGACCGGTAGGAGGGGTGGAGGGAAGGGCCCTTGAGGGAGAATAGAGCAACCAGGCAGCACCCAGGACTGCAGTGGGTGGACCCTGAACGCACAAGTGGTGGTGGCTGGCAGGCCCCGGCCAGGGTTTGGCGACCAGCAGACCCAGCGAGGCTGCCATTGAGAAACAAGGCACTGCACCCAACTCAGGGTCTCAGCGCCGGGAAATAGAGCTTTGGGTCACTGAATGAGGAGGAAGGTCCTGCCGGGTGCACAGGCCCACCCACACGGGAATTGGCACCAGAGCGTCCCAGTTGGCTTGCAGAAAGCAGCAGAGGGGTCTGGGGTCCTACAGAGAGCGGAGCAAGCGCCATTGTTCCTTCTTGAACCCCGCCCCCACATACAGTGTCACAACCCAGCAACTGGGGTGCCCCGCCCCTCACTACCGGTGCTCGAACAAGACCAAATAAACAGCAAAGAGATGGGTCAAACAGGAGAAGAATTGAAAGCCCCAGAACCCATCCTTTTAAGCAACCAAGAGATAGCCAACCTATCAGATGCACAGTTCAAAGCACTGGTGATCAGGAAGCTCACAAAATTGGTTGATTTTGGCCACAAATTAGATGAAAAAATGAAAGCTACAATAAGTGAAATGAAGAAAAATGCACAGGGAACCAATAGTGATGGAAAGGAAGCTGGGTCTCACATCAATGGAGTGGATCAGAGGGAAGAAAGAACCACACAGAAAAGAATGAAGAAATAAAAATTCAAAAAAAAAAATGAGGAGAGGCTTAGGAACCTTCAGGACATCTGTAAATGTTCCAACATCCAAATTATAGAGGTGCCAGAAGGAGAAAAGGAAGAACAACAAGTGGAAAAGTTATTTGAACAAATAATAAAGGAGAACTTCCCCAATCTGGGAAAGGAAATAGACTTCCAGGAAGTCCAGGAAGCTCAGAGAGTCCCAAAGAAGTTGGACCCAAGGAGGAACACAACAAAGCACATCATCATTACATTAGCCAAGGTAAAAATGAAGGGGAGAATCCTAGAAGCAGCAAGAGATAAGGGGACAGTCACCTACAAAGGAGTTCCCATCAAACTGTCAGCTGATTTCTCAAAAGAGACCTTGCAGGCAAGAAGGGGCTGGAAAGAAGTATTCCAACTCATGAAAGATAAGGACCTACATCCCACATTGCTCTATCCAGCAAAGCTTTCATTCAGAATGAAAGGGCAGATAAAGTGCTTCTCAGATAAGGTCAAGTTAAAGGAGTTCATCATCACCAAGTCCTTATTTCATGAAATGTTAAAGGGACTTATCTAAGAAAAAGAAGATAAAAACTATGAACAGTAAAATGAGAGCAAATGCACAATTATTAAGAACTGCACCTAAAACAAAAACAAGAAGAAACTAAGCAACCAACTAGAACAGGAACAGAACCACAGAAATGGAGATCACACGGAGGGTTAGCAACAGGGAAGTGGGAGGAGGAGAGAGGAGGGAGGAGAGAGGAGGGAATAAGTAGCAATGAAGGTAGATAGAAAATAGACAGGGGGAGGGCAAGAATAGTAGGGGAAATGTAGAAGTTAAAGAACTTATGACACATGGACATGAACTAAAGGGGGGAATGTGGGTGGGAGAGGGTGTTCAGGGTGGAGGGGAAGGAAGGGGGGTTAATGGGACAGCTGTAATAGCATAATCAATAAAATACATAAAAAATACCTTTTGACAACTGTATTAACCCTGGTTACTATTATGACCAGCACTCCAAATCTTTCACCCTAGAGATTTCCCTCATGACCCTTTCTAGTCCTGTTGCCTGGAAATTGATGCTGCCTCAGTTATAGGTTCATTATTGAATGTCTCCAGAAATGTCAGTTGTCAATTTTCTTTTTATTATTATTATTTTTTATTTTAATTGTTGTTCAAGTACAGTTTTCTGCCTTTTACCCCCATCCCACCCCACCTCCTAGCCCTCCCCACCTCCCTCCCGTTTCCACCTCCCCCTTGTTATTGTCCATGTGTCCTTTATATTTGTTCCTGCAAACCCTTCATCTTTTTGCCTTGAAATTCCCTCCCCTCTCTCCTCTGGTCACTGTCAGCCTGTTCTCAGTTTCAGTGTCTTTGGTTATATTTTGCTTGTTTGTTTTGTTGATTAGCTTCCTGTTAAAGGTGAGATCATATGGTATTTGTCTTTCATCATCTGGCTTATTTTGCTTAGTCGTCAATTTTCTTAAGACAGAAAAGAGACGGTTTGTGTTCCTTGGTATATTTAGGATTTGATTTTCAACAGCTCTTGTACTCTTCTTTTGCTCGAGGCATGCAGAGGATTTCTGTCTTTCTGGTAGAGTAGCTGAAAAGTAGTTTGTGCATAGACCATACCTTTCTTCACCAAACCTCAAAGGGCTGTCTCTCCATAGTAGGTTCCATCTTCAAAACCTCTCACAACTTGTTAGCCTCCCCTATTCAAACCCTGGGGCGGGACTCAATGCCCCTCCTCCATGAAGAGTCTTTGTGGAATGCTGGGTGGTCTCAAACAGCTCAAGTCTACAATCCCTGCTGTTTGTACCCTCATTGTTCCACTCTTTGTAAATTGAAACAGTCTCTCAGTAAAATCCTTGGATATTGTTCACTTTCTATTATACATTTTATCTACATTAGCAGCTATTTTTTTTTTGTCTCAAAGACCCCCAGCTGTGGTGAGATGAACCTGTCTTGACTTCCAGAATAATTATTTGGATTATAAATGTAGCAGAAATAGATATAAATATGTGTAATGTATCCATTTATATTTCATTATGGTCCTATGAAAGTGTTTTTCTTCAAGCAATATGTCATATAAGTGTCTAAAATCTTGTTATTTTTTTATATTATTTATTTAGTTTTCTTTCCAACTTAAATATCAAAGACTTGAAGGGTATAATATTTTTAAAGTAAAGCTCAAAGATGTATAAAGTAAACATGGAATCAGTGACATGAACTCTAACCTTGTCTTGCAGAGTGCCTGCCTGCTTGACATGTGAATGAAAACTTCAGTGTCTGAGTTGGTGTCACACAAAACTTGTACAAAGATAGAACTGCTCTTCCTCACAGCAGTTAACTCAAGCAGAATTTATATATGCAGAATCTTCTTGTACAGAAAATAATATTTATCATGCTGAAATTAGAGACCAACTGTTTTAATCATTGTTATTGGAGGCAGAAAAAAGAATTAAATTAAAATAATTTGGGAGCAAGAACAAATGAAAAGAAGAAGATCTGGCATTTAAAGTATGGAACAGGCTACACATTGAGACCTTTTTTATATTCTGATCAACTGGGAGAAGTGTATATATATACTTATCTTCTTTGGTAAATTCCAAGGATCAGGAAAGATTGGTATTGATTTTAAGTGAGAGGATCTCAATTTCAGATGGCAAGAGACTCTAATACAATGCACAGAGCATGGGGTGCTGGAATCCACAGTTTAACAAAATTACAAGTTAACTCTGATGAAGGTAGTTACGAGCCACACCTTGATAAGTAGACCATCTAGTGATACTGGTGTGTGAAGTGGGGGGAAGCTGTGTTCAGGTGTTACAGAGACTGAAGATTGGTTTTTGGTTTTAGGAATTATGAGCAAAACACTCCTGGAGAAAGAAGGCCTGGAGAAAGAGGGAAAGGAAAAATTTGCTTCCTATTCCCACAATATATCATTTTCCAGGCTAATCTTCCTAAAGCCCATTTTTAGCTATTTATAATGTTTGCTGATGGTAGAAAATGAGAGAAGTAGCAATTCCTCATCCCCTAAGCCATTCAGCTATTCTATCTTGTTCTGTTAAAGTACTATTTTGATATTAGAGCAAATAAAAATCAGGTCTAAAATGTATACTGAATCCTGTGAAAGATATCACCAATGAGTTTAAGCTGTGCCAGCTGCATACTCCTTTTACCTGCATATCAAATATATTTCAAACATGAAAGTTGAAAGAAGAATATATTGCATGTAACGCCATTTTACAGTTTGCAGATATTCTTCTTTTCCTGTCCTGTATGATTTCTCACAAAACAAACTGTCTTAAAGCTGGTTTTGGCCCTGAGCATCAAGAAACTTGTGACAGGAATTATAAACTTCCTGCCATTGTTTAATATGTTATTCTAGAGTGTCATTTTCTCATAATATATCAGAATAAGAACCACATCTGTTAGTGCACATGGCTGAAGATAGAGCCAAACTCAAATACTCACATAACCCTCCTGCAGTCACCCAGTTACTTTCTTCAAAGTAAAGCCAAGACAGCTCATTGGAGTAAGTGTGGTAATGTAAAGATACATGTAAGTGTTGAATGGTTTTATATATATGAATATAAAATACATATATACAATGTAATTTAGTCTCCTGTTTTAATATGGGAAAGAGGGAAAAAGAGACTTTAGTAAGCACTTGAATGAGTGCAATTTCTCCTGTGGCAATTGATGTGTGGTCTTCCTACTTGATAACATATCTAAATATGTGAGAGCCCAGGATATTCAGAAAATGACAACATGGTCCAAAATATGCTTAACAAATCCAGTTTAAAAATATGTTAAAAAGTCCCACTTACTAGATGGGTAAAATGAAAGATAAATTTCACTTGTTTAGCCCACCCAGCCACTCTTGCTTAACAGAGATCTTCAAGGTTTAGAATGAGGAAATTTAAGAAGCTCAGGTCAAAGCTTCTAAAGCCCACTTATCACCCTTTCAACCTACACTGAATGTAAAATCAGAATGCCATAGGAGTTGGGGAGAACTGAGCAAAATTTATCTAGTTGGTTTTAGGTTTAGGCTGTAAAATGGGATTATAGAGAAAATTGAAAATTTAAATGTGATTCAACGAGCAGCAAACATATACAAACAGCATGCTTGTCTATGGGGAACCAAGAGCAAACTGAGTAAGATGGACATTGTCCTGCTAAGTAGAAGCACCACCACAAACACCAGCCAATGGTTCACTCGTTCCTGAGATGTATCTATTTTTATTTTTGTGTAATAAGTTGTAATTGTGCTAGTAGCCATCTTCATATTTTGAGATTATTGGCTGAGCTAAGAAGAAGCCTTTTAGGTGGGTTTTCCAACCACTAGAAGGTGTATATGGCATTCAAATGAAGCTAATTTGCAAAGTCCTGTGCCACAACCCTCCACTCCCAATTAACTCTGGTCCCCTCAGATGTACAGAAAGTAATGAAAACAAAACAAGACATATCACATTAACCTTTGAGGTCAATTTTTATGTAGAGCAATTCTACTCACAACAGTAAGTAAATGAGCTGGGACTATTTCTGCAATAGTTTTTAGTGTTCAGGTGAATGACTTCCTGAATGTTGTAATCAAATAATATTGAAAATGACTGAATTTTTAGAACATTTTAAGGATTACCAGGATTTTAAAAAAGCAATAAAATACCTCTCCTGATTTCACAGACCTTAAAAAATAGTGAGAAAAATGCAAAGTGTGAATTCTAAAGCATGGTGAGCTTTCAGGTGGCTGTGGGAAGTATTATCATGGAAATAATTACAAGGTGCTGATAATAAAAAAGTGCATGAGAAGTGAAATTTAAGGTAGGTTTCATGAATGAGTAAAATAAAATTCTCAAAAGAGCATAAACAATATTAGTGGTTGGATATAAATTAAGGAAAGAAAAACATTTTTGGAAGAGAGAAGAGTATGAGCAAATATAGTAAACATACTGTCTTGAGAAAAATGACTATGGGTTTGAGATAGCAAACATTTTGAATGCTGCATGAAGAGTAGCTAAATAAGAAATGTGGGCTGTGATATAGAAACAGAGGTTTTTGTGTCAGTCTGTGGAAGGGATTAAATATTATGCTAAGTAGTTTTAATTGTCTAAAGGTCATGAGCAAATATGTGTTTTAGGAAGATAACTCTGGGATAGAGTGAAGTGTATGCTTTAAGGAGTAGAATCTGGGGACAGAATTAAGAGGTATGGAGTTATTCAGAAAATTCTTTAAGGCCAATCATAGAAAAATGGCAGTGATAATGGAAAAGATGAAAATGTGAAAATATTATGAGGAAGAAGCAGGACTTGTGACCAAATGGTTATAACAAAATGGAAGATCCTTCATTCATTGGTAATCCAGGAATCTAGGAGAAAGCACACTGGCCAAACAGAGCTATTCACTGAGAAACTGTAGTTGCGTATGTGGAGTATGGAAGCTGAATGTGGAGGAAAAATTGCTACTCCTAATACAGGCACTGTATTAGGAGTACAGGAAGAGGCCAAATTGAAAGAGAAGTTGTCAACAGGGCATGGAAGCTGATGGGTGCTGGATATGACCTCTTCTATGTGACACTTCCACATCCTCAGGAAAGTTACTGTATTCTCATGATAAATGTTGTAAGCATATGCTTTGGGATGGGTGGGTGATAGATTACAGCAGGGCTGTCAAACTCATTTTCACCTGGGGCCACATCAGCCCCATGGTTGCCTTCAAAGGGCTGAATGTAATTTCAACTCCTTAACAGCTAAGGAATAGTTACATTTATACAGTCCTAAAATAATTTCGGCCCTTTGAAGGCCATTGCAAGGTTGATGTGGCCACTGGTGAAAATGAGTTTGACACCTCTGGCTTAGATAAAGAAAATATGTGAAGTGCCTTACCCATTATAAACACTCCACCCATATTAGTCTTTCTTGTTAATAGCCTCCTCCACCCTCATCACTGAAGAACACAAATGAGAGCAAACCAGTTTAGGATAAAACAAAAATGATATGTATAGAATAAAAAGAGAGTTGAGAAAGCCTGAGGAAGTATGCTTTGGAATTAGAACAAAGGAGACATTTGACTATGTTGTGAGTTGGTAGAAATGAGTTCAGGTTACATTCACCTGGATATGCAAGTCTCAGTTGACTTCTGAGTTATCTAAATGTGGGGAGTACAGAGCAAAAGGGCTATGAAGATAACTCAGGTTTTGAGATTAAGTTCTTGGAGGGATGGTGATTCATTTTTAATAAATGACAAAAGATTAGATAAAGGTGCCAGAGCAAGAAACAGGATATGTTGAATTCGAAGTGCCAGTGAAACATTAAAAGACAAACAGGAATATCAAACTGGTACTCCAGTTAGAAGCTATGGCTAATGATATGTTCTTATCCATTATTAGCATGTCAGGGTCAAATAATAAGGAAAGGATGGGAGAAGGACAGATGGTGGAGGACAGAATGTTGAAATTCATCCAACAAATATTTATCGAATGTGTGACATGTATCAGGAACTCACTGCAGTGAACAAAGTAGACCAAGTCTGTTTTTTGTATGAGGACTGTGGCTGGTGTCAGATGATTTGATAAGAGGAAAGAGTAAACAGAGGCATTCTTAATAATAAGGAATGGATACAAGAAAAAGATGTAAAGGGAAAGAATGCAAGGCTTACAGCCAAGCAGAACATTTAAATCTCATCTTACCTACTTTGTCAAAAATATGATCTCCAAGTTTTTGAGTCTCAGTTTTGTCCTTGGTATAAGGGAATCATAATTATTTTATTGTGAGGATTAGATAAATACACATTGTGTGCCTCACTCATTAGTAAACACTCCATTCATATCAGTCTTTCTTTAAAAAGAAAATAATTCTCACCTGAGAACATGTTCCTTGATTCTAGAGAGAGTAAGAGAGTGAGAGAGGGAGGGGAAGAAATATTGATGTGAGAGAGAAACATCAGTTTGTTGCCTCTTATATGAGCCCCGACTGGGGATCAAACCCACAATCTAGGCATGTGCCCTGAGCAGGAATCAAACCCATGACCCTTTGTTCCATGGGACAACACTCCAAATGAGTAAGCTGAGCTTCATGGGTCACAGCAGTCTTTCTTTTTGGTGGCTTCCTCGCACTCTCATTACTGAGGAATACAAACAAGAAAAAAAAAACACCCGTATATCTCTACATCTCTTGGACTAGGACAATGACTTTCTACCGCTCACAGTATAAATTTTAAACTTCCTCCTATGGCTGACAAAGATGTGCATACTGATTTCTTCAGCCCCCACTTCCCACCTCCTTTTGTCACTGTGTGTGTATGTTCTAACCAGTGTGTAACTGGTTTTTATGTGACAACTTTGACCTCATTCTTACTTGGAATGCTCTTGTTTTCTCCTCAATTCACCATTTCTGGACAGGTTAATTCAGATTTCAGCTTCACTTACTCAGAAAGTCCTGACTTCCCAGAACAGATCAGACCATACAGTTGTACTCTTTCTGAAGGCCCAATTCTCCTTTGTAGCACCTTGTACAATTGCAAGTAAATAATTAACAATGTAATTAGTAGATAAATGTCTATATCCCCTAATAGAACATTACCACCAGAACTGTCTGTGCCCTAGTTAGCTTGATGCATGGCCGCAAAACAGATGCATTACTATTCCTGTTGCATCTATGAAGGAATAGAACAAGGTAGATATCCAATTAATGATAGTCAAATGAATGAATGAATGAATGAATGAATGGAAACATGAGAGTAACACAGAACGGTGTCACTGTAAATACATCCTAGTTTCATTTCTAGTCAAAAGTGGAAGTTTAAAGTCAAGCTATAGAGGTAACCATTTTAATAATTTTGTATATGTCTATCGTCTGTAAACTTTTCTAAACATATAAAATGCTTCTTTATGTATTTAAGCTATGCTAAGTCTTACACAGATATTATAAAAATTTACTTCTCCATTTCTGGCTTAGCATTTATTTGCAACAACTTACTCTCTCACACTTTATGTTTTTCTTCTCCTTTTATTGAAATTCTGCAGTTCTAATCTTAGCTAATAGCTGTAGGAGACTGTTCTGCATGGCATAGGCCCAGCTCCCACTCAGGGATGCAGAGAACCCATACCCACAGATAGGTTCTCCTGTGGGGAATCAGGCCCATAATGTACCTAGGCCGCTATGAGTCTTGCTTTTTGCTAAAACTCCCTCACCCTGAATTGAGGACATTTACTGCAAAGTAACTTCCTAAAATCCATGCTAAACCTTCCAAGGACTAGTGTAACCGGTTCAACCACTTTTGCCTTTTCATTTGCAAATATCCCTCTTCTGTGATGTGGTTAGCAGCATTGGCTCCTTTGTTTTCTGTAAAAGGCAACCACCTAAATCAAACCTGTGCATAGTAAATGAGGACCATCATGTAATGGGCAGAGAAACCCAATAAAGGCCTGTCATGGTGGAGGCCGCAGCTTTTTCTCCCCTTGAGAGAAAAGCCATGCTGTTTCTTTTCCTCCACCAGACTTGGTAGTCCGTGTGAATGTCTCATTTCAT
>CM052541.1:84616094-84767405 GCA_028533065.1 Trachops cirrhosus
TTCTTCTTCTTCTTCTTCTTCTTCTTCTTCTTTTTTCTGGATGCAAGATTCTGACACTTAGAGCCTGAGTCTGGCCTATTGCTTTGCACATGGTAAGCTTTCATATCAAAAGATTTTATATTTTTACTTGAATGACTAATTCATTTTGCTTGACCTTTGCTCTTCTGCACATTTATGATATGTTCTTGGAGGTGCAAATGCAATGATACACAATGTTCTTTTTGGTATTTACAGGGCCTGAGGGTAGGAGAAAAAATTGTTATTAACCCAGTGTCTTTGCTGATGAGAGCATGGGTTGGAATATAGTTCTTGTGCCTGATAGTCACAAATAAGTATTCTATTTAGTCGGATTGAATAATTTCAAAAGGCAAAATAAGTTATTTTAAAATAGTTCATCACCTGTTAGTGGAATCTAATTAACAAAACAAACAAGCAAGCAAAACATAACCAGAGACATAGAAATAAAGAACAAACGAACAGTAACCAGAGGGGGTAGGGGAGGGAGATAACTGGGGAAAGAAGGGGAAGGGTCATCAAGGAACATGTATAAGGACCCATGGACAAAGCCAAAAAGGGGGAAGGGTTGAGGGTGGGAGGTGAGGGTGAGTGGGGCAGGGGAGGGTGCTGGGGGGAAAGTGGAGACAACTGTGCTCGAAGAACAACAAAAAAATAGTTCATCGTAATAAAAATATACTACAAAATCAAATACTTGAATTTTTATAATCAGTCTTTAATGCAAATTGAATGGTTCTTAAAAGCAGGTAGGTATTGGCCAAAATTCTGGTTCTGCTATTTATTTGTTATGTCACTTTGGTTAAGATGCATTTCCTGGGCTTAGCTTCATTTTCTCTGAAAGTAGGCTGTATCTGTCAATCCCACTGCTGTAATGATTGAACGACAAATGAAATTTTTCAAAGGTGAGGAAAAGTTTTCAGAAAATGGTACTTTGCTTCTTTGTTTCTCTTCCTACCTCATAAGAACATCTATTTCAAAGTATTCTTTTCCTCTATCTCTTTTCAGCTCTTTTCTTGCTCTTTTTATTCTGTTAATGTTTTTGTATAGCTATCATGATTTTGAAAATGGCATCTTCCAAATTATCTTTCTAATATTGAAATAACCATTTGACTTGACTTTCTAGAACAGTACTATCTCTGTAGAACTTGGGTTGATGACCTAATGCAGTGATTATTTGCTCAAACAAAACTTTTTATTAACAAATTTCTAGTGAATAATTAAATTGGGAATGGCTAAAACAGAAGGGTTGGGTCATAAAAAGCAGGGAGTAATCATGATTCTGAAAGCATTTCTGAAAGAAGAAGGTTTTTATCTCTGTGGACTTAGGAAAGGGTGGGGGTGATGGGTGTAACCTTCAGTTGGAGATAGGAACATTAATCACTCATTGAAAATAGAAGGTCTGTCCAGAAGGTATCCAGCCATGTACTATGAAAAATAGAGACATTTATTGAGGAAGATAAAAGATACAAGAAACATTGAACATAGGACAATGAGACCTCAGTCCCCTTCAAAGGAGGCACCTTGGGACCTCACCCAGTTCTCCCAATTTCTATCACATGCTCGGTGTATTTTATGGAATCTTATCAATGGTCTGAAATCTCTCCCCTTTCAAAGGTGTTTTTAGTTTGGAGAAAAGCTGGAAGTTGCAGGGCTACAAATCTAGGCTGTAGGGGGGCTGAGTCACCTGGGTGATTTGACATTTCACCAAAAAACTCTGCACAAGACATGATGCATGAGCAAGCACATTGTCATGATGAAGCTGCCAATCACCAGTTGCCCAGAGCTGTGAACTTTTGAATCATACAAATAATTTTTGCAGAGGAGTGTTCAAGCTTAATGAAAAATATGGTGCAGATTTGTTGCTCTACTTGCTCAGTTATTTTGAATGGATGGCCACAAAGTGCACATACTCACTCAATGGAGTCTACTACACCCACTGACCAGTACATTGAATTCATCACTGTTCACACATGCATATTCCAGTCCACTTTCCTTGGTTGCCAGGTTACAGTGATGTCACACAAACCATTCTCATTATATTAACAGTGGTTGGACTTTTTCCAGACAGACCTTGTAAATACTGTTAATGGTAGAATGTGTTGAGCAAAGAGTTCATCAGAATTACTCTAGGGTAGACTTTTTTCTTCTTTATATTTTTACTCTTAGTTCCTAGAGCAGTGTCTGGCACTTACCAGTACTCAATACACTTTTGTTGAACTTGACTGAAATTTATTATACTTCTCTACTATAAGTGCTTCTTTATGTAATTTTGTTTTTTAAGTTGAGTGCTGTTCTTTTTTAAATAATTAGAATTATCAACAGTAGAGGTTAGATATACTTTATATAATCTTTCCAAATACTTACTAATTCCATAGATATTTAATAAAAACTGTGAGTTTATATGCCTGGAACAAACACACTACCATTTCCACTTCCTTTGACTATGCATGAACTGTTTTCTTCAATTAAGCTTCAAAACATATTCCTTATTCTAAGCAATGATGGATTTGGTTTGATGAGAAAAGTGGGCTTATCAAACTGAAATTCTGTGGTTTGATTAACTGATCCAAATGCTATTGAGGAAGAAGCGTAGGGTGAATAATGCAGCTGTGATCCAGATTTATGGAAACTTCTGCAGATCACCTAACAAATATAACCTCCACAATAACTACTACTCTAAATAACAATGCATACAAGAATTGCAACACTTGTATACTATAAGCCATTAGGATGAATTGGCATTATGCTAATTGTGTTCTATGCATTTTATCATTTAATCCTTTCAACAATACTTTGAGCTGGATATTATAATTACCTTTAATTAAAGATGAGGAAATCTGGAAATAGCCCAAGTGTCCATCAGTATATGAATGGATAAAAAAAGCTGTGATACACTTACACAATGGAATACTACATAGCCATGTAAAAGAAGAAAATCTTATGCTTTGCAACAGCACCAATGGACCTGGAGATTATTATTCTAAGTGAAATAAGCCAGCAAAAGAAAGACAAATACCATACAATCTCACTAATACATGGAATCTAATGAACAAAATAAACTGATGAAAAAAATAAAAAAAATAAAGACAGGGAATACTGAGGCTTATCTAACTAACATCACTAAACTAAAACAAATCTCCACATGCACTTTATTTCCACTACATGAAGAAGTAGTAATATTGCCAATAAACTTAGGTGAATGAGCGAATGATTGCATTTACTACATTAAATGAAGTTTTAATTTAATTAATTACGATCTATCTAGTCAACAATGGTTACAATGAATGAGTTGAATGGGACTAAAGGGAGGGCACTGAGACTTCTGAAAATATGAAAGCAACCAAATTCATGAATCTAGGGTTAGTGTCTGGTATTAAGATGGTGTTAGAAAAGACAGAATATAATTAGAATATTGAAAACCTCAGTGAGGAAATTTTTCAAGGACTAGCTCTATCTTGCCATCTTTCTATGCACAGTGACTAGTTCAGTATCTAGAACTTAAGAGGAACTCAATAGATCTTCATTGCACTAAATCAAATTTTATTAACTCCTTTATTATAATCACCCAAATGCATATAGATTAATTACAGATTTTGCAGCCATATACACATTTGTGAAAAATGGAATTTATTTTATTTTTCTATAATATTCTAATTTCTAGAGACTCAATTCTGCCTAATAGCAAAATGTTTAATTTAGTTATTTTTAAGAAATATAATTTAAATTCAATGATTTCTTCTCAGTTATTTCAGACTTAAATATTACTCAAATATATTATTTTCTCTTTTTTGTTTACTTGGGTTTATATTTTTCACATGGCTGAAGGGGAGAAGGAATCACTTACATGTGTCCAAACACAAGGATAATTAATAATTTTAGATGCTTATGAAGGTCATCTGGCAGAGTTGTTTAAAAAATAAGCAAATAAATTTAATACAGGTTTATTTTAGCTTACTGGGGGACATTAGTTCATAATTAGAAGATAATGGTTATAATAAGTATGCTTTTAATAAATATCTTTGAAAAGCAAAAAAGCACAAATGATTATGTTGACGAGACCAAAATTTTATACCAACTACAAAGTAGAAAAAAAACAACTGTTCTAAAGTGTTCCAGAAGAATGGTTGGGACCTGGGATAGAATTTTATCTTTGGTAACACAGTGTTGCACAAGATTAAAAACATACTCTATTTCTTTCTTTTTTATCACCACCCAAGGGCATTTTTTCATTGCTTTTATTTTTTCAAAGATTTTATTTATTTATTTTTAGAGAGAGGGAAAAGGAGAAATAAAGAGAAGGAAAGAAACATCAATGCAAGAATAATTACTTGGTTGCCTCTCATATGCACCCTACTGGAGACAGAACCTGCAACCCAGGCCTGTGCCCTGTCTGGGAATGAAATCTGTGAGCCTAACCAACTAAGCCACAATGGTCAGGGCCATTTTCTTCACTGCTTTTAGAGAGAGAGAATGGAAGGGAGGGAGAGAGAGAAATATCCTTTGGTTGTCTTCACCTATGTGACTCAGACAGGGATCAAGCCTGCAACCTGAACATATGCCCTGACCAGGAATCGAAACTCGTGACCCTTAGGTCTATGAGAGGATGCTCCAACCCACTGAGCCACACAGGCCAGGGCAAAGCACACTGTAATTCAAATAACTTAAATGGAAGTGAGAGTGATGTGCCACCAGGGGTTATTACCTGTGTAAAGTGTACATATCAAGAATGTGAAAAAATATGGAAACAAAATTTCTATATGTGATTTCAAATATGCATGTATAAATAATGAATTAAATATTATTATTAATTGATATTTGTGATTTCTTCTAGATGCAGGAAAATTATGTCTATATGTTCAAATTGACCAAAATGCATTTAACAAAGGGATCTCACTGGGGAAAGTAGAAAAATTGCTTCTGTATTGGGATCACCTTTATGTATGGTCATGTTAAGTGCTGGGAAGACTACCTGCTGAGAAGTAAGAGTGGAGGGTAGTGTTTCTTTTCTGTTATCACTCTTCATGTGAATATTTGCTGAGACTTCTGTCTGTCTGTCCTCCAAGCATTTGGTCTAGACTGACATCTTAAGCAGACCCCCTAATACACTTTTCCATATTTGATCCTCTTTTGTGCCTCAACTGGGTAGACTTTGGACTAATTTCTGAAGTTGTTGCTGGGTCATGGAGGGCTACTGGTCTTGTGATAGAAGTTGTTTCTGAGATGATGTGACTTCTCAGAACTCAATGTGGAAAGCAGGATGTAAACCTCCTTTACCATCAGTCTCAGACTGATGGAGCTTTCATGCTGCTCCTCTCATAACTGCAGTCTGAAGATGGGCAAGGTCCAACCAGCTGCCCCAGTTCATCAACCTCTAGCCTCCTGGTAACTCCCCTTCTTTCTTCCCAGCTCAAAACAACAAACACTTATCCTTTGATACATGTTCTTTTCAGTCACTCTTGTCCTATTACTTTCTGATATCTAAGATTTAATCTTAGCACGCTAAAAAAGGATTTACTACATATACATGATTCCTGGCGAGATGTAAATAGAAGCTCACCTGTGCTTGCAAAAACAAACAAAGTAAAATAAAAACCTCAATGTTCAAGTTTCTAAATCGAGCTAACTACCAGTTTATAAGTTACTAGAAGAGTTGGGACAAGTTAAAGATGCCACAAGGTAGCAATCAGTCAAACCCAGAATAAGTCAGTTTTTTTTTTTTCAACAAGTGCATGACTTAAAAGAGGAAGGAAGATTGTTAAAGATTAGAAGAGATTTCAGAGGAAAGTAAATGCAATATGTAGCCCTTGTTTGACCCTGATTTAAACAAACTGACTTAAAAAATTGAGATAAGTAGGCAAATTTGGATATAGATAGGGTATTAGGAAATAGAAAAAAATTGTTAATTTGATTAGATATGATAATGATAGGCAAAACAACAGCAACAATAAAAACAGTATGTGGAAATATTTCCAGGAAGAATACATATCTGGGATTTGCTTTAAAATAATAAGTCAAATAAGTGTCATAAAATATTATATAAGGTTGTGTTGGAGGAGGTCTTGGAGAGGACATGAGTGCTGGTGAACTGTGGCAACTGGAAGCTTCTTTGCCCGACTTCTGTACTTGAAATGCATACTCTGTCCATCCTTTGCACAGGGGGAGCTGTTTCAAGTACGCAGCCCTGAGAGTGTAACGTACTGTTGAGACCATCTGGATGATGTATGTGACTGTCTCCTGCTCAGGCTTCTATATTAACTTTTAAGATTCTGACAGATGGGTGCAGAGATCCACTTTTCCTTTGATCATTATTTGCCTTACGTGTACAATCAAACCTAGAATTCAAGAATTTGACACATGTCTCAATTCTAGATTTACTCTTGCCAACACCATCCCACAACATAATGACCTGCACTCTTTGGAAGTATGGACTAGGGGTTTAAGGATGAAGGACAACAAAGACAATAATGAAAAGTTCAAATATTTATCCCACCACATGTCTTTTTTTCAGTCTTTTCAATTAAAAATAAAACAGATGAATATTTTTTAGTCTGAAATAAATACACTATCTCACACCAATGTTATACAGTATGTCAACTGTATGAGTATGTAGATTTTCTGTAATTAATTTTATAAACATTTATTTAAAAGTTGTATTGGATTATGCACTTATTTGATCACAATGTACTCTTTCAATTAATCCATAGTTGAAAATAACTGGTTTCATAGGGTGGTTCACAACTCTTTTATAATACAAAGGAACTCTCATACTTGAAAAGGCTAGGTTCCCTATGTAGGCAAAGGCAGCTTTTTCACATAAGGTATTCTGTTTCTCCCTTTTCCACCCTAGGAGTTTTGACCCTGAGGTAAAGATAACTTCAGAAACAAATGTTAGCTTTCTGGCTGATGTCTGCAAGGATCCCTGTGCTCTGTCCCTGTGTCTGTGAGTCTTTTTTGCATCTCTACACTGAACAGTCATGTCAGTGCTCTCAGACTTGCCCAAGGTCAGACCTGAACGCTAAGGATGGAGAGCCTGTTCTTTGAACTTCCAGGTAATCATGCTGACAGTGTTGCAGCATAAGCAGAGAGGGCCGATAAGGCATTTTGTGTGACTTGCTATCCTGGGAACACTTTGAACCTCTTTTTCTGGTTTTGTTCCTTTGGACATTCTTAGAAGCAGCTTCTTCCCTGTTATTTCTGTGTGCTGCAAGATGAATATGTTTGAGAGAAAATCTGTTCTCAGATGGTTTCCTTCTATGACTCAAACTCCAGTTCACTGGTGGGCCTTCTTTCCTCTGTGTGCATATGTGCCCCTGTGGCTTCTTTGCTACTTGGTGCCTATTTAAACATTTACCACCACAAATCTGGCCACTCCAGGAAATATCAGTTAGGAGAACTAGGTGGAGTGAGGGAGAAGACTCAGAATTCAGTATGAATTGGTTAGAAAAACAGCAAATGAAGACTTGAGAAATCCTGCTTCTATTTTCATTTCTTAATTATTCTTATGTGTGATTTAGGATAAATCCATGTCCTCACAAAAATAATAAAATAAAATAAATCATATATACTGACTAGCCTCTCAGAAATGTTAGATGAGAACATAAAATCAAATCAAAACAAACCAAAACATCAAATGAGAGCTGTAAATGTGATATAATTTTAAGGACAGGAGGTATTTGAGGGAAGAAGAAGTTCTTTATCAAAATTATCTTTAATTACATGGGGCTATGGAAAGAGATGATAATTAATATTGGCTGAAAAGTTGTTTAATTATTCAGTCTCTGAAAATAACACTTGTTTGTTGACATTGGAGTTCTTCCTAAAGACAAGAGCAAAGACATTTTTTAAATTACAATTAAGGGTGCCAGATATTTAGCTGGGTTTAATATAATTTATACATATTTCTCTATGCTTTCTAAAGTCTGCAAAGATTTATTTTCTGAGTAACAACAGCAGCCATTTTGGGATTATATTTGGAAAAAGCAAACTGCAAAAGCTTGTTTTTACACAATAGGACTTGGCTTCTTTTCATGAGCCTCTTTGGAGCCCATAACTACATGAATTACAAATGATAATCCAAGGGGAAGTGAAATGGCTTGATTAGAAGAAGACAGAATGTGAAATGTTACCCCTTACTATTTTCGATTTGGACTGGAGGGCTTTCGGCCTTGATGACTTCATTTTGCTTCACTTTCTTACTCTGAATGCACAGGACAGCAGTTTCCACAGTGGATTGCATGGCCTCTCTGAATTTCTTGACTCTGGCACCATGAGCACTTTGTTAAAGATGCCTACTGCCTTTGATTTAGTGCTCCAATATCTTCTTCATGTCTTTCCATCCCATGCCCTCTCTTAGCTGCCCAAATCAATGTAAGAGTAATTTAGGACATGACTTTCACGTCCAGGGAATGCCTCGATCACCTTTCACTCAAAGGGCATTCCAGACTCCATGGGTACTGAGCTTAGCAAGCCCTGTTCCCATAGATCAACCCTGTGATGCAGAAAGCTTCTCCCCCCCAGGTTAGTGGTAATCAACTCAGAAGCACCAGGTGGCTGCTCTATGCAGTAAAGTCAATTCACATTGCATAGTAATGCTCATAAGATGAGGGCCCTGGAGAAATGTTACGATGCAGGCAGGACTTTGCACAGAGGTTTATTGCTTTTCTCATCAGCTTCTAAGGCTGCTTGTGAAGCATGGGCTTCTCTTTTCCCACAAGACAGCATTTGCATAAAAAGCAAACTACTGGATAAGTATACTTCACCAGTTATCAGCCCTTTTAACCCCTGCACAAGGAAGGCTTGACAGATGTGCAGTTAGATGTTGTTTACATGTTGCGGGTACCTGAGCTCATGGCTCAACGTGCTGAGCTGCCTCACAAACTCTAGTTTTTTTTTGTTTCTTTTTCTCTCTTGCCCAAAAGGAAGCTCTGGCCCTAAAAAATGAATTGAAGTGACACTGAGCAGTGTCTCTTCCTCTTATCTCCTCAGTGCTGGGCAATGATTTTCTATACCTGCTCCAAATGGTGCTGTTGCATTATTTCAGTATTCCTGGACACTACTGGACATGGCTAATTGTGGTTAAATGTTACAGAAAAGACAGTCATCAGACTGAGTGTGTTCTGCCTGTTTTCTCACCAATGGGAAAGGTGAATCCCACATGAAACAAAAGGTTTCATGTGAATGTGATTTCCAAAAGAGCTGGAATGCTATTTCCAGCCAAAAACTACTGACTCTACCTGTTCCCTTGAACTGTGTATTTCACAAGGCTGAAGGGTGTTTTCTTAGAACAATTGAGATGACTTCAGAATCATACAGGTTTGGATTTAAGTATCATATTAATTAATCTCCTGATTAGATGTGGAAATTTAGGAAGTCCTTAGATTTTGTTCTTTTAATTGTTATGATAAATTATTAAGTTTATTGTACTTGATTTGAAACTTACAGATGAAAATTATGGCTGTTGTGACAAATCTTAAACACTACAAATATTCAGAGAAAATAAATAACAGTCATTCTGACAACCCTTTCCATCTGGGTCCTCACCTTAAACACATGCATGAATATGGCCAATATTATCTGTGTGGTGTCTCCCATTCTTTGTGCTCCTAAAGTTTGGTATACACAGGAAAAAGCATACATAGGTATTTTCTTTTTTCTAACAAAACTGTATTATGTATTATGATATCAAGAGGTGCTATGCACACTCCTTTCCAATCCACATCCTCTACTTAAGTTTCATATCTCTCCCAGGAACCCTCTGTTTTAACAAGTTTAAATATAGCAATAGCAACATCTAGATGTTCCATAGTTTATTTAACTACTATTTATTTATGGAAAATTTAGCACTTTAAAATGTGCTAAAACAATGTTCTTGTAGTTACATTTTTCAGTACTGGTGCTTTTTTCCAGTATGGTAAAAATTTAAAAGTGCAAATGATGACTTCAAAGATTAGGAACACTTTAATATTTTTTATTGCCAGATAACCTTCCAAAAATTGGTAGTGGTCTATATACCCATCAGCAAAGAATGAGAGAATCTAGTCATCCACAGCCTTGTTAGCTCCTGCTGTTTCAATCTTTTTAATTTTTGCCAGTTTGATGATTGAAAATGGCATCTTGTTTGTATTTGAATTTGTATTTCTAAGAATCTAAAATGTTCAGTGAGATCCTTCACAGTGAGGCCACATGGAGTTTCCCTATAAATCAGAGCTATTAGGGGGAAATCACATTTAGCATATTTATGTGGACCCTGGCCTGTGGGGTCCTTGTGTTGTGGATGCCACAAACAAATTCACACCGACTATGGAAGTCCTGTGAAGAAAAAGGGATGGCATGGTCACTCTCTCAGTGAGAGAGAGGGCCTCGACCTTTGCCTGGACAAGCTTTTATTGCTTTTCTGGGTACATTACATCAGGATGGTCCTCATTTACCACGCACATGTTGGCTTTAGGTTATCACCTTTTACAGAAAACAAAGGAGATGCTGCTAATTACATCAAAGCGGAAGGATATTTGCAAATGCAAAGGGAAAAGTGATTGGACTGGTTACACTCATCCTTGGGAAGTTTAGCACAGATTTTAGGAAGTTACTTTAAAGATATGCAGTAAACATTTGTTGCTTCAGTTCAGGTTGAGGGAGTTTTAGCCAAAACAAGACTCAAAGCAGCCTAGGTACAATGCAGGCCTGATTCTGCACAGGAAAACCTATCCATGGGCTTGGGTCCTATGTACTGGACATCACTCCCCACTGGCTTTTCCAAGTGAGGGCTGGACTACATTCCCCATACCTTGAGGAATGGTCCCCTATAGCATATAATTTTTTTCTTGAGAGAAAGGGAATATGGCAGAGGACTAGCCTGGCTGGCAATGTTAGACAGATTTACACCTGGGACCATGCTTTTGGCCTTGGGTTCTGATGGCAGTTTGGTCGACTCATTCAAACTTAGTTTTCCACAAATAACTTGACAGTAATGACCAGGGTCATTTTGTAAACTTTGTGCCACAAATCCAGATGTGAAACTTAAGGAAATAAAATTACTTCATATATTTCATATACTTTCCCTGCTGATTTGCTAATGCTGCCTATGTGAAGGAAATCAAAATAGTGAGATTATCTTCCCAGAATAAAAGCACTGCCTTTCTCTCAGACCACAGATGAACTGCTGACACTGATTAAGCTTACATACCTTATCCTGAGCACATAGGGATTTGGTTCAATGAGAAAAGGTGATTTATCAGATTGCAGCTAAGATCTTAGATGAACTTTTTAAAACTGTGATGATAAATACACTCACCTTCACTTGACATGCATTAGCAATAAAATATTGTGAATTACATGGCAAATGACAGTAAGAACAGAAAATGTACTGAGCATTTAATAGGACAAGTATATTTATAATTTTTTAAGATAAACTATGATATTTAATTCTCAGTGCAATATTATGAATCATTTATTGCCTCCATTTTACAGATAAGGCAAAGAGAGGTTGAATCACTTATCTAACGTTAACAGAGTAGGTAAGTAGAGAAGGTTTGAACCCCGGTAGTCAAGGTTTGAGATGAAGTGCTTCTTTGACAGTTAAGTGGTCCAAGTTTACCAACTAGTAAACAGTACAGATCTGATCACTTCCTTTCCCTCTACCTAAAACACACACACATGCAAAGTTAACTGTGTTGCATAATAACCAAGAGCAGTAAAGCTGCTTAAAATTTCAATGTGGGTCCATTAGTCAGTCTCACTTATGGAATCTGTACATGGATTCTGTAACCCAGCACCAATGAACAAAATAAAAATTTAAAGTCACTTCTTGTTGTAAAACTTCCCTGCTTATCCACTCAATGTCCAGTTAGGAAAGAAACTGCACCAGTTATTTTACTAAAGATAATTTAGCACCAGGCTTTCTTAACCAATTACTAGACAACTGAAAATGCTCAAAGGGGACATAGAAAACGGAGCTGCAGGAAGAAACTATGAATGTTAGGGTCTTGGAGGAGGGGCCCATTGCACTGGGGTCCAGATCCTGAGGTGGGGGTGACAGTTGACAAGTGCTGATATCTCTCAGGCACTATCAGGTGGTTTTAGGGTATGGAAAATCTGCAAAGAGGATCCAAATGCAAGGGTGAAGAATAATTGGTGCAGTGAGATTAATAGGAATAGGAAACAATAAGAAAGGCACTACTGCTTTCTTCCTTCTCTAGCCTTTCTCTCACCCTTAAGCACCCCTACTCACAGAGATTAACAGGGACCCAGGTGACAAAGCAGAAATGAGGTGTGCAGTTTCAGCTCCAGCCCTGCAAAGCTGAGTTTGAAGCTGAGAAACAAATACTTCATCTCCAGCACATTGCACTCTTTTGACTACTGGACATCCTTTCAGATCCTTCTACACATATTTAAATGTCCCTCCAGTGTTAAAAATAACTTTGCTTCTACCTAACAAGAAGGAACTTCTTTCATAGAAAGATTCTCTAAGCCTCTCTTTAAAACAATGTAAAAAAGAAGAAATTTATCAGTAGAAAAGTATTTTAAAAGTTATTATACACCCACACAGACACACAAATGTACACATACCCACACACATACATACACTTGTTTTAGTTGGTTTGGGTTGCTATAACAAAACACCGTAGACTAAGGAGCTTATAAACAACAGAAATTTATTTCTCACAGTTCTAAGATCAAGGTGCCAGCATATCTAGTGCCTTGCGAGGGCTCACAACCTGGGCTGTAGGTGGCTGTCCGCTTGTTGTATCCTGATATGGTGAAAAACAGCGAAAGGTAGCAACACTCAGCTCTCTTCAAAGAGCACTATTTCCAACCTCATAGCCTATTTACTTTCCAAGTTCCCATTTCCTAATAACATTACATTAGATGTTAGGATTTTAACCTTTGAATCTGGGGGGGAGGACACATTTCATCCATAACAACACTGAAAAACAAATAGGTGTGAATGAGTATATTTTTCTTATTGCTCTAGAAAGTTTGTAAAAAAAATTAATAAGAAGAAAAGTTTGCTTTCTTGAAGAGGATCCTTAAGGACTTTGAGTGTGACTTTATAGCTAATAGTTAAGCTTTTTGGGTCAAGAATAGTGATATAAAATTAATCTTTTACACAATGATTATTTCAGGAACAGTGTTCAAGATTTCATCAAGACCTGTACAATAATGCAGGTATGGCATGATATGGGACTGAACTTTGGAGATGGTCGTAGAAACCAAATCCAGTATGATTATAAGCCTCATTGCAACCTCTACAATTGGTTTATGTAGAAAGAAAGAAGATGAGTTTGGGTTACCTCACTTTAAGAATAAGCTAGTCAGAGAAAGACAAATACTGTATGATTTCATTCATATGTGGAATCTAATGAACAAAAGGAACTAATAAGCAACATAGGGCCAGACTCATAGATAGAGAGCAGGCTGGCAGCTCTGGGCAGAGGTGGGTTTGGGGCTGGAAGGATAGAGCAAAAAAGAAAAAGAACTCATTGACATGGACAACAGTGTGGAGATTGGGGAGGGTAGGGGGAGGGTGAGTATAAGGGGACTAAATGGTAATAGAAAAAATACAGTAAAAAATAAACTATTAAAAAGAATTGGCCCATAGGTTTACTGGGCCTTCGAGGTTATTTATTGCCAGCATCCTAAATTCTCCGCTTCAAAGAGGTGTGGAAATGCTATTGAAATATCAATCAGAATAAAACTGTAAGACATCTGGTCAATACATAGATAGCAGCAAAGCCAAGCTTTCATGTTTTTAAAATCTAGATTACTACAATAACTTCATCACAAGTCCCCTTCCTTTGCCTATGCACCTCTTGCAGACATGATTAGTTTTCTACGTGGCAGCTAAAGCCATCTTTCCAAACATCAGTTGGACCACAATACTCAGCCCTGTTTAGTGTCTTCTTATTGCACTCAAAATAAAAAGTAAAACATATTATCATATCTTGCATGATCTTGCATGATCTGACCCTTGCTGACATACATTTGTTTTCTTCTTCATACACACTTCAGCTGCATTGGTTTTTAAATTTTTTTGGCTATTTATTTCATGCTTTTCTCTGCTTCAGGAATTTGACCTTGCTGTTTCTGTTGTTAGAAAGCTTTTCCAAAAGCCTTCAAATGCCCAGCCTTAAGAGGACTATCCTAAACTCTGCTAATTCCTTTTAAAACCCCAATTTTTAAAATATTTTTTTTTTTTACAATTTAAACTGTGACAACACTAAATATAAATCCTTTACTTCCCTTCTGTCAGAACCTGCTAAGGCAAGACAAAACCCAACTTCCCATTCTTTGTCTCTTGATTGACTAGCTAAGATCAGAACTGTTTGTCATAACTGATTAGCTAAGATTATAACTGTTCATTACAAAACAATTATTCTGAAAGTAGCTGTCCAGAGAGAAAAACATTTTCTATTAGATAATTGACTGCAACGTTCCTTGCCTGTGAAATAACCCCATCTGTGACCACCCCAATGGGCAACTTGTTTACACTTCCTCATAAAAGTTTGAGGCAAAACTACCTTACTGAGATACTCCAGTCTTTGAATGTGCAATGCTGTATTTAAAAAAAAACCTGAATAAAATCAACCTCATTACTTTTCTAGTTTTATCTTTGACAATTATATATTTAGTAATGTGTTTTCTTGTTTAATATGTGTTCCTATTAACATCTCTTTGCTCCACCCTGTGACTAGACTCCAAGCTTTATCAGGGAAGAGAACATGCCATGTGTTTACCATGGTACCATCAACACCTCTCATGAACTTAACTGTAGGAGACACTTCATAAACACAAATAAATAATAAATAAATGAATAAACATAAAAGCATCAGGCGTCTCCAGATAGTGTCCAGACTTGGAAAGATGCAGGAGATGGCATCACTGAAGTAAGTGACCAGGAGTATGTAGAACAGTGGCCCCTGGAAAGGGGGCTATAAGAACAAGGCATGTTGTTAAGGCCTAGAATTCAGAAGCACACTTCTATGCTAGCAGAAGATCTAGAATAGAGATCAGGAACTTTGGTTTAAGTCCAGAATAATATGAATCCCCCAAAATAGCAAGAATAGGCTACAGCAAAAAAAAAAAAGATGCTAAGGCTCATATGGCGTTGTAAGTTTCTACAACAGTAAGAACAACCATAACACACAAGTGTATGAGTCTGAGATCTGCTGGTAGTCTTGGTCTAGTTTGGCTCAGGACATGCAGGGTAATGATTTTGGTCTTACATCTGAGCATAAATGGAGAAACATACATTGTTATAATGGAAAAGAAAAAACATAAGGAAAAATATAGCCTCATGGTATAATTAAAAAATAAAAAAAATATTTTTCACTTATAAATTTGCCTAAGATTGAGAAAGATTTAGTATTCAGGGAACAAGGCATTCTTACACATAACTTGTTGAAGTGTACATTATTTAGACTTTTTTTTGAGGTCAGTTGGCTACATGTACCAGTAGCCTAAAATATTCATTTATTCAAATAATACAGTTTCTAGCAATGTGTCTTGAAAATACATCTATACACAAAGATTTATTGCTAAATATCATAAGTACAATTCTATGCAGAATAAAAATTTAAGAACCACTTAATTTTTTAAATAGTTTATTTTTTTGGATTTTTCCATTATCCTTCATCCTCCCTCCCCCCACAGTCCCACACCATTGTCCTTATTCTTTTTTGCTCAGTCTCTCCACCTCCTAATCACCATGCCCCCAGCTCCCAAGCTGTCAGCTTGCTCTCTCTTTATGAGTCTGTCTTTGTTTTGCTTGTTAATTCAGTTTGTTCATTAGATTTCATATATGAGTGAAGTCATATGGTATTTGTTTTTCTCTGACTGGCTTATTTCACTTAGCATAATGTTCTCTAGGTCCATCCATGCTATCACAAAAGGTAAAAGCTTTTTTTTTTCTTTTTTTACATCTGGGTAATATTCCGTTGTGTAAATGTACCATAATTGTTTTATCCACTCATCTACTGATGGATACTTGGGCTGCTTCCAAATCTTGACAATTGCAAATAATGCTGCTGCAATGAACATATGGGAGATTATATAACATTTCAAATTAATGTTTCAAATTTCTTCAGATAAATTCCCAGTAGTGGAATCACTGGGTCATAAGAAAGTTTCATTTTTAATTTTTTGAGGTAACTCCATACAGTTTTCCACAAGGGTTACATTAATCTGCATTCCCACAAACAGTGCAAAAGAGTTCCCCTTTCTCCACATACTCATCAGCATTTGTTGTTTGTTGATTTATTGATGATAGCCATTCTGACTGGCGTGAGGTGATATCTCACTGTGGTTTAATTAATTTTCATTTTCTGATGATTAGCACCTTTTCATATGCCTATTGGTCCTCTATATGTCCTCTTTGGAGAATTGTCTCTTCTGGTCCTTTATCCTTCTTTTAGATGGATTGTTTGTGTATTTGGTGTTGAGTTTCATAAATTCTTTATAAATTTCAGATATTAACCACTTATCAGATTAACCACAGTGAATGTGTTCTTCCATTCAAAGGGTTGTATTTTTATTTTGTTGATGGAGAACCAGTTAATTTTCAACAATAATAGAATAGTTAAATTAGGTGCTATTTACAGATGATGGTGTATTATTTAAGATTATGTTTGCAGTCCTAACAATAAATCCCATATTTCATTGGCTTGACAGAGTAGGAGGTATTTTTCACACATGTATAAATAGCAGGTGCGTGAGGTGCTAAAGAATCTACTCCATGCAGTCACTCAGTGACCCAGGCTGATGAACCCAGGTTGATGTGATTTCTTAGTTGTCTTTGGGCTTCATTTCAAACTGGCAGGGAAAGAAGAAAATGTAGAAGCTTGTGGAGGAGGTTCTTGTGTGCTGAAGCAGAAATGGTATTATCTTTTACATATGTACATTATTAGTCAACATGCAGTCATGTGACACAGTTTAGTTATAAAAAGGACTGTCCCTGTTTGGGACTCTACACTATAAAAAGAAAGTGTATGTCTTTAATAAGAACTAGCTGTTTGTGCTATAAATAGATAACTATACAGCCATAAAGCCATGAAATCAAAGAATATTTAATGAAATGTGATGTGAACTTAGTATGATTCCAAGTATACAAAAACACAACAAACAAGCCCAGGCTGGGGTATCAGTTGGTTTAAGCATCATCCCATACACCAAAAGGTTGCGGATTCAATTCCCTGGTTGGGACAATGCCTGGGCTGCAATCCCTAGTCATGGAACACATGGGAGGCAGCCTATCAATATTTCTCTCTCACATCGATGTGTATCTCTCTCTTTCATTCTCTCTTTCTAAAACTCAATGGATATATTCTCAGGTGAGGATTAAAAATGTTTAAAAACAATACAACAAATGAAAAATGGAAAAGTTTCTCCAAATGTGGTTGGAGGGATGGGCACAGAACTACAAAGAAATACACCAAGATGACGTGAACCCCGGCTCTTGGGGTCCACAGTGTTATGGATGAAGCGAGACAAATTCACATGGACTACGGAGTCCTGTGGAGGAAAAGGGATGGCATGGCCAATCTCTCAAGAGGATAACCCTTGCCTTAACAAGCTTAATTGCTTTCCTGGGCACATTATATGATGGTCCTCATTTAGTATGCACAGGTTCACTTTAGGTGGTTACATTTTACAGAAAACAAAGGAGAAGATGCTGCTAATCACATCACAGAAGAAGGATATTTGCAAATGCAAAGGGAAAAGTGATTGAACTAGTTACACTCATCCTTGGAAGGTTTAGCATAGATTTTAGGAAGTTACTTTAAAGATATGCAGTAAATATTTGCTGTCTCAATTCAGGGTGAGGGAGTTTTAGCAAAAAGCAAGTCTCATAGCAGTCTAGGTACACGGCAGGACTGATTCCCATGGGAAAACTTGTCCGTGGGCGTAGGTCCTGTCTGGGCCCATGCCATGCAGAACAGTCTCCTATACCAAGATATTTGCAGATACATTTTCTGGTAGTAGTATTGCAGGTCTTATTCTTTTTTCTCATATTTCTCTATGCTTTCTTTATTTTATGCAATTCACAATATTATAATCAGATTACAAAAAGTTATGAAACACAGGAGGAAGAGGATATTGGGTGACAAATGGTGATGGAAGGAGATTTGACTTGGGCTGGTAAACACAATACAATATACAGATGTGGTATTATAGAATCGTACACCTGAAGTCTATATAATTTTGTTAACCAATGTCAGTCCAATAAATTCAATTTAAAAAATGAGAAGAACAGATTTACTTCTTTGACATGCCCACCAGTGTATTCCTGTGTGTTACCAGAATTTAATCATGAGGAAAAAAGTAATCAAGCCAACACAAATTGAAGGACATTCTACAGAAGCCAGTAATCTGCAAAACTGCCAAGGTCATGAATGTCAGGAAAGACCTAAGGAAACTAAAGAGACATTACAACTAAAGGCAACATATGATGCTGAACTAGATCATTTTGCCATAAAGAACATTATTGGGACATTGGCAAAATGAAGATGCAGTCTCAGATAAAATGGTTTTAATGTATTGATGTTGATTAGCTGATTTTAATGATTCTATTGGATAACGTTCTTGTATGTAGGGAATTCACACTGAATTTCCATACAGGTTATGGGGCCTCAGGTCAGTAACTCCCTCTCCACTAATTTAGGAAAGTAAGTTCTTTGTCATGTATTTGCAACTTCTAAGTTTGCAATTCTTTCAAAAATATTTAAGACAACTACAAAAATAATACATTCCAAAATAAAATACATTCCAAATATGAAACTAAAAAAGCAAAATTGTAGGTAGTTTTACACATAGACCTATGGAAATATGCAGCAAAACTTTAGATGAACAGTGGATACATTCAGAAAAGATGGCTGGGGAACTTAGAAAGGATTCTTGTTTGTGATTAAAAATATTTCTATATTGTTTGAATTTCTATACAATGATAATATATTCATATATTGCTTATATAAATGGTAATAAATGAAAATCACTATCTGTAAATGATATGATTATATACTTGGAAAATAAAATTAACTTAAAGGCTAAAGAATAATAAAAACAAAATGAAACAAAAGAGAAAATAAAGAAAGGATTTGGTATATCCTTTGTATCTTGTCAAATGTAATTAGAAAGCTAAAAAATGTTAGGTCATGTATTCTGTATTTTTAAGAGCCTTCCATCCTAGATAGATATAATTAACAGATGGGAAACAGTTGGAGAATTTTGTGAGCGATGTTGTGTTAATTTATTTAGCTTACTATTTTTTAGCCAGTTTTTGAAAATGTAATGATCTGTCGAATCTATGCTGAGGTGAAGGGCACTTCCACAGTGTGTCAAAGTGACTGTGAGTCAACAGGTTTGCTGTCTTGCTACCTTGAGAGGGAGGGGGAGGATTCCTCAGGCTTCCCCTCAGCTTCTGTGCACAGAAATCATGGTGCTTCTGTGCACAGAAGTCCTGGTGTATCTATCCTGGCCATTTCTAGCACTATTTCATGGGTTATTCATTATTTCAAATCATATCTCAAGTTTGCAAACTACATGTCAAAGTCTATTACTTTTTTCATATATCCCTTTGAAATATTACCCCTCCTAAACAATTTTGGATCTCTCATTTTGTAGTAATTTGGGAAGCATGTCTGGAAAAGCGACAGATGTTTGTGCTATAGGATAACTACATGAGTTTTATTGTCTGTGGTTGTTACATATTCGGGAAAATGCTTTAATTTGTACTATCTTGAAAATAAAATTTAATATTGTATAGTGTTTGTGATGGCTTTAGTTTTGCTATACTGTTTTTTACAAAATTAATTTTTACCTCTTTTCAATTTTTTTAAGCAGTGTGTCATGATTTTCATTCTGCATTATACAATACTATTCTTTTTGTTCTTGGAGAAATTAAAGTAAAATGGTTTGAGAAAAAAATTTAAAAATGTGAAACCTAATTACTATGAATTATTAACCCAGTATTTTGGCTACTAGTACCTAGTCTCTAGTTTAATTGTTTTAGTAATGATTAGTTTAGGTAGCAAGAAAAATACAAGGAAATGTAGGTTAGGGTAAATTAAATAAACTTTCCTTCTGATAAACTGTTTTCTCTATTCTCTGATTTTTCTCTATACATGAAAAACAGCTTTGAATGCTAAAGTACTTGTAACGAAAAGAGTAAAATTAAATACTCAGGGTCTCCCCAGTACCTGTATCTTTCTGACAAGCCAGCTGGTGTTTGATTATAGTAATATTATTCTTAATCAAGTCTAACAGTAGATGTGTGATATTTATAATTCAACAGTCTCCAAATCAAAGATATTGTAACAAATGATAGAAAGAACCTTTTTTATTTTATTATACTTTTATTTGTTTTTAAAAGTTGTATTTTAAATGAGCCCAGGTATAAAGCAAGCATGGGGATGGCTTTTAAATTTTATCATCTAAATGTTGGTAGTATGCAAATGAAAATTAGTATGATTTATATTTAACAAAATTATTTGCATCATTAACTAATATGAAAGCATAAATTCTTAAAATAAACTTTTTGGAGGAAATATTTATTTTGATTGTTTCAAGCTGCTAGAACTTCATCTTGGATCTCTTAATATATAAAACATACATAACTACTTACCTAGTGGCTCCACCCTAGTGGGTATGTAAGTGTATGTGTGTGTTGGGGAAGTTACCTTTAGGGTGTGTGTGTGTTATATCATCATATATATACTGCATATACAATGTGTAATATATAATAAATATACAACATATAAACGAATATATAAATATGTAATAAACATATAGAGTATATAATATAATATAATATATGATATAATAAATACAGTATTATGATTTTCTTGGTCAGCTCTGAAGAAATTTCATTCTCTTTACATTTCTCCAGAGCATTGTGAGAATTCCCCAAGACATGTCCCCTTGTGCTCCACAGGCCAGCTGTCTTGATGATTCCATGGCATGCACTGTTCTTGTTCATCTCCTGTTTTGGTTTACTCTGATGACTACCATAGCTACAATAGCTGATGCAACAAGTGTGGAGCTGATACCTCCCAAAGTGTCACTATTAGCTTGCCTGCCAGATGTCACCACAGCTGCTTCTAGTGCTCACCCATTTCTGAAATGAAGTCCCACATGCCCAGTATCAAATGTTCAGATGTATGCAACAAGTACACATCCTGCCAACACTGCTGGTTCAGACATTCATGCCTGCTAAAGATTTTGGTACAAATTCTTTCTGAAATATCTCTTTTTATATTTCACTAAAGTTCATGTAATACTTTTGATTTCAGATATGTGTCCTGGGGGCTGGACCAGAAGATGATTGAAGTGAATGAGACTGCTGTATTCACAATTACTGCTCTGTTCCAGTGTGGACCCATGGTCCTTGGACCTCACTTATGAATTTGATTTCTTCTTTCCTTTACAGTGAGTTATGTTTCAGGAGTTTCACAATCTATTATATAACTAGAGCCCTAAAAAGACTTACCCTATAAGTCTCCCAAACAGATACAGACATAGCTGAATCTTACAATGGACAAAGTTTAACCTCAAGCTGGGATCCTGTTTCAAATATTTATGATGTAATATATCAAAAAATACTAAGACAGAATAAGTGGAAAATTTCAGATAAAGAGAGACTGTGTTTACTACTAGCAAAAAAAGATATTTGCATGGTGTTTTAACACAAACTAAGTGGCACATTTGATATCTACATTTCAAAAGAGGAAGAGATCTATAGGAATTTGCAAAAATTAAAATAAAACATTGTAGGGTCAACTCAGGGATCATTATAGCATCCAAACTCTTTATCCTACAATCCTGAAAATGTCTTATAAGAAGCAGAGAGGTTGGGAAATCAGATGAAACAAATTTATCAGGAATGTTGAAACATTATCCAATCAACTCAATTTCACTTTATCCTATGTGTATAATGTAAATAAAAAGAAGGTGGAGTAATAGATGAGTAAGGATTCCAAATAAAAATGTGTACAGACTTGAAGGATAAATGCTACATAAAATATAAATATTATGGCAAGAAAAGTCCTAATCTCTGCACAAGATCTTGGTTGGAGTCTATTATGCATGTTTCTGCTTTGCTATTTAGTGTAACACCTCCCTCACCATCCATATGATCCTATAGGATAGTTGAAGAAGATCAGTATGAATAAGGTCTGACAATGTATAATGACAGGTGGAAGGGTCCAGGACTACTAGGGAATTAGTAGAGTTGCGAAGGAATTTTGAGAAGGATAGAGGCTCTGGGATAGATTCCTACATGCCTTTGTGAGTTAAACTGCTCATGTAACATTACTGGAGACAAACAACAATATTTTCCAATGATATATGTCAATCCAAAAGAAATAGATAATGATAATGAACTGGCATGTAGAGGTATCCAAAAATATACCTCTAAACTATATAAAATGAGATAGAACAGAAATAAAAGGGAAAGTGGAAAAATTGTCAACCATAGTGGAAGATATGATATGAGGGGGGACACCCAAATTGAATTTATTCATAAAAATTTTGTCTTTGTTCTTACATGTTTAAACTTAGTCACCTTCAAAGTACTTTCCATTTAATATAATACACCTATTGAAATTTTTTTCATTGCTCAAAACAGTTTTTTTAACTTCACTTTTGATGTCTTTTATTGCTTCTGACATTTTCTCTGCCTGTTCCACATCAGCAAAATATTTCTCTTTGAGAATTTTTTCATCCAAAAAAAAAAGTTTCTCAGGGAGAGATTGGGTGAATAGGGAAAGTGGAGCATGGGAGTGATGCCATTTTTCAGTCAAAAACTGCAGAATAAAACTCAGTGTGGTGTTGGCAGGTGTGATCATAAACCACCCACATGAAACTGGAAAATGTGTTAAAAGAGACTTCAAAAAAATTTCATTGAAGCAAAATGCAGCCTCTTACAACAATGCCAGTTGGTACATTGATACAGATACATTCTTAGAATACTCACTTAGTGGGGGAAATAGGGACCTACCCTCTAGAAGATAATTCTGTTTTTTAGGGGGGTCTCCACTCATACTCTCACAGGACCTCATGGAACTTCCTGACAAAAATTAAGACCATAGAAGATATAGATAACAATAAATAATGGTTGATCTAATCAATATATTTTAAACAACACAACCAATAACTGGAAAAATACCCAAGATGTTTGAAGTACATATGGAATATTTACAAAATTGATTGTTGTCTAATCCAGTAAGTAAACCACAACAAAATTCAAGGAATAGAAAGAATTTAGATTATGTTCTTTATCTCTCTTCAAAATTGAACTAGAAATCCATCACAAAAAGATAATTGAAAATTGTCATATATTTTTCAATTATGGAATACATTTAAAGATGATGGGTGGATTATAGAACCTAAAAAAGACAAGAAAAATATTATGAAGTTGTGACACATAAAAATTTTTAGAATATAGCTGAATTAAGACTTATAAAGATGTTCCTATACATAGAAGCATGTTAGAAAATCAGAATGGCTGATCAATAATAATCTAAGTATGTCTCTAAAAATGCTAAAAAATGAAAATATTAAATCAAACTAAAATAAAAGGAAATAGTAATATTAATGAAGGAAAACTAATAAAATAGAAAACTTATAGAGACATTCTCCAAAATCCAAAGTTGACACATAAAGAAAAGAGGTTAATAAATGACTTGTAACATCAATCAAGACAAAGAGAGTGAAGAACATGAGGGAGAATATGCAAGCAGAAAATATCAGGAATAAAAAGCAGCATGTAGAAACAGAGTCTCATAACATTAGTTAATATTATAATATGAAGAACTTTTATGACAATAGATAGGAAAATGTAGATGTAATATATAATTTCTTAGGAAAAAATCAAACTTGACATAAAAAATCAAAATCTTAATTATTTAATATCTAGTGAATAAATGGAGTCCACAATTCAAAATCTTTTCATTTAAAGCAAAACCAAAATAAAGCAAACAGAGTATTATCTGTTTTATCTAAAGGGTGAATTTTATCTAAAGGGAATAAAGAACGCATGACTATGGCAAAAATTACAGCTAAACTAGAAAACAAATATCATGCAGATTTGTCAGAAAATCAAGCTTTGTGACAGCTCAACAACCAATGACTTAAAGAAGCCACATTCATCCAGGTGGATAGGAGGGGTGGAAATATGGAGACGTGTGGAGAGGTGCAGAAAGTTGGAGAGGAACAGGGAGGCATGGAGACTCAGTGTGATAAGGACAGGCATGGGGATATGATGTGGTTGGTCCCACATCCACTTGTGGTGGATACAATTTGGGAGGAAAACCTCAAGAGTGAAGGATCATAACCCCAGACCAGACCACTCAGCCCAGGGTTCCAGCACCAGGAAGGTAAGTCTCCATAACTTCTGTCTGTAAAATCCATTGGGAGCTGAGGTGGTGGAAGAAACTGGGGAATTCTCAGGAAACTTCTCTGAAAGGGCCTGCAACAAACTTAGGACTCATCCCATCTGGGATTCAGCACCAGGGCAATAGCTGGAAGAGCACCAGTGGCATACAGAGAGAAACTTAAGTGACTGGCAACAGGGTAAGTGCTGGGAGAAAGCTTCCTCCCTGGCAAAACTTCAGAGGCCAATTAGTGGCATTGTCCCCTCTCCAAGCCCTCCCCCACACAGAACCACAGAGCAGTGACATGGGTTGTTTGACCCTGGCAATTACCTAAGGCTCCGCCCAATAAAATTTATAGGTGTACTTTTCTACAATAGACCACACTACTAAGATGGAGTCAAAAGGAGGCTGCCAAAATGAGGAGACGAAAAATATGACCCAAATGAAAGAACAAAACAAAACTCCAGAAAAAGATCTAAATGAAATGGAGGTAACTAACCCCTTAGATGCAAATTCAAAATACTGGTTATTGGAATGCTCAAGGAACTCCTAGGGTACTTCCACAGCATAAAAAAGACCCAGGCAGAAATGAAGGTTACATAATTGAAATAAGGAAAAATCTACAGGGAACCAACAATGGAGGGGAAAAAGCTGAGATTCAAATGATTTGGAACATAAGGAAGAAAAAACATTCAATCAGAACAGCAAGAAGAAAAATAATAATTTTAAAAAATAGGATACCCTGGAATATCTTCAAACATATGAACACCCAAATGATAGAAGTGCCAGAAGGAGAAGAGGAAAAACAAGAAAAAAAACTTATTGAAAAAATAATGAAAGAAAACTCTCCTAATCTGGTGAAGGAAATAGACATACAAGTTCATCAAGCACAGAACGTCCCAAGCAAGATGGGCCCAAAGAAGACCACACCAAGACATATCACAATTAAATGTCAAAGGTTAAAAATAAAGAATCTTAAAAGCAGCAAGAGAAAAGCAGAGAGTTACCTACAAAGGATTTCCTATAAGACAATCAGTTGATTTCTCAAAGGAAACTTTTCAGCCTATAAGGAACTGGCAAGAAGTATTCAAAGTGGTGAGAAACAAGAACCTACAACCTAGATTACTCTATCCAGCAAAGCTATCATTTGGAGTGGAAGGGCAGATAAAGTGTTTCCTAGACAAAGTGAAACTGAAAGAGTTCATCATCACCAAGCCTTTATCATGAAATGTTAAAGAGAATTATATAAAAAAAGAAGATCAGCAATAAATTCACAACTATCAACAACTGAATCTAAAAACAAACTAAGCAAACAAGCAGAACAGGAATAGAATCAAAGATATGGAGATGATTTGGAGGGTTTCAGCTAGGAGTGGGAAGGGGGAGGATAGGGGAAAAGGTACAGGAATTAAGAAGTACAAATTGATATGTACAAAATATACAGGGGGATGTTAAGAATGGTACAGGAAATGGAGCAGCCAAAGAACCAATATGCATGATCTATCGACATGAACTAAGAGGAAGGATTGCTGCTTGGAATGGGATACCAAGTGGAGGGGCAAAGGGGGAGAAATGGGACAACCGTAATAACATAATCAATAAAATACTTAAAAAAATTAAAAAAACCTATAGTGCCAATCATACCTCATGGTGAAGTGATGAGATAGAGTATGAGAAAAATAGCTCTCTATAACCACTTGTACTTAATATTTTACTTAATCACCCAGCCAATTTAATAAAGCTAGGGAAAAATATATAAATAAAAGAAAATAAAAGCATATAAAGCTTGGAAAAGAAGAAATAAGCTGCTATTATTTCCAGACAATGACATTGTATGTGAAAAATTCCAAAAGGATCTATATGTTTAAGTGAAGCACAAGGACAGGGAATGTTAATTTGTGGATTCAGAAGTCAGTTAGTATTCGATTTTGAAAAGAAGGAAGAGTAAAAGATTGTGAGAGTACGCAAACTGAAACTTTTAGGTGGTTGTGATGTTCTTAGTCTTGATTCAGTTGATGATTACACTGGAATATTTACTTTGTGAGTATTCATGGAGTTGTACTCCTAAATATTTTTAATTTTCTCTTCTGCATATTCTAGTTTTACAAAATATTATAGAAGGATATTTCTTCTTCAACTAGATGATTAAATGTTATTAAGGCTACATCTTTGCATCACCTAAAGTCACCTTGTCTCCTACACCATGGATCATGACTTTATAGCTGAAAGATTCTCCTTTTCAACTTCTGAGGATGTAGAATGTATGTACCATCATCTTGGACTAAGGGCTTTATTGTTCTAGATCAGGACCCCCAAATTTGTGCCTTCATTTCTTCTTCACTTCTCAACACAAGTTTAGAGTTCTCAGAATTTTACTTTCTTAAAGCATTTCTCTTTCCAAAAACTTTATGATGGAGATTATATATCTTCTGGCATGTTTCAAATTATTTTAGTATTAAATTAATTTTTATACCTAATTCATTTTCTGACATCATGATGTAGTACAACTAAATCAGCAAAAACTTTGGTGTCTGACAGTGCTGGTTTCAAATCTTACCTGTGTATTCTTTATTGCATGATTTAGAGCAACTTAAACTCATTGAACCTCAATTTTATCATTTCACAATAATAATAACAGTGCTTATTCAGTAATTTACAGTAAGGAATGAAGTAAAAAGCTCATGAACAATGCTTTTATTGAATTTGTCTCAGAGAATACTAATTCCATTACCCTCATAAATTATTTTTGAAACAAAGTCACCAATGGAAAAATATCCTTTATATAAGAGAGAAATTAATGTCTTTTTTCTTTGCAAGAATATAGAATTATAGAATATTTAAAGGACATTGGTATTTTAGAATAAAAAATGTAGAATGAATTAGATGCATTAATTTTTCATATATTCTCTAAAATTATTTTTCATATCTTGATTGTCAAATAATGAAGCTCATGTAAAAAGCTTCACATGAAATTTCAATAGGGAACAAAACTTATATTTAGGTCTTTAATGGGACTGCAGTTTCAATATTTATAGAAGACTTTTTTAAAAATGTGGCTGAAGTTTCATTAAAATCTAAATTAAAAGAAAAAAGAGATGTTTATTTTATTCTATGTTCTTTTAAACAAATATCTTATTTTATTGTTGTTCAAGTACAGTTATCTTCATTTTTGCCCTACCACACTCCCTGCCTTCACCCCACCCTGCCTCCTACCCTTGAACTTGCCTCCTTTGGCTTTGTCCATGTGCCCTTTATACATGTTCCTTGATGGCCCTTGCCCTGTTTTCTCCCATTATCCCTTCTTAAACTAATCAAATCTCTATGTATTAGTTTTTTCCCCCATGTAAATATCAGAGATGTAAAAAAATTAAATAAAACAAATAAATAATTAAAGTAAAAGAGTGGAAACACTCAAGACTTTTAACTTCTAGAGTCAGAACTGGCACATTGTAATTTTTGTCTTTATGCCATTGGCCAAGCAAAGCAAATCAGAAAGCTGAATTCAAAGTCAAGGGATCGGGATGTGTGGTCACTCCCAATACCCACTGAGACCATGAGAAAGTGCTACTAAAGGGAGAGATGAGAAAAAAAGCATCAGTTTAAACTTGCACAGGTACCATGAATTTATGTTAGGTTAGTTAATGTGTGACTAACCATGGGCTTAAACAAAAAGCCATTGATTCATTTATTTAGTCATTAATGCAGTCAACAACTAAATCAGTACTTAAGAGATATCATATATTTCTGTGAAGTTAGTGTATGATTGACTCTGCTTTAAATAACATCAGAACATCATTTATTCATGTATTCAATAAAAATCATTGTTGTACCTTTATTTTACATCAAATTATTTGGCAAATACCTAAATTTAAAAATTTATTTGCCTCATACCCAACCATTGTCTATAATGGATAAAATAAATTCAGTGACTAGGTACATGATTTATAATTAATTATTTGTGGAGAGTTTACCAGGATTCGGCATTAAGTAAAAGTAGGCATTTTTAAATAAATGATTTCTGAGAGTATCTAAAATGTGGTAGATGAGAGTAGGAAGACTTCTTTTTAAAGAATTCTGGGCTATCATTTTTATGCCATTTTCTAGGTGTTGGCAATAGTTATCCTACTGCTCAAATTCAGCCACAGGTGAGGTTTGTGTGGCCAGAACGTAGTTAAACATTCTTGCACTTGAGTATCTTTAGGTGTGATGTGTATCTACTGGTTCATCACAGCACTCAATATTCCTATTCCAGGGACTCAATCTTTCTGTGCATTTAGTTACCTTTCATACATGCAAAGTATTGATGTTGTGAACTTTGCTTTATGATGTTGTATAAAACTGGAACACTGGTTGTTGTTCACCCATGTATTTGAACTGTTTCAAAACTAGTAAGAAACATGTGAGTCCTTCTTGTTGGTTCTCTAGCCCTAATACATTATATGAGATGGCCATGCATTCATGTGCACTAGTCAGAAATGTATAATATCTGCACTCCAGATGTGAAATATAAACTGACTAAATTATGATGGCATTGGTTTGAGAGTTAATACAAAGGTAAAAAAGACACAGTTATTGTCCTCAATAAGAGTCCCTTTCTAATGCACCATCAAAACTATTGAATAAACTATTTCTGGTAGAGCAGGATAGGGCTTGCATGTAGATATGATGATACCTTAACTGAGTTGTGATGGCAAAGTGCTTTATGAATGAACAAAGAAGAAATGGGTATTTCAGGTACAGGGAAGCATATGTGACAGAATCACATACATGATTTCTTCAGTGAAAGGCAGGTACATTTGAGCTCCTGAGACTAGATGATGAAGAGGCTTTTCTGGGCCATACAGAGGCATGCTCTTCCAGTCTGTGCCCACCTAGCTAACAGTAATCTATACCTGGGAATTCTCTCTTTTTATAATAGCTATTGTTAACTGCCTACTTTGTATCCATTTTGCCTGTCCTTCTTATTCAGTTTCCTTTGAGAAGTGACAATAAATGTGAATAAAATCTTGATTTCCTTAGATAACAATTTGTTTGGTGAGGAGACCCCCTTCTAGCAGGTGAAATGTAAGTGGAACTATTTGTTAGGACCTCTAGGAAAGCTATTGCAATCCATGTAAAGAGGAACAGACTCAGCTGACACATTTCACTTTCTCCTTTACACTTCGCTTTTACTTCCTCCAGACTGGAACATCGTTATAATACCTAGCATTGCTGCAGGCACCTTGACATCAATGAACCTGAAAGCCAAATACTGAGAATGGTGGGATAGAACAACAAAATAGAAGATACCCACATATCATTATGGAATTGTGGAACTAACAGATCGACTCTGAGCTAGCTTATTCTGGACTTTTTTCTTTTTGAGGACTTTTTTTTTTGCTACTTGCTTAGGCCATATTTTGTCAGGTCTTCCATTTCTTGCAACTAGATGCAGTATTACTGATGAGCCACCTAGTCATATAATAAATATTAGTAATCTATACTGTGCTTAGAATGGTGGTAGTTTTTGTTTGTAGGAGATGCAAAGATAACAAGGACGTGGTCTTTGATTCTTTTTGAAGTATTTTTAGTGACAGAACATTTTGCTTTTAAACCTAATAGTTACTGGTGTCTGTGAGCCAGTTGTCTGAATACCTGAAGACATCCATTAACTTTCCATGAAACGTTTATTTACAGAGAGTTACTTCCATGTTCACTATCCCTATTGGTTTAATATTCTTTTTTAACAAGGCTTTGCTTTAGGAGAGTTTCTGGACATACTGAGATGTCCTGGCCATTGTGAACCAGCAGTGTTCTTGCTTACACACATAACATGACTATAAATCTAATCCTTACCTAAGTAACAACTTCTATATTAAGAACCTAACATATGATGCCCTGGCCAGTGTGGCTCAGTTGGTTGGAGCATCATTCCATAAACCAAAAGGCTGCAGTTTCGATCCCCAGTCAGATCTCATACCCAGGCTGTGAGTTGGATCCCTAGCTGGGGTATGGACAAGAGGCAGTTAGTCGACATTTGTCTTTCACATTGATCTTTCTCTCTCACATCTCTCTCTCCCTCTCTCTTTCTCTCTCCTTTCTCTCTCTCTCAAAAGCAATGAAGAAAATGTCCTTAGGTGAGGATTAAAGAAACACCCTACAAACAGTATATCCACTCAGGAGTTTAAATTTATACTGGGTATAAAAAAGGATACAGATCACAAATATGACACAAGGGTGATAGATAAGAAGAGCCTCACATGGGAGAGGGTAGGTTGACAAGTCTAAAAAGGCATTCCAAAAATGCAAAGCCACAGAACATATTCATTTTCTGTGATGCTATTCTTTTCTTCTGAAGTATAACAGAAGTTATTTTAAGCATGTTTTTTTGTATCCATTAACCTTTGACATGAAATGGGAAAAATAACTTCCATTTCCCTACAGGTCACTCTGCTTTTTCTTCTCCCGAGAACCAGCACAGCATTTAATCCATGACTTCTTGGGCACAGGTAATAGTTAAAAATGTCATTTCTCATGTGGAATGAAAATGTTTTTCTTTCTGTAACCAATCTGAGAAGAACTCAGATTCCTGGGCATTTGTTTCTTCTACAACAGGATCAAAGCTGGGCCTTGGTGCTGACTTGATTGAATCATTCACCTTGGATCTCCCCAGAAGGGAAAACTAAGGCTGCCTAAGCAATAGCGTTTCTTTATGAGGTTGAAACATTCTCATTTTCTTTCCTGAGGATGAACAATTTAGACAAAATAAGAGATAACTGAGATCTGATGAAAAATACACCATTTTTCCAAATGGAAATGAAGTTATAAGCTAACTTCATTTCTATGATGTTACTTTTTATATTATAAATAATTTTTGTTGACTTTATAGCAAAGTTTGAAAAACTTTACTGTAAAATCTCATATGTTTATAATTTCCTTAAAGATAAGGTGTGTTCAAGTTTCACCCACTCAGCTGCAAAAGTTTAAAAATCAAATGTCTTGGCTTATAAATGTACTGGAATGTTGCCTTTATATCTCATGAGAAACTTTATCAGAATAATGGGAAATAGGAAAAAGAAGTTTGCAGCAGTGAAAGTGTTTTTAGAGGTCATTTAACTTGACTTCTAAAAAAAGTCTTGAATAACTCCTATGCCCTTGGAGTATTTTAACCCTGGGTGTGCTTTAAACCAAAGCATTTTAATATAAATGTTATAAACCCAAATAGAAAGATTTTCTAGGAAAGATTTCTTTAGCTCATTTTTATTTCAGATTAATTTTTATACATTAGAGTTACAGGATTAGCAGTTATTTTTATTTGGTTGAATTAGTTTCATTAGTACAAATATTTCTCTAAAGTTAAATTACTAATGAAAATATGATTCAATAATCAGGCTTCAGACTAAAATAAATTGTTTTTATTTATCAATCCTGATATCTTTGTGCCATTATTCATTTCCACTAATTCTAATTCTGGGCCACATAATAGCAAGTATTTAGCTCTTAGTAAATGTGAGAATTTTTGTGAGACAAAGAAGAGAAATAAATATGGGGGAAAGAGTGAGAGAAAGAATGGTAAAAAAACAGAGATAAAAAATGATGAGGACATAAGAACAAAAAGGAGCCAGTAAAAGATACATTGACATACAAAAGAAGAATATGGTGTCACCACAACTTATAGAGGCAGAAAAATTATATTGGCAATATTAGAATTGGTGGCTTCTTTCAGGTTCCTCTCCTGTCTAAATTCAGCTCTCAACAAAGAAAGTGACATTTGACATGTCCTATTTCCCTCAGGGGAATACCTTTAGTCTCGTTATTTAGTATGAGCTAATGTCCAGTTGTCTGTTAGTTTTTGAATCTGGAACGAAGCTGGTCTCTCATTTTGGCATTTCTGTCACCAAAGTTCATCATGTGTCTGAGTGTAGCTATATTTTTGTTAATGTTTGTATCCATTTCAGTTGTTATTATTTTACCTTCAGGTGGGAGAGAGATGAAGTCCTGAGAGTTAACTTTCAAGCTATAATGAGTTTAAGACAAGTCAAGGTCACATTTTAATGAATGAATGAGCATAGATACATTGTGTGTCAGGGACTTCACCATCATCATTTTGGTCACTTGATGTACTTAGTTTTATTGTTGGGGATTGGAAATGTTTAACACTCTTCAACCACATTTTTATATATCTTGGACTTTGTTTCTTTATTTATAAATATATTTTATTGATTATGTTATTACAGTTGTCCTAATTTTTTCCTTTTTGCCCCCTCTACATGACACCCCCCTACTCCTTCAGGCAATCCCATCATCATTGTTCATGTCCATGGATCATGCATATAAATTCTTCAGCTAGTCCATTTCCTATACTGTACTTTAAATTCCCATGGCTCTTCTGTAACTACTTATTGGTACTTCTTAATCGTCTCACCTCTTCATGCATTCCCCCACACCATGCTCCCATCTGGCAACCATCAAAACCCTCTCCATATCCATTATTCTGTTTCTGTTCTTGTTTGCTTAGTTTGTTTTCTTTTTAGATTCAATTGTTGATAGATATATATTTATTGCCACTTTACTATTTATAGTTTAGATCTTATTTTACTCAAGTCCCTTTAACATTTCACATAATAATGGATTATTGATGATGAACTGTTTTAGTTTTTACTTGACTGGGAAACTCTTTATCTGCCCTTCCATTCTAAATGACAGCTTTGCTGGGCAGAGCAATCTTGGCTGTAGGTTCCTGCTTTTCATGACTTTGAATATTTCTTCATATGCTAATCCCATCTAGCCTGCACAGTATCTTTCAAAAATTCAGCTGACAGTCTTAAGAGAACTCCCTTGTAGGTAACCAACGGCTTTTAGGATTCTCCCTTTATTCAAAGGGCCCAGAGAAATACGAAAAGATGCTCAGCATCACTAGCTATCAGAGAGATGCAAATTAAAACCACAATGAGATACCACTTCACACTAGTGAGAATGGCCATCATAAACAGATCAACAAAAAACAAGTGTTGGAGAGGGATGTGGGGAAAAGGGAACCCTAGTACATTGTTGGTGGGCATGCAGACTGTTGCAGCCACTGTGAAAAACAGTATGGAATTTCCTCAGGAAACTAAAAATGGAACTGCCATTTGACCTGGCAATTCCACTGCTGGGATTATACCCTAGAACCCATAAACACCAATCCAAAAGAACCTATGCACCCCAATGTTTATAGCAGCACAATTCACAATAGCTAAGTGTTAGAAGCAACCTAAGTGCTCATCAATAATGAATGGATCAAAAAACTATGGTACATTTACATGATGTAATACTACCTAGCAGAAAGAAAGAAGGAGCTCCTACCCTTTGTGACAATGTTGATAGATCTGAAGAGCATTATGCTAAGTGAAATTAGCCAGTCAGTGAAAGACATATGATCTCACCTATAAGTGGAACCTAATCAAAAAAACAAACAAGAAAGCAAAATATAACCAGAGACATTGAAATTAAAAACAAAGTGACAGTCCTGGCTGGTATAGTTCAATGGATTTAGCACAGGCCTGTGAAACAAAGGGTTGCAGTTTCAATTCCCAGTCAGGGTATGTGCCTGGGTTGTAGGCCAGGTCCTTAGTAGGGTGTGTGCAAAGGGCAATCACACATTGATGTTTCTTTCCCTTTCTTTTTACTTTTCTTCTCCTTGTCTAAAAATAAAATAAATAAAATCTTTTAAAAAAAGAACAAACTGACAGTAACTAGAGGGGAGGTTGAAGGGGATAATGGGGAGAAAAAAGGGAAGGGTTTTTAGGAACATGTTATAAAGGACACATGGACAAAAGCAAAGAGGGGTAGGATCAAAGGTAGGAAGTGGGAATGACTGGGGGAGAAGGGGTGGGGGGAAATGGAGACAACTGTACTTAAACAACAACAAATGTGGAAAAAATGATTCTCCCTTTATATTTGACTTTTTCCATTTTAATTATGATGTGTTTTGGAGTCACCCTTTTTGCATACATCCTGTTTGGGACTCTCTGTGCTTCCTAGACTTGCACATCTATTTCCTTAACCAAATTAGGGAAGTTTTCTTTTATTGTTTTTTAAATAGATTTCCAATTTCTTTCTCTTTCTCTTCTTCTTCTGTCACCCTTCTGATGGGAATGTTGGACCTCTTGAAGCTGTCCCTGAGACTGCTTACACTATCCTCGTTTTTTTGGATCCTTTTTTCTTCTTGTTGTTCTGATTGATTGTCTTTTGCTTTTTTATGTTCCAAATCATGATTTATCTCTTGTCTTAGTTCACTCTATTATTGTTTCCCTGTACATTGTTCTTTAATTCAATTATTGAATCCTTCTTTTCTGACTGGATCATTTTTATGTTGTTGAGTCCCCAAGTTCCTTTAGCATCCTTATAATGAGTGTTTTGAACATTGCATCTGATAGATTGCTTATCTCCATTTTGTTTAGATCTTTTCCTGGAGTTTTTATCTGTTCTTTCATTTGGGCCATGTTTCTTTGTCTCATCATTTTGGCAGCCTCCCTGTGTTTGTTTCTATGTATTAAGTAGAGCTTCTATTACTCCTGTCTTGGTAGCATGGAGTGATATAGTAGGTGTCCTATATGGTCCAGTCACACAGCCTTCCATATAACCCAAATGGGTACTTGAGGTTCACCCTTTGTGTGGGCTGAGTACACCCTCCTCTCATAGTTGAGCCTTGATTGCTGTTGGCAGTTCAATGGGATAGATTTACCCAGGCCAGTCAGCTGCAAGGGGTGGCTGTGACCACTGACCACCAACCTCCACCCTCTGTGAACAATCAGCTATGCAATGATGGCAAGGTGGTGGTGCTGCTATGTGGTCTGCAGCTGTCCACTGGGGCACAGGCTGCAGAGTTTCCTGGGTGGTGCAGGTCATGTTTAGTTCCCTCCTGTATTTGTCCAAGGATGCCCTGCCAGAGCTATAAAGCAATGTGAGATGGCTGCTACTTGTGCTGGGATTGGAGATTCCCAGGCAAAGCCAAGCTGCGAATGTAGGCTGGCTGCTGCTAGTGCTGGCTCAGGGTCACTTAGCAAGAGGTATGGGGGCTGAGGCCTCACCGAAGCCAGCTGTTGCTTGTTTGAAAGGATTTAGTAAGTTGTGAAGCATGAGCCAATGCCAGCCATTCATATGGAAAAACTACTGTTAACAGATGTAAGTTGGGTGGTATGCAGTCTCAGGGTATCTCCATGGCAGGGCAAACAGTGTTAGGCAAATTGATGGAGTGTCAGATATGACACTAGCCTGCCAGCTCTGCGGCTCTGTTGGGTGAGGGTTCAGAAAAGGGCCAATGGCCTCTGTTAACCTTTCTGTCCACCAGGTCTTGCCTTGATACCAGACATTTTTAGTCCCTTTCTGTATGCCACTGATGCCTTCCAAGCTACTACCCTGGTGCTAGAGCTCAAAAGAAGTGAGTCTGAGTAGGTGAGCCCATATGTGGGTTCTTTAAGAGGAATTGCTTGGCATTCCAGCAGTTTCTTCCACCAACTCAATCCTCTCTGGTTTTTGCAGCCAAAATTTATGGAGAATTATCTTCCTGGCACTGGAACCCTGGGCTAGGGGTGCTGCTGTGGGTTGGGACTCCTCACTTTTGAGACACTTTTTCTGAGTTTTTAACCACCACACATGTATGTGGAACCAGCCCATTCTATGTTTCCACCCCTCCTACCAGTCTGTATGGATGTAATTTCTTTAATTCCATACTTGTCAGACTTCCATTTAACTTGATTCCTGATATTTCTGAATGATAATTGTTCTATAATTTAGTTGGAAGTTTGATGAGGTTGTGTGAAGAGGCAAGTTGTGTTTCCCTGTATCACCATCTTAACTAGAACTCTCTATCAGACTGTGCTTCTTTTTTTAATCCCACTTATCCTTCTCATTCAATATTTTGAATTAAATTAATAGATTTTCTATAAGTCCTGATTATCAACAAGGGATACACAGTAGAGAAATAGTTCTTTTACGTGTAACTATTTCAGTCAATCTATAATTGAGTAACATTGACTGAGTACCTACAAAATATCAGGGCCTTTAATTATTTACAAAGATTTGAAAAGTGCCAAAGATTTGGCACTTTAAGTCATTTATGAATGCATGGTTTATTTGCTTGGAAATACTATTTATTTACAAATAAAGGGATAATTTATGTTGACTTTCATTTTTACATTATCCATGGACCTTAGTCAAATGCCAATTTCACCTACCAGCCTGGGAATCATGAATTCTACCCTTAGAGAGTTACTCTAATTATAGTGATAGACTCTGGAATTATTCCCATGCCTTGCTTGGCTCATAACCCCAGTATATCCTTCAGGTTATGTTGTAAACAATTATTTAAAACAGAGCCATTACAGCCTACCAAAATCATCAAAACATGAATGAGTTTGCCACTGAAAGAATAGTGAAGGCAGCTGAAGTTTGAAATGCTGGCCAAGATATTTCATATATAATTTCCAGGACATTAGGGAAAGAAAGACTGTGATCCAAACTCATGACAAATATTGGTAAGGCTTTGTTGTACAGGATACATTTCTGAAGCTTATGTTATTTTCTGTGGTCACAAGAGTTGAGGAGAGGGATCTGGAAGTTGGAATCAGATACCCAGGCTTGCATTTGTTAGTCATTTTCATTCATCTAATCCAACAAATATTTATTATGTACCCACTATAAACTTGGCACAGTGAAAGGTACTAGAGTTACAGTTAAGATAATGACTCTGTCTTTATAGACGTGGGTTGAGTAATGATAAAAATTATTATTGAGTTATAATTGTGGTGAGTGCCATACTGGCTAAAAGCCTCTATCATGAGAAAGCCTAAACTAGGTCGGGAATAGAGGTGGAGAGAGGTTTAGGAAGGTTTCTGTGATGAAATAAAATTTAAACTGACACTTGAAAGAGTCAGTTAAGGGCAAGTCAGGTAGGACAAGATGCAAATAAGGGCTGAAAGTTCTAGGCAGAAATGTTGCACTCACTGGCCAGCAGTGACTGCAAACGTAGCTGCTCGCAAGTCACGAGAAAAACATACACACGGACTACCACGTCCTGTGGAGGAATAGGGACAGCATGGCTACCCTCTCAAGGGGAGGGTGCCTCTGAGTGGCCTGGCCACTCTCTCAAAGAAGAGCACCCCAAGCTGCCACCTCAATAGGCTTTTTATTAGGTAGTATTGAGTAAGGGAACAGATACAGAATGTGGATTCATCATCTGGCAGAAAAGATCAAAACAGGTAGATAATTTACATAGGATTCAAAAGTCTCACGCTGGGTTTGGGGGCTGGTATCACCTAACAGATACAGGATTAGTCTCATTTCCTGCCAGAGCCTACACTTCTAAGAGCATCCTAGCAAGCAGGTCTCACAGGATTTTACATATCTTATGCCCCAGGTCCAATTTACCCCAGGTGTCTGCCAACTCTAGTCTGAGCCTCACCGCCCCTGCTATTTCCCCAGGCCCTGATTTGGGCGGAGGAGACAAAGGCAGCCAGGAGACTTGGCTTTTCATATCCAGAACAAGGACTCAGGTCATTGTCAAAGCCAAATGGGCAGGGGTGATGTTGATCACTCCCTCACTTCCACAGCCCCCTGAGTCTCTTCCCTGATGGCTTATTCCCATGTGATCATGTCTGTCTTAGGTCCATTCTTTCTAGAGAATGGTTGCCCGTCATTGACTATCCAACTGAGCTGAAGGGAATAGCAGAGCAGGCAGTGCCCATGTTCAGGGAAATAGGTTTTGTCTCCTTAGGCCTCCCAGTTCTCGGAGGTTTCTCACTCAGCCTTAGCCACGGGGGGTTATGGCTCCTGAAACCAGGCAAGGCAGACACCACCCAGAAACACATGTAGGACTTTCAGCAGGCGTGGTTGACACACTCAGAACATGCAGGGACTGTGGACCATGTGCAAGCTGCTTCTCTCTCTGAATATAAATGGCCTCTTTCATGAGATGCCATAATAGTGATGTTTTATAGGACTGATATAAGAAAGAATGAGTTTATATGAATCACCACCTGCCTGTAAATACACATATACACACACAGGGAGAGATTGCAAAATCCAATCACAGTTTTGACATGTGAAACTGAATTTGATGTTAATTATAGAATTTTAGAACTAGAGTCTTGAAAATCATTCTGTACGAAACTTTCTTTATAGTTAAAGTTAATAAGATCATATATTGCTGTTTACCTTAGATTTGAATGTTGTTTAGAGACAGAACTAATAATGCATTTTCTGATCCTGAGTTTATTGCTCTTTTTCTTACACAGTGAGTTACAAAATGAATTATTTATTTCTAAACATATTACTCAAGATTACCTATTAACTGTTGAAGTTAGAATTCAAACTCAGATCTGCCTAATACAGTAAAACCTATGTTCTTTATAGCAAATAGTGGTACACAATAAATGAATGAAAAAAATGATATAAGTGAATTGATTGAATAAATGTACAAACCTATACATTCAGTATTATGAATTATACAGTTTTTTAAATCTTTACAAGGAGAAATGTTTATGATTTTCAAGAGAGAGAGTAAAACATTAATGTGAGAAACATTGATCAGTTGCTTCTCATACACACCCCAACTGGGGATTGAACCCACAACCTAGGTATGTGCCCTCACTGGGAATCAAGCCCTCAACCTTTTCGTGCACAGGGCAATGTTCTACCAACTGAACCGCCAGGTCTAGGCTCTCATTGTGGTTTTAATTTGCATTTCTTTGGTGATAATGCTATCTGTATGTCATCTTTGGAGAAGTGTCTTTTCAGGTCCTTTGCACATTTTTAATTGAATTATTTGTTTTTTTTTGCTGTTGAGTTTTGTAGGTTCTTTATAAATTTTGGATATTAGCCCCTTATCAGATATATCATTGGCAATATGTTCTCCCATTCAGTGGGTTATCTTTTCATTTTGTTTATGGTTTCCTTTGCTGCACAAGAAATTTTAGTTTGGTGTCATCCCATCATTTATTTTTTCTTTTCTTTCCCTTGCCCACAGCAATATATCAGAAAAAAATATTGTTGAGAAATGTGTGAGATTTTTATGCCTATGTTTTCTTCTAGGATTTTATGGTTTTGAGTCTAACATTTAAATCTTTAACTCAGTTTGAGTTTTTTCTTGAATATGGTATAAATCAATGGTCTAGTTTCACTTTGTTACATCTATGTCTCCAATTTTCCAAACACCATTTATTGAAAAGACTGCCTTTACCCCATTGTATGTTTTTGTCTCCTTTGTTGAAAATTAATTGACCATAAAGTCGTCAGTTTATTTCTGTGCTCTCTATTCTCTTTCTTTGATCTATATGTGTTTTTATGCCAGTACCATGCTGTTTTGATTACTATGCACTTGTAGAATAGTTTAATATCAAGTAGTGTGATTCCCCCAACTTTGTTTTTCGTTCTCACGATTGCTGTGGCTATTAGAAGTCTTTTATGGTTCCATATAATTTTTTTGAATGTTTGTTCTAAATCTGTGAATATGTCATTAGTTTCTTAATAGGAATTGTATTGCATCTATAGATTGGTTTGAGTAATAAGAACTTTTTGAATAATGTTATTTCTTTCTATCTGTGGACATGGTATATATTTCCCTTTATTTGTATTTTCTTTCATTTCTTTCTTCATTATCTTATAATATTCTAAGCAGCAGTCATTTATGTACTTTATTAAATTTCTTCCTAGGTATTTTTTTTATGCAAGTGGGAATGGGATTGCTTTCTTTGTTTTCCTTTCTGATAGTTCATTATTGGTATATAAAATACAACTGACTTCTAGATATTTATATTTATCCTCTACAATACTGAATATATTTATCAGTTCTAGTAGTTTTTGGTGAAATTATTAGGGTTCCCCATATACAATCATGTCATCTGAAAATAATGATGGTTTTACTTCTATGTTTCCAATTTGGATGTTTTATTTCTTTTTCTTGTTTATTTATGTGGATAAGATTTTCAGTACTATGTCAAATAAAACTGATGAAAGCAGACATCCCTGTCTTGTTTCTAATCTTATTGAAAATGCTTTCAGTTGTTGCCTATTGAGAAAGATGTTGGCTGTGGATTTGTCATATATGGCCTTTATTATGTTGAGATATATTTCCTCTATTCACACTTGGCTGGAAGTTTTTGTTATAAATGCATGCTGGATTTTATCAAATGCTTTTTCTTGCATCTACTAATATAATTATATTGTTTTCATCCTTAATTTTGATTAAGTAATATATGACATTTATTGATTAGTAAATATTGCACCAACCTTGCATCCTTGGAATAAATCTCACTTGATCATTTTGTATGATATTTTTAATGTATTATTAGATTCAGTATGCCACTATTTTGTTGAAGATTTTAGCATTTATGTTCATCAGAGACATCAATATATAATTTTTCCTTTGTAGTGTCTTTATCTGGTTTTAGATTTAGGATAATGCTGAACTCATAAAATGAGCTTGGGAGTCTTACCTTCTGTTAAATATTTTGGAATAGTTTGGGAAGGACAGATGTTTGTTCTTTGAATGTTTGGTAAAATTCACCTTGTCAAGGTGAATTTTGACAAGAAGCCATCTTGTCAAGGTCCTTTGTTTGTTGGGAGTTTTTTTATTTACTGCTTCAATTTTACTAGTTGTAATCAGTCTATTCAGATTCTCTGATTCTTCCTGCTTCAGTTTTGGAAGATAATAGGTTTCTAGGAATTTTTCTACATCTCCCAGATTTTCCAATTTTTTGGCTAGAGTTATTCACAATATTTTCTTACAATCCTTTGTGTTTCTTTGGAGTCAGTTATTACTTCTCCTCTTTCACTTCTGATTTATTTATTTGGGTCTTTGTTCTTTGTTTCTTCATGAATCTCATTAAATATTTGTCAGTTTTGTTTATCTTTTAATAAAGATAAACAAATTGATCTTTGGTGGGTTTAATTTTTAGTCTATTTTGTTTATTTCTACTCTGATTTTTATTATTTCCTTCTTTCCACTCAATTTGGGCTTTGTTTTTCTATTCCTTAAGGTGTGAAGTTTTAATGTTTATATGAGATTTTATCAGTTTTTTGAGGCAGGCCAATAATGCTGTGAATTTTCCTCTTAGGACTGCTTTTGCTGTGTCCCATAGATTTTGTGTTTTTGTGTTCTCATTTTTACTTATTTAAGGTATCTTTTAACTTCTCCTTGATCTCACCATTAACCCATTCATCATTTAGCAATGCACATTTAGTCTCCATATCCTTGTGTGTTTCTTTTAGTTTTTTTTCTTGTGATTGATATCTAGTTTCATATCATTATGGTCAGAGAAGATGAATTTACTGAGACTTGTTTTGTGTCCAAACATGTGATCTATTCTAGAAAATGTGCCATGTGCACTTTACAAAAACGTATATTCTGCTGCTTTGGGGTAAAATTCTCTGAAGATCTAAATACATCAGATTTACTGTGTTATGTAAGGCTACCATTTCCTTGTTGATTTTCTGTTTGGAAGATCTATCCATTCATGTCAATTGGGTGCTAAAATCTCCTACTATGACTGTCTTACTGACAATCTCTCCTTTGATGTCTATCCATATCTTCACATATGTATGGACTTCTATGCTGAGTGCCCATAAATGCTTCTATAAATGTTTTACAAGGGTGATATCCTCTTGTTGAATTGCTCCCTTTATCATTATATAGTATCCTTCTTTGTCTCTATACTATAGCCTTTGTTTTAAAGTCTATTTTGTCATATACAAGCATTGCTACTCCACGTCTTTGTTTCCCTTTCTTGTTCGAAATATCTTTTTTCATTCCTTTACTTTTAGTTTATGTGTATATTTTGTTCTGAAATGGGTCTCTTGGAGGTAGAATATATATGGGTCTTGTTTTATTATCTATTCAGCTATCTTATGTCTTTCACTTGGAATATTTAAGCCATTTAAATTTAAAGTAATAATTGATAGGTATGTATTCATAGCCATTTAATTCTTTTTACTATGTTCCTCTGTTTGCCTCCTCCACCTCTTCCTCTTTTTCTTCCTACTCAAGAAGGCCTTTTACCATTTCTTGCAATACTGGTTTGGTGGTAATAAAATCCTTTAGATTTTTCTTGTCAGGAAAACTCTTTATTTCTCCTTTAAATGTAATGATAGCCTTTTGGATAAAGTGGTCTTGGTTGTAGATCTTTACTTTTTATCACTTTGAATATTTCATGCTAGTCCCTGTGGCTTGAAATGTTTCTGTTGATCAATCAGTTGATAGTTTTATGGGAGCTCCCTGGCAGGTAACCCACCATCTTTCTCTTGCTGCTTTTAAGATTCTCTCTATCTTTAATTTTTGTTATAGGCCTTTTTGGGTTAACTTGTTTGGGACTCTCTGTGCTTCACGGACTTGTACATCCTTTTTCTTCACAGGACTAAGGAATTTTTCAGTCATTATTTCTTCAAATAATTTCTTGAGGCCTTGCTTTTTCTTTTCTTTTTCAGGTACTCCACTGATGCATACGCTGTTATGCTTTATGTTACCCCGAACATCCCTTAAACTATCCTCATTTTTTAATTATATTTTTATATTTGCTGGTCTCATTGAGTATTTTTTTACCTTGTCTTCCAAATTGCTCATTTGATCCTCTACTTCATCCAACCTACTGTTTATTCCTTCTAGTGATTTCTTTATTTCAGATATTGTATTCTTTATTTTGACTGTTTTTTATGGTTTCTATGTCTTCTTTTCTTGCTGTTGAACATCCTTATAACTACTTCTTTGAACTATGTATCTGAAAATTGGTTGCTTCCATTTCATTTAGGTCTTTTTTCTAAAGATTTTTCGTGTTCTTTTATTTGGGGCATGTTTCTTTGTCTCACCATTTTGGCTATCTTTTTGTGCTAATTTCTATGTATTAGGTAGATATGTTATGACTTTTAGTCTTAGTGGGGTAAATTTATGTAGTAGATATCCTGTGAATCTCAGTGACACAATCCTTTGATAGACTGAGCTGGGTGCTCCAGTAATGCTACTCCTGTGGATTATATGGGTCCTGCTGTTGTAATTGAGTCTTGATTGTTATAGGCTCATTCATGCATCTGGTTAACCCTCAGGCAAGTTGACTGTTAGGCTCAGTCCCAACCACAGCATGTAAGCTGCTGTAAGAGGTGCTGACCACATGACATAGTATTTGCCTCAGCAGGGCCTGGTGTCTTCTAATTTCTCCCTTTGGATATGCCACTTGCGAAGCTTATTGCATTTTACTCTTATGTTGTCTGAGCCTGGCCCTTGGGTGTATTGATTCTGGGCCTCTGGGAGGAACTCTGGTGCAGAATAATGTTAGATGCTGCCTGTGACTGGCTCTGAGTAACCTGTTTTGATTTACAAAGAAATTCTCCATTTGTGCCTATCTCTAGTGTACCTGGTTGTGCATGGGAAGAAGCAAGGTTCACAAAAAGATCAGCTTTGAACAGCACTGGGTCAGGGCCAGGTCAACAAAAGTCCTAAGGCACCCAGAGATTAGTCTCTGCCTGCATTTACCTGTCAGCTACCTGTTTCATTCATCACTGAAACAGCCTCTGGCTGTACTTGAGTTTCATGAAGTAGGTTTTCAGTGAGTCACCAGGTAGTTGCTAATGGTATTACAGATTGATACAGGTCCAAACTCAGTTCCAGTGCTGGGTCTGAGGTCACTAGGTATAGAAAGTCTAGCTGCCACCTGCTGAGTATTTGAACACTTTTTTTGTGGGGCAGGGTCTCAGGAAGTCATCAGTGTGAGGCCAGCAAAGCTGATCAGGCCCAAGCAGATCAAGATTTGGCCATGTGAAGGGAAGGCCATGGTTGGGGATGCAAGGTAAAAATAGCCTCTGTCTTAGAGCCACACAACTTAATTTGTCCAAGATTTTTCCAGGAACCTGAACTGAGCAGGGTGGGGCTGCTAGGAGTAGGGAGGGTGGGGCTTACCGATGTCCTGGGATGAGAGGTGCCAGTCAGGTTTTGGGGAAAGTAGGGGATGTGGCCCCCACCATAGAGTCACACAATTTAGTCTCTCCCAGATTTTTTCCCCCCGACCTCAACAGGGCAGAGCCACTAGGAGTTGGGTGACTGAGCCACCTGACCTCAGAGGTGGTTCTAGCAGATCTCTTGTGAAGAAAAGCACCATCATGTTCATGAGATGTAGGGGGAATGACCCTCAATCCAAAGCTATACAACTCAGCCACTTACAACCCCTGAGTTTGCCCAGACCTTTACATAACCAATAATTTTATATATACAACAAAATTATCTTTTGAAAATGAAAACAAAATGAAATGGAAAAAAAGTATTTGTTGAAACAGGTATGCTGTATAAGAAATACACTTAGTCTGAAAAAAAATAACACCAAGCATTAATTTAAATATAAGAAAAGAAATAAGGATAATCAGTAATGACAATATGTGTATAAATATAAAATACAGCACTTTTAAAACAATTTATTTCTCTAATAAATTTGTTTTAAAAATATGAGATTTTGTAAAGCAATTAACATACCATTCACTCAATTATTGGGTTTATAAAATATAGGAAATATTGCATATGTAAATAATAATACAAAGAAACAGGGAGAAATGGATCTTTATTAGAAAAGTACTATGTATTATTGAAATTATATAATCATTAGCCTGAATTAGCCTGTGATAAATTAAGATCTGCATTGTAATCCTTAGAGAAATTCCTAAGAAAACAAACATGTATAGTTAAACAATTGAGTGAAATAAAAATGATACCCCTAATATATTCATTTAATATAATGAATTACCTTTATTCTTTTTTGCCCCCTTTTATCATTTCTTTGAATAATGCAAGTTAGACATATGCATAAATGCAGGCCTAGCTTGCTACTGTCATATGTCATCTGATATTGATTGTGAAGGTTAACTCTCTTATGTATTTATCTTCTCTTAAGCAAAATACTGTCAATGGTATATTCTAAGCAATATATCAAAAAACAGTGATTCTTTAGGAACAAATGTCTAAAACAATGTTTCTTTTACTCTCAGTAGTAAGAATCAGCTTTATTTTATATTTAAATCTGTCACCAACTAACACTTTTATAAAATGAAGTACATTAATATAATACATTACTATGAAAATGAAATTTTTAAAAATACAGAAAATTAAGACAATTTAAAAAATTACTATAAGAACAGATTTTTTAAATTGCTATGAAAGATTCTAAACACTCTCTATTTCTATACTTACATTGTGTTTGTTAGTGTTATTTGTCACCTTGACTGGACTAAGGGATTCACAGGTGGCTGGTAAGACACTATTTGTGTGTGTGTGTGTGTGTGTGTGTGTGTGTGTGTGTGTCTGTGAGGGTATCTTCAGAAAATAAGTAAAACAAGTAAAGAATATTCACTTTCACTAATGTGGTAGGTGTCATCCTCAGACAAGAGCCTGAATAGAACACAAAGATGGAGGAAGAGCAAATTCCATCTCTGTCTGAGCTGAGCTTGAACTTCTGCTCTATGACACAGATGTTCCTGGTTCTTGGGCCTGTGGACTCAGACTGGAATTTGACTCTCATTCTCAAGTCTTTGGATTCAGACTAAATTCTACCACAAGCTTTCCAGATTCTCCAACTTGCAGATAGCAGATTGCAGGTCTTCTCATCCTCCATAATAGTATGAACCAATTCCTATAGTAAATCTGATATTATACTATATATATTCATCTATTTCCTATTTGTTCTATATCTATAGAGAAATGTGCCTAATATGCATAGCCTGGAAACAAACAGTTTAGGAAATGACAGCAGGACACATAGCACATTTTGAATAGTTCTGCTACAAAAGGTCACCTCTAATGTTCAGGGCAGAGTCCTTCAGCAGTTTTCTAAGAATGCTTATTTGGACTTTAATGATTATGTAGATGTATATTGCATAATGGCAGAGTATATGGTCAGACATATGACATAATATCAAAAACAAGGAGAGTATTGCCTGGTCCCCATTCCAATACCTCCTACCTTGAATAATGCTGAAAGTTTGTTCCTTTTTTATGTTAAGAATCTACTCCTCTGAAAGGTGAAAATACAAGAGACTTGAGAATGGTTAAAGGATCTGAAAGAACAAATGCCTTTGGCCTGGGAATGCTGCCTAGGCAGAGGGAGAACAGGAGATGAAGAGTAAATTCACCATACTAAGAAACAGGAGTTAGAGAACATGTTTATTGCCTAAAGAAGTTTGTTTGGAATGGTGATAAAAATAGAAATTTTCTCGCACTGGTAATGAGCTTTAGCAGACTTTATTATGCCTGGTTCCAGCCATAAATGAGGCTTATCTAGGTGATGAGATGCTGTAGCTTTAATGAGTGAACTCTGATGCCCTTTAACCTAATTCAAAATAGTTAAACATCTACTAAATTTGTGTAATAACAACTCTCTTTATAACCTGCAATCCTGCATTTCTAATTGCTAGATAACATCAGATAAAAGGGGAAAAGAAGATGGAATTTTGGAAGCAGTGCAAACCAAATAGAAATGAGAAAGTTCTACATACATGTAATTTATTTTTTAGACTACCTCAAGAGCTTTTTAGATATAATCAGTTCCTAGCACATTTTTGAATGGTTTCTTTGTCATGTATAAACTCTCTTTTAAACAGGAATGAGAGGAAGGCTAATGGTTCTCTTTATCAGTGCTAGAAATGGATAATAATGCAAACATAAATGTAGGCATATATATGCAAAAACCTGGAAATCACAATGAAATAAGTGTTTGCTTATGTATGGAAATTATTATGGTTAAGTTTTCTTCTGGAGCCTTGTTCTCTGTCTATAAAATCTTTCTGAGAAATATTTAAACAGACTAGTTATCCCTTGTAGTTTCATGGAGTATTCTAAGAAGTTCCTTCTAAGTACGAATGTTCTGTGTGTAAGTACATGAACAATTATGTGAGATAAATAAGAAGGAAGAGTAACCTCATCTTCTATGGGACTATGAGATGCCACAACAGAAATGGCACTGGGAAATTTAGTATGGACTTTAGAAGTGTGAAATGTAAAAGATCAAAGAAAAAATCCATAGATTGACAGAATTGAGTCAGTATTTAATCTTAAAAACATGGTCATTATTTGTTATGTCAACTTATTTTCACAAAAATTTATCTAGCATATATTATGAGTAAAACCTGTTGGTAAAAAATATTGGGTCTGTACTGTCTACTCTTTTGTTAGAGTTCTACCTGAAGATTAAAATGCAGGAGAGATGGAATGTGTCTATATTTAGAATAACCGATATTGAATGAATTTCCCCAAAGGGAATCCTAACACAGTTCAAGTATATAGTAGGTGTTTAGTGAAATTCATTAAATGAATACACAGTAACATTATTATTTTATCTAGAGACTATTTCTTTATAGAGAGAAATTAACTTTTTAATAGAAAAAAAGTTTGAACAATTATTAATGGGATTTCCCCCCCATAGATTTTTTGAGTACATGATTTTCACCCTAGTTGACCCATAGTATTCATATTCCTGGGCTTGTACAAAGCAGAAAGAAAATTATGAATTTAATATTTAGCTTCTTACATTTAAAAATGCAATTTTACAGGAAAAAAATATGTTCAACTTAAGCTACTTTCTTGATAATGGATTGCTTAACTTCCACTTCTGGTTTTCCTCTTTAAGCATATTAACAGACAAGGATGTCAGGCTAGATTTAACATAAGGAAAGCTATTTAGAAAGAAGAAGTGTGGCTGGCAGACCCTTCTTCAAACTAAGGCATTAGGGGGAGAAAAAGAAGGAAGAAGAGGAGAAAGAGGAAGCCAGCTAAGTATCTAACTCAGTGAGGAAGAGCTGAATGTATACTATGAGAGGAGCACTGAGAAATTATTGTTGTGTTGCTGAAAGGGGATCATCTCATAAACATTCCTATCCCATCAATTGTGTTGGGCACTGTGGTCAAGCAGAGAGGAGTACAGGAGCTCAGCCATCCTGGCCACTTTCAGTCCCAAATGAGTATGAATGCTGATTTGCTGGCCAGTGGTCTGCTGTGAGGGATTACTGGTGGATGAACAAGGTGGCCTCTCATAGGAGAATGTGAGTAGAAATTCATGGCAGGGGACAAGATAGAGGATGGACCAAGAACAAGCACAAGTTGAAGCTGAGTTAAAGTGTAGGCTACAGGGAATATCCCAAAACTATTGCTGATGCCTAGAGAGACCTATGAGTCAAACTGACTGAAGATCTCCCTACCTAGGTCAGTAAGGTACGTGACAACTAGAGAGATGCACAAGGATTATTATTGAAAGAGGAAGATTCAAGCATTGGCATGAGGTCAGTTCTACCTTCTTCTTCCGGAAGCATATGGAACCTACTTTTCAGTACGTTTAGATGCCAAGGCAAACACAGGAGATGTTATTCCAGAGAGTGCGTACTTTCATGCAAGAGACACTGAAAACTTCCCTTTTGGGAAGTTAAATTACTAAATTGGACTAAAATTTAGCCCATAATAGATATTTAGCATTTTTTTCAGCTAATGGAGGTGGAGTGGGAGAGGGTGAAGCCTTATATAAAAGAACATATTCCGTTTAACCAAGAATAAAACAATGCCTTTTATTTTGAATGACCAAGTGGCATTGAGAGATAAAGTTTATCTCTTATAAAGAGGGTCTGAGCCCCTCTTTCTCCTTACAATTTTTATTTAAAAATTGTCAAAAAAAACCAAGTATTGATATAGCATGTCCCCCCCCCCTCCCAAAACAGTTGTTTTTGTGGCCTCTATCTCTCTTCCTGAGTAGTTGAATCTTCCAGAAGAATTCTTTCAAAACAGATGCACAATTGAATAAAACTTCATTCTAACTTTCCCAGCAAGAGTTGGGGGCTAGTCAAAGAAACTCATATTTATAGCATATATAACATGCTAGGTGTGACAGAGTGATTTATACAAAATGTCATTAAAAACAGAGAACAATGTGACTCTTGGTGTCAGGAAAGTTTTGCAGCTGATGTGACATTTGACTGAGGTCTTGAATAGCCAGTAGTAATTGGCAGGATGAGAAGAAGGCAGAAGGATATCCCAAACAGCTTATTTAAAAGCACAGAACTGAACAAGAATGAGGCATGACTGGGAACTCTGATAGTTTGTTGTGACTAAAATACACATTGCATGCATGTAGATATGGGGAATAGTTAGCTGTAAGTATACAAGTTCTAAGACAAAAATACAGTTAAATAGTGAATAATGATCCATGTAATATTTGAGTATTATCAGAGCTATGAAGTATCATGGGAGTTTATAAAAGAAAAAACTAATAATGACAGTGAAATCTTCATGAAGCAGATGCATGATTTTTTTTAATGTCCTCAGCATTATGGTTCTTATGTTAGCAGTATTCTTATTATACACCATGAAATTGATGGTTGCCAGCCAGTCAATTAAAGTATCAGGATGTAGACTTTCTGATTGAGATTCATAGTTATTAGGCTGATCCAGCTGTGGAAATTGGAGAAGAAGAGTTTTTCTGGCACTTCCATCTATGGCAGTATTTCCTTCTAAGACAGGATAGTAAGAAGCCAGGAAGTTTCCTGGGCAAATGAAATGGGGAAACTGAGACAAAAAATAAAACAAGGCCAAACATTTTGAGCAACTTACAGCCAGCTGGTGAATTACAAGAACTTATCTCCCCTAACCAAAAACACTTCAGAGTGAATCGTTTATACCTCTCCTCTCTAACAAAGAATACATAGCTTAAATATCCCCCGTGTGGGAATTAGAGAGGAGAGACCCAAGTAATGACATTTGTGCCAGCTAAATGCAAAGACAGATGAAGTCAGGGGAACAAATAACAAAAGCCCCATTAAAATCCAGACAGATTCAAAGTAAAATTTAAACAGCATAGCAGACCGAAGAATATTTCCAAAACCTTCCTTATGTGCTCATTTTAACACATCTGCATATTAAAAATGCACCTGGAAAGCTGATGGATATTCTGCTGAAACCTCCCCCTAAGATTCTTACCCACAGGAAGATAAAAGATGAAAAGCCCTCAGAACAAAGACACAGGGTGAGCTCACTCTAGAACTTGCCCATGCCCCTTCTTGGAGCATACAAGAGCAAAGTAGTTTCCTCTGAGGCAATATACTATAGGTGGAGTAAATCAGCAAATCCAGCCTGCTGGCTACTATTGGACCCATACTATATTCTCCACTTTAAACTTACTGAATTGGAAGAATTCCAATCCTTCATATAGGAATGATCCTCAGATCTTATTGTCTCCATTTTTGCCACTCATCATGCAACATGGGCAGATGGCTAGGCTTTCCTAAATATCCTGTTAACTGCAGAGGAGAGATGACTGGTTATAAATAGGGCTAATGAAGAGGCCCAAGATCCTCACCAATAGAATCCTCATGGGATCCCCAACTGAGCTGGGGCTTGACAGAGCTTAACTGGAACCCAAGTTCTGGGGGCCTAGCCTTCCTGGAACATCACAGAAAGTACAGACTGGAAGGACTTAAGAACATGTCCCAGAACAAAAGGGCCTAAATATGATACTAGCTGTTCCACAAAGATCAGAAGAGGATCCTTCTGAATTTTTACAGAGGATCTGTCAAGCCTTTAGGAGGCACACTGATGCTGATGCATAGGCACAAGAGAATGTGTGAATGGTAAACATTACTTTTATTGGGCAAAGTGCTCCAGATATTATAAGGAAACTATAGAAGTTAGGTGGGGTATTGGGAATGAATCCCTCTCAGCTGGTTGGCATAGCCTTTAAAGTTTACAATGTTTGGGAAGCAAGGAAGGTAAAGCAGGCCTCAGTGTTCTTAGTAACAGGGAGGTGAGACCAAAGGAAGAAACAGAATCATAAAGGAAGAAACAGAATCGTAAAGGAAGGGGGAGAGGCCCAATAGGCATCAATCAATGTGCCTATTGCAAGGAGGAGGGGCAATGAGAAGGGAATGCCCAAAGCTAACAAAAAGAAAAAAGAAAAAATAGAATAGATTAGGTTTGAATTTTCTAGAATTTTGTATAAATGGAATCATACAGTATGTACTCTCTTGCCTGGCGTATTTTGTCAGAATTTTTTTTGAGATATATTCATGCTATTGTATCAGTTGTATAAATATGAGATAAACCAGTAAGCTAGGACAAGTGAAATAGGGAAACTAAGTAGATTATTAAGTGGCCAAACAGTTTACAACCAGCTAGTAAATTGCAAAATCCTATCTTCCCTAAACCAAGAACACTTGAGAGTAAATGGTTTATACTTCTCTTCCCCAACCAGGAAGTAAATAGCTTAAATTACCCTACTCAGGGAAATAGCTGAAATTCAATTAGTGTCATTTGTACTAACTACACCCAAAGACAGATGAAATACCTGGAAGACTCAAGGTCCTGAACAGCAGCTAGCAGAACAATGGACTGGTCCCTTTGATATCCTGTTGACAACACATTCTTCCCTAAAGCTAATAGGTATCAACCCCTGGATCCACCACACATGGATAAAATCGGCACCATCTGTGGATGGTGCAGACACTGCTGTTGTGGTTAATGCTGAAAGGGAAAGCTGGACCTGCATTTCATAAGGAGGTTTGAAATTCCTCTTTCAGAAAGGGAAAGTGACCCCCAATGCAAAGTGACAATGTTTCTTTCATTTTATTCAAGTGCTTGTAAATTTAGGGACTTTAACCTGACAGATATTGAGTTTGAATATGGTCCTTCCTAGTGTGAAAAAGAACAAGAATTGAAAATGAGTTATGGCTAAATCTCAATGAGTAAAGGTATATAGAAAGGTTGTGAAAGTTTTAATCCTGTAAGAAAGGAAACCTCACTCTTGGGTAAAATTATTCTTTGCTTGCTTGGTTTCTTTGCTTGTTTTCTGATCTTATGGGGACATAGTTTGAACTTTACCATTTTGGTTACATCGGGAATCCTCTGTCTCTGCTGTTTGGCCATTGGGACCTAGGAGAGGTCATGGGTGAAACTGGTTGAGGAGAATGCCTTTTCCATTTGGGGCCTAGGAAGGGTCATTTGGTGACAGTGGAATCCAGGTTGGGGCAAAAGAATATGTCTTTTCCAAGAGACCAATGGACACACTAGCAGGCAAGAGAGTACTTCTATCATTGGGGCTTTGTGCTGTGGAATGCTGGTCAACGAGCCAGCTTGGAATGAGAGGACATCTCTGCCAAGAGACCAGTGGAGGAACTTGTAGATGAAAGAGTGTCTCTATAAGTGAGGCTTTGGGCCATTTGGGACTTAGGAAAGGTTGCCTGTGTGAACAGTTAGTGGTACCAGTGGGACAATGAGACAAGATCCTAAGGCTAGTTCCAGTCCCCCTTCTTTTGGAACTCTGCTTTTACTTTGGACTCCACTTTACTTTAGTTTCAGAAGGAAATTGAGTTTTCCCAGGGAGAGTTAAAACTTCACATCAAGTGAAAGGGAAACAATGAAAGGTATAAGGCATGAAAATACAATCTTGATAGATATTGGAAGGGCACAGATTTTCCTTCATGCTTTATATTTTTCTACCTACCTGATCCCTCCAGAATCTGGTATTCTGAAAATGCCATGAAGTTTCTTTGCATAAAACCAAAACCAATAAGACTAGTTCGCCATGTTGGTTTTGTTAACTGAGACTTTGATAGGAATGTCATGCCTGAAGGAGGCTTGCCTGGATTCTAGTTGTTATCAGAAGTCCTTGAGGAACTAAGATTGACTTTCAAAGCTAACAAAAGCTCACTGGAGAAAAGGCCTGGTGCCTTGGTTGATCATGTGGTTTGTGAAAGTCTTTCCAGGGAAGGAATTAAGGTTAACTTCCTGAAATATGGCAAGAAGGAAACTGAAGATATCATGGGAACTTCAAGGACTCAAAGGAAACAGGCACCACAGGGAAAGCTGGATAGTAGCCATGTGGCTTTGCTTCTGTGCCATAAAGGTTTGACTAAGGCTCAGTCTAAATGTTCCTTGTACAAGTTCCAACAAAACACACTTAAAGATCCTATGTGATCAATTTTTGCTCTTGTTGTGCTTATGCAAATGAACAGGAAAAAGTAAAAACTGGACTTAATGCAGTTCCTTTGAGGACAATGAGTGTGATCTTAAGGAGAAAAATCATGTTACAAGGAAAATCACAATGCTTAGTGGTGGACATTAGTCCAGTGCAGCTAACTGTCTTCAAAGTTTTGTTTTCACTTGGAAGTTAAACTTGGTTTGTGACATCATCAGAAATGTTCAGTTTATGGGTAAGAATGATTTTCCAAATTGTCATTCTTTATGTCATTCCAGCAAAGGCCTTGCAACTGAATGTCTTCTTAAAAGACAGTCTTGTGAACTCAGAGAATGGTTTGTGATTTCTTGTGTGAATTAATCTGTGTGTTCTCACTTCTGTTTTCATAGGGCATATGCCTATGACCTCATTACCTGTGTGGTTGTTTACATAGTGTAGGCCTCACTTCAGAAGCCCATCTTCATCACCACCTCCTGTGATCCAGTGGTTTGGCTGGACTAAGTGGTTGGGTTGGTGAAGTATGGGGCGATCTGTGGGCTTCACTTTAAAACTGGTTTCCTTTTATGCCCTAATAGCTTGGACATAAAGGGCCTAAACATGTTAAAGGGGAAGGAAATCTTAAAATATTGCCTCTCACCCTGAGCTAAGTATAGTGGGTAGAAGGCCTTCAGACCGGTGTGACATACTTTGCACACCTTCCTCTAAGGAAGCCACTTTTTCTTTATCAGAGACATTGTAGAATTGATCCCTACCTTTGTCATTTAGTGGTTATGGTTCTCATTGTACCTTCTAATACTCTTGCCAAATTTGTCACCAACAGAGTATAACAAGGATGTCAACTTGTCTAGCAATGCCATCCTTTAGACATTATATATGCCACTTCCCAGGGACAGCCAACTGAGTAGGACTTTTCAAGATCCTTCTTCTTCAAGTGAAGGCCTCCCTCCACTCCAGACCCCCTTTCTGTTAGGGATCTCTGGGCCAGGGGATAGGTAGGATTATGTCCATAGCTAACAAGAAGTAACTACAGAAGAATGAGACCATCACCCATTTGCCTTTGTAAGAATACAAAGGTCCAGAAGTGTTAAATGGGGGGTTGATACAGAGAGATTTGATCAGATCACTGGAGAGAAGTAGGGAGGAGCCGTAGGAGGAGCTTGTCAAAGCAATGGTAAACAGTCTAGGATGGGATTGACTGACAGACTGAATGTCTCCAGAGTACATGGAGATAAAAAGAGGCCTGGATCTCTGGCTCAGGGACTTTCTCTCTCTCTCAGGCCCTCTTGGGCTCTTCCTCTAAGATGACTGGATAATTGCTCTGCAGCTATCTGTGTCTCCCCAGCCAATGGTATTTTGGATGGGAAGGCTCTGGGTACAGCCTAGGATCAGTCTGACCTGGCAGAGGGTGGCAGTATTATTCTTCTTTGGGTGTTTTAGAGTGGACAAACTCCACAGCAGAATGTTGGGAACTGCCTTGCTTGGCTTCAGGAGTTGTAACCCCCCGATGGCAAAGGCTGAGTGAGTGACCTTCAGACCATAAGACACTAAGGAGACAAAGCTTATCTCCCTGGCAGGAGCATCACCTCTGCCTCTTTTACTTCACCCTGCCTGGCCCCCAATGCTTGACAGGTAAGATTCCTCAAGGGAGGGACGACCTAAGATAGGCACGATCACAGGAGCTCCCAGGGAAGGACTTGGGGGCTACAGAAAAGGGGAGATGGACCCTCGCCCCTTGGCTTTGACGTAGCCTGAGTCCTCATTATGTCTTGAAGAAGTCTCCTAATCTCTTGGCTGCCTTACTTCCCCTGCCTGACTTAAGCCTGAAATAATGGTTTAAGCTGGGAAGAATGCAGGTGGTGGGTGCTGCTTTGTGCTGGAAAGGGCAGGTTCCCTAGGGCGATCAGGCCTAAGGAAGAATATGTAAAATCCTGTGAAACCTGCTTTGCTTAGAATGCTCTCAATTAAATGATAAGGGTCCGAGCAGGAAATGAGTTTGTTCCCCAAAGTTTTATGGCCATTTAACTATCTGACCCTGACTCAAAATAGGCCCTCAGAGTTCTTTGTATGTTATCTATTGTTTGATCCTTACTGCCTGATAATGATTAATGAGCTTTAGGTATACACTCTGTATTCCTATGCAAATTGAATCCAATAAAAGCTTCTCAAGGCAAGGGTCAGGTGGCTCTCCTCTTGGGAGAGTGGGTGAGGCGCTCAGAAGTTTGCTCTCCCCTCGAGAGAGAAGTTGTGCTGTCCCTTTTCCTCCACAGGACTTGGTAGTCCATGTGAATTTGTGTTGTCTCAACCATAACGCCGTGGACACTGTGGGTCAGTGTCCACGTCAGCAGAAGTCTGCCATTCTTCTAAAATTGTGCAGCTTTTGTAGCTTATGTTATTTTAGTTTGTAAACTAACCCTGTAGAAATAAAATAATTAAAAGCTAACAGGGGGAAATGATAGGAGAACTCAGGTGTTAAAGAGGTTAGCCTTAGTTGATAGGCTTAAGTGACTAGTACATGTGGAAAGCTGTTATTCTATAATTGTGAAACTTTTGAATAAAGACTCCTTATCTTCAACACCTAACCTTTGCCTCTGGAATTCTGTCTAGAGGTTGGCAGTGAGCAGGAGGACCCCACTTGCTGTTTGGTAACAATACTGTTCCCAGGTCCCCCTTTTCTCTCTGACTTCCAGGTGAGCTAACAGCAGCCCTGCTTTGGCTCACTTTTTTCTATAACTTTCTAGAGAGCCAAAGCAGCCCTGCCTAGTTTCTCTCTTGTTAATTCCTCCACCGTAAGTCTTTCCTTTGTTTCACTGTCCACAGTCTTAATAAACATATTCTCAAAATCACCTGGACTCATGTTGTGAGATCTTTTCTACATGAGTCAAGAACCCATACACTACAGGCCAGCCTGAGGCAGATCCGCTTTGTGCTGGTGCCTAACTCTAAGATTACATACCAGGTACACTTTTCACTGGTGGTTATTAGATGTTTTCTATAAAAAAATAATTTTGTGGACAAAACTTAGGGTGATTCTGAGGTGTTCTTTATTAGTATTCCAATGGGTGTTGAGGTGCTCCCAGTAGGGGTAATGTAAGCAGTAATTTTTGAACAAATTGAACCACAGAAATCTTTTCTGGAGTATCTCACATGATTAACCTCCCACAGGACACATTTAAACACAAACATGGCTTAGCTATTGGTAACAGATAAATTTAGCATATCTCTTGGCAAAAAAATAATTCAAAATATAACAGGTTGCCCTACGAGGAAGTGGGGTTGTGCATAAAGAAAAGCTTAAGTAGGTGATTATATATTGGGGAGAGAAGTTAAAACAACATGTAGTTTTGATTGGGGGACACTTACAGTATCATTTGTAAGTACAACTTACAAATTAGTTTCTATAGAAAGATAGGGCCTTTCTGTCTTTCTTTCTTGTCTCTGAAATTTGACATGCCACCTTTTTGACCAGCCACTCTTCAACCATTTTTTCTTTTCTCTTTGATCTTTGGTTCAGCTCATCAGCTCTAATATTCTCTTACCTACATCTTCTTCCTTTGTCCTGGTGGCTGAATTTGAGAATTCTTCTTCAGCTAGATTCAGGCATTAAGCTTACATAGTTATTGTACATTATCTCATTTTCCTATACAGTTAAAGACTGTTCTTTTCATATTTCTGAATTCTCTTTTACTGAATATCTCTTTAATCAGTCCCATATCTGCACAGTCCCAATATATTTTTATATAACATTCAAGTAGTCAAAGTAACACAGTTCTCAGGAGGGTAAATTTTTATTCTCCTTTGTCACAGAATATTTATAATTAAAAATTCATAACAAAATAATCAACCCAAGCAATGATCATAATGGCCATTAACTTAAAATAAAACAACAAGAAAGTATCTTCCTTTTGATATATGCCTTCACTACTGAAGGGGCCTTTCAAAAATACAAATAACCTAATGAAATTAAGCCTCTAGTTCTGATTACAGTAAATACAGAGGCCAGAGAAATATTCAATTATCCCACATCTGTATAACAAGTGAAATCTAGACTGTAGAAAACAATGGTCAACAAACTGTCCACTTTTTTTCAACAAATACATTTCAAGTAAATAAAAGATAAAGAGAGATATAAGAAGTAGCATAAATAAATATAATTTGTGGGCCTTACTTGGATTCTAATAAAATAATCAATAGAAAAATAAAATAAAATAAATGTATTCTTATGAGACAATTGTATTCAATTTATTATATGATGTTTTCTAGAAAATGATAAAGCTCACTTAAGGAGATCCAGCTAAAGAGATTCATATATTGTATTTACCAATGGCTTTTTTGTACAGCTAGTTTAAAACATCATTATGTATGTAGCATATAGATCATACATTATTGAATTGTACATTTGAAACTCATTATTAATGTCACCTCAATAAATTAAAAAAAAACAGTATTATGTGCATAAACCTAAAAAAGACATAGAATTGCAGATCACTGTGTACAAAGACATGGTACTAAAGACCAAAATATTTTCAAGAAAGTTGAAATTATGAAAATAAAGAAGATTGTAATCTATTTTTTCAGGAATTTCTAGTATTTATAAGAATTTCTGGGTTTTTTTAAGGAAAACTTTTGTATGTCTTCTGGTGCTTAGTGATGATAAATTTATGTAATCATTACCACCTACTTTACTTATACCCACTGCTCAGAAATAAATATGTTTGCTGTGATTTCTTTAATTTATCAAATAAAAAATATTACCTTAAATTTTGAATTGTTACAGATAATCTTAGAATATACTTCCCAGTTCCTAAACTTAAGGTTTTAGACAAATGGAAAGTAATAATATGGGAAATGTCCAGAAAACTTCAGGTAGATTCTTCCTTTTTGTGATTTATGAAAAAGAGAATAGGTAAATACCATCCACAAATGAAAGCTCAATTTTATCACCAATCACCAACTTCTCTACCTTCAAAACTTTGGTCAAAAGTAGAAAAATAGATTTCTAGTAAAGTCACCTTTTTCTTTCTCTTTTACTTCTTACTCTTTCTGCAAAATGTTATTTATTGGGAAAGAAATACAATGCCTGATAATAAGAAAGGGAATAAAACAAACTGGGTCAAAGATGGGAATATCTTCCTTCTACACAGTCAAGTACTGAGATTGAAATAAAGATTTTATTCATTTGATTTTCTATATATAATATGTATGTATGCATATATAATAGATATGTGTATATAGGTATTTGTTTTGCATATGTATAAATAAAAATTTATGCACACATCTATATAATATACACACACAAAGAGGCAGAGAAATAAAGAAATACATTTTATTTTATTTATTTTTTTGTTGTTATTCAATTATAGTTGTCCCCATTTCCTCCTCATTCCTCTCCCCTGCTTTACCTACCTCCTCACCTCCCACATTCAATCCTCACCCTACCCCTGTTGTCATTGTCCAGGGGTCTTTTGTACATGTTCCCTGACTTAACCAATCCCCTACTTTCCCCAGTTTTCCCCCTCCTCCCACCCCACTGGTCACTGTCAGTTTGTTCTTTATTTCCATGTCTCTGGTTCTATTTTGCTTAGCTGTCTCTTTTGTTGATTAGGTTCCACTTATAGGTGAGATCATATGGTATGTGTCTTGTACTTCCTGGCTTATATCACTTAGCATGATACTCTCCAGTTCCATTCATGCCATTATGAAGGGTACGAGCTCCTTCTATCTTTCTTATGCATAGAATTCCATTGTGTAAATGTACCACAGTTTGTTGATCCATTCATTTACTGATGGGCACATAGGCTGTTTTCAGCACTTGGCTATTGTAAATTGTGCTGCTATGAACATTGGGGTACATAGGTTCTTTTGGATTGGTGTTTCAGGGCTCTCAGGGTATAATCCCAGCAGTGGAATTGCAGGGTCAAGAGGCAGTTCTGTTATTAGTTTTCTGAGGAAATTCCATACTGTTTTCCACAGTGACTGCAGCAGTCTGCATTCCCACCAACAGTGTACTAGGGTCCCCTTTTCTCCACAACCTCTCCAACACTTGTTGTTTGTTGATTTGTTTATGATGGCCACTCTGACCAGTATGAAGTGGTATCTCATTGTGGTTTCAATTTGCATCTCTCTGATGGCTAGTGATGCTGAGCATGCTCTCCTATGTTTCTGGGCCCTCTCTATGTCCTCCTTGGAGAAGTGTGTGTTCAGGTCCTTTGCCCATTTTTTAATGGATTGTTTGTCTTCCTGGTATGGAGTCATGTGAGTTCTTTATATATTTTGAAGATCAAACCCTTGTCCAAGGTATCACTGGCAAAAATATATTTTCCCATACAGTTGGTTCCTATTTTAGTTTGCTGATGTTTTCTTTAGCTGTGCAGAAACTTTATAATTTGATGTAGAACATTCTTTTCTCCTTAAAGAATATTTCATTATATATTTTTATTTTTACATGTTTTCATGATGTATATGACATATATTTCACTGGAAGGATGACATATGTTTTTAAAGATATAATTGCTTTGCCTTTACTTTTGTTAACAAGATATAATTATTATTAATACTAAATAACATTAACACTTTATTATAGAATTTTAGAGACAATGAGGTTAAAAAATTATTTTTTCTTTATTGGATAAAATTGTGATCAAGGGAGATACTAGAGAAATGTAATACCCAATTCACTGTTATTTATTTTCACAGGTAGACATACTGAAACACATAGGCATACTAATTATAATCTGCCACTTCAAACATGTCTCATTTAAAATAAAATAGAATATTCTTTTATATATAGGATTATGAAAATATAGTATGTTTAGAGCTTTGATGTAGAGGAAAATGAAGATAGAAATTTGCATTATGGACTATAAGTTTCTTAGTATAGTAACTTCAATGCTCTTATGCTGGCACTGAAATCTGTGCCCAGCACATGCTGGGCATGCAGATTATTTTTTAACGAATTAATTAAATACCAAAGGCTGGCAATCTGATAGGAGGAAGAGGAGGAAAAAAACCATGAAGATTTCTAAGTACCAGAGACTTTCTGTAGAGATGGAAGCTAGCAGAAATGTTTTCTCTTCCTTTTAAGTACAAATGCAATGTTAATGATTTACTCTCTTCCCATGAGAGTACAGTGAAGTCTCAAATGACTTTCAATCTGTATCAACAAATTGATCTTTGCTGTAGGTTTCTGGACCTGCAGCCTCTAAAGCAGTCCTTCTGAGCTCTGTAAAAAGGTCAGGATGTGGTTTCACAGGCTTACCATATGGGTTATATATTATGAGAATCTAATAAGATGGACATGTCATCACTTTGAAGAAGTAAGGTTTCCGCAGCCATGGAATGCTTACTATCATTGCTATAATTGTAATTATTATTAACAATGTGCAGAAATGGCTTAAAACTTCATATTGCTAAAAATTAAACTCAGATACATCCTAGAGTCACAATAGTTCTAATCCCTCCACTTGGTTTCTTAAATAATTGCTAAATTGCTAATTATTAAAGTGTGTTTTCACTTGAATTTAAAACCCATCATGCAACTGCAAAAATAATGACAGCCCCTCCCCACCCTCGCCTAATAAATGCTAGGCATCTATGTCTGATGGTATTTTACATATAACTTGTTATTCTATAGAATATTTTTGTGTTTTAAGAAACAAGTGCATTTCTGTTGAAACATTGCAGTTTTATTATGCTCCTTATGTTTTAATTAGATCTCCTGAGAACATCTCAGCTCATGAATTAATAGTAAAAATGTATATGCAAGCAGAAATACTTATTAAGAGGTACCTTTATATTTCATTATGCTTCTGGGTTACTATTCTACCATAAGCTTTCTGGATGGAGATTTTTTACCCATAGCACTTATATGTATAATGCCACCCCACATGTTTAACTTGTCATGAGTCCTCCACTTGATCCATATTTGAACAAGCATTTGGTGGTTCATGTTCTCAATATGCTAGCTTTTAACTGCATAAAAAGTATCATCAGCTTTTATCCTGTTGTTATTCTGTGTTGACTTTTGTTTGTTAGCAATATCACTGAGGACAAAACAAACTAATGGGCTCTTCTGCTTTGTTGTATCTCCTAAAAATATCCCTTCATCCACTTCCCTTTTTAATAGGTCAATATCACTTTCAAATGCACATAGTTTATTTGATTTCTGCTAACCTGTTTATATCAATGGACAAATTAAGAACTTATATTTGAAATTCAGTGTTAGGTTCAAGCATAAATAAAAAGAACTCTTTATCATTAAGGAGCACAGGTTCAAGAAAAGGAAACTAATGTATAATTAATCATTTGCAATATGGTAGGATATAAACAGTGGTAGCAGTAATGCATGGCTGATTCTGTTATGTTTTGGTATATAAGATTCTAACCCATTCAAATTTTCTTCTACCCATCTATTTTGCTTCTTCATATTCCTCAAAAGTAAGGCTAAACAAAACAAAATAAACTATGTAAAAAAAACTATGATATTTATACCAGATAACAATTTTTTCCTTATTTTTAACATTCTCTTTTACATTATTTTTATTGTTATTCTATTATAGTTGTCCCAATTTCCCCCCCTTGCCCTCCTCCACCCATCCTACACCCACACTCCCACAGTCAGTCCCCTCACTGTTGTCCATGTCCATGGGTAACTCATACACATTCTTTGTCTAGTCCATTCACCTTCTTTCCACCATTATCCCCCTCCTCTCCTTCACTTTCAGTCTGTTCCATATTTTCATGTCTGTGGTTTTATTTCATGTCATTCCCTTTATATTTTTGTTTCTCTTCCGTTTCTGAGGTTAAGTTTTCCATTTTCTTCACTCTACCTTTTCTTCTTGTCCACCTTTGGTTCCCAAAAGGAAACCTTAGTTCTGATTGATTTCTGTGCTCTAGATAATCGAGTTTTCACCATATCCAGAAATTGATGACAGTTGACTTTTTCAACAGCTAAGCAGAGATCTTTGAATTATCAGTAGTATTTCAAATATTATGGACAACCTGCTTCTAAAAATTATAAGGGTTGACAGTCTTAAAAGAATATTTGTATTAAAAAAGATGACAAATGTCCAACTTAGATAGATTGTGTTGATCTCACCTAATACAGTGGGATTTACAATTTATCTTTTAACTAAGCAAGTAGACAACTAATTAATATAAAAACTGTACCACTACCTTCTTCACATCATTCATCATCTTTCTTCTGTGTGCCTATGCTCAGGCTGCTGAATTATGATGCAGGAAAATTCACACTTCTCTGAATTTGTATTCAGATCAAAATAATATTCACCAAGTTCATTTAGAATCTTAATGAATATTTCAAATCTTATGTTTTTATATAGCATCATCACTCTCATTTTCAAGTTTTCTCTATCCACTCAATATTCTGTATTCCAGTCATTTGAAATCCCAGTTTTGCTCATGTCCTCCTTTATTTCATGAAATAATTTCTCCTTTTATTTATTATGAGTCAATTTCCAGTGCAGGCATATCAGATCCAAAACTGATGACAGCATATTGTGTTAAAAGTCTCTTCTTTTTGCTATCTGAGAGTCCCATGGAAACAGCTATCACTCTTCAGAAAATGTAGTAAACTGTTTGTATCTGTTCTGTACTCTGAGCTACTTGAAGACAGACACTGAGTCTTTTATCTTTATTTCTCGAGCCACTTTTCACATTTGGCAAAAATTTTCATGCTTAATAAATTCCCTTAAGGTAAACTGAATGCCTTTGAATATTTGGAAGATGATGTAAAGAGACATTGAACTTAATGGCAAGCAAAACTATTTTATACATTGAAGTGTTGAAACTTCATTTGCTAGCATTCTAGCATGTTGTTAAAGCAGTGCTGAATGCCTGCAACACTGAATTAGAAACCGAATCACATGAAATTCCAATAAGGTCATTACATATACTTAGTAGATCAATTTATGCTTTGCTGTTCATTAAAATCACATATTTGAGGATTAATTTTTATAACAAACTTATTAAGAACTTTAATTTTAAAGTTCTATATCTCCAAACAGACAAGAAATGGAAAGTATCAATAGAAAAACACATTAGGGGTATGAAGTAGCAAACTGATTTCTAAGCCACCTTTACAGACATGTCTTCAAAAAAGATAGAGCCAAAGAGGGGTAGGATCAAAGGTGGGAGGTGGGGATGGCTGGGGTTGGGAGAAGTGGTAGGGGAGAAATGGAGTCAACTGTATTTGAACAAAAATATAAAACATTAAAAAAAAGACACAGAAAACTCATTTCTCAGAAGTCTAACTCCTGTCAGATATGACTTAGGATTTATTTAATGTAAAATAATGTCATTAAGCTACCTGTGAAAGTCAGGACTAATGTGTTTGGGCTGAATTTTCAGAAATGAAGCAGTCAGCAGTATATTTAGCTTTGATGAGAAGCCATCTCAAGTCTTTTTTGGGGGATTTTAAAATGATGTACATCATTGAAGTCTAGCAAGTAATGAATTTCAAATCAAAATGTGTTACGTGATGACTTCAAATAAACCTAAGATGCTGATTGTTTCTGTAGGACTTGAGTAACAGAAGCCTAAATTAGATATTTGAATGATGTTACAAGAAAGAGAATTTACAAAGGAGAGTTAAATTGCAATATATATTTATAATTCCATTTATAAGATTTTAAGGTAGTTTGGAATAAAACAATATAGAACAGAAAACCAATCAACGGTTTGCTGTCAGGGGTTCCAGGTGAAAAAAAGAGTTGATAATGAAGTTACTTAAGGAAATTTTAGGGGTGAAGGTATTATTTTATATCTTGGCGGAAGTTATAGAGCTGTATGCATTTGTAAAAACATATAGAACTAAATACTAAAAAGGATCAATATATTAAACTAAACTTTTTATTTTGACATAATCATAGGTTGGCATATAGTTGTAGAATAAGAGTTCCCTGTAACTTTTATTCATTTTTCCCCAAAGTTAACACCTTGAAAAACTGTAATATAATAACCCCATTAGGATATTCAAATTGTTATAATGAAGAGTTAAGATATTTTCATCACCAAAGGGATGCCTAATGTTACAGCTATATCCTTCTACAGTCACCCCTCTTAACACATAGTGACCACAAATATGTTCTTTTTTTATGTAGACAATCATGTGAGTTGCAAATTAAAAACCATTTTATTTGCATTATTTTTCTTCCTAATTCTATGTCTCTTTTTTTTCTTGCCTTACTGCACTGGCTAAAGAACTTCAGTAACATGTTGAATAAGAGTGCTGAGAGCAAAAACCTAACTGTTTCTGATCTTGGGGGAAATCATTCAATCTCTTATCACTAAGTGTAATGTTGTTTGTTGTGCTGTAAAATTTGTGTAAATGCTTTTTATCAAGTTGAGAAAGTTACTTTCTGTTTTGTCAAGTGTTATTAGTGTGAATGGGTTTTGAATATTTTCAGGTGCTTATATGTGTCAGTTGATAATGATTGAGTGAATTTTCATCATTAGGCTCTAAATATGGTAGATTACAATGAATAATTTTTTAATACTCTACCTGCATTGCATACTTGGGGTAGACTTCAACTGGTCATGATGTTTAATACTTTATTATATTGTAGAGTTGTATTACTTATGTTTTCATGAGGATTTTTGTGTATGTGTTCATGAAGGTTATTGATCTTTAGTAATATCTATCTATATCTAATCTATCATCTATCTATCTATCTATACTGTCTTTGGTTTCATTATCAAAGTGATAATAATGAGTTAAGAAATGTGCTCCACCTTTAAGAAAACAATTTTATAGCATGGCATTCTTCTTTAAATGTTTGATACAATTCTTTGGTGCAAATCACCTGGTACTGGAGATTTCTTTTGAGGGAGCTTGTAAATTAAAATTTTGTAGGATTATTTCTTCCAGTTTACTGATTCTTTCCTATTTACATTTAATTTATTATATTTTTATTTCTAAAATTTCAACTTAATTATTCTTTATAGGTTTTATTTCTTCACTCAGACATTGTTTTCTTTACTATGACTTTCTATATTTTGATATGTTTCAGTCATGTTTATAATTGCTTATCAAAGCAATTTGATAAAGTGGCTTTTAGAGGAGACTGTTCTGTATGGCATGGGCCCAGACAGGACCTACGCCCATGGACAGGTTCTCCTGTAGGGAATCAGGTCTGCATTGTACCTAGACTGCTATGAGACTTGCTTTTTGCTAAAACTCCCTCACCCTGAACTAAAGCAGCAAACGTTTACTGCATATCTTTAAAGTAACTTCCTAAAATTATGGAATGCTAAACCTTCCAAGGACCAGTGTACTCAGTTCAACCACTTTTTCCTTTGCAAATATCTTTCTTCTATGATGTGATTAGTGGTATCCTCTCCTTTGTTTTCTGTAAAAGGTCATCACCTGAAGTGAACCTGTGCATAGTAAATGAGGATCATCATGTAATGTGCCCAGAAAAGCAATAAAAGCTTGTCAAGGCAAGGGTTGAGGCACCCTCCCCTTGAGAGAGTGGCCGAGGAGTTCCAAGGCTTTTCTCCTCTTGAAAGAGAAGCCATGCAGTCCCTTTTCCTCCACAGGACTTGGTAGTCTGTGTGAATTTGTCCTGTCTCATCCACAATGTGTCAGACCCCATGAGCCCGGGTCCGCATCAGCTCTCATATCCATGTTAAAGAATTCTAAAATATCTGTTATCTGAATGTTGACATCTATCAATAGTATTTTCCAATCAGTGTGAGATATTTCTATTTGAGGTGAATGTGTATATTTTATGTATTGTTATGACACTCTGGATTTTACTTAAACTATTTCAATTAGATCTTTTTCTGATGCTCCTCTAGCAGGAGCAGAAGGGAACTGAATCATATTGCCAGGTGGAGGTAAAAATCCTGGTTTCCCACTTGGGCTCTTTTTGTACCCAGGAGGAGGAATTCTCTCTACTGCTTGATCACCGTGGCAGACCTACCTCTATAGTCGGTTTCTTCTGATATCACCCCAACCATAAGAGGGAGGGACACATCCATTACTGCTGAGTTTGTGTGGACTTTCAGGTGTTCCCATGATCTCCACTGACACTGCTGGGGTTAGGGGTTGTAGCTGGCCTGTGGTATGGAGTCTTGACTCTCTACACTGCCTTCTTGGATATCATACCAATTGGGGTATTGAGGTATTTCATTACACCCTGGTCAGTGTGGAAGTTTAGGCTCCCCATTCAGCATGTGCTTGAATGGTTATGGTTGGGCCAGTTTTTTTCTGTGGTTTTTGATATAAAGAGAGCATTTATTGTCTAAAAGGGACTATTAACAAAACCAAGCCATGTTCATAGTATGTTTCCTTGATATGATATAAAGAAAATAGCACTTTAACTCTGTGATCTTTCTCCCCAAAACATCTAACCCCAATTGAATTATATTTTCTTAAAAAAAGAATAAATTCCAATATAGCATCATTCTACAAAACACCTGGCCAGGAGTTCTCAAAACCATGTAGGTCATCCAAAACAATTAAATTCTGAGAAATTGTCACAACCATTAGGAGCCTAAGGAGGCATGACAACTAAATGTAATGTGGGATCCTAGAACAGAAAAAGAACATTAGATAAACATAAGGAAATGTGAGAAAGTATGGGCCTTAGTTAATTTTAATGTATCTATATTGCTTCATCAATTATAATAAATGTACCATACTAAAGTAAAATGTTAATAATAGACAAAACTGTGTGGGGATATATGGTAACTCTCTGTGTTATCTTTGCAATTTTCCTGTAAATATAAAACTGTTCTTACATTTTATTCGAAAAAGGGAAAAAATGTGTTTGTAGTTACCTTAACAAAAAAAAACTCTCATCTAATAATATGCATAGTTTGGCAAGCCATTGGAGTTTTTAAATTAGACAGAGTAAAAAGTTGTAACAGGAACACATGAAATGATACTGTATTTAGTCCCCATCTTGCTGTATGTGTTCTATAATAAGTAAGCATCTTATGTGAAAGTGCTAAGGAAGACTGGCAAAAGCTGCTGTTGATAACAGCGACTTTAAGAAACTGAGCTTACTCAAAGATGGTCAACATATGCTCAGATAAATTTTTTGTTGTTGAATATAATTTGTGGTGATATGATTCCTTGAAAGTTATTAATCACATAAGGCATAAATAGCACATTTTTATCAACCTAAATCTTTTAACAGCTAGACAGTTCTTTTATTCTATTTAAATAGATACACATAATTAAAGACTGCTGATTGAAAACCTGTTTGGGTTCTTGATTCCAAATATAAATATGCAAAGTTAGTTACCTACCTAGTTAGTTAGTTAATCTATAAAGTCCAATTCCCCTCACCTCATTAATGTTCTCACTTTGTAAGTTCAATGCTAATAAATGCTTTTTATACTCATTCTCATTTTTTGCTTTATGGAAAGTCAGAACATACTCCTTGCCCTTATCACTCATATTTATGCATATTTTCAATCCCTCTTTGATGGTGCCTTTGTGATCAGGAGCTTGTATTTCTAATTTTCAATTCCTATATTCCCACTAGATGATACATTCTTTACAGACAGAATCCTTTTCTCTTTAGTGTCTGTATTGTGCTGGGGCTAGTAACAACACTACATTAATACTAGATATTGACAAATAATATTATTGCACAGAAATCTTTTTTTGCATTAAAATTTGGTGAAAGTAATGCTAATTAATTAGAATTTAAAAATATTGGAATGAGTATTTATTTGTGTGTTGCTAAATTGAATATTACAAAAATTGATCCAAATATTTACATATATTTTCAAATTAAGTCACACTGTTTGGTCATTATGAGTGGTTGTTGATGTTAGACTCTGGACACCCATAGGTCCTTTTTCATGGCGATGATATTTTACAAATTTGGGAGTTCTCACATCCCTGATACAGTTAAACTTTCTTTATATGACATGTTCTTGAAATTGAGCACATGGTGCTCAGTAAGTATAATTGTTCTTTTGAAATCGGTACTATCATGACTTTTAAGAGATATAAACACTTGTCTTGTCCATATTAAGGAATTTCTCTCCAGAACAGTAAACATTAATTAATGTCTGTAGCAGCAATATATATGATTCCTTATATTTTCAGTATAGTACACAGAAGGGCAAAACTGCAACAACAAATAAAGGAAATAATTCTTTAAAATATTTCTCTTATTAGTATAACAGATACAATCAACATGTCTTTAATATTTTAAATAATTTTTAGACATATTCTTATTTGATTCATCATCACACTTCCTTTCTGAATACCTCATAACATGGGTGCCCAGCTTTTCTGATTTGCCCAGGCCAGGCCATTTCCATTCTTTTTCTGGGAGGTAGTCCAGAGGAATTCTGGATGGTATAAGGAAGCCTCTCCTCTCTGATGCTGGGATAGAATGATGCCACCGCAGTGGTCACACTTCAGTACATGCCTTTAGTCAACGACTCCAGTTGGGACTTTCTCAGAGCATGGCCATTTCTATTGGCAAGTGCGCTCTTGTGCTGCTGGGATTTTCTCTGACACATGAGGCCTTGTTAGAACTCAGATCTGTGCCATGCCAAAAACCCAGGAAAAATGTCACATTTTCCATCCAACTAGAATAACACCAGGGGAAAAAAATGTCATCTTTTAACATCAATCTGGAAAATTTAGAAGTGGAGCTAGTTGGGGTAGAGAATAGTAGAACCTACCCACATGTTGGTGGGAAAGCCAGTACATTAAAAAGATATTGCCTTTACGTCCTTTTGTTTTTCATATTTCAAGGTTTAACTGCTGTTGTTTCTATCATGTGTTGAATGTTGAGTTAGTTGACCCTTTTTTTACACTTCAGCTAACTTCTCATTACTATCTTAATCGCTATTTCAACACATTGTGTATATAGTATTTATCGGAAACACTTTGGAAACATGTGCTGAAGGAATGCATGCATTCACTCTGGTTGGGATGCCACCTCCCAGGGTCATCCCTGCTCCCCACTCATAAGCTGGCTGATGGCCATAAATGTTCTGAGTTAATTCTCTGCTGGACAAGAATGAGGGTTAATTCTAGGTAGGCTGTGGGCTCCGAAATGACTGCATGTGAGTCAGTGACCCAGTTCTCTCCACTGTTCTTCTGAACCCACCTTGCCTTAGCAGACAAGTGGTCCTAATATCGTAGCTTTCTCTTCTCCTCTTACAGAACTGGCATAGGACATTACCTGCCCCACTGTACTCTGGATTCTGACACTTTCCTCTCTAAAGCCATCATCATCATCCTCTAAAATATACGGTAGATTGAAAGTGGGTTTATAGTTGTGAGTACATAAAACAGTTTATTCTTTCTTATGTACTAATTAATGTATTATTTTCTGTACAAACAACTGTAAACCTATTTTTGTCCAGCCCTGTATCCACTTAGCAGACCTTTCCATCCACACATCTCTGTGATGGCCAGATTTCACCATTCACCACTCACCTGGGACTTGGCTTTTCCACACGCTACTCTCAAGGAAAAGCACCTTCTGACATGTACCCTGAGCTTCCAAGAGTCAGGGCTCCATGGGATATAAGGCAGCACATTAGAACTATTCAAAGAGCTTTTTAAAACTCTAATGCCTTTCTCTTCCTCTCCTTACAGAGAGTCACATTCATGGTCTTGGGGTGAGTCCTAGACATCAGAAGTTTTGAAATCCCTTGTCCATTGTAAGTCTTTACCTACTATTATTATTATCAATTTCTACTATTTCATCAGAGTTTTTTGTCTATTCACTAATTTTTTCTTCATTCTACATTCCCCAAAACTTAAGTAAATAAATGCAAATAGCAAAATCAGTCTCCATCAGTATTAGCTTATAGTTAGTGGAAAACACAGGCTATGCTAAAGTTATTAAAGTATCAGTTACATTAAAGCACCTTCAAAGATGAAAATATTTGCTTGAAAAGCATGATTTAGATTCATAAGTTGTACACAGATTGACTTGTTCAAAATTACATTTATAATACAGATTCTTATTCTAAAGTTTTTTTACTTTTCTAACATATTATAAACAATAGATGAACAAGGCATAGTCTATAGCATTTGTAAAACTAATGAATTAAACTCTGTAACACTTTCAAATTTTCAGATTTTTAAAAAAATTCTAAAATATGTATGTGTCTAGTACTAGTTATACCATTATGTCTATACCCTTTAGTTAATTAACGTATATGGGCTATTATTTTTCTTCCAAAGAAATGTTAATTACAACGAAATGATAAACCCAGGTCACTGTTAGTTTCCAATGCACACTTATCACGGCTGTTCTTCTGTGTTTGTTATTCTGTGACATGAACTGGAGCTTCACATGGCAATTAAACACTAAAGGTCAGGGCCTTTGAAATTGACTGAAATATATAATGTTTAATATTTTTAGCTCTTACTGTGTGATCATCTTACACTAATTCAACTTAATCAGTTTTTAGCATTTCTATAAAATCATAGTGCTTTATGCAATTTGAAATGAAACTAAATTTTGTAAACTTCTGTTAATTTTAAATGCCAGCAGAAAATCAACTGTTGTGTAAATTAATGAATGAGCTATACCAGTGATTTTCAACTTTTCCATCTCATGGCACACATAAACTAATTACTAAAAGTCTGTGGCACACTAAAAAATATATTTTGTTTTTTGTCAATCTGACAAAAAATCGGAATAGTTTTTTTCATTCACACTGAACTATTGTTGCATTGGCTGTTGTTATTTATTTATTTATATTGGATAATCTAAGGGAAAAGAGGTCAGCGTCCCTGACTAAATAGTCAGGCATTGCATGTTTTAAAAATTCTTGTGGCACACCAGTTGAAAATCACTGAGCTACATCATCCTGTCTTCACTTTGCACTTGACTGATATGACTGATATTACATCCTGAGAACATATGCAACAAAAAATGAACTCAAATAATACAAATGACCCCAAAGAAACAGCAATGTGCTACTTGGCTAAAAAAGTAGACTAACAGTTCCATTTTTTTAAGACAATTTTTCTTAAAGAAATCAATAAACAAAATGTTTGTTTTTCTTGTTGCTAATCCTAGAGAACAGTGTTTTAACACATTGTTGTAAGATAGTATTGCATTACTTATACAAAATTATTGTATTTATTGTCTATGTACAATTGTGTCATGCATCACATTAAAAAAGACCAGTAATATCCAAGTTCTGAAATTCCACAGCCACACCAGTCTGCATGAGATAGGGCAGAAGATAGAGGTGTGGTTCTCATACTTAGGTTTCACTCTTAGAGCTGCCCTACCAATTCTCAGTCTCTTGAATGGCTCTGTGTATCACTCTCCTTGCTTGTGAAATGGAGATAATGTCCTTAATCATATGCAGTGGATTCTGAGCAAGAGTAGAAGTAACATGTATTAAAGATCATAGGAGACACTCAATAAAAAAGCACATTCTTTCTGTGCTCTGCTGACACTCAGCACAATACATATGCACATTTGTACACAATGAACAAGCTATGTCCAGATACTTAATTTAAATATTTTTGTTGTAAGTGTTCTCTGGCCCTAATGAAAAAAATCAAACAAACAAGCATGATGTTTGACAAGAAAATCAGGAAGGCATGTTTTTATATTTTAAAGAATTTTCTAATAAGAGTTATTTTAATATACATCAATAGTAAATATAAACATGCATATATTATTTTAATATTTTTATCCCAGGGTTAAATCTGGGAAGTTTAATTTTTTCTTTACTTATGCAGAAAAACTATTTTTTCTTAAAAAGAGAATATATTCAGAGTTAAAAAAATTCCAGAGAAATAAAACATAAATTATAATTGTCTGAGCACACTTTTTTGTGAGACCATATACACATTTATCTTTTTGCTTATGGAAAAGTCACCCATGTTAACTAGATGACTCTGAAATACATTAACAGAAAAATCAGTTATACAACTGATTAAATAAAAACATCATTCTCAATAAATTTAAATGCATTATGTGTATGTGTGTAATATCCAAGTAGCTATATTTATACTACTTGACACTACATAATAGGAACTTGGCACTGCAATGTAACAACTCTGTGTGCTTCATTAAAATGCTGGCTTATCTACAGTTGAAGGAAAGAATGAAAAGTTAATAATGGGCTTTTTGAAGAAATAAGCAGATTCTAAATCTTGAATTTGTAGAATTTGAGTTCCCATTTTCATCCTGAAAATTGAAATCCCCACAAAAGGGTGTGTGTTTCAGAGAATAATCAATCAGCTCAGATTTGTCTTCACTTCTGACAATGTGTGAAAGCTGGAAAGGCTTGATGCCATTTGCTTATTTTAACTTCCCTTCCCAGCCTATTTGTATGTGCCAGGAGACATTAAACACATGCTAAGAATATATGGACAGCGACTTTTATCTGGCTTGCTTCAGGTGTTCATCTTTCACCCTCTGCTATCTTTTAACTTCCAGGAGCAATCCATAATGCCATGTCTGGTTTGCTAATTCTCCAGGACTTTCTGGAGTTCAACTACACTGGCCTTGCAACCCAGCTATTTCAATCTCAGCTTTCTATTTATTTATGTATTTCTCATGGACACATTTACTCATCTGCCAGGCCCTGGAATGCTTTCTTCTTTTGTATTCTCATTATACCTAAATCTGCTATTCTACTACAATTGTCTTTGACTCAATAGTTTAAGCAACTAGGGAGAAAAAAATGTGTTCCTTTGTCTATAATTTTATAGAAAACTTCTACCTTCTATTTTAGTTTCTGATCACCTAGAGATGAACTAGAGATATTATGTTACAGTACAAATGCAAAGAGATAATTATGAACCAACAATGAACCAGAGTACAATCCTATGTCTGTTTAATATCTGACCTAAGCCAAACTCTACAGGTTTGAAGAAGGTATCCTCATCTGTAAAATGGGGTAATAATAATATCAACCTCATAGAGATGTGTCACAGTAGAAGATATAATATATAAATTTTTTGTTTCTTTGACACTGAGAAAGAGCCCAGTAACTAATAGCAATGATCATTTTAGTTTCTTTGTTTTAATTTTAGCTCTCTAGGGAATTTATAACACTTTGATAAGAATTTTAGCTTTAAGTATTTTATCTGTTGCTATTTCTGATAGCCATTAATGACTTTACCTCTTTGTCATTAGTCCAATATTGCACAAATTTGTTTAGAAGGAGGAAATCTGGAATCCATTACTATACATTTTCCTTGTGTATCTCTTTATATAGCATAATTATCTACTCACAAATAATATTCTATATGCCTATTATACTACTATGTACTAATTACAAATGTTACTTGCTTTCTTTTTTCAGAGTGTACTTTAGACATCCATTTTTTATATTTTTGTTTTTAACTAAATAAGTTGATTAATGTCTATGGCATCAACAAACATATCCTATATCCAAAGGCTTTGGTTCCTTGCATCTGCCCAGCAACATTGTTCCAGTCATCATCCCTGCACCTGTAAGTCTCTGAGGGGGTACACGCAATTCTTCATCAATAAATGCCTTCCCCATAACATTTTAAAATAAAATATTATGAAATTTATGAAGAATTATATATGTATATGTACATATTATCCAGGGGTGGGCAAAAGTAGGCTTACGGTCATAATACAAATAAATAATTCCATAAGTAATAATACAATAATAAACTGTTTCACATGCTCACAACTTTTTTTTACTCTACTTTTGCCGACCCCTGTACATTTTTTATATATTATATATATGTTGAAGAATATCCTTTCACATCTTGAGCATATTTCTATTATTAAAATAATGTATTGAGTTAAGTTATTTATTTGCTTATTTGGCCATGGAACATGCCTGTGACCAATCAGGGTAAGAAAAAATTTCTTTTCTGGACATGAAAACTGAAGCTCAGGAAAGATGAGTGACTTTCTCTAAGAAAAAGTGCTATGAACAGACAAGAATCTACTTCTCTGATGATGGGATGATCCTGCTGCTGACACCTCTCATGTGTGTTTTAATGATAAACATTCTATTAATCGTGGAATTATTAATGGATTCACAACAAGGGGATATTTTCACATGTCTACATTTCTTCCCTAAGAAAATAGGGGTTGCACTGTTCTACAATTTTGAAAATTGTTGTTCTGCATAAACTGGCTGTGATGTATGGATTTTTAGAACTTTAGCTGGTAAACCTTGTGATGCAGTCATGCTTCTGAAATGTATTAACATATAAAACCTATACAACTGAAATCTCTAAAGTAAATAAATAAATAATTGGAAGGCAGTACGTGAGATAATATATAGATATATGATTAAATTTTGCTACTTATTTGGCTTAGCTTAAATTATATATATATACATATATATACACATATATACATACACGTATATATGAGTTTACAAGGACATTTAGTTGAAATTGAGCAGCTTTAGTTCTGGATACTGCACCACTGTGTTATACTCCATATAGCAAATGGGAAGGCTATCAAGAAGGGAATTGTTCTCTATGCTCTTGGTCAAAAGTAATGTTTTAAGTGATATTGTAGCTCTGCTCTAATTTGAGAGCAATGAGCATCTCCTTCATGAAGCTCTTAGCTATGGCTTTGCATAAAATTCAGTTTTAAGTATTCAGTAAGTGCTTGCACTATGCTATTTCAGTTGTAAAATTTACCACCATCTTCACTTACAAAGTGTGAACCAGGTGTGAAATGATTCCATTTCCATGTTCATACCACAGAGGGATATTTATTGTAATAACCATGGGCCCTCCCTCCTAGGCCTCCCTGCCCCTGTATTATTTCTCTATCCAAGAGTCTCTGGAGAATCAATCTATCCCCGAGATCTTTGGGAAATTCCACCCCTCCAAACAGAAGCTGATGTCCCTCTTGGTTCCTTCTTGCATTTTGGAAAGTTGAAGCAAAGTTAGTCTTCAGTCTGACACTCTTTGAGGTTTCCTCCTTTGTGTCACTGATGCTCCAGGAGAAGATGAGCCGAGGATCCATGAACTGGGGGATCTGGACCACTCAATTCACTGTGTACTAACAAGAACTTTAGCCTATCTGTTTATCTTTCCTACATCACTTGTTAAGCAAGCATACTTTGTAAAAATAAGCATTCATTTTAGTAAGAGACATTAAAATCAAACCCTGCATCAAAAAAATTATATTCATGCTATTAAAGTACTTTTATTATCAGTACATAATATACTAGAAAAAAAAGATCTGTCAGTTATCAGGTAGGGAGACATTAGATATTTCCTGCATTGTCTGAGATGAGCCTGCCAGTTAAAGGGAAACTGCACTATTAATCAAACTACAAATAAGACCATATTAATCTCCTTTGCTAAGTGTTATGTTTTCTTGTGGAATTCTTTTTGATTCTGGGTTTTCTTCTGCTAAAATAACATGGAGAAAGTTTTAATTTTTTGGTTCATTTTCTCCAAAAAATTAACAGTGACAAATGACACTGAAAGTGATATTCAGTTATCAGATTAGAGAAAAAAGATGATTTACCTGGTGTCTGGATATCAGAGGACCTGACTAAGCTGAATTCTATTATTACGAGAAAAAAATAAATCACAAATCAAACTGTAGTGGGAATATGGCTAACTCAGAGATAGAACTAAATTCACATCATGACTCTATCACTTGCTCACTTGATGCATTTGTAACTGACTTCACCTTTTGAAGCCTCAGTTTTTTCAGCAGTAAAATTGGGTCAACAGTGCCCGTGTTACCACATAGTTGGGAGTTACCGACATGATACAGGTGGAGTTCTTGGCTCATTGTAGACCCTTAACATGCATTGGAAGCTTTCCCTCTCCAGGGCAGGTCATGTAATGTAAATAGGTAAGATTCAGTTAATCATTCATATGCCAAATTTTTATCTCTGTGATCCCACATAAATCAGGTGTTCCTCTACTTTGCTTCTCCCTAACTCACAGGGTGTTTTGCAGAGTCCTAATGATATAATGCATTTGAACATGCTCTGTTAAAAAAATATGGGAACTCTTATTTTTCTGAAGGTTTTTAATGTCTGGATGTTATATTTAACTTTCTGTATTTTTGTGAGCTAGGTAGAACAATTATCCTCATGCTCCAGAGAGCAGAGACTTCTCAAAATTTACAGTATAAGATAATAATTTAGGAGTAGAATCCAGAATTTTAACTTTGGTCCCTGAGTTTTTTTTTATTCTCGGATGTTCTTTTTGCTTTTGCCTTTTTTGCTAATATGTTGAAAATTCTTTTTAGTTTAATTTTTGTTAGAGAATTCATATTCCTTACCCCTTGACCTGTTCATTATTCAGTGAAGATCAGCTAGTGGCAGACTAAAATTTCCTCTCTGTTTCATGTTATCTAAAACTAAAGAGTAAAAAGAAACCAAATAAGACTTTACCATTAAAAAAAGTACATATCTATATTTTAGAAATACAGTCCACAAAAAAAGTTTCAAATACTATACAAACTGTTCCACAAATCTCAGTACCAGGGCAGTGTGTAATTACAAGGGTTGGCATGCCCAAATGAGAGCCTTGTTTCATCACTTAAGAGTCCTATAACTTTATGGAAAACAGTATGGAATTTCCTCAAAAAACTAAAAATGGTACTGCCTTTTGACCCTGCAATTCCACTGCTGGGGTTATATCCTAAGAACACTGAAACACCAATCCAAAAGAACCTATGCACTCCAATGTCCATAGCAGCACAATTTACAGTAACCAAGTGCTGGAAGCAACCCAAGTGCCCATCAGTAAATGAATGGATCAAAAAACTATGGTACATTTACACAATGGAATTCTATGCAGCAGAAAGAAAGAAGAAGCTCCTACCCTTTGCAACAGCATGGATGGAACTGGAAAGAACTATGCTAAGCAAAATAAATCAGGCGGTGAAAGACAAATACCATATGATCTCACCTTTAACAGGAACCTAATCAACAAAACAAACAAACAAGCAAAATATAACCAAAGACACTGACATTGAGAACAGGCTGACAGTGACCAGAGGGGAGAGGAGAGGGAATTTCAGGGGAAAATTGTGAAGGGTTTGCAGGAACAAGTATAAAGGACACATGGACAATAATGGGGGGGCTGGAAATGGGAGGGAAGTGGGGAGGGCTGGGGGGTGGGCTGGGGTGGGAAGAAAAGGCAGAAAACTGTACTTGAACAACAATTAAAATGTTTTAAAAACTTATTGTAAAATGTTAAAAAAAGAGCCCTATAACTTTGAGAAAGTTAGTCACTTTCTGTGCCTAAGTTTCTTCACTTGTAAACTAGATATAATTATTGGGTACCTCATGTGGGTATTGTGAAGATTAATGAAGCATTATATGCAGAGTTCTCAGAACCATGTGTGTCATATAGTAAGCACTCAAAAGCTAATTATGCTTATTATTTTCTCCTCTAGAGAAGAGTTATGTAATTTGAGGGCCAAAGCCAATGAATGACTCTAGCTTAGAACTGCAAGCATGGTGAGGGGAAGAAAGCCACTACAAAGTGTTTGAGCACTGTCAAGTGTCACAGTGTCAAGGGAGTCAGAGCAGAACAAGGGAGTCTGCAGGTGCCTCAGGTCTGTAAGCAGCAAGCTGTTGGAATGACAAAATAGAGAAGCCATTTTGTGAGTTATAAGCCTTGCTGTTCTTGATCAGCAGAAAAGTAGAGACTAATGCACCATATAAAGTTACTTTGACAAAGAGAAGGTGGGATGTGGGAGAGGGCTTCACTTTGAGCATGGGAGACTTTTTGCTAGGCTGGAATAGAACTGTACCTGGGTCAAGTGTTGATGAGAAAATCAATAGTCCAAAGACAAATTTAAGCTTCTCTGATTAAGGCTTTATTCAACACTGTAACTATCAGGTGTAGCAAATACCTCCATTTAATAAATAATAATTAAAATAACCAGATCATACCAGTTTTTAAATAATACCCCCAAACTGTGAACATTGCTGATGTCAATCAACAGCAAAATTAATGAGCAAATTATTGTGTACCAACTGCAACTCATCTATAAAAAAGAATAAACTATAAATGCATGCAATAAGGATGAATTTTTAAAGATATGCTAAGAAACCCAACTCATAAGAGAACATGTTTTAGGATTCCATTTTATGAAGCTCAAAAACAGATTAAATTAATTTACAGTGAAATGAGTGAAAACCTCAGCTGCCTGTGGGGAGCAGTTGGAGACTGCAGTTGAAAGGACAAGCGGGAACTTTCTGTGATGATGGCAATGATGACGTGATGGGAGAAGAGTTCTTACTGAGGGCATGTATGTATTTGACAAGACTAATTGAACTATAACTTTTATATAACTATTCAGATCAGGTATTGTACCTGAGTTTAAAATATTTAAAACAAATATTAAGGAAAAACTACTTAAATAATCAAAGGCAGGTAGAGAACATATATCAGGAGATGTGCACTAAAAGAAGTAAATGGGAACTTTATAATATGTGTATTCCAATTTTATTTTGCCACTAAACAAATAATAAAGATATTTCCATAAAACAAAGGAAAACAAATTTGACCTTTTAAAAATAAGAACAAAGAAGAGATGCAATATCTCAAAGGGGAAAAATGATAGTATAGTATAGGAGAAAGAGGAAGGGTAAACTAAATGAATTCAGGGTAAAAATACAAAGGAAATATAATGCTATTCTAAAAACATTTTAAACATGATTAGAGAAATGGAAGACAGACCTGTGAAAAACTGAACAAAATTAAGTGTACAACATCAAATAATCATAGAGTATATGGAGACAGATAAATCAACAAAAACCTAATTAGTGCCTTTAAAAAATAGATAAGAACAATAAAATGGAAGAAATGTTCAAAGATATATTGGAAGATTGAAAAAGTAAATTGTCTTTAGTTAGGAAAATAAAAAAGAATGAAATCACTAACACATCTCATGAATGCATTTCCATAAAATATAAAAAAAATTGAATTCTATGGGAATTAACAAAGAATAAAATCAAGTGCTATAACTGAGAAAGAAGATTCAGATTTTTTTCAAAGTAACATGCAATGCTGATAAAAAGACAAAAGCCATAGAGCACAACTTCCCAGGTATTGTGTCTACCCATTTTTTAAAATAGGTGTAACTTAGAAATCAGTGTCAAACATGCATAATGGCATGGAATGTAGTTCCCATTAAGTTCTGACCAGATATTAATAGGACTTTATGTTACCCACCAATGCTCAGCTTATCTATAGCTATTAGTTTCCTCTTGTATCTTTCTCAAGCTTACTAAGTTCTGAAATTTCACAAACAAAATTTGACCTATTTGTATTAAGGCTTCTTACCTCTTAGGTACATGCAAATATTTCCCAAATGAGTCACACACCTTAATTAAAATGAGCCTAATGAATCCATTGCTAAGAAAAGATGTTGAAAAACCAGTCTCTCAAGGAAATGCACTCCCATGTTCATAGTAACATTATTCCCAATAGCCAAGATATGGAAACAACCTAAGTATCTGGTGTCTGTCTGTGGATGAATGGATAAGATTGTATATACATGATTCAGTCATTAGAATGAAATTAAGTCTACCCTTTTGCAATAATATGGATGACCTAGAAGCTATCGTGCTAACTGAAATAAGTCAGGCAGAAAAAGATTAACACTATGTGATCTTATCAGTATGTGGACTATTTTTAAAATCCAACTCATAGAAACAGAGAGTAGACTGATGGTCACCAGAAGCTGGAGAACACAGGAAAATGGGGTGACACTGACCAAAGGGTATAAACTCCCAGTTATTAAACAAGTAAGTTCTGGAGAATCTAATGCCCAACAGATGACTGTAGAACTAATAGTGTGTTGTGTACTTGAAATTTGCTAAAAGATTAGATTTTATATATATATCTCTCTATATATATGGATATATATTTTAGTTTTCTACAATAGTTGACATACACTGAGAGTAGATCTTAAGTGTTCTTACCACACATGAAAATATAACTATGTAAGATGATAGATGTGTTAATTAACCTGATTATGGTAATCACTGCACAAAATATATGTATACTAAATCATCAGCTTGCACACTTTAAATATATATAATTTTATTTGTCAGTTATACCTCAATAAAGCTGAAGAAAAATAAAATAGAGAAACTTAAGAGAAAAAAAGGTTAAATTTTACAAGGACAAATTACTAATAACTGGCTCAAAGAGGCTTGTCTGACTCCAAAGCCCTTGTTTTTTAAAATTATAATATGTAGAATCAAAAATTAATAATAGGTGGCATTTCATTTCAGAATTTGGAAATTTGCCTTTCTCTTATATTGCTTGTATCAAATCATTCTTAGTGGTAAACAAACAAAACAAGAAAGAAAAGATGTTGAGAGGGTGAAAAGAAAGAATAAGTTAAATCAATATGCTTTTAAAATGAGAGGAGAAAATATGAATAAGAAAAAAAAGAGAAAAAAGGGGCAGACCAATGGATTTATTTTTAATTGTATGCCACATGTAAAACCAGGCCCTCCGTAATGTTCTTTAAAAGTAAAACCCTTCTTTCCATGAACAATAGCCTACAACTATGTGAGTTCACACTAGAACTAAAACTCAACATTGCATGGTGACAGCACAATGGTACCAGGATTGTGACTTTGGATTTGATTAAAGCAACCCCATTGACTGAAAAGATGTGCAAAGAAATGCAAGAGAACTAAAATATGGTGATATACTACATAAACAAACACTGATGCCTCTCAGATGTCCATGTTCCACTCATAGTGGAGTGACATGTCGATTCCATAGGGCTCCTGATTTCAGCACAGTTGGACTGACAATTCTTTTCACATTGCTGCATTTTTCTGCTTGCTCTGAGGCCAAGAGAGGCAGATCAGCCCTAGTGCAAGTACAACAAAGCATTGGGAGTTAGGTTAGCAGGGTGGGAGACAACTCGGTGCCAAACAGGACCTCGGCCTCCCTTCTTTCACTTTCTAAAATCACCTCTTGAATAAGCTACTTGCTTCACAGGAATTGAAATTAAAATAATAACTTTTAAACTCTATGCAGGGGTGTCTAATCTGTGGCCCATGGGATGCATGCAGCTCAGTATGGCTATGAATGCAGCCCAACACAAAATTTTAAATTTACTTAAAACATTATGAGATTTTTTTGTGTGTGATTACATGTTACAATGTGTTTAATGTGTAGCCCAAGACAACTCTTCTTCCAGTGTGGCGTAGACACACCAAAAGGTTGGACGCCCCTGCTAGTTTAGGTGGTCCTGGGATCAGTGAGTCAAAACCAGAAATAAAAAAACTAGGTCTTAAAATTTAGACTTATTTATGGGTGCTAGGTAACATGGACACCATGAGGAAGAATCAAGTCACAAGAAGCATCCCAGGGAGGTAACTTTTCCCCTTGTATAGACTACAGGCAAATTCCCAGCATAAATAAAGTATGAAATAACTCCTAAGCAGGTTACAAGAGAAATAAAATGAATATTTCCAGTTTGCCAGGAAATGTGGCAGCATAGTCAGAATGACAAGCCAAGTTATGACATAAGCCCAGGCTCCTTCCTAAAGAGAGAGGGCATAATAAATTGGATTTCATAAAACTCTGCTATTGGAAGCAGTAGAGTGATTGCTAATGGTGACTGCTTTCTGAAACAACAAATTAATGAGATTCCATTTGAAATACTCCCCCAAATGCCTGCAGTTTATTTTTCTCATTAAACAGAGGTCTCAGAGTGGCAGCTGTGACTTTGTTGGGTTAATGATAGTTGAACATAAAAATAAATAAATAAATAAATAAACAGACTTTGAGGGGATAAAAGGATGGGAGCCTGAGAGATGAAATTGTTTCTGATAATTCATCTACCCTAGGAAGTCCAAAAATGATTTATTTCTGGTAAAATGGATTTTGAACTTTATGTTTTTTCTAGTTTTATTTTTTTCTTTTCTGATCTATGCAGAGCTCACTCCCAAGGGAAAGTTTAGTTACAGCTTTTACATCCCAATCTTTCATGAAGGAGGTGTAAAGGGATTGGATTTAACTCTGAGGGCAGCCAAATTCCCTCATTGTCATGCTTGCAGGTCTCCAGAGATGGGTGGGTCATGGTGTATCTTGATTCAAGGGATTTTTCACAGGAGCCCTTTTAAAAAGCGTGATGCCCTCCTAGGGAGCTTGCTGAAAACTCCGATGCACTCCACCAGAGTCATCAAGGGCAGAAGAAAAACAAACCAGGTCTAAATGGAATAAATAGTTATGAAAAAATTTGAATTTCCATGAGATAGAGAGATCATAGGTTTTTATGTCTAGAATGCCCCAAAGTAACTTTGTATATCACCATAATTTACAAAATACTTTCCTATCTATATAGGGTAAAAATGAAAATTAACTTTATCAATAAAGACATGAAAGCTCGGAAGTTAACCACCGAGAATAAAATCTCAGCATTAATAAGGGGGGAAGTAGGCACCTGATGCCTTTGTTTATAGAGCCTCAATAAATATTAATTGTCTTTCTATCATAATTTTCTCATGGAATTTTAAAAAGGTAAAAGACTGGTTGGAAAAAGGCATTTGTATCAAAAGTAATTTCTAATTTTGAGAAAGAATGGGAATAATATATTCTGTACTTGTAATGAAAATGTATGCCATTTGAACGTTATTTTTAATTACTGTTTTACTTAGTTTTAAAAATAGGGCAGGCTGTCTATAATATGTTTCTTTTTAAGTGCTAAAATGTTTAAATGTCAATTACAACAGAACCTGTAATAATGTATTGAATAAAGTACTTTGTACCATTTTCAATAAAGAGATTAGAAGATTTCTGAAAACTTTTGTAAATGGGAATGACGCTCCCTCACCCCCAACTCTCCCCTACATCCCCACACAAACCTGTAAACCTATTTGACCAAAGACAGACCTGAATAAGAAATAATAATAAATAAAGTTCTGGACCTGATTTTATGATTCAATAGAATTTGGTATTTGACACTTACGTACTATAGATCCTCTCATGGTATACCTGTTTGGCCTCCAGGTGTACTTACCTCTCTCCATCCTTTTTTATGCCCTGAGGCATGGTGGTCCATAAGAATGGATGTCTTTGAGCTCTGCTGTCAGTAGATTTGGATCAAATGAAGGTACTCTCTGGGGATTAAAGAGTTAGAGGAAGTGATGCATGTTTATTCCCCAATTCACTCTCTGCAGGATTATTGCTTTTCACTTAGTTCCTTTACCCTAGAGTTAGTTACTGGCCCCTTTGCTGGTTTGGGAGAAGAAAGGGATTAAGCAGCTGACTGCTGACCTATTTCTTGCCCTTTAATGATAACATGTTCTTTGGAAAAATGGTGATGGTAAGAGACCTCATCTAATCATCAGGTAAACATGATGATAACCAATCTCTTGATAATCTAATAGTAGAGACTGCTTTAAACATGATAATTTAGGGTGACTTCAGATTAAGAAAACTAGAATCTATAAATTTATTGAGCATAGCTGCTTGGAAAGGCAATGCAAATTATGGAATTACCTAGAATTATCTGAGCATACAATGGAGATGTTTTATAGCCTCAAACTTCCTTGCTGTTTGAGCAGACACTTCACTTATAAACATTGTTTTCAACCTGGATGAAGGAATGCATGCGCAATCTAGGAATTAAGGGTGTGGAACAACAGAACCAATGCCTTGGATCTCTCTGTTCTCCTATGTCTTGCAACTGCCTGCATCTTTGAGCCTGGATACAATCTCTGATTAACATGAGCCTGATATGAATGTTCCAGCTTTGCATCAGCCCAGCTTTTCTGAATCGTTTTAAAAGTTCCTTAACTAAACTCTAACCAAATACCCACTTTGTGCCATGGCTCTCTGGCTGGTAACCAGACTGAAATGATATCATTTCTTTTCAGTGTTATTTTTACTGCTGTTGATTATTTTGTCTGTTTCCATGCATGAAGCCATGTAACATAACAGCACCAGCACCTAACTTGTTTCAGCAGTAAGACAGCCAGTTCACAGATAATTCAGATGTCATTTCAATGTGTAGGACTCCTCCTTAAATTCTGTGATAAGTATTAAAACGGATGGTTCTTTTGTTCTGTTCTATTCAGGAAACAAGACAGATTATATAATAAGTAAAAATGCAGAACATTGTGCTGCAGTATAAAAGATCATGGGTTTTGGAGTCAGATATCTATGTGATCAAATCTCTGCCACATGACCTTATTATGTAGCCTGAGGAAAGGTTCTTGCTTGTCTATACCCTCAATAGAAGTAATAATATTGGCTTTATAAGATTGTAATGGGGACTAAATTCAATAATGTTCATGTAAACATCCGGGAGTCCATGACACATATGAGAGAGTCAGCATGTTTTCTTCCATCCTCTGTTTTGTCTTTCTAGGGCATGATACCCAATGGAGTTTACAGAAGGAGATAAAAATTCAAGGTTCAGATAGGATATTTCAAGTACTCTTTCAGTTTTTCTGTACCTGTAAAATGGCGACATTTTACCACTTGAAACTCTTACAGATGGCAGCTATTGTTCACTTAGGAAGCCAGGTAACCATGGAAGGTAAAAAGAGGGGAGACTTAAGAGTTATGGTAGCAGTTTCGTCAGGCAGAACCCAGGACAACAGAGGAGGAGAGAGAGGAGTGTGGAGAGGTGGCAAAAGTCATGTAGACTGTAACAGTAAAAGACAACAGGAACAAAGGAAATGGAACTAATTTGGGGATAGTTAATACATATAATTTTTCCATATATTTCTTTCATATTTACTGCTATAGAGCCTACTGTGGAAGATAGCAAAAGAAGAGTACTTTATTTCTTTCCCCTTTGCTTCCATGTTACTATTTTTATGTCCTGGCCTCTATCCTGCCATACTTTCCCCATTTTCACCTACACTTGACCCTGATCGATGTCTCTCACTACATCCTCACCATTGTGGGGCTGACACCATTCAAACCATTGGGGGTTTAAATAGAACCAAAAGAAGAAGAAAGAGCAAATTCTCTCTTGAGCTGGAACATTTTTCCTGTCCTGCCCTTTGGCACCAGAGTTCCTAGTTGTCCAGTCATTGGACTCTGGGACTTTTATCAGCAACCATCCCCCAGAAGCCCCCTGGTTTCTCCGGCCTTCCACCTCAGACTAGGATTTACACCATTGACTTTCCTGGTTCTCAGGCCTTTGAAATCAGACTAAATTATACCACCCACGTTCCTGGTTCTCCAGTTTGCAGACAGAGGACTATGGGACTTCTCAGGCTCCATAACTGCATGAGCCAGTTGGTCTTGTGTTTCTGGAGACCTGACTAAATACATCAGGCCATATGGTCTCTGTTGCAACTATTCTACTCTGAACTTGTGATACAAAAAAAGCCATAAACATTACATAAGCAATAGTTGTGAATGGGTTCCAATTACTCTCTATTTACAAAAACAGATAGTAGCTCAGATTTGGTCCCTGGGTCATAGTTTGCTGACTCCTGCACCATATGCCTACCTCTGATATGGGATAAAGGTTGGAACCACATTCAGAGAGGAATAAAGAAAATATTCTGGTCAAAAAATGTCACACACAGAGGTAAGACTGTGTGTTTATGGACACATTTAAGAAATACCTTCAATCCCATGTGATATTCTACCTCATTTGTTTTTTATTTTTAACTTTAAATAATGCTTTATTTTTTAATTATAGTGACATACAAAATTACATTAGTTTCAGGTATGCAACTAAATGGCAAGATTTAGTTCTTTTTATGCTGAGTCATATTTCATTGTATATTTGCACCACTTTTCTTTAACCACTCTTCAGTTGATGGAAACTTATGTTGCCTCCATGTCATGGCTGTTGTGAATAACACTGCCGTGAACATATGGATGTATATGTCTTTTCATTTTAATGATATTGGTTTCTTTGAATAAATACCGAGAAGTGGAACTGCTAGGTCCTGGTTTATCTCTTACTAGATAGCCTTTGCTTTAAAGTCTATTTAGTCTGGTATAAGTAATTGCTACTCTAGATTTTTGTTTGTTTCCATTTTCATGAAATATATTTTTCTATCCCTTTATTTTAGTCTGTGTGTATCCTTCAATCTGAAGTGAATTTCTTATAGACAGCATATGTAAGGGTCTTGTTTTGTTATCCACTCAGCCTACATATGTCTTTTGATTGGCAAATTTAATCCATTTGCATTTAAACTAATTGTATTTATTGCCATTTTATTATTCATATTTTTCTCTTTTTTCTTCTTCTTAAAGAAGACACTTTAACATTTCTTATAATACTGCTTTGGTGGTATTGAACTCCTTTAGTTCTAAATGATAGCTTTGTGGAGTAGAGTAATCTTTGTTGTCAGTTATTGCTCTTCATCACTTTATTTCTTGCCAATCCCTTCTGACCTGCAAAATTTCTGTTGGTTAATCAGCTTACAGTCTTATAGATGGTCCCTTGTAGGTAAGTAACTGCTTTTCTCTTTCTGCTTTTAAGATTCTCTCTTTGTCTTTAATCTTTGGCACTTTAATTATGATGTGTCTTGGTATGGACCTCTTTGGGTTCATCTTGTTTGGGACTTTCTGCACTTTCTGGACTCGTATGTCTATTTTCTTCCCCAGATTAGGGAAGTTTTCTATCATTATTTTTTCACATAGCCTTTCAATTCTTTGCTCTCTCTCTTCTCCTACCAGCAACCACATGATGCAAATATTGGTATGCTTTAAGTTGTCCCAGAGGCTTGTTATGCTATCCTCATTTTTTTCGGATCCTTTTTTTCTCTTTGTTGTTTTGATTGGTTGTTTTCTGCTTTTTTGTCTTCCAAATATCTGCTTCAATCCTTGGTTTCATCTACTCCACCCTTGACTTCCTGTAATGTATTTTTATTGTAATTAATGTATTCTTTATTTCTTATTGTTTCTTTATTATTCTCTATTTTCATGTTTTCCATCTCTTTGTTGAGGTTCTCATTACTCTTTTCCTAAGTTCATTGAGCATCCTTATAACCAGTGTTTTGAACTCTGCATCTAGTAGAATGCTTGTCTTCATTTTGTTTAGTTCCCTTCCTGAATTTTGTTCTTTTCTTTCATTTGGGACACATTTCCTTGTTTCTTCATTTTGGCTGCCTCCTTGTGTTTGTTTTTATGTATTAGGTAAAGATATATCTATATGCCATATTTCCCAAGCTTGTTAGAGTGGTCTTATGTAATAAATGCCATGTCCTGTAGGTTTCAGTGGCACAGCCTCCCAGATCACTGAAGAAGGACATACCAGGTGAGTTCCCCCAATGCCCATGTGGACTATGTACATCCTCCTGTTGTAGTTCAGCTTTGATTGTTGTTGGCACATCAGTGGGAGGAATTTACCCCTAGGCCAACTGCTATGAGGACTGACTGCAATCATCAGAAAGATCAGCTGTTCAGGGACTACTCCACAGACAGGACTTACTTCGGGGGACTCTGGTGCCTGCTGAGTCTATGTGTATCACTTGTGAAGGAGGGTTGGTGATGCTTCAACTTGGTCTTCAGCTGTCAAATGGATGTGCTGGCTCTGGGGACTCCCAGGAGGTGCATGCCAAGGTCAGCCACCGCCTGTGCCTTTTCCAGGGCCACTCAGCATGAGCTACAAATGGCATAAGTTTCTGATGGCTACACTTGTGCTTGATTTAGTTAGAGGTGCCCAGGAGAGACCCAGCTTCAAAGCAAGGGCAGCTACTGCTAATGTGAGGCTTGCAACCAATTAGCAGAAGTTATGCAGGTATGCAGAACAAAGAGGTGAAGTGCTGCATTTTGAGGGATTTTAGGAAAGTCCAAAGCATGAGCCAAGACATGCTGTTTGTATGGAAAAGCCAATGGAAACAACTTAGGTGGACCCACAGTTTGGACGAATTGTGGGTCTCAGAGAATCACCAGGGCAGGGAAAACAGTGATAGCCAAGATGATGGAGATTCAGATATGACACCAGACTGCAGGCTTTGTGGGGGAGAGGACTCATCAAGAAACAATGGCATCTGCCAGCACTTTTGCTGGGAAGAAGCTGCCCCTCCAGCCTTTTCCCAGATGCCAGACAACTCAGTTTGTCCCCATATGTCCCTAGTGCCCCAGCACTAGAACTCAGAGTGAGTGTAAGTAATACAATATGCCGGTACTTTCAGAAGAACTGCCTAGGACTCCTGGAGCCTCCATCTCCCTTAACCTCAATCACCACTGGTTTTTATAGCCAGAAGTTATGGGGACCTCTCTTTCTGGCACTGGAAACCTGGGCTGGGGTGTTTGGAGTGGGGCTGAAACCCCTCACTCCTCAGAGGGGACCTCTGCATCAGAGATATCCTTCTTGATTTTTACCCATCACACATAGGTGTGGGACCAGACCCTTCCTTATTTCCTTCCTTCATATGAGTCTCAACGTGGCTTCTTCTTTATATCCTTTGTTTAGGACTTCTTCCATTCAGCTAGATTTCAGGTGGTTCTGAATGATGACTGTTCTGTATTTTAGTTCTCCATTTATTTATTTTTAAATTATTTATTTGTTAGAGAGCGGGGAAGGGAAGGAGATGAGAGGGAATGAAACATTGATGTGAGAAAGAAACATCAATCAGTTGCCTCTTGTATGCATCCCAACCAGTGACCAAACCCATAACCCAGAATAGAACCAGCAACCTTTTGTTTTGCAGGATGACGCCCAACCAACTGAGCCACACCAGTAAGAACTACCTCATTTATTTTAGAAAGTGAAGTAAACATTTCTCAACATTCTCTCTCATTCCCACCACCATCTAATTTATGAAAGTGACTGTGAATTTTTGGAATCATGTTTCTACCAGGAAGCAAGCAACCCCCTTTTGATTAATTCTTATGAAAACAGCTTGAGTACTTGGGACTTCAGTGGACTACACAACATTGAAAAAGGGAAGGTAGAGCTAAATGCCTGCCAAGTCTATTTTTTAATTTAAGTATTACTTTTATGGGAAAGAGGTAAAGCCCTCTATAGGTTAAGTCAAGAAAACATCAGACTATAACATGCAGCTAGGAAATGTGTTCCAGATATGGAGAAAAAGGAGATTGCTAGTCTTTCTGCAGTAAATGAGCAGTGTGTAATGCTTCTGATGAGAAAGGCCATATATATGAAAACACATGAGAGCATGTCAGCTGAGAATGAACACAGCCCCGTGGAGCCAGTGGCACTGGCCCAGGTGAAAGAAGATGAAACAGTAGTGATGGTCATATTGGCCCAGTGAATGCAGCTGTAGGGGAGAGTGAGACTTTGAAAGGCCTCACCAAGAAGACATGGGAAGGAAATGAAAAAGGTGGATTTGCGGTTGTAGATGAACTAGAGCTCTAAATGACAAGAAGAAGAAGCTGAGGTGAAAGATATGCAGAGCAAGGGAAGTGAGGGTAGGGTAGTGGAGAAGCTGTTTCCTACTAGAAGGAGACCAGCAGGGCCTGTTTTAGTAAGAATAGACCTGTGTGAGAGCCAGTGCAGAAGGCAGGGAGGAGAAACAGAGAGGGAAGATGAGGACAGAATAGAGGGGTGTCTACTTCATTTCCCACCTCTAGAATAGAGGGTTTCCATCCAGAACCACAATAAAGAGGAACAGAGGAAATAATTGGAATCTCATCTCAGATGAAATGCAACAAAAAAGTCAAAGGGAAAAATAAAAGAGAGGTTCAGAGAAAGTCTCTGAAGAGCATTTCAATAGTTGGAAGATGTATCACTGAGAGTAAGAATATGTACTGCTGCAGACAGAGAAATAAAGAACTGTGAGTGAAGGAGGAAAGGACAAAGAGTTGGGAAGGGAAAAGCATTTGTTATATTGCATTTGTGAGAAACCAGAATGGAATTTTGGTTTTGAAAGATTTGAGGATGATTTGTTTGCTCTGTTGGGGAGGAATTCTAAGTAGCTCATCATCTAGTCCAACTCTGGCAGCGGTTCTCTCCAAAAGACTCTACAAATGTAAGATATTCTTACATATTCAAATTCATGTCCCATAGTACATGCTTGGTTCTGAATTAGTTCAGGTGAAAGACAAGGGCCAGTTCAGTACATCCAGAATAGTTTATACACACACACATGTATAAGTATGCAAGCATGTATCACCATGCAAATTTAAAGGATTCATGAGCAATTATGAGTGTCTATTAGAGGCTCCATTTATTAAAATAATTAAACAGAGAATGATAAGGAAATGAATAATGCAGTTATGTGTCTCAGTCATTATCAGCTTAGCTTGGATACTCATTTAGTGACATGTAGAGGTAGAAATTAAAGTCATACAATTAATAATGATGATTTGTCATTAATGGGAGTAAGAAACTGTAGTTTGGCTTTATGACTACATCATCACTGCTGAAACCTCTTTTTACACATTTCAGTTGATTTTCTTCTATGGGCTACTTGCCTTTTTCACAGTTAGAATGTGAGTTTGCGTTACTCTTCCCAGTACCAAACCCGTACATTAGTTTCTTTTGATCTTTCACTTATTTATTGCATTAGAGGGGAGAAAGCTTGAGCCAGTTTTGGGAACAAAGTCCTGCTGGAATATAACAGGACAGGGTAGGAGTGGCTACTGCTGTCCTAACTGTCATCTCATGTAAATATTACAGAAGTTGCCTCTTTCTTAATTCAATCCCCATAGCAACCACACAGAAACAGTTTTCCTGTTTTGTTTTTCTTTGCTTTTTCTAGTAGGGTTACTTGACATTATCAGTTAGTGTAAGAAAATAACTTAAAGTTAATATTAGAAACAATACAACATATAGAGGAGATAGTATTTCTTCTTAATCATTTGGGTGTTGGAAGGTCAAGATTTCAGCACTTGTTGATTAAGTAATTAACATTGTTTTAATACAGATTTTTCCAGACCAAACTCGTTCATCTTCTTGTTTCTGTACTTCCCCCATAGCACTGTGCATACTACAAATGACAAAACTGAAGCACTGTTAAACATGTCTCTTTAACTTAAAGAATTGTCATTTGAGACTCATCAGTAACTCATCTCATTAATGAAATCCAAATAAGTCCCCCTAGAAAGTGACCTTATTTTAGAAATAATAGTGGAGAAACATTATCTGGAATATCTAATATGTGGTAAATATATGACGTAATGTGAAGATAATAAGTACTCCCTAATTCTCAGTAATTGGAGACCTGTAAACATTACAAATATTCATAAGAATATTCTAGAGTATTAAACATATGGCATTTGAACAAATACTTATTTACCTACTTTTTTCATTCATTTAGCAAGTATTTCTTGAACACTTACTTTGTGTCAGGTGTATTGGATTAAGTAGACTTTATGGGACAGTGTTTTTTTTTCCTTTAGAAATATAAAGGTATAACTTAATCCTATAACTTTTTAAGAAGTATTACTATATGAACATATACATGAAGCAGCAGAGGGGGGGAAATCTCCCAGTACTAACTTTATATTAAAACATTATGGTAACTACAATGTTGGCTATTAACATTTGACTGAAAATAGGTTTACTTTTATCTTCTTAGATCAGTTGTTTTGAGGTTTAAAACTGTCTGTTAGTAACCTGAGAGGAGGGAGAGAGGAATGATAGGTGATAATAGGGGGAGACCATCAAGGAACATGTATGGAGGACAAATGGATAAAGCCAAAGGGGGTGAGTTTGAGGGTGGGAGGTGAGGATGGGTGGGGGGTGGTGTGTGGAGGAGTGAAAATGGAGACAATTGTACTTGAATAACAGTAAAAAAAGAAGGAAAGAAAATAAATAAATGTCTATGTAATTGAAAACATTCTCTGGGAAGTTTAAAAGTATATCTATTTTAAAATTTTATATGACTTTCAAATCCCTAAGAGAGAAACATTTCAGAATGTATATTTTCAAAGGCTTTCTCCTTAGCATCTATACTGCTCCAAGTTCAAGACAATTTCTTCTTAATCATATGAATATTTTATATAAGTATAATATTCTATCGTATTAAGATAAATCAAGCTTGCCTCAGAAATTTAACTTTGGGCAGATTGTTCTCCGGACAATTTATCTGATATATTTTTCTAATTCTGAGGGAATATAATTTTCTTAGAGTTTAGAATTTCATTAACTTTCTAAGAATAAAAACGCAAACAGCTCATTACTCCTGCCTATGGGGAGGAGAGAGAATGGGGATAGATGAAATCCAAAGGTAATTCCTGAAAGTCATTTCAGTGGTTATTTTTAATTTTCTTTTTCTCTCAATCTCTATTTCTTTCTTCCTTACCCAAGAACACTGTCCTTTGCTTTTTGAGAGAGAGACACAGAGAGAAGGGAAGGAAGAGAGTAAAACATCAATGGGAGAGAAGCATTGATTTGTTGCCTCTGTAGGCCCCTAGACCTCACCAGTGGTAGTGGGCATCCGGAGGAGGGTTGCACTTACCTGACCTGGGATGAGCCCACAACCTAGGTATATGCCCTGCTTGGAAATTGAATCACAACCTATGGTTAAGGGAGGGTGCTCCAACCACTGAGCCACACTGGCCAGGGCAACTTCTTTCTTTAATAAGACTTCTGTTATAAGGCTCACAATGGGCAGGCAGGAATGGCACTATGTCTGTGTTCACCCTCTCTCCCTGCTTCTGGGCACTGAAGGGATTGGAGGGGCTTCTGGGAGAAAGGGACAAGAGGCAGGCATCAAAAAAGCAGAAAAGGAAAGCCTTGGGATATAGTATAAATGTAAATTGAATCATTCCTCTTCTCATGTGATTCCATCACACTTCGCTCTAGAACCATCTCATCCCTCTCCACACTCCAGTATAGTTAGGTGGGTGTTTGTTTAGATCCTTATCTTTGATTCATTAAACAAATGTTTAATGTTTCCTGTGTGATGAACACTGGGAGCACCTAGAAATTACAGAGATTGTATCTTACATGAGCATGTTTTCATTTTGATACCTTTAAGAAACACTTACAAAGGACAGAAACTTTAAAGAGTTCAATGTGCAGGGTAAACTTACCAGCTAACACAGCAAGAAGTGTAGAATTCTTTCCAAGATCTCAAACATACCCTTCTCTTCATTTCAATGTGAATTGTGTTTGGCTGTAAATAGGTTTGGTTTTCTGGCTATTATTTCCGTTTCATTTTCATCCTTTATTTTAAGGTGCCCAAGATTTGTTTTAATCATATATAATAAAGTACACAGTATATAATCATATATAATAAAAGAAGGAGCTTTTTATACTCATAAATCTCTGGAAACAGGAGGCACCATACCATGAAGGTGGGAAAAACCAGGGTCAGTCAGGAGGCAGGGGGTAAGGGGAAAAGCACTGTGGTTTCCATGGGAAGTAATGGGCCAAGCAGGGCAAACAGATTTAGGATTGGTTAGCTTGAATCATTTTAGTGGGTCTAGGCATAGGGGCTATACAGAGTTGTCTGGCCCTGAGTTATGAGAGCAGGGGGATCATGGCCCTGAGTGTGAGAGCCCTGAAGGGAGCAGGCTGGGGACTTGGGCTCTAGAGTGCTGGTCTGTGTGAGAAAGGCGCACTCCCAGGGAAGCTGTTTGCTCTCATGGGAGGAGCAGCAAGGCCCTGAACAGCAAAGCATCAGAGAATTTAAAAAGCATGCTTAACGCACCCTTTTAGATTTATGATGTCTGTTTCTAAACTTTCCCATTACTATTAGCACTCAATTCTAATTAAGTCCTAGCTTTGGATGTGTAGACCATTTCTACTCCCAGCTCAGTTCAGTACTTCTTACAATTGTACTTCTTCATGTCAACATTTGGTTAATAATGGTTTATGTTGATTCAATCATACCCACTAACTCAGCTTTTGGCTACACACACACAGGTTCTCATTGAAGTATTAATAATAAAGATAAAATTGGAGAATACCCATATTTTACCATGTATAATGTACAACCATGTTTTTGGCCCAAACTTTCAGGAAAAAATATTTCATTTTAATTTTTAATTCCATTATTTGTTTGCTTATATTTAGATACTTTTTTGTATTGTAAAGGACTTTAGCATTTATTTATGAATATATCATGGTACAAGAAATTTTATGTAACAAATAACTACAAAATATAAGAACAGACAGAAGGTATTTTAGGTACTACCCATGTATAATGAACATTCTTATTTTTCCCTAAAAAATTTGGGCAAAAATGTGCACACACAACATGGTAACTTAAATAATCCTTGAGACAAGATTGGTTAAATAAATTATGATACATTTATGTGATGAATTCAGTACAAAATTATTGAATTGTTTTTAATATTTAAATAACTTAAAAATACTCATAATATTGAACTATAAAAACAAAAAGCAAAATGCACATGCAGTAACACTTAATTTTAATGTAAATACATAGATTGATGATCAGTAGGGACTTGAACACGCATATTTATTTATATATTAGAAAATTATGAGAAATGTACACCCAAACCATATCAATCAATTTTTCTTTATACTCTTCTGTATTTAACATTTATTACTTTTGTCATCAAAAAAGTACGTTTTATTTAACAAGTAAAGTATTTGCTGTCTATTAGAAGTAGAACTAAGTCATTCGACCCACAGACATTTTTGAGCACCCACTCTATGTGGGCTCTGTGGTTAATAGGGCAGAGTCAATGTGAACAAGTTCCTGCCTTCTTGGAGGATAGAGTGGTGAATACTAATCAACAGACAGGGATTATAGTATCTCAGTATCTTACACATATTAGATATTCAATGAAAGATTATTCTATAATCAGAGGAGAAATAATTATAGGTTGACTGTACAGATAAGGAGATAATTAAAATTTTGACAGTCTTATTTTAAACTTCAATGTACTACTTTTCTACCTGTTTTTACTTTACCTCTATTTCAAAACTCTTGTAAGGAAACAAATCATATTCACTCAAATAAATCTGTGACTAACATCTAGACATCTCAATAGTTTTGAGTCTCTGCTGTCCCCAATATCTGACTTAGGGCAGAGTCTCTGCACACTTTCCCAGTCTCTTAGGTGGTATGCTAGAAGATGGTTCTTGATATCAAATCTAGGGCACTCTGGATAAACACAAGGGATGGAGGAAGAGAAAGGAGCCAGGAGTGGATTAATACATTTTCTGTGAGAACTGTGAGCACTGGGTAGAGAGCCCTTAGACTCTCAACATACTTGATTTTATGAGACTCAAGAATTGCTGGTGTGTTGAGTCACTTCATTTCCCAGATATGAAAGGAAATTGACATGCCCCTGATTCATTTTATATATATATATATATATATATATATATATATATATCAACAACCCATGTTTTAAACCAATGCTTTAATTGTTTTTTTAAAATTTGAATGAACCCAAGTCTCTATGGTCAATTAATTTTCAACAAAGAGGGCAGCAGCATAAAATGGAGTAAAAATAGCTTCTTCAACAAATGGTGTTGGGAGAGCTGGATAGCTACATGCAAAAAAATGAAACTCGATCATCAACTTCTACCATACACAAAAATAAATTCAAAGTGGATAAAAGACTTAAATATAATTTGTGATACCATAAAAGTCCTAGAAGAAAACATTGGCAGGAAAATCTCAGACATTCCACACAGCAACATCTTTACTGATATCCCCCCTAAAGCAAGGGACATAAATGAAAGAATAAACAAATGGGGTCTCATCAAAATAAAAAGCTTCTGTATAGCTTTTAAAATGAAAAGAGACCCAACTGTATAAAATGAAAAGAGACCCAACTGTATAGGAAAACATGTTTGACAGTGATACCTCGGACAAAGGTTTGATTTCCAAAATATATAGAGAACTCACCTGACTCCACTACAGGAAGACAAGCAACCCAATTAAAAAAATGGGCAAGAGACTTGAACAGACACTTCTCCAAGGAGGACATACAGAGGGTCCAGAGATATATGAAAAGATGCTCAGCATCACTAGCCATCAGAGAGATGCAAATTAAAATCACAAAGAGATACCACTTCACACCAGTCAAAATGGCCATCATAAATAAATCAACAAACAAGTATTGGAGAGGATATGGAGAAAAGGGAACCCTAATGCGCTGCTGGTGGGACTTCAGCCATTGTGGAGAACAGTATGGAATTACCTCAGAAAACTAAAAATGGAACTGCCTTTTGACCCAGCAGTTCCACTGCTAGGATTATACCCTAAGAACTCTGAAACATCAATCCAAAAGAACCTATGCACTCCAATGTTCATAGCAGCACAATTTATAATAGCCAAGTACTGGATGCAACCTAAGTGCCCATTAGTAAATGAGTGGATCAAAAAACTCTGGTAGATTTGCACAATGGAATACTATGCAGCAGAGAGAAAGAAGGAGCTCCTTCCCTTTGCAACAGCGTGGATGGATTTGGGGAGCATTATGCTAAGTGAAATAAGCCAGATAGTGAGAGGCAAATGCCATATGATCTCACCTTTAACTGGAAACTAATCAACAAAAGAAAAAAGCAAGCAAAATAAAATCAGAGATATGGAAATTAAGAACAATCTGACAGTAACCAGAGGGGAGGTGGGAGGGGATAATGGGGGAAAGGGTTTTCAGGAACAACTATAAAGGAAACACATACAGAACCAGGGAGGAGTGGGTAGAAAGAAGGGAGGGAAGTGGGTTTGGCTGGGGTCGGGAGGAGTGGTGAGGGGTGCGTGCAGACAACTGTAGTTGAACAACAATAAAATAATTTTAAAAAATCTGAATCTATTTACATGCTGGAAACTTGAAATGTAGTACAATGTCAGGGGTATGACATTGTCTCTCTGTTACCCCAGTGCCAAGCACAGGAATTGGCAGTGACTAGAGGACTGACAAATGTTTATTAAATAAATTCATGTTGGCCCATACGAGCTCCTTTTGTTATTGATAGTAGACACACAGGATATCTGCAATTAGGGGTTGTCCCTCCTTTTTCTACCTTTTCCTTTATAAAAATGAAATTGTGAAATTTGGCCTATGACAACTATGGACCCACAGGTAAGAATTTCACCCTTGGGCACGTAAAAGCATTCTCACGTGAGTGACAGCCTGGGAAAGCAGTTTGAAGAGCAAATGTATGGAAAAGGCTATGTCTTGATTGACAAGATGGATCTGCAGAGAAATACCTGGTAACCTGAGCCCTGAAATTACACAGACAGGGGTTCAAATATCAAGCTCATGGTTCACTGGGCAACTCACTTCACCTAAGTTTCATTTCTTTTTCTGCAAAGTGAGTAAACTTTTAACTTTCAATAATGTTGCAAAGCTTGTTTGAATTAGTTCATATAAAGCGGTTAGCATATTCTTAAGACCTTCACATTTTCTTTAGTAGTTGGCTTTTGTCAGAGACCTCCCCATACATACAGCAATTAAACTAGCTAATTAAAGGTTTTTCTCATATCATAACAAACATAAAACATTAAAGCTACTTTGAAATAATTTTAGTATTTTACTTTTCTTGGTTTGTCACATTTACTAATTAATTACTTTTTCATCCATAGCAATCGAAACCAAAATTATGCCTCTGCAAAATATTTCATGGAGTTTGAAATGACACAGAAGAGTTTAAATGGACAGCAGCTCATGAGAATGCCATAAAGAGTGTTTCTCTATGAGACTTTGCAGACAGACTACTTGGGTTGACTCCCAGCTTGACCACTAGCTATGTGACCCGGGGCTACTTGTTCAGCCATTCTCTGATTCTGGGTCTCATCTGTGAACAGGGTATGATAATGTGGTGTGGGTGGGAATGCAGACTGGTGCAGCCACTGTAGAAAACAGCATGGAGTTTCCTCAAAAATAAAAAGGTTGAACTGCCTTTTGACCCAGTGATCCTATTTCTGGGAATATATCTTACAAATCCCAAAACACTAATCTAAAAGAATATATGTACTCCTATGTTCATAGCAGCATTATTTACAATAGCCAAGGTCTGGAAACAGCCCAAGTGCCTATCAGTAAATGGTTGGGCAAAAAAGCTGTGGTACCTTAACACAATGGAATACTATGCAGTAGAAAGAAAGAAGGAGCCCCTACCCTTCGAGACAGCATGGATGGATCTGCTAAGTGAACTAAGTCAGTCAGAGAAAGACAGATACCATACTATCTCACTCATATGTGGAATCTAATGAACAAAACAAACTGATGAACAAAATAAAACCAGAGGCATGGGTACATAGAACAGACTTGACAGATCTTGGAGGAGAGGGGGGTGTATTAATTAAAATACAAATTAATTTTTGTATATTGATATATGCTCCTGTGACTGGAAGAGATTAGCCAAAAAACATATATGTGTAGCCCACAGACACAGACAACAATGTGGTAAAGGCCAGAGAGAGAGAGTGGGGCTGGGGGGAGGGGAGCAAATGCAGGGGGATATCTGTAATAGTGTCAACAACAAGAAGAAGAACAAATAAAACAAAAAAAGTTATGATAATAACAGTCTTAATTGGCCCTTTGAGAGGATAAAAGTATTTAATATACTTGAAGTCCTTTAATAGTGAGTGGACTATAATAAAAACTCTATAAATACTCATTTTTATCATTTGGGAATACTAAGGGCTCACCATGTATTTTTTCATGTTCTAATGGGAGTGAAGACTAGCGTTCTCAGTCATTTTCCTTGCACCCCACCTTTCACACACACACAGAGGCAGCACACTACCTCTGTGAGCACAGTGGCATGAGCACTTGTAGGGCACCAGCTGCTCCTCATAGATTCTCATGATAGACTTCTCTTGAGTGTCAAGTTAGAGATTTAATTCAGAAATGCAAATAGTTTTCAACTTATGCTAAAATACCAGACCATTGCATTGGACTGTTTAGACTGCAGTTTTACAAGCCTTCCAAAGACATGCCCTCGTTCATTAAGAAAGAAGCCCTGGGATAGATTGAAAATACCTGTCATGAGTAGAAGAAAAGAAAGTAAGGGCTATTTTCCATCCCTGAACTTGAGCATGGCTTTTTGTATGTAGTTAAGGATGAGAGGCCAGAATTTTTAATATTTTAAAGTTTGAGAAAGATTCTAAACAATTAAACTACTTTTGCTACAGTTTTTAAGCCAATTGAGTCCTTCATGGGGGCTCCAAAAGCAGGCATATAGAGGCAGGAACAAAGAGCAGTCCACATAAGTGCATGTGGCTACAGGGTGCATTGCCTAAAAATAATAAAACAAAATTATCTAAAAGTTGGTCTAGTTTTTATTGTCACCTTGTTCTGGTAGTTTTAAATAATCTCAGTGAAAAACCCTTTCTCCCTGAAAAAAAAATTGTATTGACCTAAATGCCAAACAAGTACAATAATTACTACAAAGTTTTTAATAATATATACTTAAGCCCCAAATTAACATGCTTTTAATATATAACTTTTTATAAACATTTTACTCTACTCAAAGTCAATTTGGAAAACCTCTAGTTTTAAAATTGGCCACCGACATCTGTGAACTCAGGTATATACATTCATTTTCATTGTAAGCGGCAAAAATGAATCAACAGTTCGGAATTGTGCAGGTTTGTCTCGGGTGCAGTCTTGTCTCCCACCACTGTTGTACTCCATATTTCTGTATGGAGAAAGCAGCCAGAAATAAGCAGTAAGAACACTAGTTGTAAAGAAGAAAAAATGGAACATGAGTGGCTTTGATTCTGCCATTTTAAGTGTAAATCATTCTGTAAATTTTGAGGAATTTATATACTCTTTCGCCAACATTTTTTACATTTCTTTTTCCCCTTACATGAAAAATGTTATTAAAATAAGTAATCTATTTTTATATTATTACTATCATCTAATGCCATGACTACATAAACAAAATTTAATATAAAATTATTTTCTGATTTTATTATTATTATTTTCATAATAAACACTGATAAAAGCCTTGGTCATCTAGAGGACAGAAATACTAAAATTTTATCTACCTTAAATGTCAAAAATACTTATCATATTACTGCTTCTGAATGTTCTTCTGCCCTTACTGCCTCTCTGGATTACCACTTTATTCAGGAGACAGTCTTTGATAATGGTTGACTACAACATTTTCCCTATCTATGTTATTAAGCCTTTACGCAAGTCAGTTTTCATTTATGAAAATGGCCCCAAATTCTACAGAAATAAGCCCTATTTGCTTTGACAGTCTCATCATCACTATTTCATATTAAACTGTAAGAGTAACTCCCACATTAATGTACAGAAGTGTAGATACATTTTTGCTAACATGTATTTTTTGTTACTAACCATAATAATCACTCATCAGAAACTACAGTATTCTAATACTTAACATAATTTGTTGTACCTTACATCAAGAAGTTTACATTTAAAATAGACATAATAGAGGCATACAGGTGGTAAGGAGAATAGTGCCAAATTTTGCACCCGCATAGGGAAAATGACTTTAAAAAATGTGTGCACACAGGTATAAAAATGTATAGTATATCTATGAGGTCATGGGACTGATTATTAAATGTCATAAAGCATTGGGGGAACTACATACATATCACCATGATGCTGCTTTTGCTTGTATAATTTCTTGAACTTATCTTTGAAATAAGAAGAACCTGTGTGGCATTGATTTTTGTATATTGATATATGTTTCTGTGACTTGTTATCATGTGGCTCCACTCCTCTCAGAGTATGTTTGTTTGTTTGTTTATCTATTTATTTTTTTCCTCACCCAGGGACATTTTTTCATTGCATTTAGAGAAAGGAAGGGTGGGAGAAATGGAGGAAGAGAGGGAGGGAGAGAGGAAGAGAGAGAGGAAGAGAGAGAAACAGACAGACAGATATCGATTGGTTGTCTCCCATATATGCCCCAACCAGGACCAAACTCACAGCCTAGGCACATTGAAATTGACCTGATCAGAAATTGAACTCACAACACTTGGGTGTACTGGATGATGCTCTGATCAACTGAGCCACACCGGCCAGGGCAGGATGTAAGTTTCTTAAGGGCAAAGTCTAAGGTCAGTAATTTGATGGTACATTTTAACCAATGAATGTTGAAAACTCATGATATAGAACAAAATATGCAACTAGATCCATAGTTTTCAACTTCAAATTTTGTGGCAGAATAATTATCTTGACAGAAATTAATTTTCACTGCAAATGGGTTCAATACCTTATGCCTGATATAGGCCCTTCCATTCTTTCTGACTCACCAGCAGTGAAAGCAGGATGCTCTGATTCCCCAGCACAGAACTCCCCCTGCACCCACACTGGTGAGGAAGGATTGTTCTGGGACCTGAATAGTGGAGCTGGAATGTACAGAAGCTGCATTGGTTACTTCCAGTGTTGCTCAGTTTCACCAAAACTTTGATTTTTATTGTAATGGGTGTCTGCTGCATGTCAGGTGTTGTGCAAGGGTCTGGATGCCATTAAGATCCACAAATGTTTGTAATTGTGTAATCTTCAAGAGAAACTCTCACATTGCAATAGGATTAGAGCATATGATATTACAGTCTTGCTAGATATGCCAGCCATGCTGGTGAAGGAGGAAGTAGAGTGGAGTGAGGACCTGAATATAAAACACATCCACATTCATGAGACTGTATGTATATCATGCCAGGTTGGTAGCAAGTACGAAGTCAGGTGCTCTCCTGTGTTTGCTAACCAGACCTCCCCAAGGATCTTTGTGGACATCTTGCTTTGAAGAAAAAGAGGCAGACACTGCATTATACCTAAAATCATGAAGAATGAAATTGTGAATACTTCCTCCTCATAAAGAATGAAATAGCTAATATGTGTTGTATATGGATGGCTGCACTGCAATCACTTGGGCTTCTTTATAAACACAAAGATCTTTGGTGTCTCATTCCAAATGCCTGGGAATGAAAGCCAGGAAAGTGAGATGCACTTTACTAAGGTTCCCATGTAAGCTTTGTGGAAATTAATTTTTCTTTAAAATACATTTTATGTGCACACACACAATTCTACACAAATACATGAATAAAATCATACCATATGCTGCCTTTAGTATTTATTTGCAACCTTTTATTTGTTGTGCTTCCCTCCCTTCTCTGCCCTTATGTAGATAATTTATATTAACCACCTTGGATGAATTCTTCCATATTTTTATCATACATACACATAATATATATACACATATGTGTATGTATATATAATATATATGTTTTATATATATATATGGTCTGGCAGGAGTAATGCCTACTTGAATGTGGTTGGTAGGTAATAACATGGGTGTAATAATATATAGTTTTAATTTGAACATTTCACCTAAAATGTCATATCATGTGCTTGAGTGTGGTATTGTTATGCTACAGAAGTACATGCTTATACTTTGTCATAAAAGATTTTTGTAATAAAAAGGGCATTATTTGTGCCAGCCTCTCTCTCTCATATATACACACACACACACATACACAGAGACATAGATTTATGAACACTAGCTTTAATAACATATATGTATACATATTATATACATTTTTCTGCATCTTTCTTTCTTTAGCCAACCAATATTTCATTGAAACCTACAAGTTAACTGATTTAATTGTAAATGTTCTAGAACCTATTTGAATGTGTGTGTAGGGGGTTTCCACACCACTAGCAATCAACTCAGTCCTGACAATATCTACCTGAACATAGCATCAGATTACAAGTTTAGCGCTCAGCCTAATAAGGCTGCCCTCCATTTCCGATGCCAATTGCAAGTCCAAGTTGTTACCCACACTTCTAACTGACTGATGTAGATCAGAGGTTCCCACAACCCCCTTCTTGAGTTTAATTAGTTTTATAGAGTGGTTCCTAGGACTCAGGAAACCAGTTTATCCAATAGATAACGGTTTATTGCAATGGACATTAAAAGATATGAACCAACAGCCAGATGAAGAGACATGTAGGGTGAGGTCCTAAAGGGGTTTCTATCTTTGTGGAGCTCTAGTTCACCAGTCTGGAAGCTCACCAAACCCTGGTCAGCTACTATTTTTCAAGGTATAGAAAGTGCACAGACTTCTACAGCATCTCTTGAATGTCTGCTTGTTCTACAAACCGTTCTTTTGTGGTTTCATGGAGGCTTCCTTAAATAGGCCTTATTGATTAAATCATTGGCCATTGGTTACTGATTCAACCTGAAGGAGCTAAAGGTTAGGGAGGTGGAGCTGACCATTCCACCCCTGTAATCACAGGGTTGGTTCTACTGGCAACTAGGCCCATCTGGAGGTACCTTATTAACATAACAAGAGAGACCTTGATTGCTCTGCTCACAGGAAATCCCAAGGTTTTAGGAGCTCTAAGATAGAAATGGAGATGAAGACCAAATATATATTTCTTACTATCAGTCACAAAATCTCACTGCAATTTATTTTGTAGTAGCTACAAAATATTTCAATAATTTATTCAACTGTTTTTCTATAATCAATATTTACTTTGGGGGGGCTGCTCTGTGCAATACTGTAATTAATATTAATATCAAACATCAATGATTCTATGTGGTAAGTGCCTTGAAGCTGAAGAGCTGGGTTAAAGCATATTAATATTTTTAATGTTAATAACATCACCAGATTTCTTCTCTAAAATAACTGTTACCATGAGCATTTCAATCAAACATGTATACACGTGCATTTTAGTAATATCACTAAAAGCAATAGACTTATTGTAAACATTTATAATTCTGATACCAAAAATGTGAAATATTGTTTTATTTTTTGGTGATTTTATTTTTTGTTGATTATTATTGAGTTTAAATACATTTTCATGCTTGGTGACTTTTTGGATTTGCTTTTCTGAAAATTGTCTAGTCAGATCCTTTGATTAATTTGTGAGCTCTTATAATCATTCTAGTTTGGCACTATAAAAGTTTCACAATGGTTGTTGGCAGTGGTGGTATACATGTTTTCTAATATAAACTTCTAGAAACACAATGTGTTAGTGAAATCCCATGTATTTTTTAGGGCTCTTGACACACGCAAACCGAGCTTCAGGCCGGTGTTGTCAGCTCCCACACATATTCACAGCACATAAGAAGGCCCATGTCCCTTCAGAGTCAACAGTTTGGTAGTTTAAAAATGGGATTTTCTTTACTTTCACATTCCTTACTTTTAATTTACTAGTGATGTTTAACATTATTGTTATGCTTATAAGCTATTAGTATTCTATGTATGTATTCCATATATCATAAACATTCAGCAGTCCCTATACCAAATATAATAGCTATCTACATATTAGAAAGACATAATAAGTTGCTACTATAAAAATTACCAACATATATTGTAGAGTGTAGTCACTTTATTTGTTCTCTGACAGTGTAAACACTAGTGAGTTCTTTTGCTTGTTTGTTTGAAACTAAACTAGAATAATTGATCTCCAGATTTCCAGGGCAATATAATTGTAGAATATTTATGTTCTTTAGCCTTTTAGCTCTTCCCTTTTGCTTCAAATGTGCTACATTTGAATATGTATCTATCATCTATCTACACGATACACACATACCTATACATATATTGAGAGAGGGGAAGTAGATCAGACAGGCTTCATTATGGAAGAATTTTTAAGGTTTAAAAAGTAAACTAAATAGATGGGTATCTTTCAAGCTGCCAGAGCTAAAAGGGAGGTTGAAACTTTGTGTATCAGTTCCAAACTTTGTTTTGTTTACTAGTTCATCAGCAGTTTTTGAATTAGGAGTGTGCAGAAATGATTTACTCAGAATCTTGATTTGAGAAATACAACTTGGTATTCAGTCTCACCAGGTAAGAAAGTATGTTCGACAGTGATTTCTGTTGCTAGCTATGAGCTGCTCCTGGCCTGTGTATTTAGAAGTGTTTCCACTGTTCAGGCACATGTTTTTAATGACCTTGCTGCAAAGATTGTCAGCTTTCTTGCTTATTAGGTATGGACAAAACTATCTCTCTGCAAAGTCTGGAGTGAGAGGTATCAATTCCACACTGTGATGTTGTAATTTTAATCCAGGAGAAACCAAGAAATGACACTGAAAGGTGAGTCACAGATGGACAGCCTGAGGATGTGGGCAGAATTTCCTGGAATGTTGGTGCAGAGTCTCCTTGTCTGGCTGTGCATGTGTGAGTGACAGCACAGCTCAGGTGTAGAACCAGCTGACAGAGCCTGACCTCCTTCCTTGCTGATTAACTCCCTTTGTGAGTGTCCATATAGAAGAGCATATGGCACACACTCCTACTTGATTCAATCACTATTGTTTCCAGAGACTTCTTTGACTCCCCAATGTTTATGTTGAGATAGCTGCCCCACCTCAGTGTTCCCACATCTGCTGTGCCTGATTATATCATACTATTTACCACAATAATTAGTTATTATTTTATTGTCTTCTGGACTGGACTGCAAACTACTTCAATGTGGAATTTCTCTGTACCCATAATGCCTAGCACAGTGCTTGCTACACAGTTAGCACTGTATTGAAATGTGCTTGAATAAAGAAATTATAAATGGACATAAAAACAAGTGAATATATCTTCATTTTACCAAATCTTATATGAGTGTCTGGGTGGTGACCCAGGAAATTAAAATCTCTTCAAATGATATGCTGATTTTAGAAGGTCAGGCTCCCTGGGAAGGTGACTCTAAATGGAGATTAACATGCAGAAATTTTATATGAAATGTTCCTCAAATCAGCACTTGTTGGGGAAGTCAAGGAAGGAGGAAAGAGCAGAAGGAGAAGGTGGCCTGTGTTGCAGTCACAGACTCAGCATTCCATTCAGGGGTTCTTTATCTGTGGTGCCTTTGCAAAGATGTCCCCAGTTGGCCCATACATTCTGGCTTCTGTACACCCACAGGGAATCCTGGCACAAAATAAGCTCTAAATATGTGCTTATTGAGCCATAAAATCCAAAAGAGAAAATATAATGAGTATCTCATTGATTTGGGAAATCCTCTAATATAAGGAATGTTGAAAGAATTGTTAAGCAAGCCAGGACTATTGCCCTGCTCAGTTCTACCCTGTCATATTGTTACTGGAGAAACTCTGGTTCTTCCTGCCAACACAGTAAAGAACTATAGATCAGTGAGCCTATTACCGTGCACACAAACTTTTTAAGTGCTAAGTTCTAATGGGAGAACAAAAGCAAGGATTGCAAGAGCAGGGTTGCCAGAAGCTGGGTGGCCAGGAGCCCCCTGGCCAGAGGCCAAGTGGCCAGCGTTACCCACACTCCTGCCCCCGCAGTGTGGCAAAAAGCCAAGAGAAGAGAAAGAGTCCTCTGTTTTGATGACTTATATAGTTGGTGGGATGGGGGTGAGGGAGTTACATATTGATTGATGGGTAAAGGTGGTGCCAGCTTCCAGGGAAGACATGACTACCCAAACCTAGGTATGTATGTGGGTCTGTTAGCCCAAATCCTTTTCTTGCTCCAGACTCTGTTTATTTTGCATGTGTGTAGGGAGGCAGACAGTTAACCAAAGTTATTTTAGGGGCTTTTCTTTGGTCACTGTAGACCCACTCCTTCCCCCTTCTAGGCCTTGGGATGAATACACAATCTCAAGGTTTTCCTTTTCCCAGGTAATGGAGATGATACACACAAACTTTCAAGGGCTTTCCCCCTCCTACACTACCTCATTGTTTGGAATGCCTGGCAACTTTATCAAACAAGGCTCAGTGTCAACAAGTACCTTTGCTTTTAGCCTCCTGTTTTAATTTCTTTGTTAGATTGCAATGGTGAGGGCCTTGCCTTTATTTCCTCTCTGGCCTCTCATCCCTAGCTATTACCTCAATGCTAAAAGGTATTGCCTAGCAACCAGGACTCTAGCTGCTGGCCAGCAACAGCAGTACGGTCTCAGAGTTCTTCTTATGCTACTCCTGCAACAATATGCCAGTCTTGAGTAGCACGTGATTGTCACAGCCCTGGTAGCTATGTCTCACTTGAGGTTGGGATCCAAAGGTTATGAAGCCAGTTGACTGACATCCCTTGATATTCCCTCTGGAACACTCCCACAGCTCTGGTCCCTGTCTTACTTTTGAAAGGGAGTAGATTCATTGCCAGGCGTCTGGCTTCTCCTACCTGTCTTTTGTCATCCTGTCGTCAGTCCCTGATCAGAAGAGCCACTAGGTAGGAAAATTTACTGTATCATAAATTCATAATCCATTTTTCTCCATATGCTGTGACTAACTTATGATGTTCGTAATTAAAACTTTATGCAGAGTTACAGCTACTGAGACAGATTGATTCAGTGCTGGATGTAGAGGATCATAAATCACTGCTGCTTATTGTATAATTGGGCCCTAATAATTATTCCATCAATGTTAAGCAAGGCTAGCACTGGGACAGAATGTGAGACATAGACACTCTTTTTCCAGGCCCTGCATCACTATGCAATGCTCTTCTAGCACCAGCCCTTGCCCCATTGCCATCACTTTATTTATTTATTTTTGTATCCCAATCTTCTTCAGTATAAAATTCCTCTCCATGGTTCCAGACTCCAATAAACTACATTTTTACCAAGAAACCACCTCAGCATATTCCATCTCCCAATAACCCAAGTTCCACTGCTTGTAGTAACAGTACCATTCACAGGGAGGTTCACTTCCTATCACCTCATGGTGTGCTCTAGATGGCCCCCAGGGGCTAGTCTGTCTCACAGCATCATATGCCATGACTCCTTGCTCTCCTTTATTCACCATTGAAATTATCTTTTTTCTATTATTTCCAAATACATTAGAGACTGCTTGATGTCTTGGGGGATACACATGGACTGGGGTTTGATAGTAGATAGCCCTGTCACTTATTAGCTGTGCATCTCTGGATGTTATTTAAAATTCCAGTCATAGTATTTTGGCTACATAATAGAAATTGTATAAATATGACAGTTTTTGTCTTGGCTTTTAGCTCCTGTGGATGTGCATAAGTAATTTAAATTTATTGAATCTCATTTTTCTTAGCTATAACATGGAAAAAAATAACATATAACTTAAATTGTTTTTGTCTTCCCTGGCTTGGTAGCTCAGTTGCTTAGAGTGTCATCCCAATATATCAAGATTGCAGGTTTGATCTCCTGCCAGGGCATGTACAAGAATCAACCAATGACTGCAAAAACAAGCAGAACAACAAATTGATGTTTCTCTCTCTCTATCTCTCTGTTTCTCTCCTTTCTTCTCTCTTTCAAATCAATAAATAGCTAAAAAAATATTTTGTCTTTCTAGTGGGGATTAGAATAAAATAATACGTGTAAAGTTCTGGTCATTAAATATGGGTTCAATAAATGATGTATTGATGCATCTCCCTTTTTCCTCTTATTTGTTAACATTTTAGTGTGTGATGTCTTTTTTTTTCTTAATTTAAGAATGACTGATACTGAAGATTTAATGGCCCTGGAAAGATCAAGTGGTAGAAAATATCTTAATACCTTTGTGATCTTTAATTGTCTCTCAGCTAACTTAAATAGAGGATAATGTTACTGAAACTCCAAAGCAAAATATTTTGAAGAGTTTTAGAATTCATCAAAGCACAGCAAACTGATGGTTTGTAACACTGTTGTTAAAGAATTTATATATAATTTGAATAGATTAGTTTTTAGTAAATGCTGATGGGCTTATAAACAGTACATTTGAAACATCAAGGGAACAGCCTCTGTTCAATAACCTGTAAAACTTGACCTATTCCAGCTGCTCCACTAGATGATATGTAGACTCATTTGTTTGTTAGAAATGGAGAGTATGCTTTGTGTGTGACTTAAGCACTGGGGCCAAATATTCTTAAAACATTCAGTCTTAAAGGCCAATCACTGATCAATATTCAGAACAAGTTAACATTAGAGTAAGTTCAATGAAATGTTTTAAAGAATTACTGAGTTTGTTAATAAGTTAGTAGTTCATGGAACAAGCTCTAGACTGACATAAACTGGGTTCTGTAAGAAATCCATTATTAGAGGGGAGAGAGGTATAAGGGGACTAAATGGTAATGGGAATAATACAATATAGATTAAATCAAAATTGGTTTGTTTAGCTAAAAAAAGAAATCCATTATTTTTATCATTATTATTATTACATCTTTCATTGCTATTATTATGTATAGTGGTTAGTAATGGTCTTTATTCTGGCTTCTCACTTTTATTCCTATTTTTATTTTTTTCCTAGGTTTTTGCTCATATATCACTTCTTCAGTGAGGTCTGCCCTAGAGAAACCTATTTAAGATCTCAAGTCTTTGCCCTGATCTTAATATTTCATATTTTTTTCTGCATAATTTTAATCCATGACCCTATCACCAACTGGAAAAATGATTTTCTTTCTTTTCTTTTTTCTTTCTTTTCTTTTTCCTTTCTTTCTTTCTTTCTTTCTTTCTTTCTTTCTTTCTTTCTTTCTTTCTTTCTCTTTCTCTTTCATTATTTGTCTCACCCAATTAGAATAAAAATACCTGTCCCAGAGATTTTTCTCTGTCTTGTTATATACAATTATTCAGCATATACAGGAGTACCAGGACAATATAGTAGATCGTCAATAAATAAGTGGATATTTTTAATATCAAAATAATATATGATATATAACTTTAATATTAAAGATTTTAACATAATCCTTATTGTAGAGGTAGTGATACTTTTTCCAAATAGTTATTTGTGTAACCAAATAAGATGTTTCATGCACTTAATGAAATTCATCATTTATAATAAATACCAATATCATTCCTTCATGTAAATCTATATTTGAAAAAAAAGCATGGTTTGATTCAAAATATTATTTACTTACTTCTTATCTTCTTGTCAAAGAAAATGTGTTAACTTCTTCCCAAGTTTGGGCAGAGGACAGTATAAATGAGTTAAGAAAGATCTAAGTGATAAATGTTGAAGAACTTCTGCACTGAATTGATGGAGAGTAGTTATTGTTTTGAAAGATATAGCTGAATTCTAATGAGTAGTAATAGTACCTTTTAGAGTCTCGGATGAGAACCCTTCCCCTAACCCAGTGGAAGAGGAGAAAATAACACTGCGCAGGAAGGCAAACCTGGCTTTTTACTACAAGGCAGAGATTTTCTAACATATGAGCAAAGTGTAAGCATATCTCTCATGGTGGATAATTTTCATGGGGCTCTGTAAAAGAAGACCTCTTCTTTATTTTCCCTCATACTCAGCTACTTCAATGAGATTTATACATAACATATACTGCCACACATTGCTTCAGGAGAAGACTGTCTATTTGATATGATGTGAGCACCATAATGAAACATCTAAGGTGGGTTAGTTCAGGATAATTTTCTTCCAATTCCAGAAATTGAAATGTTACATGAATCCAGGGCCAGGGAGATTCTGAATGTGAATGCTAACAGCAGGGAATGATAATACCCATATCCATTTGAAAGCAAATGCTCTGTCTAGGTGCATCCTGATTTTTTCCTTCTCTTCTTCTCCTACTGCTCCTCCTCCTTTTCCTTTTTCTTCTCCTTTATGCTGACTGTACAAAATACATCTTTGCACAGGTTATGCCAGTAGCTTTATAACTTTGAGTGTGTAATCTCTTTTTGGTCATATGGAAAACTGTTTCCCTGGAGGAAAACCATGAGAACCCAATGAATGCATCAAGATGCTTCAAGTTAAAGCTGAAGCATCCTCAGTTCTCACAGATGAGACCATGAATGTTTCCACCCAGCTCAGGGTAGGAGACCACAGGTAGGGCTTGAGGGTCAAAGACCTAACTAGGAGTAGTGTATGTTGTTGGACTTGGAGAGTTCTCCAATATGCCTCACAAACACCAGAAGTGTAGGTGGCTGCTGAATAATTAGGGAATTTATGGTGCTAACACATTTTGTAAAGCCCAGTTTCAAAACCAAATAAAATGAAATGCCAAAGCTTTTGAGTTATTGCCTGTTTTTATTTATCTATGTTACATAGCTCTATTATGGTACTTCTTTCATCTCTGTGTGATTCAGTGATCTATAGTACCTTGATTCAACTAAAATTTACTGAGTGCAATATTTGGGGGGAATAGTACTAGCTGCTATGTTGGGAGGTGGAAAATCCCAGGAGATCAAGACATGACCCCATATGTAAGGATTGGAATGACTAACTGAAAGTGAATCTAAGTAATATTCCACTATAATATAGTTCAGTAAAGGCTATTAAACTGTAGAATAAGAAAAGACTAACACTGAATGAATTGAGGATATACAGGATTTTGACTGGTAGAGAGAGAAGAGAAAGAATCTTTTTAAGGCACAGTGGTTTTTTGTTTGTTTGTTTGTTTTTTGTTTTTTGTTTTTTTGCTTGAATGATATTTAGAATCATCATATATATTATGCTTTACCACTCATCAGATATATGTCTCTACCCTTAAATTCTTTTCTCTTCGTCACTAATATAGTGTATACTAACTTGAATTTTCTTTTAATCACAAAGCATTGCTATAATGCTATGTGAAATATGCTGGTTAGTAAGAATTAACTAATACTCACCAAATATAAATTTTTCCTTTAACCCAAAAGTAGTAGTGGGAGCAGTAATGAGCAGTTCCCTTGAAAATGGTAAGAAATTATCAGAAAATGCAAACTTGATCCGTGGTAACAAATAATTCCAACAGTAGTACTTTCTATGCTACTTCAACACATTTGTAGTTAACACACTATTTCCTCCCCCTCACAATCATTTTTTTTTAATCTTCCTTAACTTTAGTTAAATGCTTTAATAATCTCACTGACTTCACAAGTTAGATTCTTTTACATTTAAATCACTTGCACAACAAAAATAGAACACTTCGAATGTTTTAAAAATAATTCACTGATCAGATTTTTAAAGTTCACAAAAATATAGTACCTGCATTTTTTTTACTTGTTTGCTTTGTTTTTGGTGGTCTTAGCACAATGCTTGGTATGCATTTGATGTTGGATTGATTGATGAATGGTCTGAAGGATGAATGATCCCTATGGCTATGTGACTGATGTTAAAGCTAATATATTGGTAAGATTTTAAAAACAACTATAAGGACATCTAGAAGGACATTTATTAAATGTTTTCTGTATGCTAGATATATATGTATCTTTAATATTTACAATAGCTTCTCTTTCTTCTTTTTGTTTTGATGTTTTAATTGTTTATGCTATTACAGATGTCCCATTTTCTCCTCCTTCAATCCTCCTGACCCAGGCCACCCCCATATCCATGGTCAATCCCCATACCATTTTTTATGTCCATGGGTCCTTCATGTATGTTCTCTGACTAATTCCTTCACTTTCCTTCAATCATTCCTCACCTCCTCCCTCTCCTCTTACATCTATCAGTCTATTCCCTTATTCCATGCCTCTGATTCAATTTTGCTCATGTTTTGTTCGATTCCTCTTATAAGTGAGATCATGTATTTGTCTTTCACAGAATGAGTTATTTCACTTAGAATAACAGTCTCCAGTTCCACCCATGCCGTTGTGAAGGGTAAGACTTGCTCCTTTCTTTCTGCTGTGTAGTATTCTATTGTGTAAGTGTACCACAGTTTTTTTTTATTTTTTTAAGATTTTATTTATTTATTTTTAGAGAGGGGGAGAGAAGGAGAGAGGGAGAGAAAGAGCAATGTGTGATTGCTTCTCGTGTGCTCCCTGCTGGGGACCTGGCCCACAACACAGGCATGTGTCCTGACTGGGAATTGGACCAGTAACCCTTTGAATCATAGGCTGGCACTCAATCCACTGAGCTACACCAGCCAGGTCTACCACAGTTTTTTAATACACTTGTCTACTAATGGGCACTTGGGCTGTTTCCAACACTTAGCTATTATAAATAACATTGCTATGAACATAGAGGTGCATAAGTTCTTTTGAATTGGTGATTCAGGATTCTTAAAGTATATTCCCAGCAGTGGAATCACTGGGTCATAACACAGTTTCATTTTTAACTTTTTGAGGAAATTCCATACTGTTTTCCACAGTGGCTGCACCAGTCTGCATTTCTACCAATAGTTCTCCCTTTTCTCCACATCTTCACCAACACTTGTTGTTTTGTTCATTTATTAATGATGGCCATCTTGACAGGTATGAGGTGATATCTTATTGTGGTTTGAATTTGCATCTCTTTTATAGCTAGTGATGTTGGGCATTGTTTTCATATGCCTACTATGGGCCCTCTGTATGTCCTCGTTGGAGAAGTTCCTATTAAAGTCCATTGTCCATATTTTAATTGGGCTGTTTGTCTTGCTGCTGTTGAGTTGTATGAGTTCTTTATATATTTTGGAGATTAAACTCTTGTCCGATGCATCATTGGCAAATATGTTCTCATGCAGTAGGTTCCATTTTCATTTGATGATGGTTTCTTTTGCCATGCAGAAGCTTTTCAATTTGATGTAGTTCCATTTGTTTATTTTTTCTTTATTTCCCTTGCCTTAGGAGATATATAAGCAAAAATATTGCTCCATAAGATATCTGAAATTTTACTTCCTATGTTTTCTGCTAGGATTTTTATGGTATCCTGACTTAAGATTTATAAGTCTTTTATCAATTTGAGTTTATTCTGGTATATGATATAAGTTGGTGGTCTAGTTTCATTTTTTTTACACGTACCAGTCCAGTTCCCCCAATACCATTTGTTGAAGAGACTGTCTTTACTCCACTGTATGCTCCTGCTCCCTTTGTCAGATATTAATCGACTATAACAACATGAGTTTATTTCTGGGCTCTCTATTCTGTTACATTGATCTATGGGTCTGTTCTTATGCGAGTACTAGACTGTTTTGATTGCAATAGCCTTGTCATATAGTTTGATATCTGGTATTGTGATTCTTCAACTTTGTTCTTCCTTCTCATTACTGAAGCTATTTGGGGTGTTTTTTGGTTGCACGTAAATTTTTGGAAATTTGTTCGAGATCTATGAAATATGACATTGGTATTTTAATAGGAATTTCATTGAATCTATAGATTGCTTTGTGTAGTATGGATATTTTAATGATGTTAATTCTTCCAATCCACAAACAGGGTATATGCTTCCATTTATTTGTATTTTCCTCAGTTTCTTTCTTCAGTGTTTTGTACTTTTCTGAGTACAGGTATTTTATCTCCTTGGTTAAATTTATTCCTAGATACATTTTTTTGTTCTTGTTGTTTTTACTATTGGAAATGGGATTTTTTTCTTATTTTCAGTTTCTCATAGCTTATTGTTACTGTACAAAAATACCATCAATTTCTGAATATTGACTTGTATCCCACTACTTTGCCAAATTCAGTTACTAAGTCAAGAAGTTTTTAGTGGATTTTCTATATATACTATCATGTTATCTGGAAATAATAACAGTCTTACTTCCTCCTTTACAATTTGGATACTTTTTATTTCTTCTTGTCTTATCACTGTGACTAAGACTTTCAGTACTAACTATGTTGAATAAGAATGGTGAAAGCTGACACCCTTGTCTTGTTCCTGATCTATTTAGCTGCAGGACTGGTCCAGGCTGGTAGCAAGTGGACAGAACTTCTAGCTACTCTGCAGCCACCTTGGAACTCCTGTCAATTTTTTTTTAATTGTACACAGGAATACTGAGTCTAAGAGAAATTATGAGTCTTGCACAATGTCACAAATAAATAACAAGTGGCAAGAGTGAAAATCCAAAACCATAAGTATATTTTAAAAATCTGTTTTTCTTAATTTTTCTTTGCAGTATATCCTGTAGCAGGCAAAATAATCATCCCAAAAGATATGTACATCTGATCCCTTGAACCCATGAATGTATTACAGGGCAGGAGGGAACTAATTGCTAATCACCTGACTTTAAAACAAAGAGATTATCTTGGACTATTTGGGTGGTTCTTAAAATTACATGAATTCTTGAATGAGGAAGAAGAAAGCAGAGCAAAATCAGATAGAAGGTATCATGGCAAAGACTTGACTGGTGGTTACTGACTTTGGTTATAGAGGAGAGCCATGAGCCAAGGAATGCCACCCTGTAGATGTTGGAAAAGAAAGGAAATAGATCCCTCTAAGAAACAGAGTCCTGCCAACCAACATCTTTTTTTAAAAAAAAAATTATTGACTTTAAAGTGAGAGAAAAGGGGACAGAGAGAGTGAAAGAAAGAGAGAAACACTGAGTTGTTGTTCCACTTATTTATATAATCATGCCTTCATTGGTTGATTCTTGTATATGCCCCGACCTGGGATCAAACCCACAACCTTGACATATCAGGACGACATTCTAACCAACTGAGCTATCCAGCCAGGTCCCAGCATCTTGATTTTAGTCCAGTGAGACCCATTTTGACTTTTGACCTCCAGAACTGTAAGGTATGAAATTTGTGTTGCTTAAACCCACTAAGTTTATTGTAATTTGTTATAGCAGCAAAACAGTACAACAATCCCATTGATTCTTCAGTAATGCAAGAACCATTCTTTTGTACCTGATAGAAAACCATCATGTGCCTAGGAATAGAATTGAATACAAGTAGGGGAATTCATCTAAAAAAAGATGACAGGTCTAATGAGGGGCAAGTATGAATAGGAAATCTAAGATGGAAATAGAAGATTGAGTAATAGAAGATGATTAAGCCTTAATCATAGTAAACATTGAACAAATATTTGCTTAATGGAAAAGTAAAATAATGAATAAATGAAAAATCTACAGACAACTACCAATTTATATTTCATCAATCTTAGAGAAATACAATTTATATTTGACATATTCTTTCTTTTTAAAGGTAAGTATTTTCATTCATGTTCCTATTTCTTTACTCTGTGTCATCATTTTACTATGCTAAAAATTATTATAGCTTTGTAGCATGTTTTAATATCATTTGTAGCTTCAACTAAATCTTCAAACCCCATCATATCAATCTTGCTGTAAAAATATTACTTTAACTGCCTTAACCTTTAATTTTCCATGTAAATGTGAGTCTTTTAAATGTAATATTTGATTGAGACTATTTTAAAAGTACAAGTGGACTTATGAAGATTCATCATAATTACATTTTTCTTCTGCTCATGAAGCACAATATGAATTTCCACTAGGCTAGTTGATTTGTTTGACTCGATACACATATGTGTAATTAATATTTCCCCCCCACAATTACCTTGTTAACTAGTTTAAATGTGTGGCATTCCAATTTAGAAATAGTCTTGGGAAATTGTTTATTATATCTTCAAATTTGTTATTGCCAAATATATGGCAACTATTAACATTTTCCAAAGATAAATATGTTAACATATATTTTCTTAAATATGTTATTTTGCTGACATAGGTTATTGATTTTAATTCTTAGAATGAAAATTGTGAAAAGATGAATTGCTTATTTCTAACAAAATTTTTTTGTCTTTTTCAAAAATTTATACCAGTAATTTTTTTCATGTTTTATTTCAATGCCTATTACTTCTGTATTAATAGTAAATATAACAAAAATAATAGCCATATTACTCTAATTGCTGGGTCTGATGAAAATGTTTTATTGTTGCATTATTAAGTCTACTATTTACTATTAGTTAAAACTACTATTTTTTAGTGGTTATTCAATACTAATTTATTTAATAAAGTGTTTGTTGTCATTAATAGATACTGAAATTTTATTGAACTTCATATCTACCAATTATTTGTTGATATGATAATTTTTAAAAAGCTATTCTAGATTTTTTAGTTACTACTTTATTAATTATAATCTTATGAGCAATGTTTATTTTTTCCTCAGTATCTCAGGGTCTTTACTAGAAACTTCTGCTGTTATTTAGGTTTGAACAGCTGATTGATCCTGTCAGAATGGATCCAATATTCTTTTGCTTTTCAAATTCTTTTATCTGCTATAAATTGTGTGCGTATCCCTGATGGTCCTTTCTGAACTTTTAAAAAGAATTTTTTCCAACATAGGCCTAAACGTTTTTCCTGTTCCATTTCACAAACAAAAGTGCAAGAGTTTTGTGATAGCAATTCTACTGACTTAAAAAGAAAAAAAATGAACAAAGGAAAAAAGTAACAGAAAGCAGAAGGAAAGGAGACATGCAGGAAAGCAGGAAGCTAGCAATGGTAAGAAAGGACAAAGACCCATACTCAGAAGCATGGTAGATTAATTGATTTTTTCATATTCATTATATTACACAAATTATCTTACTTAGCCCTCCATAATAGTAAGGAAGGAAAAGTTTAATGAGGATGAATACATTACCTAAAATTGTCCATGTAACATGTATCTTAAACAATCTTTACCAATGGGATGTAAAAAGAAAATAAAGTAATTTTAGCTGTCCACTCTTTCTCTCCTAACAAGCTTAATGGGGTTACTATTACCACTATCACATTAGATGAGCATGCATGCAGCTCATGAGTTTTTTTGGTTACTTTCAGTACTATGAAATACTAGGGTCACTTTAAATCATAAAACAGAATTTCAGAATACAAATTAAAATGTCCCATTTCATATAATTATTAGCACTCCCTTCCCCTGGCATGGCCTTTGGCAGGTAGGGATGAGCATCCAGAGAAGGATGGTCAACTTTCCATTTCCATAACTCCAGTTCTCACATGCTTATTACTGAAATGAATGTACCCCCCATTTTTTGAAAATTTGCATTTCACCACTTCACTTTTACAAAAGGCCTACATTAGTACCTGCTTTCACTAACCAAAAGACATCCAAAGAAGATTTTAACTTTTACAACAAAGGCAAACAAAGAAGATAGCATTCAACATCTGTTTTGTACAAGCTGTTATAGAAATAACTCATACCCCCAGCAGCAAGAGTGGCCTGGCCAAGCTCTTTCCCTGGAAACTACACTCAGCATCTCAACATCAAGATGATAGAACTCTGAACTGTGTCTGTGAGCATGTGTTTTTTATCTTGATTGATTTTTTACATTGGTTAGCAAGATGTGTCCTAAGGTATCAAAAAAATCTAAGAGAACTCATAAGGACGTTACTCTTAGCCTAAAACTCTGAGTGTTACTCAGTGTAACTAAGCCTGTTGATCAGGAACAAAATAAAAATACATAAATTAATGGTATTGCTTCTTCTTTACATACCACTTCAGCATAGGAAAGTTTTCATGGGAATGCTCCACTTTTGGATAGCAGGAGAACTTTTATTCACTTTGTACTCTTGTTGTCTGACAGATCTTTAAATCTGACCTATCCTCATTTGGGTGATTTTGAGATTGGGATTTGGGTTCTTTGACATGTCCTCCCATCCCAATTTCTGTGATCTCTCTCAGAGATTTTTTAAGGCAGCATTGTATTGTCTGTAGTTTTGTAGATGGCTTTCAAAGACTCGTGCAGAGACTTCTTCCCACTGGGGTTTTACTGCCCTAGGCAGCCCTATGCGAGGTCCTAAACTGATCTTGTGCAGGCTGTCTTTTTTGGATAGGATTTAAATCCACTCTTATCTCTCAACTAGAGAGTAAACTTATCATTTATAAAGCTTACTGATTAATATTTTTGAGTATCTTCTCAAAGGTTTGAGACCTGTGCCTCACAGATGTCCATCTTGTGTGGTCATGGAACTCACAGTAGAGACTTACCTAGACAAGTCCCTGACTCCTCAGCTCACCAACCTGTTTTTTCCTGATCTCTCAGTACTCTCAATGGCAATGAGGTAGTTTCAGAATCATCTAAGTTGGGCCTGTTTCACAATTTACTTTGGCATTTAATATTTGGTGACATTAGAATCTCAGCAGAAATTTTTAACATTGTACTATTTGCATCTTATGAGAGATGGAGATAGGTCTTGAAATCAACTTTCTCTGCCTCCAAAGATTTTGTTTTTTGCCCTAAATCATACTTGTGAGTATAAAACTCTTTTCCATATGGTAGAGATTTCCATAAATGTTTCTTTCTTGATACACTTATGGTTGTATTGACTGTAGTAATAGAAAATGTGATTCTACAATATATTTTCTTTATAGATATAATAATTTTGAATAGTGTGTCTATTCCCAACACATAAGAAAACACTTCAAGTTCCATCACAGGCTCTCAGAGAATTCAAAGTGGAATAAAAGGCAATTGCATTACCATTCCTTAGGGGATATTAATTATCATTTTGCCATCTGAAAAAAAAATCATTTGAAGCTGGAAAATCAATATATATGAAAATAGGACAGATTCTGGAGGATAAAACTGTTAAAATATGTGCTTTTATTTACTTAAGTCAGGAGTATTTTTAAAAAATCTTAGAATATTTCTCTGTTTCAGGATTAGAATTAAAATTGCAGGATCCTTTCCCTCAAGAACTTCTTCCTAGAAATTAAACTGCATGAAGAGAGTGATTTCATTTTCTCATCATATTTGTATTTCACTGAGACTCTGTTGTCATTTCTCTCTCCTTTGTGGAATATCTGCATTCTCTGTTAGTCCATTTTTTCTCTTAACTGCACTGATTTTCACACTTGAGCCATATATTTTTCTTTATAAAAAAGTTCTCTCTACTGCACTTACAGAGCAATAATTTCTTCCTACAGGAACCAATGGTGTAGAGGGTTTGAAAATTAACCTTTCTTCATTGACAGGTGTCTTTGGCTTGGCACTGATTCTGCTTTTGATGAAAATCTCCTTTAGGATCTGGGGAAGTAGAAATGAAGCTTAGGTAAAATAAGGCCCAGGGCCTTTGGAAGCCAGTGACTTTAAACAAGGTGGAGAGTGTTGCTGAACCTCTGAAACAGCACAGAGAAGCATCTCAGAGCCATTGTCTGAAGGTTGGGCCACTGATCATTTTCCAAGCGCTCAGGCTCAAGCAGTTCTTGCATTCTATAAACATGCACATAATTTGACATTGGAATCTTGAGCAAATTTTGGCCTTGATGAAATTCCAGAGGTTTGAAGCAAAGATCAGTCATGTTGGCTCTGTGCAAGGGGTCTGAATTCAGATAACTTGATTTGAATTCTTCTTTTCATGCCTAATGTCTTATTATTTTCTGCTACTCCTTCCTGTGAATATTGATTCCTACTTCTTGAGAAAGAAACGCCAGCCAGGTCCATGTAATGTAAGGAAGGAAGGCCTGGGTTAAGGGTCTCGTGCTTTGCCTGTGTGCAATTGTTTTGACCTTGGAGAGAGTGTTCTGGAGACTCTGGACAAACTAAAGCACAATAAAATTAATTTACCCTAAAATAACAATAATTAAAATAAAATGAACTTTACAAGTTTAAGTATAGATATACATATACATCCATGAAATAAGTGCCACAGTCAAGATGATGAACACTTCCGTCACCCTCAAGTTTCCTCATAACCTTTACAATCTCTCCCTCTTACCTTTTCCATTCCCCACCTCCCTAGGAATACACTAAGGGACTTTATCTCACTGTAGATTGGTTTGCATTCTCTAGGGTTTCAATAAGTGTAACCATATGGGCAAAGTTTTGTTTTTGTCTAGTGATTTTAATTCACATTATTATTTTGAAAGTGCTGAGTTTATTAAAAGTGAGTTCATTCCTTTTCTGTTGCTGAGTTATATTCTATTATGTAGATATACCACAGTCTATCAATTTGCCTGTTAATGGTCATTATTCTTGTATCCATATTGGGACTATTGCAAATGAAGTTTTCTCTGTTTGTTTTCTGTTAAAGATCACTGTTTTGACAGTGATCCTATATTTCCTATATTTTATTCTTTTTTATTTTTATTTTTTGGTGTTTCAGGTGTGTAGGAGAGAGGTGATGTCTGGTAAATCCAGTCCCTGTTATTCCATCATGGTCTGAAGTTCTAATACAATGGGAAGAGTGGAGAGAAAATTCAGACAACCAAAATTGAACAACAATAAAGTAATTTAAAAAAATAAAATAAAAATAAAACAAAAACAAGAAGAAAAAAGAAAAGGAAAAAAGAATAAATGTAGATATTTAAATATTTTTTAAAAATTAAAAAATACATTGAATACATTTTTTATTATACAGCACATTTAAACATTCCTATTATTAAATTTCAAAGACTCATACCTTGTGTGACTGAGGCAATGTGTTTGTCACAGTGTTTCATTTTCCTTGGCAAGCACAAAAGGCGGCAGTTCCCAAACTACATGGCACCATGTAACTAGTTCTGGTCAGTGAATGGAGCAGAAGAAATAGAAGACATTTCCAAGTCTGGCTTGAATTTATCTTTCACTACACACTGCTTTCTCTCTTATACCCATACATACATGTAGCTGAAAGCAAAGGGCTCTGAGGTTGTTGAAACACATGAAAGAAGAAGCTAACATTAGAACCAGTTGTTGGAGAAGGAGAAACGTCACTCATGGGAAGATACCCAGATGAGAATATGAGTACTGAACTCTGTGTGAATGAAATATAAATGCTTATTGAGATAAGGCTAGTGTCATTAGAGATACATATCACAACCTACTTTAATCAATACATGTGGGTATGAGGTTGCAACTGTGCACTCTTATGCAACTGTGTTTCTCAACACAGATGAGGCTGCATTTGACTCCCAGTGGACATTTGGCAACTCTGAGATACATTTTTGATTCTCACAATAGAGGAGGGTGATCCTGCATCTATTGGCAGAGCCCAAAAATACTGCTAAACATCCTACAAGTCACAGGGTAGCTCTCACAACAGAGAATTATTTGGCCCAAAATGTCAATTATGCCAAGGTTGAGAAATCCTGATATATAAATACTCAAATGTACATTAAATAACATTTCATTTGCATGTAATGTTTCCCAGTGTAACCTAACTATTCTGAACATGGTTGAAGGCCTATAAATGGACAAGGACAGATGCTGTACTGCTGAACTATTCTGAAGAAATTGGACATTTCCAAGCACGCATACAGTAGCTAAGCCATAGATGTCTGTGGATGATAGCCATAATTGCATATTTGCATATACATTTATTCAACTTGTTAAACAATTGCACCACGTGTTATGTGCTCTTTTGGGAAAACAGGAACTGAAAAAAAATTAGGTGGATTTCAAGAGGCTTATGGACACTCTATGGAAGAAGATGTATCTTGTTATAAAGAATTATGATATGAAATAACTTATGATAAGTACATTGAAGAAACTATATATAAGTACTAAACATACATAGATTTGGTAGAAAATTATTCTAGTGAAGGAATTCAGAAAAGTCCTTGGTGTGAGCTTGAAAACATGGGCCTAATTTAGAAACAAGAAGCTACCAGAAACTGCATTGCAAATGGAGGCACAGCATGGACAGCTTGAGGGTGAAAATGCTCAAGTCACCTGAAGAGGCATTAAGGCTCAGTTTGGCTAGAGCTTAGGTCTATTGGAAAGTACAATAAAACTGAGTTTGGATGGTAGAGCAGAGCCACTTTGCTACAAGTGTAAGCTAAAATATATGATTAATTGTATAGGGAAGGAGAGGAAGGCAAAATCTGTGAGAAGTACTATGCACTTTATCTTCAGTATTCCTTTTAAAATAGTGTTTCTTTTGTTTGCTTGTTTGTTTAAAATGCCCTTTATATCTGGAGCCAAATGAGTTTAGGCTTTTATTTATGTGGTAAAGGTTTTGTTTGGGCTCTTAGAAGGCATTAACAAACTGCTTTCATTCACCACTTCTCTGGTTGTAGGTCCCAAGAAGGGAGACTGAGAGTGTGAGGAGGTTGGAATGAACCATGCTACACAGACTCAAGAAGCAAGTTACAGAAGCAAAGGAAGGGTCCTCTGGAGATTAGGTCCAGTTGAACTGCTGCAGCCTGCTGTTCCCCTGGTTGCAAGTTTTGTGGGGGCCATTAGGGCTTTAAGAAAAGGATGGAAGGGTGTGGGTGGGCCTGGAAGAAGAAGGTGCAGGCATGCTTTAGAAGGTAACTTACTGAGGAAGGCAAGAAACACAATTCAAATGACAGAATTATGTCAAATTGCATGGTCAAGAAGTGACACACAATTGAAATACCAGAGTACTGGTAAAGTGGATAATTAGGGATATGTTTCCAATATAATTCAGAGGTTGAGGACACTGGAGTTGTCAAATGCTTAACTACAATACGGATAGGTGAGAAGAGGAAATAAACGGAGCTAAAATTTGACCAAGGTCACTGAAAGTCACAGAATTTAAGAAATGAGGTGGCACAAAAAGGCTATATTGTGGAAGGGAGATGATTAAATTAATTTTAAAGATAGTGAGTTTGAGGTGGTGACAGCATATTTAGGAGATATCACCCATTAGACAATTGAGAATGTAGTACAGAAAGTGGAAAGAGATCAGACATGCATATGTCAATTTAGGAAACTTTAGAAAAGTTTTGGTGAAATCTTTGGTCTCAATGAACTAACTAAAAGACAACCTGAAGAGAATTGGTAACACTAATGTTTAAGGAAGAAGGCAGGGAACTCAGAAAATGAGGCATGCAAAGAATTGTCAGAGAGATAGGAAAAACAAACAAGAACAGTATTAAAAGCCATAGCTGTTTGCAGAGAAATGGCCAAGAAAAGATCACTGAATTTAGCATACTCTTTCAGTGGAGATAGGAAACTGAATTACAAGCCAGAAAAATTACTGGTTATAACTGGTAATTAAAATAATTTTTGACTGCCTAGAGAATTCTTGCATCATTGAGCCAAAAAGACAAAATATGTGAGAGATGTTTCTAGAAGTATGAGAATATAAATAATATAAAGACTTACAGTAGGTGTAGATGAAATCATCCAGAGAAAGTATACATTGGAGAGAAAAGAGAAGGTGAAGATAATGAGAAGACCCACAATCTCTTGAATGTTATACATTGTACTTCCCACTTGATTGTGAGCCCCAGCAACACCAACCCTATAAGTGGTCCCTTCATATACTATATGTATTTTCTTGCCTGCCATTCTTTTTTTCAAGCTGTCTCCTTTTTCTAGAATGCTATTTTCCCTCTTCCTTTGACTTAGGTCAACTTCATCTTTTAACTCTCTTGAAGAAACTCTTCCATGAACATCTTTCAGTAACTGAGTTAACCATTTCTCCCTGGGGTTCCAGAATAATTTATTTTCTATGCAGATTTCTGTGTGCCTTCTGCACAGCTACAGCTGTCCGTCAGTAACTGTGGTCTTCCTGGGATCACCAGAAAAAAACAAAGAAGACAGTGGCTAGTGTTGGGAAAATTGGGTATCCACAGAAAAAAAACGAAGTTGCACCCTCATGCCACACCATACACACACACACACACACACACACACGCACACACACACAAAACTCAAAATGGATTAAAGACTTGAAAATAAGACCTGAGAAAGTAAAACTTCTAAAAATATTTTAAAATAAGGAAAAAGCTTCTTGATCAATATGATTTGAGCAATAATTCTTTTAGATATGACATCAAAAATACAAGACACAAAAGCAAAACTAGACCAGTGAGATTCCGTCAAACTAAGAAGATTCTACAGAGTGAAGGAAATTATCAACAGAATGAAAAGACCACCTACTAAATAGGAGAAAATATTATCATGATAACATTTTCAAAAAAATTGGGAGATAAATAGTTAATACCCCAAATATATAAGAATCTCAAATAACTCAAGAGCAAAAAAAGAAAACGAACAACCAAACCCCCAAAAAATTGATTAAAAAAAGGAGATAAAGACCTGAATAGACATTTCTCAAAAGAAGACATACAAAAAGCCAACAGATACATGAAAAGGTGTTCAACCTACTAGAATGATGGGGTCCAGAAACTGGAGGAGTGAAAAATTGGTAGATATTTGCCAAATGTTTTATCATAGGGTTTTATGTTTCAGTTACACAAGATAAATACATTCAAAAGATTTAATATACAGCATGGTTAACATTGCTATCTCATATACTTGAAATTTGCTAAGAGAATACAGTTTGTGTCCTTATCACACACACAAAAATAGAGAAGATGGTGGCAAGATAGATGGGAGTGGAGTCTACTTCCCCCTGTGCACAGGTGGAACACCTAGCCGATCTTCTAAGGAACAGAGCGAACAGCCAATGGTATCCTAGCATATGTGAAGGTTGAAAGCCAAAAGTTTTCAATGTCCAATGTAGAGGACTTTGAAAAATCAGATGGTAAGGAGATTGCTTTGGGATAATAAGATCCCTGGGAACAGTGCAGGAACCAGGGCAGCTTCAGCCCCAGGCCCAGGATCCGCCGGGTCTACTGCAGGGATCTTGGGATAGAGCTAGGTTAAGGCTCCCTCCCTTGCCAAACAAGGAGGATAGAGCAGCACCAGGGTGGTCACAGATGCTTGAAGTTGCTGGGGGGAATACAGACAAAGTGGCAAATGTGCAGGGGTGATGGTGTTCATACAATGAGACTGTGGACTCTGTCTGGGTCATTACCAGAGAAATTAGGGAGCTGGGTGATGCCTGGAGAAAGGAGAAGAGTTGGGCTGTGATGGACCCTGACCTGGATAGTCTCCATTCTGGTTGGAAAATTGGGCTGTGTGAGAGGCCAGAGGCTTGTTGGGAGTGGCAGGCTTGAACAGGATTTTGTTCAAAAAAGAGGCTCTCTGGGGGGCTTATTAGGGAACTCTCCCATAGCAGCGGCCCCTGTCATCCTGGCTGTACCTCCACAGCTGGCTCAGTTGCACCCCTGCCACTGCAGCCATGGAGGCCAGGCCCCCATTGCCACCACAGCCTTGGCCATGTCCCCGATGCTGCGGCTGCACCCCCACTGCAACCCCCCACCCCCATGCAGCCAGACTGTCTCACTAAGAGGAAAGAGGAGGTGCTCCCCACAGAGAAGAGCAGCTGGGCTCAGGGAGTTAGTCGTCTCCAGAAAGAATTAACTCAGTGGGGGAGCAGAACTACCGTGAAGAGGTTTTTGAGAGTGCCTAGCACCTAACACAGCAAAGAGTAGGAAGGTGTGTGAGTTGCCCCTAAATGGTTCACATCAAGGTCAGCACAACTGGTGGACTAAAGGCATAGGCCTGGTGCAGGGGGGCACTGGGGACCTAGCAATGAACTGTGGAACTGGGCTGGAGGCTTGGCACCTATGAAGAGTATGGCCCAGGCCTGGCCCCCATCCTTGCAAAACCATAGGAAGGGAGAGAAGAGAAACCTACCTCCCCTCAGCATGCTGCAGCCAGGAAGACCACCAGAACTCTCTTGGCAGTTTAAAATCAGCAGGAAACTTTTTTCTTTCTTTCTTTTTTCCCCCACAAGTGAGACAATATGACCTGGAGATGTGAAAGGACCAGTGTCAGACCTAAAGGGAGATCATCCCAACAACTGAGAAACTGAGACAAATTTCACTTTGCTATTCCAGAGAACATGCAAGTTATTGTTTATTTGTATTATTTTTACTTTGTTTATTTTATTAGTATTTTTTATTTTTCTACTTTCTGTTTAGTTTTCTTCATTTTGTTTGTTTAATTGCATTGTTTGACTGGTATTTCTTGTTCTCTCTTTCATAGTATATTTTTAATTTTCCTTCTTTTACTTCACTTGTGTTCCAATAGCACAACACTCTAGGTCATATACTTCTTCAGTATTCAGATCACATAGATTTGGTCATATGATTGTTGTTCCAGAATTATTGTAAAGAATTGTTGTTCCATACAATTGTAAATACTATGCAGCACTACTCTCAGATCTTAGTCCATTTCACTGTCTTCTGGAACTTTATTACCGTTGTGGTTAACTCTATTCTCTCACACACTACACCTATTTTCTATCCTATACTCTCACTATATCTCATAATTTGAGCTCCCATAGGCTCACTATTTTCTGGATTCAATTTACAATCCTTCCCTCCTCTAACAAGAGTCTTATCTTTTTTCCAACCTTTCTAAAAAGTGGCTAGATGGATGAAATACCAAGGTTAATAATATACTTATCCAAAGGATCTCCTATCTCTTCTTTACATGTTGGTACTTTAAATCTCATAGAATACAGTTCTGCTGTCTTAATCCATTTTGCCTTCACCCTACAACTGATCACATAAAAGTGTAGGTGGGAGCTGTGAACACCATTATACCTGCTGGAAGAGAAAACCCACCAAAAAGGAACCACCAACATACAATAAAGGAAGATGGTGAAGGAGTGAGTGGAAGCCACACTAACCTCCACCCAAGACCAGACAGGAATTACAACTAAGTGGTGGAGAAATTACCTAAAACAAACAACTGAACAATGGTGAGAGACAAACCTCAAAACCTTGGACAGACAGAAGAACCAAGTTTGACACAACCTGTCTACACCTGTACAACAGCATACAGGACACGGTGGGCAGAGTGACCATCAGTTAACCTGTTGGAGGGAAGAACCCCCCCAAAAAGACACAACAATCAAAACCCAAATACATCCATAGAACCAACATAAATCAAAGCCCAAGAGCAGCAAGTTCAGGAGATCAAGGAGACTGTATGACTGAATCTCTCAGGTTTCCTACCATAGAAGTTCACACCACAAACCTAGGGAGTCAGAAAAGATCAATGTAAGAAGCAGAGGCTAACAAAAAGAGTCTCACAAACAATGGGAAGACAAAGAAACAATCCTCAAATGAAAGGAAAGGAGGAAGCCTCAGAAAGAATGCTAAATGAAATAGGGGCAAGTCAACTATCAGATATTGAGTTCAAAGCAATGGTTATAAGGAAGCTCAATGAGCTCAAAGAGAATTACCAAAAAGTACAGAGAAACTACAATGGATTCACTGTAAACTATATAAACATGAAAAAGGAAATACAAACTATCAACAAGGGCCAAGAGGAAATGAAGAATTCAATTTCTGAATGGAAGAACAGAGAAAGAATCAAAAGCTGGCTAGATGAAGCAGAGGATTGAATCAGTGAGTTGGAGGACAAGGTAGAAAAAAAACACCCAGAAAGAACAAGAAAAGGAAAAGAAGCTCAGAAACAATGAAGAGGTGTTAAGGGAACTGCAGGACAACATGAAAGGTAATAATATCCATATAATAGGAATACCAGGAGAAAAAGAAGAACAAGGGATAGAAAATCTATTTGAAAAAGTAATGATGAAAAACTTCCCTAATTTGATGAATGAGTCCCAATCAAGAGGAACCCAAAGAGGCCCACTTCAAGACCCATCATAATTAAAATGGAAAAATTCCAAGACAAAGAGAGAATCTTAAAGGCAGCAAGGGAGAAATAACAAGTAACATACAATGGAGTCCTGATAAGTCTAGCAGCTGAATTCTCAATGGAAATGCTCCAAGCAAGAAGAGATTGGTAAAGAATATTCCAAATAATGAAAATCAAAGACCTGCAACTGAGATTACTTTACCAGCAAGGCTCTCAATTAAAATGGAAGGTCAAATAAGGAGTTTCCCAGACAAATAACCCCCCCAAAATACACCTCTTCTAAACCAGCTCTACAAGAGATGCTAAAGCATCTCCTTTAAGAAAAGAAAAGAGAGAGAGAGAGGAACACAGGTATGAAGGAAGTAAAATGGCAATGAATAAGTACCTATCAATATTAACCTTAAATGTAAATGGATTAAATGCTCCAATTGAAAGACATAGAATACCTGAATGGATAAGAAATCATGACCCACAAATACTCTGACTACAAGAGACCCACTTCAGTACAAAAGACCTACACAGACTGAAAGTGAAGGGCTGGAAACAAATATTCCAAGCAAATAGATAGGAAAGAAAAGCTGGGGTAGCAATACTAACATCACACAAAATAAACTTTAAAAAAAAGGCCATAAAAGGAGACCCAGAAGTTCACTTCATAATACTCAAGGGAAGAATCCATCAAGAAGACATAAACTTTGTAAATATATATGCACTCAACATAGAAGCACCCAAATACATAAGGAAATACTTGGAGGACTTCAAGAAAGATACTGACAGCAACACATTTATAATAGGGGAGTTTAATGACCCACTGTCAAAAATGGATAGATCTTCCAAACAAAATATCAACAAAGATATTGTGGCATTGAACAACGTCCTAGATTAAATGGACTAACTGATACATATACAGTCTTTCATTCCTACTAGGCAAAAAACATATCCTTTTCATATGCACATGGAATATTTTCAAAGACCACATGATAGGACACAAAACAAGCCCCAATAAGTTCAAGAAAATTAAAATCATATCATTTTCTCTGACCACAAGTGACTGAAACTAGAAACCAACCTCAAGAAAAAAACTCAAAAACACTCACACTCAGGGAGGTTGAATAGCATACTATTAAACAACGAATGGGTCAAAAAAGATCAAGGAAGAAATCAAAAAGTTTCTGGAAACAAATGAAAATGAACTCACAACAACCCAAAACTTATTGAACACAGCACAGGCAGTCCTGAAAAAAAACTTCATAGCGATACAGACACAGCTAAAAAAGATAGAAACATTTCAAATAAATAACCAAACCTTAAATCTACTAGAACTGGAAGAACAACAACAAAGACAACCCAGAGCAAGTAGAAGGAAGGAAATAACCAAGATCAGAGCAGAATTAAATGGCATAGAGACTAAAAGCACAATTCTAAGGATCAATAAATTCAGAAGCTGGTTCTTTGAAAAAAGAAACAAAATTAACAAGCCTTTAAGCAGACTCATCAACCAAAAAAAAGAGAGGGCCCAAATAAGCACAATCAGAAATGGAAGAGGAGAGATTACAACTGATACCACAGAAATACAAAGGATTGTAAGAAATTACTACAAAGAACTGTATGCCAAGAAATTTGAAAACCTAGGTGAAATGGACAAATTTCTAGAAAAATATAATCTTCCAAAACTCAGTGAAGAAGAAGCAGAAAGCCTGAACAGACCAATAACAACAGATGAAATTGAAGCAGTACTCAAAAAACTTCCAAAACACAAAAACCCTGGACTAGTGGGTTTCACAGAAGAATTTTACAAAGCATTTAAGGATGAGCTAATCCCTATCCTTCACAGACTATTCCAAAAAATACAAGAAGATGGAAGACTCCCAAACTCTTTTTATGAAGCCAGCATCATCCTAATCCCAAAACAAGATAAAGATATAACAAAGAAAAAAAAAAACAGGCCAATATCGCTGATGAACAAAGACACTAAAATCCTCAACAAAATATTGACAAACTGCATATGGGAATACATTAAAAAGATCATACATCATGATCTAGTGGGATTCATTCAAGGGATGCGGGGATGGTACAATATTCTCAAATCAATAAATGTAATATATCACATAAACAAAACAAAAAGAAAAAACCACATGATCATATCCATAGATGTGGAAAAAGCATTTGATAAGATACAGCACCCATTTATGATAAAAACACTCAGCAAAGTGGGAATAGAGGGAGCATTCCTCAACATAATAAAGGCCATATATGAGAGACCTACAGCCAACATCATACGCAATGGGCAAAACAAAAACCTTTCCCACTAAGATCAGGAATAAGACAGGGATGTCCACTTTAACCACTCCTACTCAATGTAGTATTGTATGTCCTAGCCACAGCAATCACACAAGAAAAATAAATAAATGGCCTCCAAATTGAAAAGAAGAAAGTAATACTGTCATAGTTTCCAGATGACATGATAGTGTACATAGAAAATCCTATAGACTCCACCAAAAAACTACTTGACCTAATAAGAGAATTTGGCAAAACAGCAGAATACAAAGTCAATATTCAGAAATCAAAGGCATTCGTGTACACTGACAATGAAATATCAGAAACAGAAATTAGGAAAAAGTCCCATTCCATATAGCAACAAGAAAAATAAAGTACCTAGGAATAAACCTAACCAAGGATGTAAAAGACCATACTCAGGAAACTACACAACACTGAAAAAAGAAATTAAGGAAGACACAAACAAATGGAAGCATGTACCATGCTCATGGTTTGGAAGAATTAACATCATGAAAATATTCATACTACCCAAAGCAATTTATAGATTCAATGCAATCCCTGTTAAAGTACCAATGACATATTTCACAGATCTAGAACAATCATTTCAAAAATTTATATGGAACAATAAATGACCTCAAATAGATGCAGCAATTTTGAGCAAGAAGATCGAAGTAGGAGGGATCACAATACCTGATATCAAACTCTATTACAAGGCCACTGTAATCAAAACAGCCAGGTACTGGCATAAGAACAGGCACATGGACCAATGGAACAGAACAGAGAGCCCAGAAATAAACCCAAGGCTCTATGGTCAATTAATATTTGACAAAGGGGGTAGTAGCATAAAATGGAGCAAAAATAGCCTCTTCAACAAATGGTGTTGGGAGAGCCAGACAACTACATGCAAAAAAATGAAACTGGATCACCAGCTTACACCATACAAAAAATAAATTCAAGGTGCATAAAAGACTTAAATATAAGTCACAACACCATTAAAGTCCTAGAGAAGAACATTGGTAGGAAAATCTAAGACATTCCACTCAGCAATATTTTCACCAATATGTCCCCTGGAGCAAGGGACATAAAGGAAAAAATAAACAAATGGGATCTCATCAAATTAAAAAGCTTCTGCATAGCTAAAGAAAACAGCCTTAAAATGAAAAGAGAACCAACTATATGGGAAAACATATTTACCAATGATAGCTCAGACAAGGGTTTTGATCTCCAAAATATATAAAGAACTTACATGACTCCACTTCAGGAAGACAAAAAACCCAATTAAAAAAATGGGCAAGAGACTTGAACAGACACTTCTCTAAGGAAGGTGTATAGAGGGCCCAGAGACATATGAAAAGATGCTCAGCATCACTAGCTATCAGAGAAATACAAATTAAAACCATAATGAGATACCACTCCATACCCATGAGAATGGCCATCATAAACAAATCAACAAACACCAAGTGTTGGGGAGGACTGTGGAGAAAAGGGAACCCTAGTCCACTGTTGGTAGGAATGCAGAATGGTGCAGCCAGTATGGAAAACAGTATGGAATTTCCTCACAAAACTAAAAGTGAAACTACCTTTTGACCCAGCAATTCCAATGCTGGGATTATATCCTAAGAACACCGAGACAACAATCCAAAAGGACCTTTGCATTCCAATGGTCACAGCAGCACAATTTACAATAGCCAAGTTCTAGAAGTAACCTAAGTGCCCATCAGTAAATGAGTTGCTCAAAAAATTCTGGTACATATACACAATGGAATACTATGCAGGGGACAGAAAGAAGGAGTTCCACCCCTTTGTGGTAGTGTGGATGGAACTGGAGAGCATTATGCTAAGTGAAATAAGCCAGGTGGTAAGGGACAAATACCATATGATCTCACCTTTAAGTGTAACCTAATCAACAAAACAAACAACAAGCAAAATATAACCAGAGATACTGAAATTAAGAACAATCTGACAGTAACCACAGGGGAGGTGGGTGGGGATAAAAGAGAGGAAGGTGGAAAGGGTTTTCAGGAACAACTGTAAAAAACACATGGACAGAACCAAAGGTAGTTGGAAGCAGGCGAGGGAGGTTGGGATGGGTGGGGTGGGGGGAGTGTTGGGGATAACTGCAGACAACTGTACTTGAACAATAATAAAATAATTAAAAATAAATAAATAAATAACTATATGAAGATATGGATCTGTGGATATGTTAATTAACTTGATTTTGATGTTCACTTTACAATGTACACATGTACCAAAAAATCAAGTTGTAACTCTTAAATAGGTACAATTTTATTTGTCAGCTATACTTAAATAAAAAAAAAACAGATAATGAATTTCTGCAGACCCTTCATTGAAAATCCTTTAACATTAGTATGTTGTATAATCGCAGAACAATGATGAAAATCAGAAAGTTAACTTTGGTACCATACTGCTAATAGTAAGACATATTTTTAATTTAATAAAGGTCCCGATTATTTATTGGTTATTTGGATTTTCTTTTTATGAGGTCTGCTCAGGTCATTAACTAATTTTCTGTTGGGTTGTCTAATTTTTCTTCCACTTAAATTTGTAGTTTCCTTATGATTCTTGTTCAGTGAAAATTATTATCAGATATTCATGTATCATTAAAATAACAATGATAAACACATGCATGTAAGCAATTAAAATATTTAATGATAAATATATTTTCAAATACAAGGCAATTAAAGAGTGGCATTGTTGTACATTTTGCCAGTGTTTTTAATACCTGGCTTAATGGAAGAAAATTGAATTTGTATACAGGCTTCTTTATTCTATTTGTTATGATATATTTTAAAATTAGCCTTTATTCAGTAGTGATGATTTCCCAAAATTTATTCACCTATTATCCAACTGATGGGTATTCACTTTGTTTCTAGTTTCAAAGGGTTTTTGTTGTTTCATTTTCATTATTTCAACACCATGAGTAGTACTTTAATAAACATCTTTATACATTAAAAGGAAAAGAAGATGACAAAGGATAGTTTGATTTTCAATATTTAAAATCAAGTTATTTGCTTCACAATGGTCCTTGGCATCTTTGAAGCATACACCCCAGTGACTTAAGCCCAGCTCAAATAATATATTTTAATCAGCTTTATGAACATTTCATCTTTCTCAGTTTTCACTGTCTTCATAATAACCCATTTCCCCAAATAATAAACTGGGGACAATGGAGGAGAAAGAGAAAGCAAACACAATCAACTGAATTACAGAGACTCTCATCCCAAAACTTGTCATCTCATGATCCTTTTTTCTTCTTGCCTCTGGCCATTGTATGCTATAGACTGCCTACTTATTATTATGGAGAACTTATCAAGTTCCCTAGACATTTTGAACCAAGGTTATTGCCTACTTAATATTCCACATTGGGTGAACCCAGGTAGTATTTAAATTTTAAGAAGTTGTTCTATATAATCATATACTAATCATAAAAGGGAGTCTGGGGAGTAAAAGTAGTCATGAATTTAAAAAAGGATAAAAGGACACAAGATAAAAAGGTAAAAGAAGGCAACAAAGGTACTGCTTGGGGAATAAAATGGAAGAGAAATATGAACCTCTATCATGTAACAGCATTTCCCAGTATATCTGCTCCACATCCACTTAGTATTGCATTACAGTCATTCAGTCATGGCCTGTCTTCCCCATTAGACTGTGACTTCCTCTAGCCAAGACAGCACTGATTATCGTTCCTTGTGTCCCTAGCAGTTAGCATGGAGCCAGGCCAAATATAGATGTTTTTAGATTAGAGTGTTGTTTGGAAGAGAATAAATAAATTGTGTTAATTCATTCATTGAACACATATTTATAGAGCCCTAGACACTTTTATCAAAGTTTAGGATTCATAAAAACAAACAAAATAAAAACCATATCCCTGTCCTGTGGAGCTTACATTCTAGTAGGGAGGAGATAGAAAATGATTAATAAATAGAAACCTAAATAATTTTTATAGCATGATAAAAATTGGTTATTTTCGTGAAGGAAAAAGAAAAGTCATCTTAAGGGGATTGACAATGGGCTGGGGGCTATAACAGATTGCACACTTAGAAAAAGTGTTTTGACCTTATTGTAGAGGTGAGATTTAATGAAAGATCAGAAGAAAGGGAGAAAAGGAGTCTCTAGAATAGGTAGAAATGGCTTGTTGCAATCACAAAGGAGCCAAGAGGCTGGTGCTCTTGTAGTGGAAAGAGCAAGGTGGAGGTCAAAGTGAAGGTCACATGGGGTCTCCTTAGTGACTGGGGTGGGTTTTAATCAAAGTGTAAAGGGAGCAGTTTACAGAGAAGAGACATTCAACATTTTAAAATGATCTAACTTACATTGTAAAATGATTCATCTAAAGTGGAGAGGGGAGCAAGAAAAGAAGCAGGGATTGTATTGGGTTGGCTAAAAAGTTTATTGAGTTTTTTCTGTAAAATGAGACACATTTTTCATTGTCACCAATAACTTTATTGATTTGAAAATATTTTGAATACATCAGCTATCTGCTGTATGGTATAACAGTTATTGTTCTCAATTAATGTCTCAATTTGATCACTATTAACTTCAGTTGGTCTACCTGACTGTGGAGCATAGTCCAGTGAGAAATATGTAGCACAAAACTTTGCAAACAGCTTTTAATATGTTCCATCAGTCATGGCACCTCCACCATACACTGCACAAATCTTTTTTTGTGTTTCAGTTGTGTTTTTACCTTTTATGTAATAATAAAGCATAGTACATCAAAATGTTGCATATTTTCTTCCATCTTCAATATTAAAATGGCTATACTAAAATTCACCAATTTTGGTAAGTTTTTTTAAGGCATGCTGATATGACAGTTGTCACAAAACAAGTTAAGGAAATTGTTTCAAATGAAGTTAAAGACAATTAAGTACTAATAAGAGTCATCTTACAGAAAACAAACAAACAAACAAACAAACAAAAAACCCTTTGTGGTTAGAAGGCTCTTGTAGTAATTCCAGTAACATAACTCAGACAAAGTAGTCACAGTAAGGGTGATATTCTATATGGGTTTTAAAGGTGAGCTAATAGGATTTCCTGACAAAGATTCTTTGCTTGACCAGATTTATTTAGCCCCTAAGTTATCTCTTAAGTGTATCTGTGTAATTCCTTATAAAAGCCAGTTTTAAAAAGAACACTGTTTAGCAAAAATCTCCCACCCTTGATATCTGACCACCCTCAATATCTGATCCATATTTCTTACTCCCCATCCTTGGTATCTGATCACTCTGGTCTGCCCTCAGCAGAAATTGTCAGGTTGGTTCAGCTAGAATCCCCCCTACACTTGTAATCTTTTTCATCCACCTATTTCCCTGCTCCTCGGTTATAAATCTCTACTTGTCCTTGTTGTATTTGAAACAGAGTCCAGTTCAATACTGGGGTCTCTTTTCCCGTATTGCAATAATCTTGAATAAAACTTGCCTTCACCTTTTTACCCTCTGTCCTTGGTTGTATTTGACTTCCCCAGTGTGAGAGGAAGAAAAGTTCAAGGTTTCTGAATTAAGCAAAAGGAGAGCTGGAGTAGCCCTGAGGTGAAAAGCAGAAGCTTGGGTGGAGCAGGTTTAAGTTTGAGCGAGCTCAAGCACATACCTTTTTTTTTTTTTTTTGATAGATTTAATGCTCTTCTTGTTGCCTTACTTTTCTAATTGCTACCCAGCAGGTGCTCCATCTGTCACTGATATTTATCAGTTGTCCAAACAAAATGTGTTTTTAGAGGTGACGCTTTTTAACTGTCTGGGAGGGGTATAATCAGCCCACTCCACCTGTAATTAGGAATGTCACCTGGAGAGTCACATCCTGCTACATTTTTAGTTCAGGTATATCTTAACTGGCCAACACCATCAACTGTACATGAAAATAGTTATAAACATTAAGATTAATGAATAGTTTTTTATAATAGACAAGACACAATAATATATACTTATGGAAGATATCAGCAACCATATACAATTACATTTTTTTCAATATTATCAAGTAGGGTTTCCTTAGGGTAGAATAATGATTACTTCCTGTTTTTTCCTGACATGATGATTTTATGATTGCATAGATGAGAATACTACCAAATAAAACAAATCCTGTGATACACTAAGAACCAGTTGTCAAGTATGAAATCTGAGTTTTCTAAGAATGTATTCCTCTTATTACTCATGCCACTTCATGAATGTGACAAATAAGAGGGAAACAAACTGCCTGCCTCTAAGAAACTTGTATAATATAAGGGCAATGGGGAAAAAAATCCACCTGATTATTTGATCATTTTCTGAAGTCTCGAGTATCAAGGTAGACTGTCCAATAAATCACTGGAATAAAGGAAAGTATACCTATGTTGGAGACCACTCTGTGTGGTTTCCGAGACTGTAGCCCTGCGAGAGCAAGCCCTGAAAGGGGCTAGTAAGTCTCCCTGGAAAACCAGGTAAAAACACAGGTGGCAGACATGATCAAACCCTAACACCTAGGGTTCCTATGGGAATTAGGCCTGAAATGTACATTGTATCTTTTGAAGCTTGCTCTGCTTTGTTTTGTATAGCCCTGGTGATATAAACAGAATGTTTAAGTTCAAGGCATAAAGACTAAACTCCTTATCTCATGAAATACATCTTAAAGACCCTCTGGCATCAGCATGTCTCACAGACCCTGACCTATGACAGATCTCTGTGTTCCATCAATTGTTATCTATAGATAATACCTGTTTTTGTATGACGGTAGCCTTTTTGACACTGATTGATGAGCTATGCATGTATGCTGTATACACCTACACATACCATTCCCAATAAAAGCCATTTGGGAGAAGGGCTCGGGGCTTTCTCCACTAGAGGGAATTGCCACCCCCTTTCCCACCGGAACAACAAGACTGTGTCCAGGACGACTTATTTCTCATCAACGGCGGACAGGAGGAACATGCTCCTGGACAGAGTTCCTCCCACATCCCTAGTTGGATGTGTTTTCAATTTGTTGCTTGTGAATTAGGAGTGGTCAGTCAGAGATTTAAATGGGAGTTATCCATTGGAAAGTAACCTGGAGTAGCTAAAATTTTCTTGTCATGAAAGAAAAATATGTATTAAGTGCATACTATACATTAAGGTATCTTAAGAAATCATCTGATACTACTTTCTTGTTTCACAGTAAAGGCAACTAAGACCTGAGAAGCAGAGTCATTCAGCTAGTAGTGTGAAAACTGAGGTCATCTGAAGCTGACCTCTAAATGGTATTGCCTGTGGCAGTAAAGGCTGACTGGGGTTTATTCTGTTTGGGATTCACCAAGCTTCCTGAATCTATTTATGTCTTTCAGTGTTAGGTCCTTTTTTATAGTCCCCTAGATCCTGAGGGTCTGTTTTTGCTTGCTTGTATTTTGGACTATTTCACTCTGTTTAGACTGTGTAATTTCTACTGTTCTATATTGAGAATCACTGCTTCTTTGTTCTGTCTTATAAATGTGCTGTTGATCCCATCTAGTGAGATGTTAATTTCAGTCACTGTATTCTTTCATTCCAAAACTTTCATTTGCTTATATCATTTATGTATTTGCTGAAATTTTTCTTTCTTCCTTTCCTTTTCTTTTTATTTTTGTTCCAAGCATATTTGTAATTATTGCTGAAGTGTTTTTATGATGACTTCTTTAAAATATTTCTGAAAATTCTAAACTCTCTGTCATCTCAGTGTTATCTATGGAATGTCTTTTTTATTCAGTTTGAGATCTTGGTATGACCGGTAATTTTTTTGGGGGGGTAATTATTTTATGAGTCTCCAGATACTGTTTAAATCTTTTCTTTTAACTGACTTGTTCTGACACCACTCTGGCAGGAGATGGGGTATTACCACCTCATTACTGCCAGGTGTAAGTAAAAGTCTTGATTCACCAGTTGGCCTTTATTGATATCTAATGGAAGGGAGCTCTTCATTACTGCTGAGTGGGGCTGGGAGTTCCAACTTTCCACCAGGCCTCCATGGATACCTCCCTGACTAGGAGCGATAGAAGTACCTTATTACTGCTTCCCAAGGAGTCTTCACTGATAACACAGTTTGGGAAGTGTCTGCGAGACCACTGAACCAGTAGCAAAGGTCCTAACTCTTAATTAGACTACAGTAGCACATGGCAGAGTGATGGAAGTACACCTTCTTACTGCCAGGTAGGAAAGGATGCCCAGCTCCACATGAGGTCTCTACAGACATAGCCAAGCAGGGGGGCCTTGCTGCTACCTGGCCGGGATGAAGTCCCTACCTGGCCTTCTCTGACATTACACAGGATGTAAGGAGTGGGGTCACTTGTCAAGGATAGAAATGCAGGTTCTCCACTCAGCCTTTGTTGACATGGCCGAGGATGTGGTCACAGTCTTTTCTTCTTTTTCTCATATTTTGCTGGAACAGAGTAGTTATTGTTCAAACAATTTCGGTCTTTCTAAGCTGACCCTTTTGTGATCTTTGGCTGGAGAAAGGAGGCTTTTGTTGAGTCTTTTATTTTGTCTGCATCTGTTGGCACTTACAGATTGATGGCTTCTTCAGCTCTAAATCTGGCATCTAAGAGGCACAGAAAACTCAGGGAACTTATCACCACGAAATTCCTTGGGTATCAAGGTCCCTAGCTCATGTTCTTCTTGCCATCTTTCGGAGTCTTCTTATGGCTGTTTCACATATAATTTCCAGGGTTTTTAGTTGTACTTATCAGGAAAAACAGGGAAAATTCTGTCTCCTCCAATCTTCCCAAAAACGAAAGTCCTTACTGTGACTTTTTATACCCACACATTTCCATTTGTTTTACTGTTGGGAACTGTCCTGCCTGATTTCAGAAGCTGTAAACCCCCCCACCAAGGCTAAGGCTGAGGGAGTGACCTTAGACTGTAAGCCACTAAGGAGACAAAGCTTATCTCCCTGGCAGGGGCACCACTTCTGCCCTTTTTACTTCATCCATAACTGGCCCCCAATGCTTGGTCGGTTAGCCAATGATGGGTAAGATTGCCTAAGGGAGGAACAACCTAAGACCGGCATGATCAAATGGGAGGCCCCGAAGGAAGGACTTGGGGGGCTAATGCAAAAGGGGGTGATGGACTCTCACCCCTTGGCTTTGACAAAGCCTGAGTTCATTCTGTCTGGGAGAAGTCCCCTAACCTCTTGGTTGCCTTACTTCCCTTGCTCCACCTAAGTCTGATACAATGACAGAGGGTGGTTGCAGCCTTGTGCTGGAAAGGGTGGGTTCCCTGAGTGATTAGGCCTAAGAAAGAATATGTAAAATCCTGTGAAAACTGCTTTGTTTAGAATGCTGTCAATTAAATGATAAGGGTCCAAGCAAGAAGTGAGTTTGTTCCTCAATGTTTTATAGTTCTTTAGCTATCTGACCCTGACTCAAAATAGGCCCTTAGAGTTCTTTGTTATCTATTGTTTGATCCTTACGGCCTGACAATGATTAATGAGCTTTATCTGTAATCCTGTACAAATGAACCCAATAAAAGCCCATTGAGGAACAGGCTCCTGGCCCTTCCCCTCTGAGAGATCGACCACCTTTCCTCCCCAAGCAGATCATGTCTTGGTAGAGTTATTCTCATCCTTGGAGGCCGGCAGGGGGGCCTGTGGGCAGAGCACCCCACATTTTACTTTTATCATTTTTTTCTTGTTCTGTATAAGCACTCTTAGATTTGTTTAGATAGTGTTATAAGACCCGCTGTCCTGGCATTAATCCACACCGATCTGACAAGATGACTTATTTAATAGTGTATTTAAGCCTTAATAGTGCTGTTTATTAATAGTGTTACACAGAAGTTTTAAATTCTGAGGCATCCCTCAGGACTCTAACTAGTACAACTAACTCTTTTCTTAGGATACAAGCTAATTTGTATTTTGAAATATATGGCTGAAACTTCTTTCTGTTTTATCATAGGAAATAACCACCTGTGGTGAGTAAATGTTGATTCTCTTTCTTTCTGTTTAGTATAACTAACCACTGACACTAATTGGTACTTCCCCACTCATCTACACAATTCAAAACAAAACAAACCATAACAACAACCTATTGTTCATAAACTAACATATTTTAAAAAATAAACTCATATGCTTATTTGCACTTAATTTTAAATATTTAATTAAATATTTAACATGTCTACTGCATATACTTATTATATATTTTATAATCGTTTCCTATTGAGTATTGTGTAGAATGCACAATTATATGTAAATATTTACTACCCCGAACCCCCCATAAGAGGGGTATCCTTTCTTGCCTCAGCAATGTTGGACTTAGACTTGCAACTTACTTGCCTGATGGGATATGAATGAACCTAACATAGGCCATATCTGAAAAAGAGACATAAGATATGATGGTTTAGCCTGGTCTCTCTTATTCTTCTCGTCTGCCCTCCAGTTGCACAGATCTCACACTAAGACTGTCCCCTCACCCTAGTTCCTAAAGAAGAATACATACAAAGTGCTGAGCAGAGTGGCAGCAGGACACATGTAATATGAATGAGACATAAATGTTTATTCTTGTAAGTCACTAAGATTTCAAATTGATATGTAAGAAGACTAACCATTATCATTTAATATTTACATCTTTCAAAAACAGTGAAAAAGGGCTGATTGCTTTGCATTTTTTAACAACTCCTTGCATTTTTTAAAACATTTTTACTTTATGATAGGATAAAGATAATCCAAGACTACTTCTAATTTTCCCCCAAGATGCAGAATCCACAATCTCCAAATATTCCAGCTTCCTTTTAGTAAACAATAATAACATAACTCGAAATCTGGGCTCTAACCTTACACGTAAGAATTGGTGATGGACCAATGAACTGCTGTAATGTTAGACAACCAATAGAAGTACATCCAGGAAAGTATTACCTTTTAAGGAATAAGGTCATATAGATTATTTTAAATTTAATTTGAATATAGTAAAATCTTTGTATTTTCCTAAATTATAAACTTATATTATCTCCTTAATATAATCAGTTTTTAAAATTAATTCTTTACACTAATTCCAATTATTCTTTATTATCATTATATATCTACATATATGTAATTGCCTATTACTTTTTGGTCATTTTATTGATACAGAAGAGTTTTCACATACTCATCCAGTGTTTATATAGGTTTTGGATTGCCTCAGTTCCAGTTCCAAAGCCTTCTCTTCCCTGATGTGGTTACATTGTTTTTTCTTGAGTTTTAAACTCGAACATATTTCTATGGTTATGTGTTGAAAAATCAAACAGTAGGGACTAGAGAACCTTTGTTTTTTGGCCATAGTGTATTCCTTATAGAAATGATTTAGAAACAGTTGATTCTGAGGATATTTATTTTTAGTTACTCATAAAAAACAGAATAGAGATAAAACTAGTTATTATCCCAGAACTCTCAATTTGTAAGATAAAGAAAATTGCATACTAAACTTGGGCACAAACCAAATCTTTAGGATATACAAACAGTGGGAGTTTATAGAACAGAGAAAATGAATGAGCTACAGATACATATACCAGCACAGACAGATGTTAGCAAAACAACTTAATAATATATTTATAAAGCTAACAAAATGGTATATCATGTAAGAACTTACCTGTGAGGGAATAACACTTTAACATAAAACAGCTAGAGCATGAAAAACAAAATTGAGGATAGTTGTTACCACTGCTGGTGGAAGGAATAAAGAGTCAGGGAGAATGCATGGAGCATTAAGAATTAATCATTGGGGGAATATACATATTCTTAAGTTGACTATACCAGTGTGTTCATAGGGTTTCATTTTATAGTTATTGAGACAAATTAAATATTCATTAGTATGCTTTTGAAAGTAAAATATTAAATATTACATAAGAAAGACATAATTCCTTCCCATGAAGACCTTACAATTTAACAGAACACACAGATAATACCCACAAGTAATAATTATATTACCTTATATAAATTGCATAGTAAAGATTTAAAAAACACCATAGATGTATTTTTTATTAAGGTATGCACTTTCAAAATTCAATCAAAATTGTAGTTTACTGACTTTAATAACATGTAATTGTATAATACAACATCTATGACATTCTTTGTAACAGTACTTTTCCTTAATTAATTTTTGGAGTAGGTTAGACACAGTTGGAATTCATCTTTCTCATTTGTTCTTTCTTTGATTAATACATCCTAAGGTTAAGAAACAAGTGTTGCAAGAAAAATAACTAGATGTTCAGTAACTGATAAGTGCAGAAATACTTGTCAAATATTTATTTTGAATTACTTAGGAATATGGCAATATTCTATGCTGCATGAAATTCAATCAAGATTCTGTTTGTGATACTGTGTACACACTGTTCTCTGGTGCCATTCTTTATTAAATCTTGTTAGAACACGGATTTTACTGTGGTGCAGAGATTGTCGTGGTTGATTATAGAATTCAAGATAAAACTAGTTACCCTAGTGGCAATTTATTCTTTGTTGTTATTCATCAAAACACCTTGTAGAAAGTTAAGCAGACTTTGTAATACTGCTACTTGTATACACATATTCTCTTTTGCAAACATGAGGCTGACAACTATCTTGGAAGAATTGCTTCTTCTTTTGGAAATACCCATTTTTAGAAAGCCCAACAGGTTCTCTCCTGAGTTTATTTATGTTGGCCAGGGTTTAGATTTGTGATTTCACTGAAGGAGAAAGTGGGAAGAAAAATACTTCAATTCTTTCTTCTTTTGTTTGAGTCTTATTTAACTAGAATAAGTTCTTGATAAATTATTTTTTCATGCAAGTTTAAATGCTTTCTACTTCAGGTCCATTTGAAATTCACTAGAAATATATTCTAGACAATTTCTTAAAGATATATTATTGGAAACTAAGCTGTATTTCTCATGGTTGGAGAAAGCATTTTATTTACCACATTTCATGGGTATTAAAGTGAACATTTAAAAATATTTTAGCAGCTGACATTGGTGTATCCTAATTTAATAGAATGCCAGTATTAACTCTAGTTTTTCTTTTATAGTGATACACAAAATAATGGTTACCCTGAAAGTCAATGTCTTACATTAAATTAAATAAGGTGATAATTAATTGTTAAGAGACAATAACAAGACAGATTTTTACCTGTTACATTGTCACTTCTTTCTTCATAAAAACCATGAAACTAAAGCACACAATGCTAAAGGGTAGCTACTAGATATGTTTGTATAATGCAATATTGTAATATTGATTATGTGAATTGGTAAATATTGGAAAGCATAAGTAACCAGACTGTAATTACAAAGAGTCTCACTCCTTTAGCAATGGGCACTTAGGCTGCATCCAGCACTTAGCTATTGTAAATAACACTGCTATTAACTGTGGGGTGCATAGGTTTTTCTGAATTGGTGTTTCAGGATTTTTAGGGTATAATCCCGGTAGTGGAATTGCTGGGTCAAAAGACAGTTTCATTTTTAATTTTTTAAGGAAAGTCCACACTGTTTTCCACAGTGGCTGTCCAGTCTGCATGCATGCAGAAAGAAGGAACTCCTACCCTTCGCAACAACATGGATGAAACCAGAGAGTGATATGCTGAGTGAAATAGGCCAGGCAATGAAAGACACATACCATATGATCTCTTCTATAAGTGGGACCTAATCCACAAAGCAAAGAAGCTAGAAAAATAGAACCAGAGACATGGAAATAAAGAACCAACTGACAGTAACAGGATGGGGGTGGCAGGATAACAGGGAAAAGAAGGGGAAGGGTCATCAAGGAACATGTTTAAAGGACCCATGAACAAGGACAACAGGGACAGTGAGGGGAGTTGAATGTGGGGGGAAAATGGGGATAACTCTAATTGAACGACAATAAAAAAAGAAAAAAGAACAATTTAATTCTAGAATAGTTTTAGATTCACAGAAGAATTGTGAAGATAGTACAGAGTTCCTATACATCCCACACCCAGTTTTCCCTATTAACAACTTATGTCAGTATGGTACATTTTTTATAACTTATGAACTTAATATTAGTATATTAAATCTATATTTTATTAAGATTTCCTTAGTTTTTTTCCCCTTATTTCCTTTTTCTGTTACAGGATCTCATCCAGGTTTTTTTTTAGGGGAGTGTTGTAGCCATTCTAACAGGCATACAGTGGCATATGGAAGACAGTTTGGTACTAGTTCCTAAAATACGAATACCATTTGACACATCTAGAAATTTATGTAGTGGACAAGCTTGTGAGTATATATAAATGTATTTAGACTTGTGCTTCCAAAGCAAGTCATAGCACTCTTTTCAGAGTAGGGTTCCACTTGCATAAAAATGTATATGTAAATACAAAGGACATATCTGTAGGGGCATAGGAGAACTCATTACCAGTGATTTCCTCTGGAGCAAGAAATTGAGAGGACTTAGGTTGAGGTTGTGATAAGAAAGGCAGCAAGAAATAGAGTCCATGTGCTTATTACTTTCTATCTTGTTACAATGTTTCAATTTAACAATAATATATTATCTTTTTAATTAAAATAATTAAATGCTTCACATTGGCTATAACTTCTAAAAATAAAAACTTCTCCCTATGAAACAAACAAACAACAAAAAAGCTCCAACTGGAAGAGATTAGCCAAAGAACATATATGCATATATGCATAGCCTATAGACACAGAAAATGATGTGGTGAAGGCTGGGGTGGGGGGAGCTGGGTGAAGGGAGGTAAGGGGACAATTGGGGAAATCTGTAATAGTGTCAAGAACTTTAAAAAATACTGAAGTATTAAAACTGCCAAAATTCTTTTTTTAAAAAAGACTCCTACATTAATGTTATGCAAAATTAGAATTTTGTTGTTGTTTTTGCTCACCAATCACTATACTAAACAAGTATATAAGTCAGTATAGGGTTTTAGAATATATAAGTGAGGAATAAATGCAAACATACTTAAAAAAGCACTGAGACAACAGGAAAGTCAGAAGAAAAAGGGTTGTTTTGCTACAAGTTGACAGGAAAATGCACCACAAGCAGTTATGGACACAGTACAAACCCTTTGGTCTACAATTGTACCTTTATCAAACAAGTAAAAATGGTTTATAAAATAAAGATTCTGTTCATTTATAGACAGTAGGAGCTCAACATTAAGTATTTTTCAACTCAGGAAAACTTTTCAATGTGTCAAGAGAAAGGTAAAAGTCAATGGCCTGTGATTCCGATGATTCACTATCCTCCATTGTAATTGTGTGCCTCCCTTCATGTCACATGTTCTTCTGTCTCTTCCTAACACTGAGGTACATAACAGCAAATGGAACGCTAGCATAGGATTAAAGAATAGGATATACTATTTTTGGAATTGTGTTAACTGAAATTGCTTTATTTTAATATTTGTCTCATGAGTATTTAAAATAATAAATTTGACTTTTAAACCTATTAAAAATACATCCACCAAATTCTAGGATCATATTCTATACTTAAAACCTGATTGTTTTTGAAATATGTTTCTATTTTTCTACAACTAGTAGATGTGAGGGGCATTGAAATAAAGATAACAATGTACTTTCAAAGGACTAGAATTATCAAGTTATCCCTAACCTACTAAAAGACACAATCCTGTTGACAAACTGTGATATTAGATGTGTTTCATTTATGTAGAATTTTACTTAATTCAACTTAAATTAAATTAATTTCCCCTAAGAATTTGAATGGTCACAAATGCCTACCAACCTGACCTTAAAAATTCTGGTCACTGAAAAAAGTAGAAAAATAATACAGCTGGAGTTTATTGATATGAGGTCAGCATCTCATTATTTAATATTTAATATTCTGAAAAGGGTAACTTGAACTGGATCTTTTATGCTGCTGGCATGGCTTGTCATAGCTAGAAAAACATGAAGAGCTACAACAAATGAAATGAAGTATCCAGAATTTTGTTGGCATGTGATTGAAGAAGGGAAAGCAGAAGACTCAAAAAGACTCAAAAATTCTTTCTATATGAGAAAGAATTTACTGTATAAGACCTAAAATTTTACCAAATGAATACATTTTCTGGCAGGGTCCAGAGAACCATCCCTTGCCTGCAACAATAACAAAAGTACTACTGAGAGGAGACATTATGGAGCAACTCAGTGGTGACTGTCCTTTGTAGTCCAAGGTTAGTAGCTGGGGAGGCTTCCAAATATCAAGGAAGATAATGAAATTCTGAAATCTAAAAAGTCCAGTGGTGCCATGTAATCATCAGAGGTAAGGTGATATAATTACTATAACGGGCAGAAAACCAGAATCTAATGGACCCTGGCTCACAAGGATCTCTGGAGAAGATTAACAAACCTTAGTGTTCCCAGACACAATAGATAGTGTGATAGTTAATTTTATGTGAATACTTAGAGGGTGTTTTTGGGTGATACTATCATTTAAATTGGTGAACTTTGAATAAAGCAGGTTGCCTCTATATTCTGGGTGGGCCTCATCCAATCCATTGAAGAGGTAATTGGAGCCGATAGACTGGCCTCCTCAAGCAAGAGGAATACTCTAGCAAACTGTCTTCAGACTTCATCTACACTATCCACTTTCCTAAGCCTCTAGCCTGCAAGTTCATTACAAAATTTGGACTCAACAACATTTATGATTAAATGAGCCAATTCCTTATAATAAACTCCTTCTAAATACATACACATCCTGGTAGTTCTCTGGAGAACCCTGATTAAAATAGAGAGGCAATTAATAAGAATACTGCTTGATCTTTAGAACAAATAATTTTCAAGTGACTGAATAAAAGTTCCAATGGAAAATTATAACCTATTTTCCAGTTTCTATTCTTGAGTCATTCAGACCCATATCCCACAAATTGAAAGCTTCCTTGAGCAAGGGCTTGCAATATCATAGCAAATACATAGATAGTTATTTCTCATTTTATTTATTTTGAATCCCCAGAAGAAAAAGCAGTACCTATTTATGGTTTTTCCACAGCATTACATATATAGATATTTGACCTTTTGGACTCTGATCAGAAAATCACTATAATGATGATACCTTGTTAATGAAAACTGGGGAACTGAAAATGCAAGCCATCTGATGTTTCATCAAAGGATAAATGATAAGCCCTGCAATAATTTAGGGGCCTGATAAAAGGTGACATTTTTAAGAGTTTAGTGATTTGGGGCACTCTAAGATGTAAACCCTAAGATAAGTAAGATAGAGGTATTTGGTTAATTTATTCAGCTTTTGAAGATAAAACATACTAAAACGGGAAAAGCTGTTGTTTGCGCTGCCTGTTACCTACCAGACCCAATAAACAGAGACAGGGACTGGATCTTTATGAATGCTTTATTCAGATGGCTTTATTTATCTGAGAAGACAGTGGGTTTGTACCCTAAATGATCTTCATACATTTCCTTTCAAGCCAGTCTTTTTATAGCAGAGAATAAAGTGCAGTCAGTGAGGGGTTTTGAAATCCAGGGAAAATTAGATTTAAAAAACTGCAACATTCTCACCCTGGGAAGTTAGCTATTCCCCTGGTGGGAGGTTGTCTGTCTCTCCCTGGAGCACAATGGCTAGGATGTCTCCAGCTGTGCCCCAGGTGGTGGGCTGTTTCTCCCAAGAGTCAGGGTAGGCAGTGCCTACAGTTCCTGAAACAATAGCTTTAACATATGCGTTACCTACTGGGCTTATTAACTATTTACCTTAAACTAAAATTATCCAACTCTTGAGTCCCCTATCAATATCACATGTTGGAATGCTTTTCAACTCGTTTAGTGAGTCAAATGGTATTTAATTTCTAAGAGGGACTCAAGCATAATATAACTTCGCAGCAAGTTTGAAATTTAAACAACCCTGCCAATTGTGCTATATGAACCAGCAGATTCCATAGAGGCACTAGTTGTAGGTAAAGACACTATATTTGTCTCTTCCAGGTAGTAATATGAAGAGAGATGCAGTACATGACCATAACACTTTGAAACATAACTATTCTATCTACACGAATACCTCTAAGCATCTTTGGAGATACTGCAGGTTTGGTTCCAGACCACCACAATAAAGTGAGTATCACAATAAAGCAAGTAATCTTTTTGCTGGTGGAGGGTATTGCCTTCAATTTATAAAAAAGACAACATCTGTGACATTCAGTAAAGCAAAGTGCAATAAAACAAGGTATGCCTGCATTTAACATTTTTTTTTAAAGATTTTATTTATTTTTAGAGATGGGAAAGGAGGGAGAAGGAGAGGGAGAGAAACATTATGTCTGTTTGCCTCTCACATGCCCTCTACTGGGGACCTGGCCTGTAAGCCAGGCATGTGCCCTGACTGCGAATCAAACAAGTGACCCTTTGGTTCTCAGCCTGGTATTCAATCCATGGAACCACACTGGCCAGGGCATGGATGCCTTTTATTTCTTTTTCTTGTCTGATCAATGTGGCTAGGACTTCCAGAACTGTGTTGAATGAGTGGTGAAAGTGTACATCCCTGTCTTATTTATGTTCTTAAGGGGAACATTTTTCATTTTTGCCCATTGAAAATGATGTTAGCTATAGATTTTTCATATATGGTCTTTATTATTTTGAGGTGTGATCCTTCTATTCCCACTTTGCTGAGAGGTTTTATAATAAATGGATGCTGGATTTTTATCAGATGCTTTTTCTGCATCTATTAATATAATCATGTGATTTTTGTCTTTCATTTTATTTATGTGATATATGACATTTATTGATTTGTGAATATTGTAGCAACTTTGCATCACCAGGATAAATCCCACTTGATCATCTTTTTTATTTATTGTTCGATCTGGTTTGCTAATATTTTGTTAGAGACTTTAGCATCTATGTTCATCAGGGATATTGCCTATACTTTTCTTTTTTTGTGTCTTTACTTTGTTTTAAAATTAGGATAATACTGGTCTCATAGAGCTTAGAAGTCTTCCCTCCTTTTGAATTTTTAGAATGGTTTGAGAAGTATTGGTGTTAATTCTTTTTTGAGTAATTTGAAAAATTCTTCCATGAAGTCATCTGGTCCAGCACTTTTGTGTGCTGGGAATTTTTTGATTACTGCTTCAATCCATTCATTGTTATTGGTCTATTCCAGTTTTCCTCTTCTTCCTATTTTAGTTTTGGCAGATTGCATTTTTGTAGAAATTCATCCATTTCACCCAGGTTGACCAATTTCTTGGTTTATAATTGTTTATAGTAATTTCTTACAATCCCTTGTACTTCTCCAATATCAGTTGTTAGTTTGCCTCTTTCATTTCTGATTTCATTTTTTTGGGTCTTCACTCTCCTTTTTTTTTTTTTTTGGATGAATTGGGTTAAAGTCAACCTTGTTTATCTTTTTAAAGAAACAGCTCCTGGACTTATTGATCCTTTGATTGTTTTGTTTTTTTTTTTTTTAGTCTCTATTTCATTTAATTCTGCTCTGATCTTGCTTATTTCCTTCCTTCTACTTGCTCTGGGATTTGTTTGTTGTGTTCCTCTGGTTCTTGTAGATATAGGGTAGGTTGTTTATTTGACATTTCTCTATCTTCTTTAGATAGGCTTGTATTGCTATGAACTTGCCTCTCTGGACTGTGTTCCATAAATTTTTGGTTGTTGTGTGTTCATTCTCATTTGTTTCAGGTATTTTTTGAACTCCTCTTTGATCTCACTGGTTACACATTCATTATTTAGTAACATGCTTTTTAGCCTCCAAGTATCTGAGTGCTTTTGAGTTTTTTAAATTGAGGTTGATTTTTAATTTCATGCCATTGTGATCTGCAAATGCTTGATATGATTTCAATTTTCTTGATTTTGTTCAGACTTGTTTTGTGACCTACCATCTAGTCTGTCTTTGGGAATGATCCATATGGGCTTGAGAAGAATGTATATTTTAATTCTTTGGGATGAAATGTTATGGAAATTTTAATTAAATTCATTTGATCTAGTGTGTTGTTTAATGTTGCTATATCCTTATTGATGTTTTGTCTGGAATATCTATCCATTGTTGACAATGTGTTGTTAAAACACCCTATTGTGACAGTATTGTTATCGATATCTTCCTTAAAGCCCACCAAGATTTATATATATATTTACATGCTCCTGTATTGGGTGCATGTATGTTTATATGGGTTATGTCCTCTTTTTGGATCTAGCCCTTTAATATTATGTAGTGACCTTCTTTGTCTCTTTTTATGGCATTAATTTTGAAATATGTTTTGTCAGATATAAGTATTGCCACCCCAGTTTTTTAATTAATTTATTTTTTTTGTTTCCATTAACATGGAATGTTTTTCTCCATCCTCTTATTCTCAGCCTATGGAAATATTTTGCTCTGAGGTGGGTCTTTTGTAGAGAGCATATATACTGGTCATGTTTGCTCATCCATTTGTCTACTGTGTCTTTTAACTGAATCATTTAATTTACTTACACTTAAGGTCATTATAGATAGATATTTATTTATTGCCATTTTTATATTGTACCTATGTTTTTATCTCTCTATCCTCTTAAAGAAGATTCTTCAACATTTATTGCAATACTGGTTTGTTGGTAATGAACTGCTTTAGCATTTTTATTTTTGGTCTGGAAAGTTAATTAGTTGGCCTTCAATTTTAAATTATAGCCTTGCTGGATAGAGCAATCTAGACTGCATGTTCTTAGCTTTCATCACTCTGAACATTTCTGCCATTCTCTCCTGGCCTCTAGTGTTTCTGTACAAAAATCAGCCAAGATTTTAATGGAGTTTCCTTTTTATGTAACTGGTTCTCTCTCTCTCTTGCTGCCTTTAAAATTCTCTCTTTGTTTTCAAGCTTTGCCATTTTCATTATGATGTGTCTTGGCATGGATCTCTTTGGGTTCATTTTGGTTGGGACTCTGTCCTTCATGAATTTGTATGTCCTTTTCTTTCATCAGGTTAGGGAAGTTTTCTGCCATTATTTCTTCAAATAGTTTATCTATCTGTCTCTCACACTCATCTCCTTCTGGCACTTCTATGATGTGCAAGTTTTTACGCTGGACATTATTCCAAAGGTCCCTTAGACTTTCTTCATTTCTCTTAAGTCTCTTTGCCTTTTCATTTTCTCTTTGGGTAAATAATGTCATCTTCTTCTTTTTTAAAAAAAAAATTTATTTTAGTTTATTCAGTACAGTTTCTATCCTTTATTCCCATTCCAGCCCACCCACCCATTCCTCCTCTCCTCCCTCCCCTTTCCAACACCCCTAGTTTTGTCCATGTGTC
>CM052541.1:84767905-84799440 GCA_028533065.1 Trachops cirrhosus
CCTATTTTCATTTATGGCGTGATAATGTTGGCTCTTTGCTCTGTACCTACCTAAAATGACTCAGATTTTTTTCCCCTGGTTGTGGGAGAGTAGAATCTGCTGCATCCTACCACGCCGCCATCTTCTCTGCCCCTGTCATCTTGTTCTAAATCATTGATTCTATTATCTGCTTCATCTAACCCAGTAGTTCCCAATCTTTTTGGCACCAGGACTGGTTTCATGGAAGAAAATTTTTCCAAGACCAGAGGGAAGGGGATGGTTTTGGGATGATTCAAACACATTACATTAATTGTGCATTTATTTCTATTATTATTTCATTGTGATATGTAGTGAAATAATTATACAACTCATTGTAATCCAGAATCAGTGAGAACCCTGTGTGGGTGAACTCTATCCCACAGAGCTCTCCTGACCAACACAGATGAGATTAAATCTACCAAGGCATAATCTGCTTGGGGAGAAAAGGCTGGCCAATCTCTCAGAAGAGAAGGGCCTTGAGCACCTCTTTCCCTGGGCTTTTATTGAGTTTTGTTTGCATAGGAATACAAGGCACATATGTAAAGTGATGCAGACCCTGGTCCGCAGGGTTCATGTGTTGTGGATGTGATGAACAAATTCACACGGATTGCAGAAGTACTGTGGAGAAAAAGAGATGGTGTGGATACTCTATGAGTGAGAGAGGGCCCCAACCCCTGCCTGGACAGGCTTTTATTGCTTTTCTGGGCATATTATATCAAGAATGGTCCCCACTTACTATGCGCAGGTTTGCTTTAGGTGGTTACCTTTTACAGAAAACAAAGTAGAGGATGTTGCTAACTGCATCAAAGGGAAAAGTGGTTGAACTGGTTACACTCATCTTTGGGAGATTTAGGATAGATTTTAGGAAGTTACTTTAAAGATATGCAGTAAGGATTTGCTGCCTCAATTCAGGGTGAGGGAGCTTTAGGAAAAGCAAGCCTAGGTACAATGCAGTCCTGATTCCCCACAGGAAAATCGATCCATGGGTTTAGCTTCTTGTTTGCCAGCTCCCAACAGTTGACTTTCGGATGGGGCTGGGCTACATTCGCCATGCCATGCTAAATGGTTCCCTATAGTAAAGCTCATCAATCATTGTCAGGCAGTAATGATTCAAGGAATAGATAACCTTCAAAGAACTAGAAGGGTTTATTCTGAGTCAGGGTTAGATAGACAGAGTGATGCCAAAAGGCCATAAAACTTTGGGAAACAAACTCATTTTATGCTTGAAGCCTAAACAGCTAACATAGATTAACCTAAGGGTATTCTTAGCACAGCAGGATTCACATGAATTCATGCATTCTTTTTCAGTCCTGATTGCCCGTCTGCCCCCCAAAACCACCTGTAATAGTATGGGGCTGCACCCACCTTATCTGGCATTCTTTCAGGCTTGAGTCAGGACAGGGAAACAAAGTAGCCAAGACAGTAGGAGTCTTCCTGTAGTGGAATGAAGACTCAGGCTATAAAAAAGCTGAGGGGTGAAGGTCCATCACCCCTTTTCTATAGTTCCCTAAATCCTTCCCTGATGGTCCCTGCACAACTGTGCCTGTCTTAGGTTGTTCCTCCCTTGAGGACTCACCCATCATTGGCTAACTAGTCAAGCAAAGGGATATGAGAGAGGGGATAAGTTTTTGTCTCCTGAGCAATGTATGTCCCTAAGGCCTTTTTACTCAGCCTTAGCCATGTGGGATTACACCTTCTGAAACCAGGCAGGGTGGTTCCCAACATCCCTGAGCTTGTTTTCCTACAACTAGACAGTCTCATTTTTGGATGATGAAAGACAGTGACACCTGAACTGTGTTGTTTACATCCAGTCTATTCTTTAATCTCATTTTGGTTGCTGTCACTACAGAAAACCTTGCTTCATGAAGACACAATGTTGGAAATGGAAGCAGGCTTTTCAATGCTTTTGTGACAATCTCAGAATATTCTACCTTGACTTTAATCCAGAATGTATGGGGATTTTGAGTTGTCCCAAGCATATTTTTAAGTCCACCATCATTTGCAATCCCAAGCTACTGATGCTCTTCTAGCAAAAACAAAGTTGATTCACCTGACTTATTCACAAATGGGTTGCAGATACATTCCTTCCAAGTTCAGGGGTCTTTTGTGGTTGAGAAGAAATGCTCAAACTCTTTTGAAAGCTGAGATATGTGATCATGCATCAGCTGGGAGAAAGAAGGCCCTGGCTCAGTCTCTTTCAAAATCTCTACTAATGTTTGAAACATGTCAAAATCCCAATGCAGCCAATTTATCTGCCAACTTGAACACAGTTGTCATTCTCCCCTAAATCTCCCCAGATTGAGTTCATTGAGCAGGTTGTAGAAGTCACACAAGTAAGCAAGTTTTACAACCCATTCTGCATCACTGAAATGTGCTGCCAGTGGTGCTTGTTTTTCTAAAAGAAATCTCTGGAGCATCTCTCATAACTCAAGCACTCTGGCCCATGATCTACCTTTAGAAAGCTATCTCACTTCTGTGTGCAAGAGGAAACATGTGTGCTCTGCATCCATCAACTCACAGAGCTGTGTGAACAGATGTGAGTTGAGGGCATGCACTTTAATGTGGTTGATAATTTTAATCATATACTGTGTGATTAAATGTTAAGTTCAGGTGACATTTTTCATGTAGCCAGCATTTTTCTATGGATGACACAGTGCGTAGACTCACATTCAGAAGTGATCTTTTTGACCTGAGTAGTGAAACCAGAAAGCCGTCCAGTCATGGAAGCCACTCTGCATATACTGACACAAAATGACCAATTCAGTGTTCCTCATATGTAATCATTCAAAGACTTGAATAGTTCTGCAGCTGAGGTGTTGGTTGGCAACAAAGTGCATGTACTCCTGAAAAATGTATCATACAAAAACAAACATTGCTCCCTTGTTGCCAACATCAGTAGACTTATCACCCTGGATTGCATACCATGGTGACTCATTAATCCTCTCAAACAATTGTGCCTCAGTATTCTCTGCTATTTCATCAATTCGTCTAGTTATGGTGCTAGCCAAAAAAGGAACACATGCCACCTTTTTAAAATTGTAGCCTCTCCTAAAGGTTCACGACAAATGTCCTTAGCATCAGGCAGGATCAACTCTTCACTAGTCGTAAAGGGTTTCTTAGCTTTAGCAATGCAGTTAGTCACTAAGAATGACACTTTCAGTGCAGACACATTTGATGAAGTGGTGGCCTTCAGTAATTACTTCTATTCTTTGTATTCACATTTTTTTCTTTTGAAAACTACAAAGCCTTATCTTTTAATGCAGAGTGCTTGCTCTCCCTGTGATAAAGTAGTTTGGAAGGTTTCATGGCTTCGTTGGATAACTGGTCACCACGTCTTATACAAAGCAGGTTTGGAGAATGTGAAATACCTATTGCAATGAACCCATAATTTAAGTAAGATTCTTGGGATTTTCTTTAAAATGCAGCTTTCTTTTTGTGGGTAGTCTTAGAGTCTTTTGCTGTCTCATCATTGGGTATTTCCCCTTTTTCAAGGAAGCTTTCCAATTACATTTGTCTTTCACTCATTTTGGCTGCGGTTAGTTTGTGGGCTTACCAAAAATTTGACTGAGACAAGTTTTTACTACAGGAAAGAGGCACAGATGGAAGTGGTACATAAAACAAATGGGCGGGTCACACATGGACTAAAATAAGTGTCAGATTCTGACTTAAAGCCTGCTACCAGATGCAGCTGTACAATTGAAGTACATCAACTCACTTGCCACTATAAAGCCTGCTACCATATGCAGTTTGTCACTTGCCACTCACTGACAGGGTTTTGATATGAGTCTGCAAGCAATTGATTTATTATGGTCTCTGTGATGTCAAACCTCTCTGCTAATGATTATTTGTATTTATAGCCACTCCCCAGTGCTAGCATAACCACCTCAGCTCCACCTCAGACCATCAGGCATTAGATTCTCATAAGAAGTGGACAACCTAGATCCCATGCATGTGCTGTTCACAATAGGGTCCATACTCTTATGAGAATCTAATGCCACCACTGATCTGACAGGAGAAGGAGCTCAGGTGGTAATGTGAATGATGGCAAGCATCTGTAAATACAGATGAAGCTTCACTCACTCTCCTGCCACTCACCACCTGTTGTGTGGCCTAGTTCCTAATAGGCCACAGATTAGTACCAGTCTTTGGCCCAGGACTTGGGTACCCCTGACCTAACCTACTGTTGATTCCTTCAAGGAAATTCTTCATTTCAGATATTGTAATCTTCATTTATGACTGGTTCTTATTTACGGTTCCTGTATCCTTTTTAATGCTTGCTATCTCTTTATTTAAGTTCTTGCTGAGATCATCCATCCCTCCCCTAAGATCTTTGAGCATCCTTATAACAATTATTTTAAACTCTGAATCTCATATTTGTGTTGTTTCCATTTCATCTATGTCTGTTAATTATTTCTGTGGGAATTTCTGTTGTTATTTCACTTGGGACATTTTCTTTTGGCTGTTGCCCTATTTGATCTCTCTGTTAGGTAGGTGTGCTATGTCTCCTGAACCTGCTTTTATTATTTTTATGATAAAGGTGCCTTGCTGGGATAATCCTTCAGAATGCCTGAACTCCATGGTCCAAGAATGTTTTTGTGTGTGTGTGTGTCCTGTGCCCCACTTGTTGTGGTGATGTCTTGTATGCTGTTGGCTGTTTTGTTGGTAGAGTTATTCCTTCAGGCTGGGTGGCTGTAAGAGTAACCTACAAGATCTGTGTGTGGGATGCTGTGCAGTTGTTACCCCCTGATGAAGCATTATTCCTAACAGGGTCTTGAGCATGCAGAAATCCCTTTCTGGGAGTACTAATCCTGTGGCTAGTTTGTTTGAGCTTGGGTGTGGGTTGGAGCCCATCAGTGATTTTGTCTGGGTCCAGTTGGATGGGGTTCAGATATAGGTCACTATCAGACATTGTGTATAATTGACCCTAGGCTATCTCTTTATACCTACCATGCTGCATGCTGCTTGTGTCTGTGTTTACTGGACCTACATTTGCATGTGAGGGTCCAGTTTATGTAAAAGAGTCAGCTTTTTCCTGCTTGGAATTGGTGGCAGCTCTGTAAAGAGTCAAGGCTCCCTGAGGTCAGCCTGCCCCTTTCAGCTGCTCTGTCCCTCCCTGATGTTACTGGGTCTTCTTCCTCCTGAACCTTTTGATGAGTGTCTGCACAATGAACCAGGCCTGTTAAGATAGGGCTAGCAGGTTTCCCACTTCATTGGTTGTACAGTCTGTAGGACACTCAGTGAGGAAAGAGTGGCCCGTACTGAAAGCCAGCCCCTCAGTCTTTTTCAGAGATTTGGGCACTTGCTTCCTCAGGGAGGCTCACTGAAGGTTCAGGTTGAGTACATTCAGCTTTCCCCTTTGCAGAAGTGAGTTCAGCAGCTCTGAACTTTAGAGGATAGATTAAAGGAGCTAGAATAGACCACAGGTGGGTGCTAAGCTCATTCTCATTCTAAAACCCTAGTAGGAGGCTAAACTCTTTGTTCCATTCTCAGGCAATATGCCAAAGTCCACATTCTGAGTTTCTATTTTCTTGAACCCATGGAAATGATCCCAGTGGGGGAATCTGGGACCTCGCAGGGCTGTTCTGGAGAGTTTCCCCTTTGCAGATGGTATGTGCCACCCTGTAGGAGCGAGGTGGGCACTCCTTTTTTTCCCCAGTGGGGTTTGCCTCACTGCCAAATATCCCAGCAGCTCAACTCTCTCCCATTTAACACTCAGCCAACAGCCTCATAGGAGATACAGTACAGATTTCTTTGCTCTGTGCAGCACCTGGCCTGCCTGCAACCCAAGCCAGGTGGGGCCCCTTGTTGCACAAATTTCTGATCTCTGCCCAGCTGGTCTCATTGGGAAAGGGCCCGAAGACACAGCAGGGTTTGGCAATGCTGACACTATTTCAAAATGTCTAAAAAAATTCAGCTCTGCTAGGCTTTCCTCTACAGCCACCTGGGTGCCACCCACACACTTGCGAAGGAGGGGAACTAGTACTTTTTCCCAAGCCACTTAGTAAGTTCTCAGTTTTGGTCTCCACCCCATGCCTCCCCAGAAGTCAGATATCCTTTTTATGCCACTGCTGTCTGCCACCCTCAGAGGCCCTATTATAGCAGCATGGTTTCTCCTGTGCTCTGAATTCATGTAGTGAACTCTTCAGTCTGGCACCAAAACCATAGAAGTATTTCACACTAAATTTGGGATCTCTGATTTTCACTGGTGTGGTGGAGTCACACTACTTCCTGCTGCCAGAGACCTCAAAGTCTCCTCTTTCCATCTCTATTGCTGTGAGTTGGGAATTGCTGGGTGCAAATGACTCCACAGTTCTAAGGGGAGGGAGCTCAGATGCTTTTTCAATTCAGTCACTCAATTAGCAGAACAGCCGAATGTTGAGTCCTTGACCGTTCACATTCATTTTCTCTTATCAGTCTCTATGCAGTACCCATTCCATCCAACTGAGTCACTGTCTGAGTCTTTGCATAAAACTTCCCTAAGGAACAGAATGTCTCTGAAAGTCACCGCTGGCTACAGGCTGTAGGTGTTTCTGAAAGACCCTGTGTGGCAACCTGGCCCCTTTAGCAGTCTGAGCCCCTCTCCTGAGCTCTCCAGTTTGGCACCTCAGCAATGGAAGTACTGCATGCTGTGAGCCTATAGCTTAAGTCTCACAGTCTCACTGGATTCCCCCAAATTTCACCTGACAGACAACACAGAGTCTCCTCTTCCCATCTCTGTTGAATAAGGTTGGGGAATCCTATGTGAAATTAAGGGCCCTGGCTCCTCAGAGTGGGGAGGCTTCTCCAAAGGTGCAATTTCTGACTGGTCTCTCAGCTGCAACAAGGCCATGCAAGGGGTCTTTCCCTTTCCACTTATAAACCCCTTTTACTAGACTCTACAAAGCTTCTCCTGTACTCCTTGGATTTAAAACTTCGTATAAGCAAAGATTCAGTCGGTTGTTCAGACTAGATGTTGGAAGTTCAGCTGAAAATCTGGATAGGGGGCAGGAACAATTGGATTCAGCTTCTACCTACTCAGCTGCCATTTGAGTAGGTTCAGCCATTTTAATAATAGCCATTCTGACATAAGCCAGTCAGAGAGAGACAAGTACCATATGATTTCACTTATATGTGGAATCTAATGAACAAACTGAACTAACAAACAAAATAAACTAACAGACTGACAGAAACAGAAAATACATCAACAGCTGTCAGAGGAGAGGGGTGTTGGGAGACTGGGTGAAAAGATGAAGGGGTTAAACAAGAAAAAATCATAGACACAGACAACAGTATGGTGATTACCAGCAGGAAAGGGGGATGGGGAAGATAGAAAAGGGTAAAAAAGGGATAAGTGGTGATGAAAGGAGACTTGACTTGGGGTGGTGAACACACAATACAATATACAGGTGATGTACCATAGAATTGTACACCTGAAACCTATATAATTTTATTAAATAATGTCACCCCAGTACTTTCAATAAAAAATAAAAGTTAGCAGTCTTAATTTTTTTAAATAGTGCATCTAAGTCTTCTCAGATGTCCATGACACTGTACAGATGGTCACAGTCCTTCAAAATGAGGAATATATTTTGAAACAATGTCCATGTCATATGGTGCTGTGTACCTGAAAATTGGAAGCCACAAAGATGTGAACTAAGGGGTGGAAACAGATCCTTACCCCTGTCTTAGTGATCCAGGGGTGACTCTTCTTTCTTGGTTCTACAGCTGTAGGTTTTGTTGCAATAAGTATTCTGATTCTGAGTAATCAGGGGAAAGGACACTTCTACTGGGGAACATAGCAATATTTACACTGAACTTAGAGTTACAAATGGTGACCCTGACTGGTTTTGCTCAGTGGTTGGACATCATCCTGCAGACCAAAAGGTTACCAGTTCCATTCCTGTTCAAGGCATATACCTGGATTGTGGGCCGGGTCCTGGGATGGGAGCGTGTGAGAGGTGACAAATCAGTGTTTCTCTCACACGTTAATATTTCTCTTCCTCCTTTTCTCCCTCCCTTCTCCTCTCTCTGAAAAATAAATAAAATCTTAAAAAAATAAAGTTACAAATGGTGATAGGATCCTTGTGCCAGTAGATCAGAAGTTCAAGAAGAGAGTCACTATATTGGCAGAGGAAATTAAACCTGATTATCCTGCTGATACATAGGGGCAAGGAGGGGTATTTCTCAAACTCAGGAAAATCATAGGTATGTGGGTGTGGGGGGACAGAAGGGTTTTTTGCCGCTTCCATGCTAAGTATTATCTGTACATGTGGATTTTTAGCAGCTGTCATTCACCAAGGGTGCCAGGAGCAGGGCCTCTTGGGTTTCACTGTCTGTGTTACCTCACTGTACAAGCCAAGAAACGGTGAGAAGAATCTAGATTGGATGGTAGAGGAAGCAGATAATAAACATCAGTTGTTTAGCAAAGGGGTATAAAACTTGTCCCTCCATCTCTCCTTCAGTTTCATGTTTACGTATTCTTCTAATAAATTTTTCATGACCACTGCTTCAAAGAATCAGTGACAGGGCGAAGTGAACTTAACATGTGATGTGAGTGGATCTGACTATACTGTAGCACATTTTTCTTTGTGCTTACTCGTGTTTCCTCTCCCTTACAATTTCATTGCACACCAGCCTACTTTCTTCTGACAACACCTGCCCTTTTTTCCCTAACAACTGACTTTGCCTTCTGAAGTTTACTTTATTTGTTTGTGTAGAAGGTCAACAGTATCAGCAAATCATGTGCCTGTTGCTCAAGTGACTCTTCACCAAACAGCAAACAGGAGCTGGTGTATAAGTACACCATGCTCCTTGTGGCTCAGTGGGCATAAGTTTGATGCTAGTCTTACACTGTCTGTCAGCTTCTTTAAGACTTGAAGCTCTCATAATCGACAGTAACAGCTGACAGGTAGTGTGCCCAGTTCCTACCTTCCTCTTTGTGTTGAATTTCTACATTCAGCTATTGGGATTTTCTTTAATTTTTATATCAATTACTTATAGTAGAATCCTTCTATCAATGTTTGCTTCTGGGGGAACCAAACAAGGACACTAAATGTTTGACAAGCTTCCAAAAGTAGCCTTCTTGTGTTCCAAGTCCTGGGTTTTCATACTCTCTTTTTCTCAAATCATATAAAGACAGAAATGATGGCTTGATCATTGAAGAATAAAAATAGAGAGGGTGGCTGGTGACTGATGTAAAAGAATCAAGACAGAGAAACATTACTCTTGCTACCCACACCTATTTTTGGTCTCTCAGCCTTGTTTTCTGAACACAACTTCACCCGGCATGTTGTCCTGCTAGTTACCTCCTCTAGCCCATTTCTGATAGCACCTTAATCTCTTACAATGTCATTATAAATATTCCAAATATGTGTTCTCTGCCTTCAGGAAGGTAGAGAAAAAGAAAGAGTGGTCATTTTAGATATATCTCCCTCTATTCTTGCCATCTTGATGACATTTCTTTCTTTTTATTTAATTTTTGTTATCTTAGTTTATTCAGTACAGTTTCTATCCTTTATTCCCATTCCAGCCCACCCAGCCATCCTTCCCCTCCTCCCTCCCATTTCCAAACCCCCTAGTTTTGTCCATGTGTCCTCTATATTTGTTCCTGTAAACCCTTCCCTTCTCCCCTGAAATTCCCTCCCCTTTCCCCTCTGTTCACTGACCACCTGTCCTCTATTTCAAAGTCTTTTGTTATATTTTACTTGTTTCTTTGTTTTGTTGTTTAGGTTCCTGTTAAAGGCGAGATCATGTGGTGTTTGTCTTTCACTGCCTGGCTTATTTCACTTAGCATAATGCTTTCCAGTTCCATTCATGCTATTGCAAAGGGTGTGAGCTCCTTCTTTTTTTTGGCTGCATAGTATTCCATCGTGTAAATGTACCATAGTTTTTTGATCCATTCATTTACTGATGGGCACTTAGGTTGCTTCCAGCACTTAGCTATTGTAAATTATGCTGCTATGAACATTGGGGTGCATAGGTTCTTTTGGATTGGTGTTTCAGGGTTCTTAGGATATAGTCCCAGCAGTGGAACTGATGACATTTCTTATTGCTGGTGTTTATTTTTTATGAGTACATACGTTATCCAGGTGCACAAGTATTTTCTCTAGAAGAAGTAACCCAGGAATGGCCAGTTGCCTTATAAAGTCCTATGAGAGAAATATTATTCCTATTGCTATTTTTTAAATTAGGCACTTTTTATTTAGCAAAGTCACTGATTTTAATCTAATTTTCAATTTTGCAACTTGAGTTGTTAGCCATAAAACTACCTTCCTTTTTAAATAAATTTTGTGTATGAAGAAACAAAACTTTTGTCTTGGTGGCTTATGTACATGTTCTTCCCATTTCAACTCCATGTCTGTTTCTTTACCTTTCTTTATATATGCCCCTTCTCCTTCTGCCTGCTCATTCTTTCTGTCCCACTTTCCTTCCTCTATCTATACATAGAAGGGAAAACTGCCTTCCAAATTCCATATTTCTGAGGTTTGATTGAACACTATTGAGAATATCCTTAAGCAATTATACATCATTTAGTTTCTAAAGCCACTGCTCACAGAACTCACTTGAACACTGTCCATTGCCCATGAGGAAAGTGATAAGCAGCCTCAGTGAAACCCCTTTCTTCCCTGTGACCCCAGTGGTTACAGCCTTCTAGTGTCTCAGCCTCTTTTATGGCCAAGCAATCAATATGTCCTAGTCACTGCAACTGTAAAGGTCCCATTTTACTCTATGATTGATATTCATTAATATTACTGGGAAATGGTTTTCCAGACAACTCAAAGACATAAATATGCATTAGAGGCATATGTGTGAATGTCAATGCTCACATTCTAGGGTGCTTTCTTGCCCAAGTGACATTGGAAGTGAACTAGCAGAATCTCTACTAGCTGTGTTCATATTAACTCATTCTCATTTCAAATGAGCCTGAGGCTCTTGTACAGCGGGAGCAGCTGGTACACAGAAGGCCGAACTGGGAAGGGCCTACCACAGTACTTTGTAAACTGGCTTGACATGTGCAGGGTGAGGGTGGGGGTGATACAGGGACATGTACTCATATTTTTTAGTATACTTTAGTTTTTTATAATAAATTTAAAATGTTTAGTTTAATTTTATTAATTTTTAAAATAAATATAAGCATAATCAGGATCATTTACATGATTATCTTGTGACCCAGTGTTGGCATATTCAATATCTATATTCAAACACATGTTTGGTAGAATGAGTGCTAGTTGGTACTATTTTCATTGTTTCAGGGTAAAATCCAACTAAACATCAGTAAAGAGTGAAGACAACTTGGTGGTAAATATTGTTTATTTTTCCTAATTAAAATCAACCACTATGAAAAATTTATGCAAGCATTCAAAAAATGAAAAGTCAAGAGATAATCTAGTAATTACCTAGCACTGAGCACTATTGCCATATTCAAGACAAACTAAAAAAAAATCCTACATTCAGTTATACACATATTGAAAATAACATTTTCTGTTCCCAAACAACATCATGACCATGTTAATTAATACTGATACCAAATATTATTTTTATAGTTTTGTGATTTTTAATATTTTCAGTTGTAAAATGTCAATAAACATGAAATTTTAAGTATAATTAGATGGTATTTCAGTTAAAAATGCAAATAAACACTAGAGGTCTAAGTGATTTTATTTTTTTCTTAAAAAAAGATTTATACATTATTTACATCTAAAATAGAAGACCTAAAATAAGAGAGTTGTAATTTTTCCCTTCCGAACTTCTCATAGATCACTTCTTAGGTAGCAGAGTAGGTATATATTACTTCATGTTAATATATTTTTGTTGTGATTTTTCTTTTCTTATTGTTCTTTGATTTTGACATTCCAATTTTGTTTTCTGAAAGCCATGTGCAGATTCTTATTAGAGATAATAAAGAGAATTCACACACATTGTTGGGGTTTTAGAACTTTTAGTTGGAGAGTAGCTGGTGGAAAGGATAAGAGCCCAGAGTCCCTGGTCACAATGTAACTCTGCCAGCCCCAGCTCTATGATTATGGAGCAGGAATTTTACTTCTATGTGCCTCAGTTTCTCACTGTAATATGACAGTAGCAGAATTTAGCTCAAAGGGTTATTCAAGTTACTGATTCAGTTATGTGATATGAATGATTGACAGTTGACCCTCAATAAAGAGTGCTTCCTTGCCTTTCTCCCTAACATTTAGAGCCAGGTTTAATGCACTGAGGAAACTCAGTGCTGGTGCATTATACTTCTATCTTCTATTTGAACAGATTTCTATAACTAAGTTTGAGAAGAATACTAGATTTCATGATTTACCTTCAAATGATATTTGCCATTATAAAAAAATGCCATTTTAAATGTCAAAGGGTGGGGGATTCCCACATCTACAAAATGCTGAACAGCCAAAAAGTCTCAGATTCAGAAGGAAAGAGCAAGCGAAGGGAGCAGTGTTGACAATTTGGAGGAGAATGAAGGGTCACACATGGGAGAGGCTCAGAACAAATTACACTCACCCAGCTACCTTCTGAACCCCTGCAACTATGTGTCAGGGTCTCTTCTGAGAATTGGGAGCAGAACAATAAACAAGACAGGAGAAATGACAGTTGTTACAGAGCTAACACACTACTTAGAGTCATGGTGGGGAGGTAGACAATAAAAAGGTATACATACATCTATTATCTGAAGTCCGGGAATGATAGGTGCTGAGGGAAAAACAAAGCAGAATGTTCATTTTCTGTTTCAGGAAACAATGGCAGACATATAATAGACAATCAGTAAATACTGTTTCCTTTATGAATGATTGATGCCAAAAATTTCCAACTATTGGCACACACTGATCCTAAACTCCAAATGTATGGATTTGGAACTGTGTTTTATGTGGTACTGGTTGTATTTCACTTTCAATAATTTGTATTTACTGAATAACTTTTCTATGCCTGACATTGTTCTAGACATGGAATAGTGTATAGTGCACAATGTAGCTCATACTCCAGGAATAAAGACAGTTAATAAAATAATTAAGCAAACTATGTAATATACTCTATGAAGTGAAATAAAAACAGACTTGGGTGTGTCAGGTGTGGGAGTTATAACTTTAAGTGCTGTCAAAGAAGTTCCTTTTTTTTTGAGAAGTTGACATTTGAGTAATACTTAAAGTAGGTAAGAAACAAGCCATGTACATATTTGAGAAATCTGGGTAGAAAGTATGGCAAGGACAAGAAACATGAGATGGAAGTGTGTCTGGTGAACTCACTGAACAGAAATGAGAGCATTGTGGCTCAAGGTGTTTGAAAAGGAAAAGATTAATAAGAGATAATACCAGAAGGCTATTGCTTGGGATACCAACTCTGTGGTCAGGGAAAGAGAAAGAGAGAGAAAAATGGGGAGAGAGACCACACTGAATTATAGATCTCACTATGTATAAATATACTCAAGACTCTCTTCAGGATTTGCCCTGTGATTATCAGGAGAAGAGTAGGCCAAGAGATACATGATAATTAGGTAGGGAAAGGAAAGCGAGATCTCATGAAGCTGAGCAGTTCAGAGGAAAGTCGCAAGGTGACACACTGCAGACCAGTATTTGAAGGGTATAAATTGAAAAGAGGCCACTGACATTTGTCCACTAAAACTTTTAGGATTTAAAAAGGATTGTCATTTTTGTCCAGAGCAGTAAAATATTGAAGACATTTTACTGGTGTTAAGGATCAACAAACTTTTTCCTTAAACGACCATTAGGTAAATATTTCAGGCTTTTTGGGCCATATGATCTCTGTTATAACTATTCAACTCTATCATTATAGCTGAAAACAGACATAAACAATATGTAAATAAATTAAAATGGCTAAGTTCCAATGAAACTTTCTTTACAAAAACAGGTAGTAAACTGGATTTGACCTGTAGGCCATGGGTTGATGCCTCCCAACAAGGTTTTCATGGAAGGGTAAAACATTAATAAATTCTTTTATTAGTTAAGATTTTAAACTTCTGTACTAGGTGAACTATTCATCATAGGCTGTTTGATTTTCTCATCTGAGGACATTGGAGGGCATCAGAAAGACTTCGCTTTTACTCTGAAAAAATAGGGAGCCATTTGAAAACTTTACTCAGAGACATGCAGTGTTACTGAATTTCATTATTGCTTTACTCTGACTGGTGAGTTGAGAATAAGTTGTAGGGAAAAGGGTCAAAACATGGAGAATGATTAAGAAGTTATTTCAGTAATCTAGGTGTTATGAGTTGAATTACATATCCCAAAAAGATATTGAAGTCATAGTACCCAGTACCTCAGAATATAACATGATTTGGAAATAAGGTATTTACAGAGGTAAACAAGATACAAAGAGGTCATTAAGGTGAGGCCTAATCCAATATGACTCGTGTTCTTATAAAAAGGAAAAGTTTGTACACAAGCTTGTACACAGGGAGAACACCATTGAAGTTGAAGACATATTTTTACTTAATTCCATGGCAATGTTGAGCTTTAAACTTGTAAATGAAACAGCTCAATTTCCCATTTTTTTATACCCCAAACTATCCAAACATTGTGAGGCTGATGTGTGAGACTGAGTGTGTGTGTGTATTTGTGTAGTGCGTAGTAATTTTTCTTCAAATTATGCAGATGAGAGCAGGAAGAACAATTTCAGCAATATAAATAACAACCATTTTTTCAGTGCTTTTTATGATAGGAGTTTTTTCCTAAATGTTTTATACATCATTGTATTTAATCTTCATACCACTGTTAAAAAAACAGGCTTTATGATTCTTCCATTTTACATATGAGCACCCTGATTCTCAGAGAGTTTAAGTAGCTTACCTAAGCTAATAAGTGGCAGAATCAAGATTAATGTACACTTCTGTCAGAGTCCATAGGCCAAATTCTGACCCTCTGAGCAATACTGCTGAAACGACTTTGATAGCTAAAAAGCCCATGGTAGCCTAAAGGTGGACACTAGTGATTTTGGATTTCCAACCACTCTTGAATTACACTACAGAACTTAACTGAAGCAACTTCCAGATGGTACAGCAGATATTCATCTTTTGTTTAGTTTGTGTTCTGGGTATTGTCCTCTGTTACCCACATAAGGTATAGCAGAGATGTTCCCATAGGAGTTTGCTCATCCTCTATAGCTTCCCAAATTATGCCATCAGCCTGATCATTATGCAAATATGTATGACACCCTCTCTTTCTTGGACCATTACAGTAGGCTCCCAATGCCATTTCTGGGGTTCCAACATCTCTTCCATTTGACCTAAAAACTCTAGAAAAATGTATTTGAACACTACTTAACAAGCTACAGACCCTCTTAACAGATTGTTTGGTCCTCATAATAAAGCTATCTTGCTCATTTTACAGAGAGCAAAATAAAGTTCACAGAAGTTAAGTAGTATCCCTCCATTGATTCAATAAATAAGTGGTACAACTGGAATAAAAAAGGGAATTTTTGTCACTAAACTCAGTACCCATTTTCTGTTATGACAAATTGCTTCCATAACTGGGAATCCAATTGCCAAATAAGAACTACTATTGTGTATGTCATTCCTCAGTTCACAGTCTTTAATGGCTCTCCACTGCCTACAGTTGAAGGAACTAACATTGAGTCATTCAAATTCGTGAAGCCAAGTAATTTCTGTAGCCTCTTCTTTAACCTTTCCTCCAAAACTATGTAAACCTAAATTCTAGATAGAGGTTGCAGAGGTTCTATAGAAAGTAAACTCACAGGGTGATCTAATCATAAATTCCTGACTGGGAGGTCATTGTGGATTATCACTCCCAGACATATAATTTCTTTAGTGAAAGATTTATTTTTTTGCCTTAAGCAAGCTCTGTCCATTGTTTCTGTGCTTCTAGGTTAACCTACCTTGGATACGGCCCCTCTCAGACTCCTCCTTTTAAAGTGTGACCACCCTCAAGTAAGCACATAATCTTGTGAACTAACCTGTAATCCACACCTGCCTTGCTTTCTCCCACCTTCATGTAATCTTTCTTACATTCCCTCCTTAATTTCAAATGCACATTAGAAGCTGCAAACTGCCATCATGAAAGGCATTTTTCTCAGTCTTGCTTCCAGGAGTGTCCTCTGTTTGGTTCAAATACATTTTAATAAAAACTTTACTAGTTTGAATTTTCTTATGTCGACAAAAATAAACCTTTCATGGACTATCTCCAGCCCATACACATGTCATTTTGGCTCATACACAATTGTTTAAAGGAGGGAATTAATCATAACTATGTCAACAATTGGCTGAGAGTATGTAACAGCTGCTTTCTTACCAGAATCTGAAGCTTCTAATTTTGAGCTGTCCTCCCACATCCATTGTCACAGATCCAGCATGCTTCCCAAGGTGCATTCCCTGTTGGACCCACATATACGGGTCAGAGTGTGGCTGCTGTCATACAAACTCTGTGTCTAACAAACCAGTATTTTTTAAAAACCTTATATTGTAATATAAAAGTAAAATTCCTATTGTTCTCAAATATTTAAAAAAACTCCTTGACATACTTGTTAAAAATGCAGTATCTAGACTGCACCCACACTGGCTATATATAGAATTACTTATAAGCAGTTTAGAATGATTATTTTCAGTAAGATAGCTAGTGTTATGTACAGTAATATTTGAGGATCCCACATGAGACAGAGTGTACCTTCTGTGCTTCCTGTTTTCTCAAAATAAGCCACATTCCCTGCCTCCACATCTCTGCACTTACTCTTCCCTTTAACTGGAATCTTTTCCCTCCCACATCTCAATTCCTTTTATTTGTTTCCATAGGATACTACTTAGGGGAGTTTTCTATTTAGATCAAGGAGCCCTCTCCCTTTTGAAGTTAACTAATAAGTTTTTTTATAAAGCAGTGAATAAAATTTTAAAATCCCAAGACACCATACAAAATGTGTTGTCAACAAAACCTCTTTATTTTCCACTCAAAACAGTTTACTAATCAGACATTACCTGATATTACCAGCACTGATGGCTCAGTCCTATTTCTCCAGAGATCACTTTCCTTGCACTTAAGCATAAATAAATATATCTGTATCTCCGTGGTCAAGATCCATTGACACCATCTGGTCACTGTCACACCTGAAACTGACTCCCTTCTCTCTTCTGTTGTCAAAATAATTAACAGTGAGGACATCCAAATGACAACTTTTCCTTTCTCATTTGGCTCCCTGAGGGGTGGCCTTGCTCTGTTCTGTTACAGAGATTCTACAAAGAAACAATCATGTAAATGTTCTCCTAACATAACATGAAATTTAAGGACCTTGCAGAGTTTTATTATTTTTCTCTTTTATGTTCTATAAATAATCTCATGCAAACATAGCATGACCTAAGACTTACTGTTGTGTATTCCCCTAGTAAGAATTGAAAATCCCATGATCATAACTAAAGGAAACACTGTCTCATGGCAAAGTGTCAAAACGTACCTTGACCCATAAAGGTAGGATTATACAAGGGTCTTCTGGTACTCTCTTGCCCTGCCCAATGAACTATAAACTTTTGATACAAAGAGGAAACCTTACATATTGCACAAGAGGTAACATGCACAAGAAAGTCATTTATAATTTATTCATTTACATATTCATTATTTTTTTCATTTTATTTAAACATACAGTATTATCAAATGGTTATGTACCTGTAATACAGACCTGTATAAGACACTAATCTAGCTTTTAAGTAGCAGAATTTTAATCATTTCCTTTATGAAACTTCTGCTGCACCTACTAAACAATTTTTTTGCCTTATCTCAAACTGCATGTGCTTTTATGTATTTGTCCCTTCTGCTCCCAATACCCACTTTCTAATTGTAAACTCCTTGATAGATCACAGCACCAAGTACAATGTCACACAAGCAATACTACTCAAAATATGTTCATTTGTGTTGATCTTGAACTTTCAGGAAGGACAGATATGAAATAGAGTGAAGGAAAACAAAATCTTACCGTTCTCTAAATTTTTCTTTAGACTAAATATTCTTTGTGATTCTCTTATATCCAAAGGCTATACTCATAAAAGAATTGCCTGTTTTTGAAACTCACTATTCGTTACTGAGTCTGTCTCCAGGGCTTGTTCAGTTTCTTGCCCAAGTTTTCGTACCTTTGGGGTATTTAGCTCTCTTAAGATACTAATCAACTTGTGGCAAGTAGTTTTTTTCATCCTACCAAACACTGCCTCAAAACTTTTAATAATCAGGCATGATATTTACTACCTAAGACCACTGAAAACCTAAAACCACCAATCAGAAATGTGACATTTTGCTTGTGGCCTTATCAGTCCTGTGTTTTAGGCTATTGATATTTGTATCACATGCTACCAGGAATAGCATGCTTGCATGGGTCATTTAACATCTAAGCTACATCTTCGTGAATAGGCACATCCTGAGGGGCACTTTGAAGAAACCAAGAACCTTTCAAATTGAAGTGGCTTACAGTTATTTTGGTTGTTGTATGTGTGTGTTTGTACATACATGTATGTAGAAGCATGTGCATGCATTTTGTGACAATCTGAAGTTTTGGAAAACAAAATTCTTTATTTCAAATAACTAATTTTCTTATCCCTGAAGATCTGTTCTTAAGGTAAAAGTTAGATTTATTAAATTCCACATAGAGAAAAATTACACTCATGATTGTCATAACAATTAGAGACTTTATCTATTGTTATCTAGAAACACACTTGGTCTATAAGAGTAACCTCTCTCTATCTGTCCTCCAGAGGCAGAAGGCCTCAGCCTCCTGATAGAGAATGCCCTGTTTATGAAGCTGCATTTCCACAGTTTTATTTGCTTAAGGCAAAGGTCAGCATTGCTTGAAAACAGCAGAAAGTCGAACTTAACATTCAGCTGGCTTGTTAAAGAAATCCACTTTATAATGCTTTACAATTGGAAAGATACTTTTGTTCTTTTCAAAGAAATATTGCCTCATTCCTTTGACCATCTTTATTACACCAGACCAATGACACAGTTGTAATTTAAAGGTCCTCAGGGTTCTTTGTTACTCCTATAAATTACAGAGTTCCCCCTCCTTTTCTTCTTATCTCCATCTGAAAAAGAAAATGACCCAATTCCTTTCTTGGACTTCCTGGTCTTCTATATATCATCACAGAATTTCATCTGGATGATGTATTGGCCTCACCCATCAAAGGCATATAATCTCTTTGGTGATATATTGCTCACTGACAAATGCCAGCTGGCAAACTTTTGTGATTCTCACCAAGAGTTACCTCATTATTTAAAGCAATGAATTGCTTTTGAAATGATAACTACTAGTGGAAGAAATGAACAGTGTGTTATTCCTTAGGCTAAGCTGGCCACCAAGTCTAGCCACACCTCATAAAAACCAACCTTTTAATTCATGGACCTAATATGATTATTCCATTTTGCAAAAGAAGCAAGTCCATTTTGATCAAATGGAACAAACATTTGGAAAGGATTCACTGAAGAAATGCAAGTTCCCTTCCCTCACTGGGCCAGATTAGAATTTAAGAAGATATAGAATTTCTCAAAGAAAAAATTAGGTATATACCATAGCTTGAAAAGAAGTTGAATCTTTCCTGTTGACGTTTTTTTATTAGTTAAATTTTAGTTATTCCTCTTGCTATTCCTTTTTATAATAAAAAATGAAACAATATATTGATGATTTCAAATCTATGAGTTACCTTTGATAAATAATCTGAAAGTGAATTTGGAATGAGATTATAAAAATATTTGGTAGTTACCATCAAAGCATGACTTTATATCACAGAAAATGGAGAAAAGTTTGTATGAAACCAGACAAGGAGAATAACATAATCATATACATTTATACCTGCAAGTTAACTCTGGTTGCATTAAAGCTTAAGGTAACTTATGATGTGGATAAGATGATGAAGGTCTGAATGAAAGGTAGAATGGCTGCAGCCTTCAGAGAAGCTCTTCAAAGAAAGAAAGGCAAAAGCAGCAAAACAGGATATATAGAAGTTAGATCATAATTATAAAAAATGCACTGACTAATGCTCTCAGAGTACTCCACACAGTTTTACAGGAGGTAAGGAACTCAATAAATATTTGTTGAGTTATTTATAAAAATAAAAATCACCATCAAGATGATATTAGACTATTCAGAATAAAAATTTATAAAAATAGCATTTATTTTTCTTATTTAAATTTAAGAAAATAATAATACTATTTCAAAACCAATCCTTTGTTCTTCGTTATAATATTTCCCAATTCTGTAAAGACTAAATGTTATAGCAGAGAGCAATGAATAGCAAGACTAATGTATTTAGTATTAAATACTTTTATTGTGTTGTCATTTTTGTCCACACAGAGTATATGATACATGTGGTATTTATAATTTTTATCATCCTTAGTTTACACAAAATAAAATGGAAACATTCAGGTGCCCAACTTCAGATCACCCGGTCAGATAACAGTTCAGTGGAGGCTCTGGCCCAGTGTCATCGTGGTCTCCATTTTATTTCACAAACATAAAAAAAGATGGAAAAATGTAAAATATCCAACTTCAGCAATAGTCAAAGAAATGATGACTCATGGAGAGCAAACTTTTAAGAAGTAAAAATACCTGAGCAAATTAGTAACCTTACTAATCTTTAGCTATTGAAAATTCTAAAAATGTTTTCTGTCTAATCATGTTTTAATTTAATGGGAAATACTGTTTGCTTCTACATCATTGAAGAACGCACCTGGATTTTAACACTTGTGGTTGGATATTTAAACTCAAAATTCTGCAAGAGGAATACAGATAACAGAAATTCATAATGCCAGCAAAATGTCAGTTAGTTATAAGCTTCTTGTATTGCAACCAAATATAATACCCGGCTGGTTCTTTCAAAACATCAGTAAGGATATTGGCTCTTGCCCCCTCTCCTTATCTCTGTCCTTGTATGTGCACATGCACACACACTTTTCACAGTCAAATAATACTCTTAGGTGGTAGTACCTAAAAGTAAATAAGATTCTACTATTTAATTCCTGCCCTAAGGAAACAGAATTTAAAAAAAGGCATGAAATTACAGTTTACCACAGATATCATCTAATTCAATCTCTTAGTGTTTTTCCGTATTGTACAAACTACAAACTTTGGATAAGACAGTTACTTGCCCAAAGTCCCTGGAGTGCTAGAGGATGAGCCCTGACGAAGAAAATAACAGAGTGTAGGGCAACGTGTGGTTACTTGCTCTTAGACCATTCAATTACTTACTTACCTTCTAAGTTTCACTGGTTATTACAGAAATCAAGTGTAATTACAGATTCAAGAGTTTAATAGGCTATAAATGTCAATAAAATATAATATTACCTAGACTTTCTTTTAATCATAATGCTTAGACAATGGAGACTTCAGCACAATTTTGGAAACCAAACAGGGCTGAGTTGCATTGTTAGCTTCTTTATTTACTTTATTTACTTCTTCTTTCAGAATCTGTGTCTTCAACCATTAGTCATGAGGATGAAGATAAGGGGCACTGTCATTGGGAAGTATACATTTGTGCATTTTTAGAATGTAATTTGTCACATTTTAAGAGGCACACACTTTTCTGTTTACCAATTCTGCTACAAGAAGTTGCCCCTGCAGATGTACTGACAAAGATTTACAAAGGGCTTTATTCCTAATGCTCATTACATCTTTTTCTTTGATAGTAGCAAAAACTGAAAACAAGTAATGTTAATAGAAGGTCAGTGAAATAAATACATTTTTAGACCACTTTTTGTTTTTTTATTTAAAAATGAATAAATATAGAGCATATTTAAATAGACGAAGAAATATTATGTAGCCATTTAAAAATGAGATAGAAAATAAAGGTTTGTAAGTTCTGTTATTAAATATAAAAAGCCCTGGGCAGAATATTGTGTATAGAATAATCACCTTTATAGTAAAAAATTATAATTATATAATTGATATACATTACACATGCATACATAATTATATAATTGATATACATTATGCATATCAATATTTTATGTCTATTTATGCTAGTGAGAGCATAGAACAGTTTTAGGAAGGAATTTAAGAAAACCTGTTATCAATGGTTACCTTAGGGAGATTAGTTTGGTTAATGAATTGAATAATTACACTATTTGTATTGTGTCTGTGTTTGTGATTTTACTACCCAGATAATCCCTGCATATAGTTATATCATCTATATCTATATCTCTATATCTACCTATATATAGCTATATCATCTATATATCTGTGTCTATATCTATCTATTCATCTATTATCTGGGTGATAAATTTTGGAATTTTTTTGCTTTAATTAAAATTTATAAATATAAAGTATATTTTAAAAATAAACAAAATACAAGAGGTGTAACACTATCTTAACAACTGTAATTAGTAACATGATAGTAAGTATAAAAGATATAAGTACTGATTACATAAATGATAGAATGACTGCTCCTCTTTTTTCCCTCCAATCTCTTTTCTGGGAATTAAAATATCTATCACTGCATTTTTTACAGCTGTCCCTCTAACATTTAAATGTTTATTCTTGTCATATGACAACAACAACAACAAATTATAAAGGAAACAAGGCAAAATTGCACACATTTATTCATTCTAGGGATGCAAAGACACCTGAGACATTTACTGCTCTGGAGAAGTCTATATTCAATGGGGAAACTCATACATGATTATCTCAAGTGTGATAAGTGGAAATATTTATGACATCAAAAAAGTAACACAGCAGAGATACAGAGAGAGGCATGCTAATGTCAGGCACAGAGTCAGTCCTCACGTGCCATGCCATGGTAAGGCATTTCCAATTATTCTTTTATCAACACTGAATCAATGAAGGATTTAAAGCACAAAAATAAGGATATCAATTTCTTCTTTAGAAAAATCAATCAATAATTTAGAATTTAGTTTTTAAAAGAGAGTTTGTATTTAGATGCATGGGGTAAAGTCATGACAACTTGTGATATGGAACAGAGACAATTACTTGCTTTGTGGTGCTGTTAGTTGGAAAAGAATTCAGGAAAAAAATCTAGGAAGGGTAAGATAGCCAATAACCACTAGTTTGGGCCCATTAAGTATGAGGTACTGGAGCTGTCTTTCCCTACTTAGAAAATGATGTTAAGCAGGGCGTTGATACGTGTTCCCAGTTCTGTGTCACTTCTGTTGTGGAGTCTTTCCTGATTTCTTTTAGGGAAAAGGTTATATCTCAATTTAGAAGTTGTTCATACTGAGAAGAAAAGAAAAGCAAGGGTGAGTGGCACACATTTAGAGAGCAAACAAAAGGAAACCAGAAATGGAAGCAAAGATATGCTAAGATAAATGGTCTTCTCTTTGTTAGAAATAAGAACACCCAAGATTTAAGAAAGGAATTGTTTTCATTTTTGAAATATGATTTAGACCCTTTTAAAATTAATATTATTGTATTTTTCCATTACTATTTGGTAATACATTTGGTATCAGGTATTGTGACCCCTCCTACTTTACTCTTCTTTCTCAAAATTGCTGCAGCTATTCATGGTCATTTATGGTTCCATATAAATTTTGGAAATATTTGTTCTATATCTGTGAAATATGTTATGGGTACTTTAATAGGGATTGCATTGCATCTATAAATTTCTTTGGGTAGTATGGACATCTTGATAATGTTAATTCTTTTAATCCATGAGCATGGTACATGCTTCCATTTGTTTGTGTCTTCCTTAATTTTCTTTTTCAGTCTTGTGTAGTTTTCTGAGTACAGGTCTTTACCTCCTTGGTTAGGTTTATTTCTAGGTATTTTATTTTTCTTGTTGATTTATCAAATGGGATAATCAGGATTTTTTCCTGATTTCTGTTTCTGATATTTCATTGTTAGTATACAAAAACACCTTTGATTTCTGAATATTGAAGTTGTATCCTCCTGTTTTGTCAAATTCACTTACTAGGTCAAGTAGTTTTTTGGTAAAGTCTATAGTATTTTCTATGTACACTATCATGTCATCTGCAAACAGTGACAGTTTTGTTTACTCTTTTCCAATTTGGATGCCTTTTATTTCTTTTTCTTGTTTGATTGCTGTGGCTAGGGCTTACAATACTACATTTAGTAGGAGTGGTGAAAGCAAAAATCTTGTCCTATTCCTGATCTTAGTGGGAAAGCTTTTAATTTTGCCCATTGAGTATGATGTTGGCTGTAGTTTTCTCTTATATGGCTTTTATTATGTTGAGGTATGCTCCATTTATTCCCACTTTGCTTAGTGTTTTTATCATAAGTGGGTGCTGTAACTTGTCAAATGCTTTTTCAGCATCTGTTGATATGATTTTTTTTCTTAGGTGATGTGATGTATTACGTTTACTGATTTGTGACTATTGTACCATCCTTGCATCCCTAAGATGAATCCCACTAGATCATGGTGTATGATCTTTTTAATGTATTGCTGGATGCAGTTTGCCAATATTTTGTTGAGGGTTTTAGTGTCTATGTTCATCAACTGTATTGGTCTATAGTTTTCCCTGTTTGTTATATTTTTATCACGTTTTAGAATTAGGATAATACTGGCTTCACAAGAAGATTTTGGGAGTCTTCCTTATTCTTGGATTTTCTGGAATGATCTGTGAAGAATCGGGGTTCATCCTTAAATGTTTTATAAAATTCTCCTGTGAAACTGTCTGGTCCAGGGCTTTAGTGTGATGGAAATTGTTTGATTATTGCTTCAATTTTTCCAGCTGTTATTGGTCTGTTCATGCTTTCTGTTTCTTCTTCATTCAGTTTTGGAAGATTACATTTTTCTAAAAATGTGTCCATTTCACCTAGGTTTTCAAATTTCTTGGCATCTAGTTCTCAGTAGTAATTTCTTATAATCCTTTGTATTTCTGTTCTATCCTTTGTAATGTCTCCTCTTTAGTTTCCGATTGTATTTATTTGGGTCCTGTCTCTCTTTTTTTCTTGATAAGTCTGCTTAAATGCTTGTCAATTTTGTATATCTTTTAAAATAATCAGTTCCTGGATTTATTGATCCTTAGAATTGTACTTTTAGTCTCTATGTTGTTTAATTCTGCTCTGATCTTTGTTATTTCCTTCCTTCTAGTTGCTCTGGGCTGTCTTTGTTGTTGTTCCTCCAGTTCTTATAGATGTAGGTTTAGGTTGTTTATTTGAAATGTTTCTATCTTTATTAGGTAGACCTGTATCACTATGAACTTCCCTCTCAGGACTGCCTTTCCTGTGTCCCATAAGTTTTGGGTTGTTGTGAGTTCATTTTCATTTGTTTCCAGAAACTCTGATTTCTTCCTTGATCTCATTATATACCCATTCATTGTTTAATAATATGACACTCAATCTCCATAAATTTGAGTGTTTTTAATTTTTTTCTTGAGGTTGGTTTCTAATTTCAAGCTCTTGTGGTCTGAGAAAATGCTTGATATGATTTCAATTTTCTTGAATTTGTTGAAGCTTGTTTTATGTCTTTACATTTGGTCTATCTTTGAAAATGTTCCATGTGTGTTTGAAAAGAATTGTATTTTGCTTTTTTGGGATGAAAGGTTCTATACATCTATCAGTTAAGTCCATTTGATCTAGGGCATTGTTCAATGCAGTAATATGCTTGTTGATATTTTGTTTGGAAGATCTATCCATTTTTGACAGTGGGATGTTAAAATCTACTCGTATAAGTGTGTTCCTCGCTATATCTTTCTTGAAGTCCTCCAAGATTTTCTACACCAGCTTTTTTTCATGCCCATTTGCTCAGAATATTTTTTTCCAACCCTTTTCTTTCAGTTTGTGTAGGTCTTTTGTTCTGAGGTGGGTCTCTTGTAGGCAGCATAGGTGTTGGTCATGTTTCCTTATCCATCCAGCTACCCTACGTCTTTTAATTGGAGCATTTAATCCATTAACATTTTTTAAAAGATTTTATTTATTAATTTTTAGAGCAAGGGGGAGGGAAAAAGAGAGGAAGAGAAACATTAATGAGTGGTTGCCTCTTGCAAGCCCCCTACTGGGGACCTGGCCTGTAACCCAGGCACATGCCCTGACTGGGAATCAAACCTGTGACCTTCTGGTTTGCAGGCCAGAGCTCAATCCAATGAGCCATACCAGCTAGGGCTAATCCATTAACATTTAAGGTTATCATTTATACATATTTATTCATTTTTCCCCTTTGTACTTATATTCCTTCCTCTTGCTCTTTTTCTTTCTCTTCTTAGAGCAGTTTCTTTAGTATTTCTTGCAGTGTGGGTTTGCTGGAGATTTATTCTTTGAATCTACTTTTGTCTGGGAAACTTATTTTGCCTTCCATTTTAATTGAGAGCCTTGCTGGGTAGTCTTGATTGCAGGCCTTTGCTTTTCATTACTTGGAATAGTTCTCGCCATTCTCTTCTGGCTTGTAGTGTTTTTGTTGAGAAATCAGTTGTTACTCTTTTTGAGTTCCCTTGTATGTGACTTCTTGTTTCTCCCTTGCTGCCTCTATGATTCCCTCTTTGTCTTTAAAACTTGCCATTTTAATTATGATGTGTCTTGGAGTAGGCCTCTTTGGGTTCATCTTGATTGGAACCCTCTGTGCTTCCTGAACTTGCTTGGCTTTTCCCCTGTCCAGGTTCAGGAAATTTTCTGTCATTATTTTTTCAAACAGGGTTTCTATCTCTTGCTCCTTTTCTTCTCCTTCTGGTAGTCCTGTCATTCAAATGCTGTTGCCTTTCATGTTGTCGTGCAATTCTCTTAAGCTATTTTCATATTTTTTAGTCTTCTTTTTGTGTGTAGTTGCTCTACCTGGTTATTTCTACTTTGTTTTTCAGCTCATTAATTTGGTCTCTTTCTTCACTCAGTCTGCTTATAGTTCCTTCTAGTGTATTTTTTATTTCAGAAATTGTATTCTTCAATTCTTCCTGGTTCTTGTTCATAGTTTTTATTTCTTTTTTCATGCTGTTGTACTTCCCATCAGTTTCTTGTAGTTGTCTGTGAGTTCCCTGAGCATCCTTATCACCATTATTTTGAATTCTGATAGTTTTCTTGTCTCCATTTCATTTAGCACTTTTAGTGGGGAGTCTTTCATTCATTTTGTTTACAGGTTCTTTCTTTGTCTCCCCCCTTTAGCTGAGTCTTTTTGTTAGTTTCTGTGATTACTGATGCTCTGCTTTGCCAGGTAACTTTGTAGGGTAAATTTCTATGGTAGGAATTCTATGGGATTCAGTGGTGTGGTCTGTTTGATCTCATTGTCTGGTAGCTCTAGGGTTGCCCTTTCTTCCATTTGTGTGGGCTTTTTCATTGTACTTGGGCTTTACCTGTTGGTTGTTTCTTTGTTGGTAGGTTCTCCCCTCCAGCGAGTTTACTGCTATTCACTACTCCCATCTTGTCTTTTATGTGATCAGGAGCAGGGCAAAGATGAAATGGAGTAAGACAGTGGGAGAGTAGCCTATGGGATTTAAAGTACTAACAAGTAGAGGGCAGATAGGAAGGAGGTCCTTTGGAGAAGTACAGCAATAACCATGATATTTCACCCAACTAGCTGCTTTTATAAGAGGCAAACATGAGATAAAACTCTTATTAGAAGGGAAAAAGAATGTGAGCTGACTTTAGAAAGCAGAACACTTATGTGAAGTTAGATGTTGAGATACAAAGAGAGTAAGGGATAGAACCTTGGTATAGTGTGTGAGAGAATACAGTTAACCACACCAGTAGTAAAGCTCGGGAAGATGGCAAAATGGATTAAGACTAGGGAAGGGTGCTGTGTGGGATTCAGAATAATAGTATGATGAGAAATATATAATCTGAATAAAAAGAATAAAAAGTAAAAGACCAAGAATAGTGTGTTATTGGAATATGAGTGAAGTGAAAGAAGAAAAAGTAGAATGCAATATGAAAGGGATAATGAAGAAAACAAGTCAAACAATAAAATCAAACAACCCCCCCCAAAAAAACCTAAATGGAAAGAAGAGAAATAAATAAAACAAAAATAAGTAAAAAAAAATAAAATAAAATGTAAATTCTGAAGGATAACAATGTGAAATTTGTCTCAGCTGTTGGTGTTAGCCTTCTGATTGCTTTCTGGATCTGCATTTGGTCTTCTATAGCTCCAGGTCTTATGATCTTACACTTGGCGGGGGAGAAGCCTCCTGCTAACTTTAAACCTGCCAAAACAGTTTTGCTGGTTTTCCTGGATGCTATAGGCAGAGGGGGGCTGGGCTCCTTCTTTCTTCCTTTCCTGTGGTTCTGGGAGTACAGAGGCTCAGTCTGGGCTATAATTTTCACATCTGTCCAATTTCCCTTCCATGCCCTTATAGCGCTGTGTGGCCCCCACTGCCCATATGTGCCAGGCTGGCACCGATCGTCCACCTCATTATGCAACCCTTTGGTTAGTCCATGAGGTGCACTGAGTGGGAGCAAAATCGCACCCCTCCTCCATATTTTTTGGCCTGTGCCTTTGCATGCACAAAATCCCTTCAGAGCAGTTTAGTTCCCCTATTAAATTAAATTTCTCTGCTACCTCTCTGACATCCTGCTGCCCACTTTGATCAATCCCTGAGGTTACCTGAGTATGAGCAAATCATGCATGCCCCCTTTGTTGGTCTGGCTACTGCATATGAGTGGTTCTTGCACAGCATCTAAGAGCCTTTCCTGAGTGAATTTCCTTTGTTTGGGGCAGGCTGTTCCTAACAAGCACCTGGCTGTCAACACAAACCAATTCTCTGACCAGTCCAGAGATGATCTGGGTCATGGCCAGTTATGGCCCATCTCTTCTCCCATCTCTAGGTATCACCTACTTCAATAATTTCTCTGGTACTGTCCTAGCCACTGACCACAGTCCCAGCTGGGATACACTGCCAGCTTTGTGTCTCTTATTGTGTCTTCCCTGCCGCACCCCCACCCCCTGCCCAAGTGACTTTATGCATCCATCCCCTCCCCCGACCAGTGACTTTAAGCATCCAGATCTCGCCTGGCATGGATCTGTAAACTCACTTCTCTAGGAGAGGAGGGAACCACCAAGTCACAATGACTGACCTGGCTCATCTTCAAAGTTGCTGTAGCAGCCACTGTCTCTGGCACAGGGCCCGGGGACCCTCCCCAAAGCCTGCAAATTCTCCTTACCTTCTGCTTTCATATCTTCTGCAACCTTTGGCTTCTAAACTTCTTATCAGCTGGAATTCTGTTGGCAGTGCACTCTGTTCCTCAGAAGATCTGCTAGGTGTCCCAGTTGGGTGTACGAGAAAGTAGGCTCAGCTCCCACTTACCTCGGCACCATCTTCCTTCCCTTCTGTTTTTTTGGTGTTGAGTTTTTTAAGTTCTGTATAAATTTTGCATATTAATCCCTTATCAGATGTATTGGCAAATATGTTCTTCCACTTAGTGGGTTGTCTTTTTATTTTGTCAATGGGTTCTTTTGCCATGCAAAAGCTTTTTAGTTTGATGTAGTTCCATTTAAAATGTCCATAGTACCCAAAGCAATCTACAGATTCAATGCAATTCCTATCAAGATACCAATCACATATTTCACAGACTAGACCAAATACTTCAAAAATGTATAGGCCTCAGAAAAAGGCCTCAAATAACAACAGTGATCTTGAGAAAGAAGAACAAAGTTGGAGGAATCATGCTACCTGATAACAAACTGTACTATTAGGCCATAGTAATTAAAACGAATGGTCCTGGCATAAAAATACACACACGGATCAATGGAACAGAATAGAGAGCCCAGAAATAAATCTACACTTTTGTAGTAAATTAATATTCAACAGAGGAAGCAAGCACATACAATGGGCTAAAGATAGTTTATTCAATAAATGGTGTTGAAAAAATTGGACAGATACATGCACAACAATGAAACTAGACTACATTCTTATGCCACACACAAAAGTAAATTCAAAGTGGATTAAAAACTTAAATGTTTGTCCTAAAACCATAAAATTCCTAGAAGGAAACATAGGCAATAAAGTCTCAGACATTGCTTGTAGCAATATTTTATCTGATATATCTCTTCAGGCAAGGGAAACAAAAGAAAATAAACAAATAGACCCTTTCAAATTTAGAAACCTTATGGAACACTTTATGGCCTTAATTAGCTTCTAGCTGTTTTGGATAATTAAATACCACCTGTAGTCCTTAAAAGTTCACTTACCCTCTAGCAAACTTCATTTTTAAATCTCTTCTTATCCACAATTTCCTGGTTAAATAAGTTACATAGTTTTTAACTGATCAAAAAAAGCTTTTATTCCTGCCAGAGCAAAACACTGTTAGAATAACTTTTAAACTTGTGAATAAGATTTTCAGACACAATTTTACAGTGTTTCATGGTAAGTGTTTTCTTGAAACTCCAAAAATGTCTCAACTACTCCACACCCAGGAGCTAATACCAGCATGTTGGGGCCAGGGGTGGCGGGGGAAAGAATGTCTTGACGAAGACTTTTGTGGTCCTCTGGAAAACTGTTGGCAAAGATAATGTGATATGAACTTCACCTCAACCTCAACAAATACTATCTTGCCAGAATCAATAAAATAAGGAAAACCTTCAGAGTATCTGAGGTTCAATTTAATATTGCCCTCTGAAGTGGTTCCTTGGTCTAGCCCACACAGGTTTCAGCAAATTCATTGACACACAAAAAAACTTTTTTCTCATCGATTTTTGAGGATTAAAAAAATTCCAATTTCAACAAAACCTTTCTCAGTAAAATGCCATGTGAATGAGTTTCTCTATAGTCAAAGTAGCAGGAATGCTCACTAAATTGGTAAGCAGTTAATTCTATAGCCACCAACATAAAAGATAATCTATTTAGGAGATAAAATTCATACTTCCAAATGAGTTCTTTTCTATGTAAAAATGATGCACTTTGGACATTTTTTTGGTAATAGAAGTTTATTTCCCATCATAATTTCTCTGATATACTTTTCAGCAGTTTTGTATTTGACTGAGGCTATTTGCAAGCAGGACACTGCATTTCAAATCTGAGTATAAGGTTTTCAAATGACCCACTGTTTGGGATTATTCTTTCCCCTGACACTTTCACTCATAAGTTAAGATACTTGATTCTTGTGTATGGTATAAGTTGGTGTTATATTCCATTCAAGGTGGACAAAAGACTTAAATATAAACTGTGACATCATTAAAGTCCTAGAGGAGAACATAGGCAGGAAAATCTCAGATATTTCATGCAGGAGCATTTTTACTGACACATCCCCTAGAGCAAGGGACATAAAGAAAAGAATAAACAAATGGGATCTCATCAAAATAAAAAGCTTCTGCACAGCTAAAGAAAACAGTATTAAAATAAAAAGAGAACCAACTGTATGGGAAAACATATTTGCCAATGGTACCTCAGACAAGGGTTTAATCTCCAAAATATATAAAGAACTTACATATTCCACTCAAAGAAGACAAGAAGCCCAATAAAAAAATGGGCAAAGGACTTGAATAGGCATTTCTCCAAGGAAGACATGCAGAGGATCTAGAAACACATGAAAAGATGCTCAATATCACTAGCTATCAGAGAGATGCAAATTAAAACCACAATGAGATACCACTTCACACCAGTCAGAATGGCCATCATAAATAAAACAACAGACAACAAGTGTTGGAGAGGTTGTGGAGAAAAAGGGACCCTAGTGCACTGTTGGTGGGATTGCAGACTGGTACGACCACTGTGGAA
>CM052541.1:84799940-84836593 GCA_028533065.1 Trachops cirrhosus
GTAAGTTGTGCTGCTATGAACATTGGGGTGCATAGGTTCTTTTGGATTGGTGTTTCAGGATTCTTAGGATATAGTCCCAGCAGTGGAATTGCTGGATCAAAGGGCAGGTCCATTTTTAGTTTTCTGAGGAAGTTCCATCCTTTAAAAGGTGTATGTACCAACCGTCAATGGGAATAAGAGCTCTTTACCTCCACACAGACAAAGTTGCAGTGTTTTGCGAGCTTTCCTGAGGCACAATTCCTAAACCATGTTAGGTCATGAGATTAATGGAAGGAAGATTTGTTTAAGAAAAAATTATTCATGACACTTGTTAAAATGCTAAGGAAGACTTTATTCAGAATAATGACAATAGGTGCAGAGATTAGTACAATGGGGATTTGCAGTGGGAGAGAGAGTTTGGGCTCAACTTCAAATAGAATAAAGAAAAGTGGGAATTCACAGCAAGGAACAAAGTGAAGGGGGATTGGTGGATGGAAAATCATTAAGAAAAAAGATTAAGGGAAAAGGGGAATTCTGGTAATCTCACCTATTAGGAAGGCCAGGGTAATCAGACATCATGTGGGAGATGATGGAGGATGAAGACCTCAATCAAATAGGGAGGGTGATCAAATATGAAGGGTAGAGATTTCTGGCTCAAGTAACCTAGCAGTGTTCTCACAAAAAGTGGGCTATGCAAAGGCAGATAATAAAAGTACAAAAGTTGATGCCTAGTTAGTAAGAGGCTTCACAGGAACCTGACCAAATTTTTGTCAAAGAGAGACAACTTGCCAGGTAGAGGAAGTCATAGTTTACAGCAGGGGTGTCAAACTCATTTTCACCGGGGGCCATATCAGCCTTGCAGTTGCCTTTGAAGGGCCAAAATAATTTTAAGACTGTATAAATGTAAGTACTCCTTAACTGTTAAGGAGTTGAAATTACATTTGGCCCTTTGAAGGCAATCATGAGGCTGATGTGGCCCCTGGTGAAAATGAGTCTGACACCCCGGGTTTACAGTGTCACTGAAAATGAATCCTCTTTCCTCCGCATCTAGGATAGTGCCTATTCTAAGAAATGAATTTTGGCCTGTCAAAGTTCCAGCTGCTTCCACTGACCTGAAGTTCTACTGCTTGGCCTGCTCTAGTCTTGATAAAAGGCGGGGCACAGTGAGGAGGTTGGATGCTCTTTATTGACCTGATGGTAAGCCATCTACTCAGCTTTCTGACCAGAAGTCCAGACAGTACACATGCTGCTCACTCACATACTGCCTTTATATGCTTTCATTTTCCAGTGAATTAAGTCACAATTCTCCCCATGCTTCAGAAAAAAGATTATTTTAAAATTCCTCTGCTCTCCTTCATTCCCTGAGGAGCCTTTCTACTTTTCATCCCAGGAAATAGTTCACTGTGCTGCCAACGTGAACTTGCTGAGCCCCTGAGCCCCTGTGGCTGGCCTTGGGGAACACCAGGGAATTGAAATTACTCAGCAGCTCAGTCTCTATAATAAAACTATTTTTCTTGAAATTGATTGCTTGCTCTCCTAGAGACCCAAGTCATATCCTGTGGTAGTTCTCATTCTCCAAAGCATACTGGTTATCACTGTGATCTTAACAGAGATTGTTTCTGTGTTTAAAAAAAAGTAGAAGTGAATGCTAGTATGCCAAGTCCCTCACTAATGACTTGGTGCGAAATTCTTATGCTAACAAAGAAGACTTCTCCCAGATACCTTTCTTTTCCATGGTGTTTAGCTCAAACAAGGCAGAGTAGTTTTTATCCATTATTCAATACTTATCTAGCACATGCCTAGTAAAAAAGAGTTGAACTCCTTCTTCTAGCAGCTTAAAACATGGTTAAGAAAATAAGACATAATAAACAAATGATGACATGTAAAATGAATGTAAATGAAAATAAAACTCAGATATCAATTTCTGTAAATAAAGTTGTGTTGAGACAAGCCAGGCTTGTTTACTTGGAGTCTTTGGCTGCATACACACCACAAGGCCAGAGTGGAGTAGCTGAGAAAGAGGACTGCAAAGTCTGAAATGTTTACTATATGACCCTTTATAGGAAAAATCTGCTCACTTCTCTATAAATTATACAAATAATAGTTCTTTAAATGTTTAGTACTTTAAATTTTCTAGCTCTTTGAAAATCTATATGATGTTATTGTTAAAAAATCTCTATGAGTTAGAAAAACAGGTCTTATTGTTTACATTTGACAGCTAAGGAAGCAGTTTTAGTAAATCCCAAATTAAAGACACTCAGTATAGTTGTCACACATGCACATACAAATCAGAATGATGGTTCATCCTAGCCAAACCCTAGAACCTAAACTGATGCACCTCTCTTTTGCAAGCTTCCAATTGGAAAGCAAAATCCTTCTGCTCTCCTTTCCACACTCAATTCCCTCTTTACCCATTCCCCTATGCTACCTCTCCATCTCACCCTGGGTAACAAATGAGAAATTTCGAGGACTATTGAGCACTATAAATTTTCACAGCAGGGCTGCTTCTCAGCCCAGGAACTTGAGTAATTGTCACACTTTGGTAAAATTCTTAGGAGTCAATTGCCCTCAAATCAACAATTCCATCAGCAAGATGCTGTATATAGAGTTAAGAATTTTAACCCGCTCTTGCATTTGCTTGCACACTTTCTTAAGTTCTTTTTTGTTGTTTGGATTAGCTTATTATTATTGCACTTTTAAAGCTATATGCGTGTTAAAATAGTGAAAGAAAATAAAATGAATGTTTTAAAACTATCCTTGTTTACTTTTGCTTTTGCTTTCCTTGATCAAGGAGACATAATCCAAAGCAATGTTATTCAGACTGGTGTCAAGTAGTTTACTATCTATGTTTTCTTCTAGAAGTCTCATGATTCCAGGTCTTACATTTAAGTTTTTAATCAATTTTCAGTTTATTTTTATACATGTCATAAGAGAAGGGTCTCAAAAAAAATAAAACAAACAAACATACAAACAAAAAACAGATTCATGGGAACAGACCAAAGGGATGGTTGCCAAAGGAAATGGGATGGCAGTGGCTGAAAAAGTGAAGGGGGATGTTTGGGAAAACCACAAAAGTCTAAGCATAAATTCAGAATTGATTCCGAAGAACTGACAGGTAGCCTTATTCAAATTCATAGTTTTACGAGGAGAAAGTTATATACAGGGGAAAAGCAGCTGTTCCCAGTAGTGGCCTGCTTAGAAGAATTCACTCCTCTCCCAACACAGAGCCCCTTTTTTGTATGGGGTTAATAGTAAAACCATATGATAGCTAGTCATGTAGGCCACCAGAAAGAACAATGCATCCCTAAGGTAACAGGTAACATCAGGCAGTTATCCACACTCTATATATTCAGTAGCCTCATTCCTGGAGGCATGATCTTTATCTTTGGGTGGCATTCTGGTTGGTTTTCTGAGTAGTCAGCCAAGCCTGAGGGTACAAGGAATTAAGAGTCTAACATCTCCCAGATGCCTTTGCTGCTGAGCCATATTTCATCTCAGTGAGTTCTCCTATGGGGAATATAGTCAATAATATTGTGACAAGTTTGCATGGTGACAAATGATTACTAGAATTAGTGAGGTGATAACTTTGTAAGGTATAAAAATATTGAACCACTCTATTGTACACTTGAAACTGATTCAATCATTCTGGTGATCTGGGGACCCAAAGGTCTCCAGACCACTGTCAATTCCAGGCTTCACAAGGAAAGAATCCAAACTTGAGCCAGCATAGAGTTAAAAGTAAGAGTTTAAGAATGTTGGTCCACAGGCAGAGTAGCTCCACCTTGGTGGGGTTTACCTCCTTTATTGAGGCTCAGGGCATTCAATGAGAGAGAGGAATATTTAGGATTTTTCTGGGAAAGGGGTGGGAACACCCTTGTCTATTTTGTGTCTCTACATGGACTTTTGTTTTTGATTATGGTGGCAGCCAGTATGTCATTTAGAATGCTAATATATTACAATGAGCATAAAATGAGTCTAGAGGTTACTGCAGGATGAAATTAGGCACTATTGTAACCAGAAAAGACACTGGCATTCAGGCTGCCTGTCACTACCAAACTCAAAAGCAGTGACAGTGACTGAATCTTTATGGGCGCTTTATTCAGATAGCCTGTGATCTGAGAAGATGGTGGGTTCATACCTTAACAGACCATCTTGTCTTTTCTTTCCAGGCCAGACTTTTTATAAGGGGGGAGTAAACAAGGTGTGGTGAGGGTTTTGAGATTCAGAAGCTGCAACATTCTTCTCCTAGGCACTTAGCAATTCCCAGGTGTGGGTGGTGTCTGTCTCTTCCTGGAACACAAAGGCCTGGATGCATCCAACTTGTCCCCAGGCAGTAATCTCTAGCAGTGCCCCAGGAGGTCAGCTATTTTCGAAGGAGCCAGGATGGGCCTTATCTGTAGTTTCTGAAACAAAAGCTTTAACGTACACATTACTTGCTAGACTTATAACTTTTTACCTTAAGCTAAGGTAAATTTTCAAAGTCTTGAGTCCCCTATTACTATATTGGTTTGAACTGGTATTCTGCCAGTTCTAAGCCATAAATCCATTGGAGGCTGGTTTTAGTATCTTTGTGATAGTCTTTATAATCCTCATCATTTCACTACAAATTCTATATCAAAACTCATATAACAAATACAATATTTTTTAAAAGATTTTATTTATTTATTTTTAGAGAGAGGGGAAGGGAGGGAGAGAGGGAGAGAAACATCCATGTGCAGTTGCCTCTCACACACCCCCTACTGGGGACCTGGCCCCCAATCCATGTATGTACCCTGACTGGGAATTGAACCGGCGACCCTTTCAGTTCTCAGGCCAGCATTCAATCCATTGAGCCACGCCAGCCAGGGTATAACAAATATAATATTGTATAAAACTCAATGTAAGAAACATCCAAACCTGTAGGGAATTTTTGTAAGTTTATTTGAACCAAAACTAATGACAATTGCTGGGAAGCAAAATCTTAACAGATTGAGAAAAATTCTGAAAAATAGCAGTTTACTGTTTATTTTATACGTCAAAATCAAAGCAGAAAAAAACAGGAGTTTACATGAAATTCATTGGTGGTAGATTAGTGAGGCAGGAGAAATCAAAGTAGGGAAATCTCTGAGATTGGATACAAAGTAAAAAGAGGAGACACATACTTCTTTTACATTGGCAGGTATAGGACAGTTAACAATGAACATTTACAGCACATTGGGATGGTGTGTGAGAGAGCAATATAGTAATGAGGGGTCCTGTGGTCTCCTGTTCTGGTCAGACTGTGCTCTAAAAAGTCTAGGAATAGGGAATTATTCTGACATTGCAAAGGTTGTTGTAAAAAAAAAAAAGTCGGGTTCAGTTAAGGTGAAGATTGATTTTAGTCAAGGAAGATACTGGCCTAGGACATGACTATCTGGCATGACTCACTTATAGTTAAGTTTTAATTTCAGACCATTCTATATGGTTACTTTAGGTCTCTGAGTTTGTAAGATCTGCAGTGCAGGCTTCCCCTGAGCTTGTCAGGTTTAGTATGTGGCCTCTTTTGTGTCCTTAAAATTATACTTACATTTTCTTAAAACAATGCATTTGCATATGTTTAGATAGTCTTTGGGTAAAGAAATATTGGCTTTTTCATTCCTAAGTGTCTTACATTTCCCACATTTTCTATTAAAAAACATTTATTCAAAGAGTTTGTTTAAATATGTAAACATGTACATACAAGCGTACACCTAGATGTTATCTCTACTGACAGAAACTTTGTCTATGGGGTCAACAGACCACAGGCTTTGCTCCTAAGATTATCTGATGCTGATCAGAATGTCACTGCCCTGAGAGTATGATTAAGGGAGTGGTTGTACAAGGGAGGTGAGGGAGTCAGGGTGCTGGGTGAAGCCAGTTTGAATCAAAAGGAAAGAAAGGAAATAAGGTCATATTAAAGAAATAAAATTTCTGCATGGTTACCTGCCTAGCCCAGTATTAGAAAAAAATATCCTGCTAAGTCCATTTAATGAGAATCCACCACCTCCCCATCTTGATATCTGCTCATTCTAGATATATGATCAACTTCCTCACCCCCATACTTGATATCTGATTACCCTAGCCTGTCTTTAAACTGTTAAGTTGGTCTAGCAAGAATACCCCTACTTGTGATGTCTTCTGTTAGTACTTTTCCATCCACTAATTCTCTCTACTTCTTGACTATAAATCTCCACTTGTTCTTGTTGTGTTTGTAATTGTCATCTCCCTCTCTTTTATTGCAATAGTCTTAACATCTGATAAGATAGTCCTGCATAAAGTCTTCTTTACCATTTAACAAGTGTCAGAAGAGTTTTTTTCTTTAACGTTTTCAGAGGACCTTATATGTTTTGAGTTGTCTCAAGGGCCCTAAAAAGTCCTATTTCAGGCATAGGTATTTGTCCAGAATTTTTTAAATAAACCATTCATTTAACTCATTGTTCTGTCTTTGCTAATATTATTTAACCACATGGAGCTTCTTTTACTTATTTATTACCAGTATGTAAAAATATCTATAAAAAATAACTAAATATAATTTATTGCCTTCTTTGGATTTCTCAAGCTATTTCATAAAACTATTCTTTGTTGTCTTTGTTGACAAAGGCGTTACCTTTGCCCACATCTATTAAGTCACAATTATGGAGCTAAGTATTATATCTGACAGGCTGATAATTGAGGACAATTTTAGCCTTGGTAAATCACATCAGTTCTTAAAGACAGTCATATATCTATTACAATGTTATCTTAGCTCTGAACAAGTTACTGAGGTTCGAACAGAACACATTTTTCAGCAAAATGTGTAGTTCCACTAATCCAGTTTTTAGTGCTTGGTAAATATCTTCCAACCTCAAATGCCCAAAAAGTAAGAGAAGGGAAGGGAGTGTTGGTTAGGCAACTCCAAGCATAGGCCTGTATATAATTTCTACAAGGCTGAGACAAATGAGTCATGGTCTAATGGTGCCAATGGTATAATTGACACAGCTTCTCACTGCAAGTGAGACAATACATCTGGGTAAGGGCTGTTACAAGTAGGTCAACTGGGTAAAAGAAGAGACATTGGATCATTTAAAGAACATTCGGAAGCTCGTTCTGTTGCCGAATAGTCTAACCACAGTTAGAAACCTCCACTTTCTTAAGTAAATTATTTCATTGTTAAAGACATTATGACACTACTGGCCACAGTTAAAATTCAATTAATTTCTTAAATTTACAAAGCATTAAATCATCATTTATTACAATTCAAGAAGCCTTTGAAGTACCTGCTGTAGGTAGAGTTTGTGCTATATTCAATGGTGGCTATTCAATAACTTACAATATAGCTGAGAAGTTAGGTACATTAAACCTTTCATCTTGAAGGATCAGTTTTCATTTTTTATTTTTTCAATTCATTGTGAATTGATAGGTAGCATTTGCATATGACAAACATGTAGCTCATTTGATTTAAGTGACCTTAAAAGCACCCAGACTAGTTTGTACCGTGTTTAATGAGTGGTATTCACTAGTCACTTTCTTGAATGTCATAGCAATGTCAAATAGCTATAAACATTTCTAAATGCTTACTGTCAATTTCAGAACTCATTTCACTCTTAATTTACGAAAAAAAAAATCTTGCTGTAAACTGTAAGGAGCAGTTTAGTGCCAGAATTGCACTTTGAACAGCCCATGTCGAGATCTAAAACTAATAAATGAATACACATTAAAAATACCTGAGAGGCTTTAAAGTTACTAACCATTAGTCCCCACTTCAAACTTATTAAATCTCTATGAAGGAAGCACTAGCATCAGTATTTTTATTTTTATTTTTTTGCATTTTATTTTATTTTTGATTTTAGAGAGAAGAGAAGGGAGGAAGAGAGGGAGAGAAGCATAGATGTGAGAGAGAAACATCTATTGGTTGCCTTCCCTACACACCCCAGGGGGTGACCTTTTTAGAGAGATGGGAAAGGAGGAATAAAGAGGAAGAGAAACATGGATGTGTGAGAGATACATCATCTGGTTGCCTCTGGATTGTCCCCAGTTGGGAACCTGCCCCACAACTCAGGCATGTGTCCTGACCAGTTATCAACCAGTGACCCTTCAATTTGCAGACTGGTGGTAAATCCACTGAGCCACACCAACCAGGGCGAGCATCAGTATTTGTAGTGTCAGAAGAGTGAAATTCTTGAAACTTAAGAACTTACAAAAGCTTCAAGGATGTTCCACAGTACCTGTATGAGTAGATATTTATCCTTCGTAATATACAGTTTATGTGACAAACCAGCGTAAGGTGCTGTCTCCCATAAGCCTTGTTAAGGAATTTCTTTTGGGTGGACAAATTCTTTTCCATTGACCAAGCCAGGTGTTTGTATTTAGGAAATAATGGGCTAAAAGCTGATTCAGATATCTATAAAAATATATTTAAGAGTCCTTTAGCCCTGCCTCATGTAACTTAGTTGGTTGGAGAATCATCCTGTAAACCAAAAGGTTGTGGGTTCAATTCCCGGTCGGCCATCTGCCTAGGCTTCATTTTTGGTCCCCAGTCACAGCTTGTTTGAGAGGCAACCAGTCAATATTTCCCTGCCTAATTGCCTTTTCTCGCCCGAATCTCTCATACAATGGCTGATTACACAAATGAATGCATCTTGTAGGAATTATTAATTAAAAACAACAGCAGCTACAAAACTATGTATTTGAAGATATGCAAGAAAAGACTGCAGCAATGAAGCACCAATGACTTTGGCTTTTACTTCCTATTCTATCATTAAAATAAACTTTTTATCTATCCTGAGCTCTAGTGTAAAGTGGGATATAGATACTATTTAAGGCAAGTCAGACACTATGAACTTCTGTTGATTAGAATTCTCTAGACTTTCCTTGTCTGCGGAGAGGCAACAAACTTCTTGGATTACTCAAAGAGGTTGCACAACTTGGTCTAAACCTATAATGTTTCTACTCACCTCTTACTCCCATACTGTTTGCCTCTTAATTTTAAATGTTCATTTTACCAAATCTTTTATACCTCCAAGACCTTGTGGATGTTGTTCAGATATCCAAGAATATTCTTTTCTTTCTGTCTTGGAGAATTCTCTTTCTCCCTCAATATTCCACTAAAAATTATTCCTTGGCTTCCTTGTCCTAGCCCATGGTGGAGAGAAGGACCAATAAAATGGTATTGGTCCAGTCAAGATAGGATAAAATATTTAAAACAAAATGACATCACTCATGTCAAATAAGATGGCTGCCAGTCAACTATGACACTTTGGTTCAAGAAGGAAACTACCTAAGTCATGCCTGGCAGGGTGGAGTGTTCAAAATATGTACACATGTGACTTGAACAGACATGTCTGTGGAGGTGGAATACCCCAGAATAAGCCCACTGGGAACTCCCCAACAACTTATCAAGGGTCTCAAGATATTTATTAAGAGATTCAGAAGGGTGGACTACACAGCCCTCAAAGGTATAACTGAGGTAGACTTCAAACCACGACTGAGATAGCAAATCCCTACACACCAAGGTGCTGTTCCACACTGTGCTGATCTTCTGACTGCCCTGCTGCCAGAGGCTCTGCCTTGCTGGACCGAAGACTTTGCCTCACTGCAAATCCAACACTGGAGATTCTGCCTTGTAAGACTCTGATGGCTCCCCTGCCTCCAGTGCTGTCTTCCAGACCTGCAGACTGAGACTCTGGGACTCGGGTTCTTTATCCCTCTGTTCTCTTGTGTGATGTTATTGCTGATTGCGTCTGAGTGATTATTGTCGTTACTAGGTTTGTGTGGATTTGTACTGAATCTGAATTAATAAAAGTCAAGTGAATAGCACAGTCATCTGTGTTGGCTCCCTGTTATTTCTTGGTGCCGGAGTCACCTATAGGACTGGTGGTTGTACAGGCAACTTGACATTTTCTGTTCTTAAGTCCAGGAACAGATGATCTGAGTAGGAATCAAAGGCTGGCTTATAGGAAAGACTATATTGTGAAACACATACTCGCAACATCCATCTCTTCTCCTCCACCAACTCATACTTGTTTCTACATTTCTTCAATTATGTGCTCCTGGTGGTACAGAACTGACCAATTTCTATAACAGTTCTTTACTTATTTTTCAATAATAAAGTCTTTTCAGCTTATGGTCTGCACATAGTACTGTACTCAGCAAGAGGAAACTTGAGATAGATATTCACTTAGTCCTCAGATTACTTAAAATTTAATAAGCAAAAGAGTATCACAGAAACATTATAGTACATTGTTTGCAAATAAGGGTATTAAAATTTTAACACAAAGCCTTATAAGTTCTGAAGCCATAAATAGGTAGACTTTGTTACAGTTTAATACTGAAAGATGCTCATAATATACTTCTATAAATATTTGAGTATTTTTCATTAACGATTATTTAATATGAAATTAATGGTGTATTGAAGTCATTTCTCCTTTAAAAGGGGTAGGGGGGTAACTCCAGATCATTTTATTTTGGGTTATTGACAAAAAGTTATAGTGACTATATCACATAGGCTGTTCATACACTAAAATTCTTACATGTGAACTCCATAACATATTAAGAGATGGAATCTGAAGAAATTTGCAACATATGAGTGATTATTACTGTAATTACATAATATCAATCTCTGTTAGGGGCTGAGATAATCCTTGCTTCCAAAATTTAAAATGAAGGCAAAACAGATACAAACATTGTTTGAAGAAAATGATGCATTTAACCAGAGAACGTATTCAATTCTCTCTAATGTATATTGTGTACTTAAATCAACTTATCTCAGAGCCCACTGACGGCACCATCTTCGCCATCCCCAACTCTGAACAGCAGTTAGAGCCTAGAAGCCTTTATCCAAATACACTGAGTCTCTTCAAAAGCCACTTGGGGAGGCTATAGTCAAGAACAATTTTACCTCATTTTCTTAACTATCACAGTTCTGTAGCTTTGTCTTGAAAGTAAGGAAATAAAATGTTTCTGTTCTCTAATTTCCCTTCCTTTGGAAAATGACCCCTGCTGCTAGGTCTCTGTTGTTACCATCTCCTAGCTAGGACCCTGTTTTTTGCCTTTTTAGCATGAAGAGCCAAAAAGAAGAGATGATGCTGACCAGCTGTGTTTAACTTAGAGTAGTTTTGAGCTCTGTACTTGATAAATGTTGGAGGAGGGTGGACAGGTGTGTGGTTGTCAGAACACAAAGGTTTGGATGAAGTCAACAAATTACTACTGCCTTTTCTTTTTTAATACTTAGGTTCAAAATTGCAAAAGTGAAATTAAAATTCCTTAGACCAGAACATGGGAATAGGATGAGAGACAAGAGAAGGAAGAAAAAGGTAAATTCCTAGAAACCATGAGACATTTCATGGAGTCATGGGCAAGGTGCAAGACCATATCAATACTCTATTAATTAGGTGCCCATGCTATAATAGAGCGAGGACAGAATGTTACAGAAATGCAGTGAGAAAAATTCACTCCAGGAGAGTAAAAAGGCCTCCAGTCAAGAAGTAGCATTTCAACTTTGTGAAATTTGTTGTGGGCAGCTGGTGAAGATGTTTTAGGCCCAAAAGACATCAAAACCAAAGGCAACAGACAAGAGAACACTGCATCGGGAAGACAGTAGGAGACATTTTTCGGGTTCCTGAAAAGAAGGAAATATAGACAAAGCTACCTGGAAAGCTCTGCTTGGAATTCACCCTGAAGTCCCAGCACCCAGTTGTCTTCCTGTTGTTGTTGGGTGCTGGAGTGGTGCTGAGGTGCTAGGAGTCACAGGAGGCATTCAGCAGGTTGAGGCCCTTGCAGTCCACATTTTAATCATTTTAATATAGTCTTAATGCAGCTTTGCTCCCTCATCGGTAGTTGCTTCAAAACCCCCAAACCCTTGGCCTTTCCTCCTGCTCCAGTGCCTCCTTGTAGAAACTAAATATACTGCATTGACCTCTCCCTGTTGTTCAGAAAATATTTTATCTGTTCTTATTGATTCTTGTGAAGGGGATCAGAATATGCCACACCCAAATATTCCCTTTTGAGCTGAAGGGAATTAAGAACCAGCAAACAATAAACACAGGGGGAGCTTTCTGCCTTCCTTCCTCATTGGATGAGAAGTAAGGATTGAGAAGAGGCAGGACTCCACTCCTCTGCTCCTGAGCTAGAAGTCAACACAGGGATGCATGGGCGATGGAGATCGTATCAAAGAAGAAACAATAACGGAGGAGGACACATGGTAAGTTTCATAATAACATAGCTAAGGTCTGCCTGTAACAGTCCGAAATTATACCCATTTTCCTGGTTTAATTATTAACAAGATCCCCTTTTACTTGCAAAAGTGACCTCGGTGGGACAGTAACACACCTGATCTCACTGGGTACACAAGTCATAAGCTAAAAAGTCAATGGCTGCTTACGGGGATGGACCCACGTTCAGAGAAGGGCTTTGCTGACATTTGGTTCACAAGGTCCTTTATCTTTGAGATGGTTCTGCCTTGCTTCCATTCTATTGGAATCCTACCCTTTCTTCAAGGCATTTTAAAAACCTTCTGTGGTCACCTGAAAGGGACTCTCTCATCAGTATACCTTGTAAACACTGCATGTACCATTTATATAATAACACTTACCACAGTGACCTATATTGCTGTTTTCTTTTCATGCAAGAATTATAGATAAGCCAAAACTCCAATGTCTGCGATACATGCATAAGAGACTCAGGCAAGAAGCGGGTGACATCTGTTCAGGTTGAACCTCTTCCCTTCCATACCATCAGACCAAAAGTATAAAGATTTAATAACAAATTATTATTATTATTACTGATTCAAGGAAAGTTCAAGAAATATCTATTGAGCACCTACCTACTAGATGTCAGGCTCTGTTCAAGTTGGTAGAGCTGCCTGGAATGAAAAAAGGGAAAAAATCACCAACCTCCCTGAGCTATGGAGGATAAACAATACAAGGAAACATTCAATTGGCTACTCTTTCAAATCCCCCAGGCTAAATGAGACCTCCCTGACCATTCTACTTAAAATTGCAACATCCCTAATGGCACTCCTCACCTCCTTAGCTGCTGTGTGTTTTTAAACAGCATTTAGCACCATCTGACATATTACATCTTTCATGGGTTGATTTGTTTAGTGTCTGTTTCCCCCGCTGGAATCTAGGACTGTGCTTTATTTACTACCAAACTCCAAAAGCATAGTCAGGTGTCCACTTAGAAGGTGGGTGGTGGGTCTGCTATAAATATCTATTGAATGAATCAGTAAAGTACATGTTAGATGGTTAAAGATGAGTAAGTGATAACAAATTTAGGAGAAAACAGTTGATGTCAGTGTCACGGAGATGGTAGCACTAGAATGTGAATTACAATTGGACGGTCAGGTGGGTCTCGTTTGGAAGGTGACAACTGAGCCAAGACTTGAAAGAAGTAAGTAGTGAATGGTTCCCGAGAAGAGCCCAGGGCATGCCTGATATTCAGTGGAACCAGAAGAGGCCAGTGGGTTTGCAGCAGAGAGCACAAGGGAGAGAGAAGTGAAACAGAGCAAAGACAGGACAAAGGGTTGGGGATGCACGCGGGTGTAGTCTTTACATCCCTTATACATACTTAGGATTTTGTCTTAATTTTTTTCATTTTAAGCTTATGATCAGACTCTCCCCCCAAGGGGACATTTAGTAATGTCTAGAGACACTTTTTGTTGTTACAGCTGTGAAAACAGGTGCTACTAACACCTTATGTGTAGAAACCAGGGATGCTGCTAAATAAACATTCTATAATAGGACAGCCTCCCATAATACAGTATCACCTGGCTCCAAATGCCAAGAGTGCCAGAGTTTAGAAACTTGGTTTAACTTTTAAGAGGGTGATTCTGGCTACGGTGATGAGAATGTACACAGGGAGGGCAAGAATAAAGACAGAGAGGTCGCTTAAGAGGAAATTGCAATAATCCAGGCAGAAATGCTGTTGGTTTAGATGGGAGTGATAAGTGAGCTACTGAGGAGCAGTTGGATTTCAGGTATGTTTGGGAAGTAGAACCAATACAGACTTGGAGTGTGAGAGAATGCTAAAACTCCAAGACCACTTAAGATTTATGGTTTGAACTTTTGTAAGTAAAAAAATTGACATCAGGGTTATGCAGACAACTGGGCTTACAGTAGGATTGGGGTAACAAGGTAGAAATCAAATATTAAGTATAGAATATGCTAAACCTGAGATCTGTTAGACATTGAGGTGAAGATATCAGATAGGTGGACCTGGAATGATGGAGAAATGTCCAGGCTTGAGTGATATATTTGGGAGTCGTGAGTGTATGGGTGATATTCAGAGAAGATCTCAGCACATGGAAAGTGAAGACAAGAGAGCCAAGAATTGAACCCTAGAGGACACTGATGTGAAAGGTTCACAGAGAACTGGGGAAGGGTTTATTGGAAAATTTCAAAGACTGTCATTTCCTTTATACTTTCATCATAGCTCCAGGCCCTCAAATAATTGGGTTTTATTCTTTATCTTCCTGTTATATCTTGGTGCACAGGGCTGTCACCAATGCTCTGAGAATCCATCTGTTCCGTGAAAATGCATGTTTCATCTCTGCTTCACAGCAAGCCTTTGTTCTGTGTTCTGCCACTTCTGCACTTCTCGGCATCTGGTCATTTATGTTGCTGCTTCCAGTGTCAATAATCTCCCATTTTGGCCACAGATACCACTGCCTAGGCCATGTTTGCCATTGTTGTCTTTATCCAACCAATTCCACCTGTAATTCTCCAGCCAGAGTCCGTTGTTGATTCAGCCTCGAGATTTTACACACACACACACACACACACACACACACACACACACACACACACACACACTGTGTTCAGGTCTTGTATAATGCTAAGATTGAGTTTATCTCTGGGCTTATGAACATGCTGTTTCAGTGCCTGTGACTGGGTGGCTGTAACAACAAAAATGCACATTCTCACAGTTCTGCAGGCTGGAAGTCTGCGGCCAAGGTGTTCACAAGGCTGGCTTCTCCTGAGGCCTCTCTCTGTGGCTCCGTGGCTTGTCAATGGATAGCTGCCCTCTAGCTGAGTCCTCACACAACCTTGTGAGTGTGCTCCCAGTGTCTGTGTTTACTATTCTTAAAACAACACCAGTCATATTGAATTAGGTAGGGCCTACTCAAAGGGTACCACCTTAATGTAATCATCTCTTTAAATACCCTACTTGTCAGTACAGTCACATTCTGACGTTAAAACTTCAAAAAATGCATTTTTGGAGGACACAGTTCAGCCCATGACAGACTGGAACACTCTTTTTCTCCTTCTTAAACTAGGAAACGTTGCTTCATTCCTTAGATATCAGCTAAGAAGTCATATCCTTTAGAAAGCATTTCTGGAGCTTCCAAGATTGGTTTTGGTGACTCTGTGCTTATTTTTACACTAATAATTGTTATAGTGCATTGCAACTTACTCTTTCCTTGTCCACGTCCTCCATGTGAATATGTATTAGCTCCTTAAAGGTAATGTCCATGTCCTGTTTACTGGTGTATCTCTGCCATATCACACAGAGTATGCACTGTGGAAATGTTTGTTGGGTAAATAAATAAAATGAATTAATTGATATGTTTCATATCTTTAATCAGGTTGAGGGTAATTCATAATGGAACCACATGAATTTATTTGCCTCAGCTTCTAGTACGTTGAATGACATTGGGTTGAAAGTAAGCAAATAATTATTGATTGATGTAATTGAGTCCATACTATGAATTACTACATTCATTTGAATTTCCTCACCCAGATATTCTTGCTGAAAGGAAGGCATGCCCTGAATATCCCCTTGGGTCATCAGTCCTGAATCATACAAAATTTAAATTAAATCTGTGTCTGCTTTTGCTGTCAGCAGAGTGACTAAAATGAGAGAGATGAGAAGAATGGAGACATGATCGGATTAGTGGCTTTGAAACTGTATGAAGCCGTGATAGTTCAGCAGCCAAATATGAATATTAAATCATTATAGAAAGGTCAGGCAACATAAAAATGCTTTGGACAAGGTGGAAATGTCACTATAGTAAACAATATGCTAACTAAATTTGTGAAGGTCTATGAGGTAACCTCTGTGTAGCTTTGACTTTGAAGCAAATCGATTGCCAATACGTGTAAATACCCCTCTCTCTTTCTCAAAGGTCAATCAGCTTTAATCTCAAAAATATATGAAGAAAATGGAATCAAGCTATGAAAAATCCAAAGAGTGGAGTAAGGCTATAAAATTAATGAAATGCATAATTTTGTCTAACCAGAGATGTGGATCTCAATAGAGTCTAGGCAGGTGGAGCAGACCAAGTTATTCATGAATCCTCAAATACCTAGATTACAGACTTTGTATGTTTTTCTTCCATAGATTTTCATGACAAACCCTAAAGTACAGTAAGCCCTCTACAAATGATAGTTACAGTTTTGCACCAAAATTTTCTCACTGAAGCATAAATTATTAACCTTTAAATATTTGTTATTTCTTGATTTCTTCCTTATCTCACCTCCTGTTTAGTTTAGTGTTGACTTGGTAGGTAAACCAACTTTGGTTCGATGTAGTCCTCTGCGTTTATACCTATGTGTCCTGGGACAAATTTCCTACCTTGCCAACATTGTCAGCCTGGGTTCCCACTGCATCTCTGCTTATTAATAGATGCATTAATGTAGGAAAGTTACTCCTCAAAACGCAGCCTTTGGAAAAGCTGTTATTTTTGCTTTCAATACCTACCTAGTCCTCAGCAACAACAACATCTCTCCTATTCATCTTCAATATTTAGTTCCACAATCATCCCTCTTAGATATACACACATATACACACAAATACACACGCATTTGGATATGATTTACATTCCTTTTCACTGAGCTTCTATAGCATCAAATCCATAATCTTCAACAGAGTTTACCTGTTTAAACTTGTTAGTTTTCTTTCCCATCTTCCCTAAAAACTGATCAAATACAAATCATGCAACAATTTTGCTTCAGTGTTGTATTTCTCTGTGCCTAGGATGATGCCAAGAACAAAATACATGCTCATGAAAAGTTGAGGGATTCTAGCCAAGAATAAGAAAATTTGGGTATAAATCTATGAAAATAAAAATTGAAGGTATTTGCTATGATGGCCATTGAATTGAGGATTTCATTATGCAACTCTCATTCTTCATTAATAGAAACACACCCATATCTTTTTTAAATGAAATTTCCTTGGGATGACTTAAAAAGGTATTTGTTTTCCTTGTATATGGAAGAGCTTTGGGACTCTGACTTGAAGGTGACATTAACTAACCATTGAGTTTGAATAAGCTTCAGGAGGCCACAGTGGCCTCAAAGTTCCAAGATCTGCCAAGTCTGCTCTGTAGAGCTTGGTTGTATCTTGGGGATTTCTGTCTTTCTTGCTTAATGTCATTTTAAATATCTGACCTGTGTGACTGGTCAAGTCCCAGATACCATTAAACACTAAATAAGAAAAGACAAGGAGAGATTCTGAACACCTGCCTTTATTGGGGCATTTGTAGTTTGTCCTCTTAATGCTTCACCATCTAGAATGGTGCTTGTATCCATGGACTTTGACAGACACTAGTGGATGAACCAGTTGATTATTGGCATTGAAAGCCCAATGCACAGACATTGATACATCCTCTGGTGGCTAAATTGTTTTGCTCATTCTAACAGAAAAGAAAATGAGGTTCCTCAGCAACATTCCATGCTTCCTGTGAGGCAGAATGGACGGTGCTATGTTCTATGCATGATTTAATCCTAGTGTGGTTCTTTCTTTTGCCTTTGCTGAATAATGGTTGCCAGTTTATCTATGTTCTTGTGTGCCTTTTGAAAGGGGACATTAAAGACATATAAAGACAGAGACTGCGATATCTTATAGTGAGTTTCTGAATTAACAGCATGAGGGGAGGAGGCAGGACTGTGTCAGAGGAAGCCCATGGGCTTCACAGCCAGACAGGCTTGGAGCCAAGCCGGTGCTCTGGAACACACTGACTGGGACCTGGCAGGGTTCCGTAAATCCCCAGGACCAGATTCTTCAGCTTAAGGAGAGGACTGCTGAAGTACAGCCTGTGAAAATTAGTGCTTAAATAAAATAATATAAAAATTCATACCTGACAGAAGGGGAAAAAATCCATTTTCTGGGAGCTTGGTAGGTGGTCAATTTCTTAAATGAAATATTTTTACTAGATTATAGACTTTGTATGTTTTTCTTCCATAGATTTTCATGACAACCCTAAGGTACAGTAAGCCCTCTACAAATGATAGTTACAGTTTTGCACCAAAATTTTCTCACTGAAGCATAAATTATTAACCTTTAAATATTTGTTATTTCTTGATTTCTTCCTTATCTCACCTCCTGTTTAGTTTAGTGTTGACTTGGTAGGTAAACCAACTTTGGTTCGATGTAGTCCTCCGCGTTTATACCTATGTGTCCTGGGACAAATTTCCTACCTTGCCAACATTGTCAGCCTGGGTTCCCACTGCATCTCTGCCTATTAATAGCTGCATTAATGTAGGAAAGTTACTCCTCAAAAGGCAGATAAGTTAAAACCTTCTGATACCATGTCCCAAACTGCTGCCTATTACATGTTAGAGATTGGATCAGGTTCTTCTTCAATCATCTTCTCCAACAGGGATGGGCTAAATATTCTTACTGTATGAAATGTTAAGATGCCAGGGAGTCCTAATATCTCTGAAAGGGATGGACACCAACTCACTGAGATAGCGCTATGTTGACAACTGTACAGAATACTCAACAGCTGGAACTCACAACCACCCACAGGTGGCGCCAAACTCCAGGCCAAACTGAGAGATTTGGGTTGCACAGCTAGCTGTACTGACCTTGCTCACCGCAGACTTTCACTAGGTTAACTGCACAGACTTCACTGGGCATCCTGTTACCTTGTCAATAACATGACACCACATTTTATGTAATTTTCCTTAAACTCCTTTAGCTACAATATAATCGGTCTTGCTGTAATATAATAGCACTAACTTCTGGAGTGCTGTCAGGATTAAATGAGATAATCCTTCAAAAACCCTTGTCACTGTAACTGGCACTCAGAAAATGAAAATAAATGGTGACTAGTTATTATTAATTGACATACAGATCCAAAAGCAGAAAAATCCTTATATTTCCTGACTACTTATTACCTTTTCCAAAATGAAGCAGTATAATAATTTTGTTAATGCCAATATGTTAAAAATCAAAGAATGTTACATAAAAATTATATATTTTATGCCTACATATATCTATCTATATATGAACCCTCAACAGAATTGTTTTAATAGGTGAATGATTCAGGGTAAAGAAATGCCACGAAATGGTACAGTTTAGAGTGATGTGCGAATTCAGCTAGAATCATCTCTTCCTTTCTGGGGTGCAAGCATTTCAGAAGCACTGGGCATAGCCATGAGATTGTAAAAATGCTCCACAATGGCAATAATCTTTGCATGAGTTAAAATGAAAAGACTTATTTGAAAAACAGAACTCTTCTGATGAGACAACCACCATGTTGTCCTAGTTAAGTAACTACTTTCACATATATAAATGAAGGTTGACCATTGTATAATATCAGAATGTGTTTAAGTGTCATCCACCCAGACATCTGAGTTTTGTGTCCTCACATTGGAAAAATAAGTAAAAGGCCTGTTTTGATTTCTTGTCTCTGAACCTTTATGTTGTTCTAAGATTGAATGCGAAGGCTGATATCATAGCCGTAGGTGTTGTCATTACCTGAAACAATCAACGAAAGAACATCAGTGGGTGTGGTGAGTCTGTCTGGAGACAAACGTGGTGGCCCAGGGTTTGGTAAAGATCGAAACGAAAGACCTACATCAGTTGTGAGCCAACTATAGTTTAGAGTTTTGCTTGTGGATGATGACTATTATCAGTTCTCTTTCCGGTTTTTTTTCATCTCATTGTTAACACCTGACATCAATGGAAAATATGTTAAAACACAGTTTGTTTCTTTGCTTTCACAGAAAACATTGCTTTATTAATTGCATTTGTAAACATAGGACAAATGCAAAGGGTTCCTTGAGACACAAGCTCTGGTGGGGGCTGGGGGCAGGGAACCCCATGAGTGAGCAGAACAGGATGGGACTGGGAACTGTGCAGAGTCGCCACAGCCATGTATTGCTCATTGAGAGTGACAAAATGGACAATGTGTAAGAAATACATTTTCTTCTCTACAAAGGAATCTTTCTAATACAAGAAAATAAATATTGCAACATAAGCCACAAGTCATTTAAAATAGCTCTTTTAAATATATTTTCAATACTTCTTTTTTATATAAAACTAAGGTTTTAATAATTATCCATTAAGAATATAGTCCAAGGTTCGAAGTCAGAAGCAAGTGTCCATGGCGTATCTTTTTTCTAGTTAAATCTTTCTAATCTAGGTGCAATTAAAGGCATGCCTGGACTGCTTTTCTTGTTTTGTTTTGTTTTGTTTGTTTGTTTTAAATTTTTTACTTACTTTCTTGTCTGGACTGTTCTAACTCCTAACATCAGACCTTCCATTCTATCTCTGCTTTAAATTAGAGTAAGTGAAGCCAAACAGCTATTATGCTTTTGATGGCATGCATACTCTACTAGCTGGTGATTCACATGTCCTCCTATCTGTCCATTCAAAGATCTTTATCCCAAACCCATTTGTGGGTCTGTGCCCACATATCACTCATACACACATGCATACCTGCATGGTTTTCACCACTATGGTTATTCTCACCTTCATTTTTGAATCTTTGACATGGTCAGTAAAGAGGCCTTGTATATCAATGGTAATATAAAAAAATGTAACTCACAGTGTACCAAGTGATGAACAATGTCTATCACAATTTACCTCTAAGTTTCCTTTCACTGTTCAAAGAGAAATGTATACCAAACAAGGTATGCTCAAACTAAAACTGAAATGGTAATTAACATGCATGGGGTACCACAATCTGTGAATTATTATTTGTTAGCACTGATGATACTTTGGAGTTTCCAACTATTAGTAAAGGGAGGAAGCAAGAAGAGTGAGAGTGATTTGTCAGAATGCATGAACTTTGGGTTAATAGCTATATGGACTTGGGTGATTTATTTAGGTAACTGCAGTAGTCCCCCTCCTTGATGCAGACACCAGCCTGCAGTGTCTGCGTCATTATGGATGAAATGAGACATTCACACGGACTACCGAGTCCGGTGGAGGAAAAGGGACAGCATGGCTTTTCTCTCAAGGGGAGCAAAAGCCACCGCCTCCGCCATGACGGGCCTTTATTGGGTTTCTCCACCCATTACATGATGGTCCACATTTACTATGCACAGGTTTGATTTAGGTGGTTACCTTTTACAGAAAACAAAGGAGCCAATGCTGCTAATCACATCACAGAAGAGGGATACTTGCAAATGAAAAGGCAAAAGTGATTGAACCAGTTACATTCATCCTTGGAAGATTTAGCATGAATTTTAGGAAGTTACTTTTCAGTAAATGTCCTCAATTCAGGGTGAGGGAGATTTAGCAAAAAGCAAGATTCATAGCTGCCTAGGTACATTGCAGGCCTGATTCCCCACGGGAGAACCTATCCATGGATGTGGGTCCTGTGCATCTCCCAGTGGGAGCTTGGTCCAGGCCATGCAGAATGGCCTCCTACACCCCCTTATTCACGATTTTGCCTAGTGTAGGTTCAGTTATTGGGTGTTGACCATGGATTGAAAATTTTAAATGAAACATTCAGAGATAAACAATGAGAAAGTTTTAAATTGCTTACTGTTCTTCATAGTGTGATGATATCTCACACAGTCTCCCTGCATTCTGCCCAGGACATGAATCTCCCTTTCTCCAGCACATCCACACTGTATATGGAACCCACCCATTTGTCACTTACTAGTTGTCTTGGATATTAATCAGCACTTGCAGTATCATAGTGATGGTATTCAAATTGCCCTTTTTCTACTTAATAATGGTCCCAAAGCTCAAGAGTGATGATGCTGGCAATTCAGATATGCCAAAGAGAAGCCATAAAATGCTTTCTTTAAGTAAAGAGGTGAAAGTTCTTGACTTACTAAGGAAAGAAAAAATGTGGTATGCTGAGATTGCTAAGATCTATGGTAAGAAAAAAATCTTCTATTCATGAACTTCTAGAGAAAGTAAAAGAAATGTGTGTTGTTGTGACCCTCTTGCTGACACATCATCATCATGTCAATAATATTGCATGAGAAGCCCATGTTACTCACCTCAGCAAATCTTGCCACATAGGCATTGCATCATTTCATAGCATCATGCAAAGTGTGAGTGCAGTTCAGTAAGGTATTTTGAGAGAGAAGAGGGAGACTATATTCACATAACTTATTGTAATATATTGCCATAATTGTTCTCTTTTATTAATAGTTAATGTTAATATCTTACTATGTCTAATTTATAAATTAAACTTTATCATAGGTATGCATGTATAGGGAGAAAAACATAGTATATATAGGGTTCAGCAGTATTTGCAAGTCCAACATCCACTGGAGGTCTTGGAATATATATCCCTCAGGTAAGGTGGGGGTGTCTACAGCTTGCAGGACTGTTGGGGGCATTATAGGTGATACACCAACAGTGTTCTTTATGTAAAAGGAAGATGTAACTCCACTAATTGTGAGAAACATGAGATATAGTGTGAAAATAGCCTAACAGGCTGCCTGACACACAGTAGGTCTTCCATGTACATTAGCACTATCCTGTCCTACACTGACAAATATCCTCACACACATAATTTCAAAGACATCGACAATGCCTTTCCGACATCAACAATGCAAAGTCATCATAGTTACATTGAGAGGACAGAAAGGTTAGTTTTATTCCTTTATGAGAAATATGAAACTTGTTTTTTAAAAATTACACGTGATGTAAAAGTGTTCAGTTGTAAACAACTTATCCTGAATCATTTGCATTTAAAATAGAGACATATGTGCATATGTTTTCTGATAAGTTTAGGGGGTGGAGGATGGGGAAGTAGTCTATTTGCCCAATTAAAATTTTCTACAGTAGTGTTACAAATAACACCTCTGGAAGCAGAATAAAACTATATTCCAAAAATAGCTTCAAAGTTGCAATTTAGCATGACTAATAACTCAGCTTTGGCAGCTAGACAAGAGACATTATTGGTCTGGGCATTTGTAAACCTTGCTACAGGAGAAATCTTACTGGGCAGATTTACAAGCAGTTTTACTAACAATCAATTTCATGTAACTTCTTTGAGAATTTTAGGAAATTCTTAAAAATTATTTTTTAAACTTGTTTCAGTTGAGTTTTTACATTTATGAAGAAACAGTTTTCTGTTTAATGGTGTGAAATTACTTTGCCAAAAAGAAAGTAATTGGGGCCTGGCTGGTATAGCTCCGTGGGTTGAGAGTGGGCCTGTGAACCAAAGGATCACAGATTGATTCCCAGTCAGGGCACATGCCTGGGTTGCACGCCAGTTCCCAGTAGGGGACGCATGAGAGGCAACTGTACATTGATATTTAAAAAAATTTAAAAAAAGAAAGTAATTAGGGAAAATTATACTATTTTTCAAAATATTTTCCCCTTAGCCCAGGGAAACAACTGCACTTCCTTCCCATCAACATCAGAGTTGTTCTGTGACTTGCCTTGGTGACAATATGGGAGTCAGGGAAGGAGCCCATCCCTCCCCTGAGCAGCTTTGTCAGGATACATAATGTGATTGTGTCTTGCTTTCTTTTCCTTCTACTACAAGACTGGCCTAGCCAAGAAAGGGCATTCCCCTTCTGCCTTGGTTCTGTATGAAGAGGATACCAAAGCTAGTGGTAGCCAAGCACAGCAGGTGTGGAACATGAGCACTAATCACAGTGAACAGCTGGATGGGTTTTTACAAAGGGAACACATGTACACAAGGCCAGAAAGAGCGGTGAGGACAGATTTACCAACACCCCTGAAACCTGCCTCCTGGCTCTTCCCAGTCACTACTTCTCCCCAGAGACAAACACTTTTCGGACCTCTGTTCCCACAAATACATTTTCCCTACATGTATTTTTTTTTAGATCTGACTTTCTTCATTCAATATTGTGATTTTGATATTTATCCATGTTTTTCTGAGTAGCAGTAGTAGTTCATTCCCATTGCTGTATAATATTCCAGCATTTAACTCTGTTTTATACCCATTCTAATTTTGTGGAATAATGAAGTTATTAGCAATGTGGGGCTATTAAAAACAGTGTTACTGAAACATACTATTATACATCCTTTGATAAATATAGGTACATTCTTGGGAATGGAAGCACTGACTGAGTTACACATTAACACAGTTGTTATACAGTAACAACACTAACAAATAATAAAGAACAATTGTATTGTAATAATATACTGTAATTAAAGTTATGTAATTGTGATTTCTCTTGCTCTCTCAAAATATTAACTCAAGAATTTTCACCTTTTTACTTAAAGGAAGTACTTTATGGCTTCTCTCTGTCATATCCAAAGTGTCAGCATTACTACCCGTACACTTTGGGGCTGTGACTAAATACAATAAGGGCCACTGGAACGCAAGCACTGTGATATCCGCAGGGCAGAGCTGGTACCTGCCACAGCTGCTGTCAGTGAAGGAGGGTCAGTGTGTTGTACTCGGAGGGTGCACTGGGCAAAGGGAGGACCCGTGTCTGGGCAGGATGGCCCAGGATGGGTCAAGATTTCACCAGGCTACTCAGAACTGTGCACAATTTAGAACTTATTTTTGCTTATTTTTGGACTTTTTCATTTAAAATTTTAGACTGCGATTGACCAAAGTAACTGCAACTGTGGAAAGTGGTCCTGGGAGTAAGAGGGTTACTGTACCTGAGTTTCAGTGTTTTCTTTTTATATGTATTGCATTCAATTCTTAAACTGATTATTGGCCATGGTTTTCCAATATGTTTTTAGTGCCTTTATATCTTTCTTGATGAGAGATCTATTTGAATTTTTTCCTTTGTTATAACATCATGAGATTCTCATATTAAGACAATTTTGGTCTGCAAAATGAGCTGAAAATATCCCCCTTTTTTAAAGAAGTGAGTTTAAGATTGATGTTACTTCTTCAAATGTCGAGAGAAACACTGATTCTGACTGTTGGGTTCACACTTCTGTGCTTTTCTCTGGAATATCAGTCTTGAGTCCCAGCTATCACGATAGCTCTATGATGCCTTCACACAGATGGGCTTTGTTTGCATTTCAGCCAACATTTATCTTTGGTTTTGGTGGAGATTGGTATGCTGCATGCTAATCTGTTAGAACAAGAAGCATGAGTATGCTACCTATTTATAAACTTATGTATCATTAACATACAATCTCTTCGAAAGATTTAAAATGCTTCCTCTAGAACCAACTCATAAAAATTAAATATTTCCAAACTGTGCACATTCCCAGAGCTTCGTTCCCAGTTCTCGACCACACGATAAGCAGGGTGAGATGAAAACAGAGCAGGATGGGCTGTTTGCAAAATTAGGTGGCAGTGAAATCTATTAATCATGAAGAATTAAATAGTAATAAAAATACACTTTTTATAGTAAGGCAAAGGTGTTGATGACAGCTTCAAAATACTCTGTGCTCTGCATCAAAAAAAGAAATAGAAAAAAGGGAAAAAAAACTTTTATACATTTTGACCAGTGCCTTTAATGGGTAAATAAACCAATTCATTACATTAGTTGATAGTTCATGGTTATGTCTACTTGGTGTCCTGGAAAAAGGATCAAAGGAGTTAACATTTCCTTTACTTATAGAGCCAAGGCAGTTTAAATTCCAGCTCTGCTTTTTAGTGTCTGTGTAACTTTTGAAATGACACTGGCTTCTATCCACAATGTTTCATTATGTATAAATTGGCTAGTCTTCCACAATCCATTCCCCCATAATTGCCTGAAGGATTTTAATACATGTGAATCATATCATTACCACTCCCTATTTTTAAAATCTTCCAATGAATTTTATCACATTTATGTATAAAGGACACATAGACAAAGGCAAAGGAGGTAGCTTTCAAGGTGGGAGGAAGGGATGGGCAGGGGCGGGGGGGATGGTGGAGTGAAAATGGGCACAACTGTTCTTGAACAACAATATAAAAATAAATAAAACGATTAAATTTGAAAAATACTAGAATACAAATAATTTTCCTTGACAATAAATGCCCTGAGCCCGTACAGCTTGTCCTTCTTTCAGCCCTCCTACCTCAGTCATCCTTCCTATTTCCCATGGCCAGCAACTTGGCTTGTGCTGGGAACATTCTCCCTCCAGATCTTCACACAGGGCTGGACAACTTCTCACTCCTCAAGTGTATGCTCAAGTGCCTTCTCCTCAGAATTGCCTGCCCTGAGCACTCAAAAAAAAGGACTATTCTCATAACCCCATTCTAGCACAGTATTTTATGTTACTGCTTTATAACATTAATTGCTCCTTGAAATAATCATATTTGTTTAGGTATTTATTTCCTTCCTCTTAACTCTCCTATATCAGCTCCACAATACCTAGAACAGTGTGTGTTACAGAACTGAGAAGAGGTTTGAGGAAGTCTTATACAGATTGAGTAAATTAGGCATGGTATACTTGACTAAATAGCAGTACTCAATTAGTAGTTATTTTCTTTCCTATCGCAAATCCTCCTCTTGGGAAAGTCCTGAGTCTGTCCCTCCTGCCTTATATCAGAATATCAGCTGTACCTTGAGCTTCCTTCTCTGTTGTACATAGAGGTCACCCTCTCTGGTCACCCTCTTTTGTCACCCACTTGTCACCCTAAACTTGAATCTGCCACCCATCATTCATTTGCACAATTGATTAGGGAAGAATTTGGCATCTGTGTCTGGATGTAACTGTTGTTTTTCATCTGAGTCCCAATAGCTCAATCACACTTACAGCCAGTGGTCCCTAGTCAAAAGGACTGAAGCATGAATATTTTCACACAGGCCAAGGAAGGGGAGCTCACCCAGCCATGGGGGTAATTCAAACATAGCCTGCCACTCACCTTTTCTGGGAGTCAGCATGAACCAAGGCAGTCACCAGAAGACCTGTTGCCATCACTGGTGGGCACCGCTTTGTAGAGCAAACAAGATGCAATGAGCCTAGTACTTCATTCGGAGGTGAAGTTGGATGATTCCCTTAGGGGTTTAGGGCATTTATACATGCCAGGAATAATACAAAAATAATGGGTCTGATCACATATGTTTGTGGGGAACTGAGGGTATATGTTTTTGGGGTAAAGATGGGATCAAAGTGGGTTGTCAAAAAAAGAGAGGTCAGTGACAGTTGCCAGTACTTCAGGTTTGTGTGATCTACATGTTGGACAAGGAAAGCTCCAGGAGCAACTATTCATACTTATTAGAAATGTGATTTGGACGCATAATGAATGAGAGATAATGCATTCAAAGCTCTTCGTACTTTTCCACATATTTAGTGGGCATAGTATGTGGAAAATTGTTATTCAGACCAATTCTACCATTTTTATAATTGTGCATAGAGTAGTTTACAAATTGAGGCATTTTTTAAAGCAAGTATATTTTTTCCTAAAATTATTGGATGAGGTAATTCACATGCTACTAATAAGCCTGGTTACATCAACAGAAACTAGAATAGATTTCAACAGGACCCAGTAGGAGAATGTCGGTTTCCTATGGTGAGCTATTGGTTTTCAGTGCTGTTCTTGGGCACCTGATTAACTCCTACCTTGCACATCTAATGACACAAGCAGAATGAATGGAGCTCAAATATAGATCAGAACTCCACCAGGCATTATTGATGCTTTGTCTTCATTGATGTTTTGGCCTTCTACATGTTAAACTCTAATTTATTAGGAACAGATTACTTCATTGTAACAAAAGACCTTGATGGTAATATGGGCCATGACTTTGAATAAATCAAACCCTGCATGAACACAAAACACTCTGTATGTAGAGTATATGTATGTGTTTATATATCTATATATAAACATATATCCATATTTGTTTATATATGTTTATATCTCCAGCTATGTGTTTATGTGTATGTATATGTACATACATATGTGGATATCTCACTGTTTGTGGGTATACACATTTGTGTGTATGCTCAGATAATTATATTCAGGTATATCTGAAAAATATATCTATTTAAAATGCAGTAGAAAATACTATATTTCAGTGTTTTTATAATGCACTAAAATGACCAAAAAACTAAGGAAACCAGAGTTGAAATTTTAAGTTCTTAAGAATCGATGCCTCTGATTCTTACTTTCTCATATGGAACTTAGACTTTTTTTCAATCTCATATGCAAATCTGCATTACAAGATTCTTTTGGAATTGAAATAAAATGGCCTGTCAGAACATTATGCCTGGCACATAGTAAACACTCAATAAATATCTAATTTTCCTTCTTTCCTTTCTCACTTCTTTCTTTTCTTCCTTTAGGAAAAGTCACTTTAACTATAAAGTGTATCATTGACATTGAAAATGTATATGCAATGTGGTGATTGCCTTTTCAGGCACATGTACCCCTTAAAAAACTAATGTCGATCTGGATGTTAAGAATAGAATGAAAGTTAGAATTGAGATAGCAAGTAGCAATTTTGCAATTTATTATTAGGTTTATCCCTGTGTTCATCCAGGTCCTCTGAAAAGAAGATGCCAAGATAGAATTAAATAGAGAAGAAATGAAATGTTTTTGAAATAAAATGGGCATGATACTGGGAAAGCCTGAGAGAACTGACAAACCATGATACAACTCTGATGCTGACTGAAGGAGAGACAAGAAGGAAGGAAGGAAGGAAGGAAGGAAGGAAGGAAGGAAGGAAGGAAGGAAGGAAGGAAGGAAGGAAAATAAGAGAAAATAGCTTAAGTGGAAAGAAGAAAAGAAAGTTGAGTAGAAGCACCTTAGACCAATGTGCAGTTCTAATGAAAGTCAGGCAAGGCAACTAGAATGTGCTTGATCCCAAGTCACCATCAGAGGATGCCAGTGCCTCCCAGGAGCAGAAAAAATGGGAAGAAACAACCTCAGTGCTAATGTTGTGATGAATTTCAAAAAGCAGAAACTGGTACACTGCCACAGAGGATCTGAGAAAGGCATTCTCACATGGTCACAGGTACATGAGAAGGAAGCAAAAGGTGTGCAGTTACCATGATGAAAGCACTTTGATATACATTTGACCCTTGAACAATGTGGAGGTTAGGGACTCTAATCCCCCATACAGATGAAAATCCTCATATGAGTTTTGACTCCCACAAACTTAACCATAGCCGACTTTTTGTTTCTGCAGATTCAACCAACTGCAGATCAAAAGGAGTATTTTTGGGAAAACCTTGGTTTGGGAAACCAAGGATGTGGATAGCTGTACTAATAGCCTACTGTTAATCGGAAGATTTAACTGATACATACAGTCAATTAATGCATTTTTTATGTTATATACTGTATTATTACAATAAAGGAAGCTAGAGAAAAGAAAATGTAATTAAGAAAATTATTAGGAAGAAAAAATACATTTACTGTATTTATTGAAAAAAAAATTTTATATAAGTGGACCTGTGCCATTCAAAGCCATGTTATTTAAGGGTCCATTGTTAATCAAACCCCTCAGCTCCTAAGTACTCTTCTAACTGATAGTACAGTATTGAGAAATGTTAAATAATTTTATAACAATAATTTTTAAATATTTTGACACATTTGACAGGTAAGCAAACTGAGACTCAGAGAAACTGATGACAATTCTTGTTAATGGCAAAGCCAGAATAAAATGCAAGCAGTCTCCCCAGGCCCCTCCTAACCACTCCTCATGCTGCTTTGCCTCACAAATATACTTGTGCCAGTGAGATACCCTGAGGTCTATAGTACAGCATGATCCTGACCCCAGGATAGGATGAAGAGGATGTGATGAATAACTCCAGAGGAGAGCTTGTTTTAGCAGCACAGTGTATGTTTTCCCCCAGAATCTTTTTGGGACCTAGAACTAGATCATTGTAATGTCCTGTATCTTTGAAAATTCCCAGAAACAAATGCTAGATTGTAACAAGGTTGAAAATCACTATTAGATGACCATAAATTACTCTAAGATTATATTATATAGATTATGTCAAAAATGTCTATTCTACCTTAAACTTTTGAAAATGTTTCTTTGGATTAATATTAAACTTAGATATTTCAGGTATCTCAGAGACATACAGTAGTTATTTGAGCAGAAAAGACCCCTTCAAAATTCCTTAAGAGTGTACTATGTAGACTGTTTGTTACTTGATAATGGACTCAAACTCCCCCACTGAACCAGTGGAAATTTCAGACCCTAAAGTTTAAACTGGAGTCCCAGGAACTGACACAGTGGAAGGAGAAATGGGGGCCTTCAGCTTCGAGTTCAGCATTAATTTTGGTGTCTCTGAGAATTTGTATTACTTGTCACCTCTCCTAGGGTGAAAAGGAAGAGATAAAGAACCTCAAGTTGATTCAGTCATTATGGACTGGACCTGAGACAGAAACAGATCCTGAGTGACTGTATATAGTCCCAGGAGAGTGTGAGGAGTTGTGGGGGGTGTGGTTGAGGGGTTAGCATGCAGTTGCCTACCCTAACACCAGTTGTTCTGAGGTTGACACTTAAAGTTTACTGCATACTTTTAGAAGCACTGTGTGATAACTGGTGCTTTTGCAGCTGTCCCTTTGCAGCAGTGCACAGTGATAGGGCAGAGAGAGCAGAGTCGCCTCTGAGCTTCCTACTCCCAGGTGGTTTATTTGAAGAGTTATTTGTCTCATGAAACTCCCTGGAGCCCAGGAAGCTGTCAGTCTATTAAAGCAAGGGAAAGAGAATTAGTAACACCCTCTTATTTTAAGGGTATAATAACCTGCTCTATAAATCTGCCCAAGTCCTGTTGTTAATCTTCAGCCTATGTGGGAAGCAACTGCTGTTATTGGTGTTGCATTAAGAATAGGACAGTTTATTACTTTGGAAACCATAAAACAACCTCTCTAGATAGAAGTGAAGCTAATTCTCCAAGACCACTGGGTGGATGCACTTGGCTGAATGCCCTCTATCCCATGACTGGTTTGGAAAGCAGAATGGTCATCCAGAGGAGCAAGATCAGTTCTAAGTGATTGGAGCTTAAAATGCACCATCATAAAGAAAAATATGTCTTAGAGTTCTACAGAAGTGAGCTTATATATGTAAGGCAGTCTTTCCAAAATGAGATTTACATAGCTGACATCCTGTTGGACTTTTGTAAAAGCAAAAACAACAAAACTTATTCTGAGGTCAGAGATTAGGGATCTATACTGAACAGGTTTAAGCCAACTACTATAACATTTATGAGCCTTATTGTGAATCTCTATTTACTGAATGTGTTTGACCATGAATGACACCTTCCATCTTTAGAACAGCACCAAATAATGTGCACTGGTTTGTGTGTTATTTAAAAAACAGCTTGAGGTATGTTTTTCTTTACCAATATGAATTAGTGATAGTTTTTTAACTTTTGTGGTTATTTGAGTCTTAATAGAGCAAGTAATCTGCAAATTACTTTCACCACATATCATTGTACATCATTTAAGTCAGAACTCTTCTACCACCGATGCATGGGGTAAATGAAGTTTCCGGTTTGTGGCAAAGGTATGATTTTGCCCAAGGCAAAAAGTGATTTAATTATCCAGTAAAAAACTACTAGAGTGAGGCAAATGTTCACCAACTTATCAGCATGGGTATTGTGTGCTCTCCTGTTAGCAGGATTTAAAAAAAATTCTTACCTGAGGTTACATCTATTGGAGGGAAGACGGGAGGGAGGGTGAAATAGAGAGAGAGAGAGAGAGAGAGAGAGAGAGAGAGAGATGTGAAAGAGAAACATTGATTGGTTGCCTCCTCTATACACCCTGACTGGGAATCGAACATGTGACCTTTCAGGTTATGGGACCACACTCCAACCAACTGATCCACACCAGCCAAAGCTGTTACTACAATGTACTTTTCCATATTATCTCAAACACTTGGAGCCACATCCTCAGCTGTCTTCTGATACGTGACTTTTCTGTATATAAAATAAATGTCTTTAATCATGAGAAAGGAAGAAAAGGCAGAAATAGCAAGAGAGCCTGGCCATCTGGATATGTTGCTCTACATGACTATTCATAAGAAGACTCAAATAAACAGATGCTGTGAATAGTAATTAAACCCTTCTTATGTTCTCACTGGAATGTAAAAACAGTGTTTCTTCTGATGACAGAGGATCTGTGTCACATATTCAAGGATAACCACAGAAAGGATTAATAATAACCCCGTTAATCATCAGAGTAAAGGAACATTTTTGGAAGCCACACTTTGACAAGGTGATCATGTTTTCTTAACACAGAGAGCCAACTCACCTTATGAAACACTTGTCAGACCTCAAACAGCTCATACACATGCCTGCTCTCAGGCTTCTAGCAATTAGCCGGTGTGTCCCTTTGGTCTCAAAAACTTTATTTTTATCTCTTTAGGTAGGCCCACCACCTAAGAGGTGGGTTATATCTGCCCCCAAGGGGTGCTTGGCCTGTTCTCTGAAAGCTTTTTGAAGCTGCAGAGGCTGACCTTGCTGGAGAGAAAGGTATTCTTTGCCTGAACTGATTATATAGAAAAGTTGGTATCAAGTCAGCAGCTGCTTTGTTTCTTTCTCATTTGCCAGGAAAGGCAGATCACAGAGAAGAATTTTCTAATAACTCCATGCCTACAGCTCTCTCCATTTGGCCCAAAGACAAACCGGTCACCCCAGGCAGTGCCCTCCTCGCTTTTGCTGATTTTGGGTAGCATTTTGGGCAAAGGGAAAAAAGACATAGTAGTGACATCATATGTGAATGAATCTTCTTTCTTAGACTCTTATGATTATTAGGCCACAGTTTTAAAATATGTTTTCTAATTGGTATCTTAGGAAGTTTAGGTAGGATTCATTCAGCAACCACTTCTTCATGACTTACTAGGTCTTACACATGCAGAAGTGAGCAAATCAAGATGCCCACTCACACCCCTCTTCCTGATTCTATCAATAGGTGCAGGTGTTGCTTTATAAATAATATTAGACCATGTTTATTGAGTGCTTACAATGACTCAGGTACCATTCTGATTACATTGCACATGTTCATAAATCTCACACCTCCCTTGTAAGCTGGAACTATTATTACTGCCATTTTACAGATGAGAAAAATAAAAATATATATATTCAAATTGCCCCCAATAATACAACTAGTAAGTTGGGAAACCTGGAGTTAAACCCAGGATATCTGATTCCAGAGCTCGGCACTCACTGAGAGGCCTCTTTCTCCCCCTTAGTGTTCCACCACTGGTCAGACGCATTGCTGCAATGGAGTCAGGCAGATGAGCCTGATGTTCCTGATTTGAGCTTCATTTCCCGAATACATTGTCCTCCATGTCTGCTGCTCATTTGCCCCTGACATAATCCTGGAAGAACATTAATTCTACTGGGAACTTCCTAAAGTAAGTTCAGAAATATCTTGTGAGGAGATGCTGTACACAACAGTAATTAAAATCACAGCATGTGAGATTTTCGTTTCTGTGTCACCATATTAAGTAGTGTATTAGTTTGCTAGGACTGCCATAACAAAGTTCCACAGACTGTGTGGCTTAAACGTAAGAATTTATTTCTCATGGTTCTGGAGGCTGGAAGTCCAAGATCAAGTTTTCAGCAAACTCGTTTTTTTTCTGAGGCTTCTCTTCTTGGCTTGCAGATGGATGCCTTCTTGTTGTGCCCCTGCATGATCTTTCTGTGCAAGTACCTCCATGGTGTCTCTTTGTATGTCCAAATTCTCTCTTTTTATTCAGATTGCATTAGGGCCAACCCTACTGGCCTCATTTTGAACCTAATCACCCCTTAAAGGCACTGTATCCAAATACAGTCAGATTTTGAGCTGTGGGGTCAGAACTTCAACATACGGATTCTGAAGGCACACAACTCAGCCCACAACAAGCAATGTGCACATTACTGATGGCCAACCCTGAGTTTTCTAATCTGTACAGTGGAGGCAAAGGCAGTGTTTACTATTTTTAGGAATTAATTAATTTTTGTGAGGATTAAGTGAGATTATTTCATGTCTCTGCCTAAAATGTTGAACGCAGCACACTACCTGCTTTTTGCCCCCTTTTTAGGAATGGGTGCCTAAGACTTACCCATTAAGTTTCAGCTCAAATATCAGCAGAATAACTTCTTCACAGTACTTTTAAAACCATAAATTGCTATTTTTATTTCATTGAATTTATCTTTGTTATTACACTATAATGAATGTAAGCTCTGTTTAGAGAAGAAACTTTTATCTGTCGACTCCAGATCTATCAAACGTCTGAAAATAGATGCTGACATGTGCACAGAGTGCACACATTTTTATGAAGTGAATACATGCAAAGCTTTCTTTAAAACCTACTTGCAGTTTACCTGTTTTTTTTTTTGCCTGTGGTTTTCCTCCTCAGACCTGTCTGAGATCCTGTCCTGTTGCCCATTCTGCTACTCCTGTTGACTGAATTTCCTGTTTTTGAGCAGCACTTGGACCCTCTCCCAGTCAGACTGCTGCTTTGATGGCTGCAATCCTCCTGTAAGAGAACCTCCTCACCGCAGCCTCAGGCAGGAAGCTATACTGCTCTGGTTCCAGCACCACCCCATGGTTCCAGCTCCACTCATTCCCAGCTTCCTCCTGGTTTTCGTCAAATTAGTTTATATTGTTTAAAGGTAAATACATCTGGAAAAAATACTCCATTTGGAGTTCTGTATGTGTCTGCTACCACCATTTATTTATTTCATTAACTAATTTATTTATATTAGTATAAATTAGATATTTATGTAATATTGGGTTATAATCCAATACTATGTCACTTATTTTTATCCTCAAAATGTTCCAGCTTCGGTCTTTGGAAGTTCTTCCAGGTTGGAAACTATGTCCTTGTATTTTCCATCACTTCTTTACTCCCTGGCATTATAAGATGCCCAGGAGCACTTTGTATATTCATTCCCCAACCCCCAAACCTCCAAATACTGGTTTCCTTTACTGGAAAACAGTATTTGTAATCAGTATCTGTCTATTAGTCCTGTTCATTGAAGCCTAGATGTCATTGTTTCTAGGATCTCTCGATGGATAGAGCAAGGCAATATGTGTATGTATACTAACCTGTGCATACACATTATACCTATAATTATGTCTATCATTCTGTATCTAGAATATGTAGCTAAACATGAGTCCATAATGATGTTATTCAGTCTTATCCTATTCTTTGTTCCCTTGCTTATCTGAAGCTTCAGTCTCCAACAGTGAGAAACATGATTCCCATCCATTTACTTATTTGTTCAACTCCAGTATATTTGCAAAGCAGTTTCAGAATTTTTAAGTCATATCCCCATGAGATGCAACTTTATGAACTATGTGCAGTATTTATGAGCACATTCATCATTGTCTCTAGTCTTATAGTTTGTGAAGCACTGTTTTCCAAAGTCACTTAGGTTAGAAACATTTTCTACCATCACCTTCAATGAAGTTATGTCATAGATTCTTTTTTATCATAGTCTACATTCCATCCTGGTTAATTCCCTACCTCCTGGCTGATTTTTTTTTAAAAATTCATACATCAAGGTTAATTCTCTGTACTGTGAAATTCTGTTTTGACAAATGCATAGGATAATATATACACCACTATAGTATCATCCTGGTCTTTTTCATCACTTTAGGGATCCTCTGTACTCCTTCTTCAAACCACTGACAACTGTTGATATATTCCTATCCCTAATTTTTTAATTTTTCCAGAGTATCATATAAATTGAAACATAGAATATGTATCATTAGTGATATGGTTTCTTTCATGTACCCATGTCCTTGTGTGAATTAATAGCTTGTTTCATTTCATCTCTAACTGGTAACCCAGTGCATGGGTAGATGAACACAATCTATTTGTTTGCCTATTGAGAGGCATCTTGGTTTCCTCCAGTTTTTGGTGATTGTGAATAAAGCTACTATAAATATTTGTGTGTAGTTTTCAAAACAAGTTGAGCAAATAACTGAGCATGTGATTGCTGAATTTCATGGTAAGCTTACATTTAACTGCACATAATAATCTGAAGTTCTCTTCAAAGGCACTTTACTGTCATATGTCTTGGTTTCATGCACATGCTGTTCCTTCTTCCTGGAATGCTGTCCACCCATTCTTGTTGCTGTTTCTGTTGCTGTTGCTGTTCCTGTTGTAATTTCTTTTTTTATAAAACAACTTCTCAAGTGCTTCCTCTTGAAAATTTTTTCCTTCTTTCTTTGGACTAAGTTATTTTTATGTATATTCTGTATGTACCCTCATATTTCATCCATCATACATTGTATTTTTTTAATATTTTGTCTTCCTCTCTTACATGTTTATGAAACCTTTCAGAGGAAGTGACATATCTTTTATTTCTATAACTTGTTTTTAATATTAGCTCCAGTACATTTTTGGAGACTGTTAATTGAGTGTTCAATCATGTTTTTCAAATAATTTCCATGCATAAGTTTTACCTAGTTTCACATTTGATTTTCTCAGGATTAGTTGTTTTTTTACTGGTATAATTTGTTTGACATTTATATTTTGCTCATAAGTTAACCTAACATGGTATTATTGTGACTTGTAATTGCTCTACATTTTATATGGTTTTTAGGTGCATTTAATTCTTTTATTTTTTTTTTCTTTTTTTTTTTATTTTAGATTATTCAGTACAGTTTCAATCTTTTACTCCTATTCCAGCCCACCCACCCATCCCTCCCAACCTCCCTTCCATTTCCAAGCCCCGTAGTTTTG
>CM052541.1:84837093-84852134 GCA_028533065.1 Trachops cirrhosus
CCGTGTCCGCTGCAATTTTGATTTCTCATTTTCATGTAAGCTGCAATGTCCTCTTTAGTATGGTTAGGTTTTTCTGTCTTTTGAGACGGGAGGCAGCGTGTGCTCCCTCCTACCACGTCGCCATCTTCTCTCCTCTCTCATTTAATTCTTTTAAATGAAGACATAGAACCAAAGTTAATTTCTTGTTTGCTTTTCTGGTTTTAGATGCATGAAGTCATGTTTCCAAAACTGAATATTTTCTCCTGTCCTTAAAAGTGTAGGAAAAAAATCCTTCTTGAGGTTTCTCCTTTTTTATTATTTTTATTGTATTTTTCCATTACCATTTATCACCTTATGCCCCCATCCTCCTTGCACCCACCACAGCATTGTCCATGTCCATGAATCCTTTTTCCTTTTTGCTCAGTCCCTCTACCCACTAACCCCACCCTCCCATAACTCTCAATCTGCTCTCCATCTATGAATCTGTCTCTGGTTTGCTTGTTAGCTCAGTTTGTTAATTAGATTCCACATATGAGTGAGATCATATAGTATTTGTCTTTCTCTGACTGACTTATTATTTCACTTAGCATAGTGTTCTGATAGAAAAAAGTTAGGAAGAATGTCTGACTCCCTAAAAGTGAAGTATTAGTCATTCAGTCACATATATGTGTGTACATATATATGTATATATACACATATATATGACTATACTATATATAGATACATGCACGTGTGTATATATAGTATATATACTATACATAGTGTGTGTATATAGTATAGTGTGTCTATATATAGTATAGTGTATGTGCGCGCACACAAACATACACACATGTGTATATACACATGTATGTATATACATATATGTACATGTGCACACACATATATACACATGTATACACACATAAACACATGTGGAATAGGAAAGATATGTACCTATGTGCCTGTAAAGTTGTTCAGGGGTAAATGTTATCTTTATCTCTTTATAAAGTGCTTATATGTTCTGTTAACATTATTGGAGTTACAGGAGGGCATAAAGGGGGAACTTAGGCCTTTGCTCATATAATAGTAACAATGAATAAAAATGGAAGTAATAATATAATGTCTCTTCCTTACTAGGTGAGAGAAAGAAATTCTTTAAAATGCCATAGGCAATATTTGAGCTCAAAAGTTTGCTCATTTCTCTCAAGGTGCATATTCTGAAAGAAGCTAAACCTTTCTTTTATGATTATTTATACACACAGCTCATTTTTGCAGAGATAGGGAGAAAATATTATTGATGGCAAATAGCAAACTGTGATCTGATCTGATTGGTGTTGGTACAGGTAATGATTGTCTCCACTCCTCTTGGCCACTCATGAGAAAAAGGGAAGCTGGAGGGAAAGATAAGGGGAATATGTCAGAAATATGACTGAAAATTTTATTTTCAAGAAGCCACTAGTCCCAACCCCACACCAACTAATCCCTACAATCACACACACAGATATATGGGGTAAACTTAAGTCTCTGGGGGAAAGAAAATCTACCTCACCTTATAATTAATGTCAAGAATTTCTCTCTTAATGTAAAACAGGAAAATGGGCTGAGTGAGAAGAAATTGCAAGAGATAATCTTCCAATGTGGAGAACATATGCAGTAGAGTGAGTGAGGCCATGGCCAGAGAGGCAGTAGAGGAAATGCCCAGGAATAGGAGCGAGTGCAGGTTTTGGTTCCACACCCACCTTGTTCACATTCTGGATATTTTTGAGTTGCTTTAGTTGAATCATTTGTAACTTGAAGAATATATTTAAAAAGTACCCACCTCATCCTAGAATTACCATGAGGAATCAATCAGGTATTCCATTTAAAATACTTAGTCTGGCACATCTCTGAGCCTTGATGTTAGTTATTCTCATTTCTTCTCCAACTTATCCCAATGGCGTTGCCTCAGAACAGCAAATTTCCACTTGAGGAAGTACATACTGCTCTATGTTAATTGAATCTTCAGACATTTGTGTCAAAGAAGAACCATAAAGAGGGAAGAGCTTTCTCTCAATGCAAAATTAAAAGCAGGGATCAGAACACCCCACCTTTTTTTTTTTTAAGGAAGGAATCAGGACCAAAAAACCTTGAAGCATCACAGAAAGGAATTGTTAAGAGTTCATAATAATTACAGTTTCCTTGAGTTTATTGCTTTTACTTCCTGTTTCTCTGCTGTGATGCTTTAAACCAAATGGCCTTTGCACTTATCTTTAGGGTCAACACAAAGATTGTGAGACAGTGCTGCCCTACAGCTTGTGTTATGTGGAAATAAAAATGAAAGGAGAGAGAAGATAGCAACAGTTCCTGAGGAGAGAAAGAATCAGGCTGATGAGAATCTGCATCTCCTTCCCTGAAATACAGATGAGGATCTACATCAGCTTAAAAAGCTTATGAGGTTGGCTTCTTAATCTAAAGCACCCTTATGCTCTTTGTTTTTAGATAAAAGGGTGAAATGCAAATATTGAGGAGCAAGTTATTTTAGGGATATTGATGTAAACAAAACAAGTTAGTTGTTTTTCCTTCAACTCATTTTTTTCCCTTCTGGTAATAAGGGAGTAAGTGACACTCCCCAGAGATGAGTGAGCAGACAGATTCAAGGGTTACCACATTTTGACGCAAACTTCCCTCTGTGTTGATAAAATGAGATGATCTGCATTGTGCTGAATCCAATCTCCCTAATCAATTATTGATGGCCTGTGGGAAGTGATAAATGGCCTGCCAGCAAGAAAATCACACTGCTTCAGCTCAGCAGGGAAACAGATGATAGGACTTTCAATATACACAATGAGACCTTTCCGCTGATATTCAATATTACTGAGTGTCATTTTAAGGCTACAGGGGTTTTCAATTTACAATCTAGATATGTTCATGAAGCAAAAACATTAGAAGTTGCTAAACTGAAAGGAAAATCACATATCTGATAGTATTCTTCCTTAATTTTATGAAAGCAATTATTAATGGCACAATCTCTTCTGTCTAGGAGACAGAATAAGGTAAACAAAGGAAGAGAGTATAAATTTCTGGTCTGCTACTTCCTTGCTGTGACACACTGAGCTGACTCACTTTCTCTGTGTCTCAGTTGCTTTATCTGTGAAATGAGGGCATCATTTACTATAGAACAATAAAGAACTTAGCACAATCTTGCACAAAATGGGACTGAACAGGTGTTTGTTCCCACTCTGTTGGTACTGGTGGGGCTTTCCCTTTCATCAGTGGAGTAATGCCTTAAAAACTTACCTGGATATAACAATTGTCTGGTGTATTAGTCAATAATAAATAAAAATACATAAATAAAAAAATTGCTTAGTCTCAACCCAAATTTCCTGAAGCACAATTTCTAGGGAGAGTGCTGGTGAGTTGAAGTGAAGCCACATTTCCCGGCAATTCTGATCCTCAGTCACATTTGGGGAAATATTGCATTATGCAAACCTCACATTCCTGGTTGAGGCTTCCTTTCTGCTGAAATTATGTTACTTTAGCAAATGATGTGAAAGTTTCTGGTGCTTCTCACAGACTTATTTTTTTATTCTTCTTGCTCTAATTCCTGGATCTGTGTGTTCCCAGGTGCCCCCACCAGGCAGCCATTTCCGTCACCATCTGAACAACAAATACTACAGGATTACCTTCAGCCTCAACATTCTCCAGCCTTCAAACCTGTGCATGGCTGATTAGATGAGGGGCATGGAGGAAGAATGGACATCCTGAGGTTTAGGGCCTGGGAGACATGTATTAAACCCTAACATGTTCTGTCATGAAGCTTTGTGGTAACAGATTTATTTAAATTCTTTTGCTTCTCTTCACAAAAACCTAGAGATAAGACATGAATAAAAGAGTATGGACTCCATATAGTTATAACAATAAAAATAACAATTACAAATTTAGTAATATTTATTTTTATAAATATCAACTATAAATATTGTAATCTTACAGGGTATTACACAACTTTGAATACTTAAGAGAAATACATTTTTTACATAAATTCCTGCTTATCCTGTGAGGGTTTTTTTAGAAGTTAACTCTCAAAGGAAGGTAGTTTGCTTTTTAAAGATAGACAAAAAAGATAGGAGGAAACAATATACTTATTCTAAATACTTCTCTTCTTGTGGAAGATTTACACTTACTTCACAGTTCAAATGCCCTTTAAATTTACAAGTATTCAGGCACTCATACAATGTCCACAGTAGACTTTTTTTTATTATACTTTAGGTGAGTTATACTTTTATTCTTTCTCCTCCTTGTGGTTCCTTACATCTTCTCACAGTTCTTCATGCTTTCAGAAACAGATGTAACGTTTAGTTAGATAGATGGGGAAGAGCGCTTGAGCCTCTTTCTTCCCTCCATTTGACTAAGGAAGTGACATTCGCAGAGGTAACATTCCATCACCAAGAAATAAGCATTAAGGAGCCACCATTTACATTCTCCAAAACTCCCCCTTTCTGTGTGACAGGCCAAGGCATTTCAGATGGAATATTGTAGAGATTATGGAGAAGAAAGCCTCAGAAAACAGATTGTATTAGAAATGGATTAAAATCTATAATGTCTTGTGGTTTTATGAACCAAGAAGTTAATATCTATGACCTTGCAGTGACAGCAACTAAAGCTTCAGAAGAAGCCTTGGAATTAAAATAATAGACAAAATCCTTATATATTAAGAATTATTTTGTCCATGGGTCCTTTATATGGGGGGTAGGATTGAGGGTGGGAGATGAGGGTATGTGGGACGGGGGAGAGTAGTTGGGGGGAATGGGACAACTGTAGTTGAACAACAATAAAAATAAAAAAGATATTGACTAAAAAGTAAAATAAAATAAATTATTTTGAAAGTCTCATCTGAAATAACAACATATAGAGAATGGAGACGTCTTATAAGTAAAATAATAAAATTCTTATATATTAAGAGTTGTTTTGATATTCTCATCTAAAATAACATGTGAATCTTTAACTAGAAAAGGAGAAGGAGCATTTCAAAATTATAAAAAATTGGAATGCTAAATTTATTTCTTTTATCAGAAATATTGGTACATTTTTGTTCATTTTTTTATAGCATTGGGTTAAATCATGCAGTTCCAAAAGTTGTGTCTAACTGTGGTTTTCTCCACAATTATCACATGGTTAGCAGTAAACTTCTAAATGTTATGAGATTACATTTTACTCACTTTGTTAATTATCTAGTTAACATGATTTTGTAGATTAGGAATGTATCAGATATATTAAACACAAAGGCACTAAGATGGATACAAGTTCTACATGAAATAAGACATCAAAAGAGCTTACTTGTCAGAGTTGGCTCTCCATGCAAAAGAAATCACTCCCACAGTATACAGGAAGAGAGATGAAAGATCCAATGACCTAAAATATTTTTTCCACTGATTCTAACTGGTGCTGAATTCTCAAGAATGGTTGCAGTTTAAATCACTAACATCTGTTAAAATGGCTTTCTTTGTATGGAAAGGGAATGCATTAAACTAGTGTTGGTCACTCATTTATTTTAATTATGATTATCAAATTTTGCCTTTAGCAAACATCAAATGAGAAAATATTGAGTAAATTTTGTATACCAACTTTGAATGCTGGGATGCTCTTCTACTTCTGATGGAAAAGGAGATCCTGAAAACACACTAGGAAGAATAAGGAGATTAGAGAAAATGTCATGTAAGTTGGAATCTCCAAAGGATATCCTTATTACAATTGACATATGTCATTGTGGAAAGATATGACCAGATATGTGGCAAATGCATGACAAATTTCACAACAGAAATATTCAGAGTTTCTTTTACACAAATAACAAAAAATACAAAAAGAATGATTTTGACATAAAATCACCACTGCATGAGACAAAGTGATAAGAGGGATTGATCCATTTATAATGAGCAAGATGTCAGATTTTTGGTTCTAAGCAAAATTTTTGGTTTCTGTAGAAATCAGTTAACAAAATTTGAATGTATTCAAAATGTTTATATTTCATATTTAAAATGTAGCATGATTTTTAATCACTAAGGTGCTTTTAAAATATTGTCTGTTCAAGTTGTCATTTCATTCCTGATATGCCTAGCATGGTTCCTGACACACATTTCTCTATTTCATTTGGGACCTATTTTGAGTATACTTGTCACTGGGCTTTGTTTAGTGGAGGACCAAAAGGACTCTTAGGCATATTCTCTTATTTTGTTCATCACTGAGGCTCATGCCCAGCTGTTGGAGTACCAGAGGTGGAGGCAGTTTTATAAATGCTAAATGATCTTATGATTTCTAAGTCTGTGGATCAGCTGAGGGCCCCAGCCAGGGTGGAAGTACCTTGTCAAAATACAGGAGTTTGGCCTTGACTGGTATGGCTCATTTGGTTGGCCATTGTCCTGCAAGGCAAAAGGTCACTGCTTCAATTCCCAGTCAGGGTATATGCCTGGGTTGCATGTCCAGGACCTGGTCAAGATGCTTATGAGAGGCAATGGATGAGAGGCAACTGAAGGATATTTCTCTCCCTTTCATTGTCTCTCCTTCTGCCTCTCTTCAAAACTAAATAAAATCTTTTTTTAAGAATCCAGGAGTTTGTCTTAGCCATGCCATTTCAGGCTCTTAAAACTTAAGGAAAATAAAAGTCAGTTCAACTTTTACCTTCTCCTCAGCAACTTGGGGGCCAAGTTCTTCTATCTCAAGGGTCAAGCATTTCTCAGGATGAGCAACTCCTGTGCCTTTTTATGGGACATTCTGATGCTCTCCTCAGGTTCTCCAACACCTGTATACTCAATTTCATTTCTAGAGTCAGCTTCTAAAACTTTAATTTGCAACAAATTCTTATGGAGGTATTGCTATAACAGATATTATGATTCATAGGTTGGAGTGGGCCCTAAGACCTAAGAATCTGCAGTTGTCATAAGCTGCTAAGTGAAGCCTTTGCTTCTGGAGATTTGCTGCAGAGCAGCAAAGGAGTAGGGCACCTACCCTGCAGCCCTAAGTACTAGGTAGCTAATGAGTCTGCAGGTGCTGATTGTGATTGGAGAGAAGCCAGCATGAGTTCAGGCTACCCTCTCCCAAAAGTCCCCTTGATTTTTAATTGGATTTGAAACCAGAATTCAAATCTGAATTCCAATCTTATCACATTAGGAAACCCAGTTAAACCCACTAAGATGGGGAAAATAATACACATTTCATGGACTTATGGTTAGAATTATATATGAATGTCTATGAAAGTGTACTGAAAAGAAACACAAAGCAAATCTAATGCTATTTTTGTAATCATTACTAAGTGCTCTTATGACTATAATTGATTCAGAATTAATCACTCTTGCTATCATAAATGTATGTGAATATTAAGCTTCAAATTCTCTAGGACATAATGTCTATTATTCCCTATTTCTGTGCTTGGTTAAAAAGAAGAAAACCTGATCAATATCTTACTTAGGTGAAACCATAACATATGATTGCTTAGGACTTGCATTAATCATCTCTTAGAGGATAACCAATCCAACTTTTTAAAACTTTCACCAATTTCTATCTTGCTAAATCAGTGTAATAGCTTTTTGGTGCTAGTATATCTGTTTCTTTCCTAAAGTAGAGAGATCAATGACCAATGCACTCTAATAATTAGAACCTAATCAATACAGAGAAAAGCAGAATTATCCTGAGCATTGTGAGGTTCCCAGAAGACCAGGGAATATTTCAGTTAAAAGTAAATCAAAAGAAGCACCTGACTGAATGCCTAATTGTGCTTAGTTGCTAATACTGGAAACAGTTTAAGAATATGGGTACATCTTCCTGGAGTGGAGTCACGTGAGTTCTTTATATATTTTTGAGATCAAACCCTTGTCTGAGGTATCATTTGCAAATAGAGGGGAGGGAAGAGAAGGGTAATGGATGAAAATAGGGGAAGGTCCATCAAGGAGCATGTATAAAGGACACATGGACAAGCAAAGGTGGTAGATTTGAGGGTGGGAGGTGGGGATGGGTGGGGTGACGGGCCATGGTGGAGTGAAAATGGAGACAACTGTAATTGAGCAACAATAAAAAAAAGAATATAGGTAGAAAGAAAGTATTGATGGTTGCCAGAAACAGTTATGGGGTAGATGAAATGTGTGGAGGGGACAAATTTCTAGTTATACAGTAAGTCGGGATGTAATGTACTGCATGGTAACTACAATTAATAATGCTGTACTGTACATTTCAAAAGTACTAAAAGAATAGATCTTGACAGGAGCAGAAGCAGAGACTCAGTGATCTGGGGGCCAGTTTTTTTTCAGGGGCAGTGAACCAACTGCAAGGAACTAAATTTCATGCACAAGATAAGTTGGCATTCAAGAACAAGACCTCTGGCTTCAGACTCATAATGTCAGAGTGGAGTGATCCTGAGCTCATCTCCTCTCACTGACACCAAAACTACAACTATTGATAGATATAGAAGAACATAATCTCTGATTATCTGAAGCCTAGCTGACTTCCTGTAATTATGGATACAAAGAAAAAGCCACATTGAGAGGGGTAGGAGAGATAAGAACCAGTCTAGTCAGAACCCACCTAATCCCCACTCTCTTTGTGGTGACCCACAAATGGCAGGGATATAACAACCTTAGAGAAGGTCACCCCATGAAGAGCGAGGGGGTCTGAGCCCCAGTCTGTGAATCTGTACCAGGAAGAGGAGCCCTTGTAACATCTGGTTATGAAAACCAGTGGGGCTTATTTCTGGGAAAACTCAAAGTCTGTAGGAAACCAAAGTAGCATTCTGTGTGATTCCCAGTGCAGAAGCAGCAGTTTGAAAAGCACCTGGCTCATATCTGAAGGTGATATATTCACTAATTTTAGGACTTGTGCTGTTGCAAGAATAGTAACATTTGATATAATATAATGTACTGTCAAAACCATCCCACACTTAAGTGTGTATAATATTTTCTTAAAATATGAATAGCCCAAGGGGATGAGAATATATTTCCATGCACTTATTATGTAAAGGAGGATTATTCTATGTAAGTTGAGTTATGTAAGTATGCACTTGAGAAAACAACTTATGATCAGTTACTGGGTGAAAACCAGTTCTCCTAATAGACAAGTTTCAATGAAAATTACAAAGTCATTATCTACCTCACATAGACAAACTGAAACATATGAACCAAACAGCCTTTATATTTGCCCTCAACTACAGAACCCCAGAGCTTTGGAGATATCCCATAATGTGGGAGAGATTTGCCCTCAGGGCTCCCTGTCTGCCACAGATGAGAATAAGTCTACCAAGACATGATCTGCTTGGGGAGGAAAGGTGGGCAATCACTCAAAGGAGGACCTGGAAACTGCTCCTCAATGGGCTTTTATTGGGTTGATTTTGCACAAGCATACAGGTAAAGCTCATCAATCATTGTCAGGCAGTAAGGATCAAACAATAGATAACATACAAAGAACTACGAGGTCTTATTCTGAGTTAGGGTCTGTAATTTAAAAGGCTACAAAACTTTGGGAAACAAACTCATTTCCTGCTTGGATCTTCCTTATCATTTAACTGAGAGCATCCTTAGCAAAGCAAGTTTCACAGGATTTTATGTATTTTTCTTAGGCCTGATCACCCTGGGAACCCACTCTTTCCTGCACAGGGCTGCACTGTCCTCTGTCATTGCTTTAGGCTTCAGTCAGGCAGGGGAAGTAAGGTAGCCAAGAGATTAGGGGACTTATTGCAGACAGAATGAGGAGTCAGGCCATGTCAAAGCTGAGGGGCAAGGGTCCATCACCCCCTTTTGCTATAGCCCCCCAAGTCCTTGCCTGGGTGCCCCCATAATCTTGCCTGTCTTAGGTTGTCCCTCCCTTGAAGAATCTTACCAGTCATTGGCTAACTGATCAGGCACTGGGGGCCAGGCAGGGTGAAATGAAAGGGGCAGAGGTGGGGCCCTTGCTAGTGAGATAAGCTTTGTCTCCTTAGTGCTTATGGTTCCAAGGTCACTCACTCAGCCTTAGCCATGGGGGGCTACAGCTTCTGAAACTAGGCAGGTTTGTTCCCAATACCACAATAAATATGTATCTCATACAGCACACATTATCCCTCAAGAGATCCTCCATCTCTTCTTCTAAGGTACATACATTATCTTCACTGCAGCATGGAAACTGGGCTGTCTGTGCTCACCAGGTTGATACCAACCTATGGTTTCATACAACATCTATAATCCTTCTCCGTCCTCATGCCACCCCTTTTAGAAGATATTTGAACCTTTGTTAAGTGACTGAAGCTAATCTAAACAGCATTGCATATTAGAGAGTAATAGGATTTTGGGGCAGGAAGGGATGCTTAAGTTGATTTAGGATAATTTTGTCATTTTATACAGGGACAATTAAAGGACAAAGTAACACATATGATGCAGATTGCCAGCAGAGCTTCTATCAGAGCCCTGGTAGCATATACCAAGTATTTTCTTCCAGTATGCTACAGAGACAGGCTATCTTGTCAAGGTGAATTCATATTTGACCTTTTCAAGTGATGTAATACATTCTTGCTCTTTATTTTAGCTTTTAGCACCTTAACAAGAGTTGATTGGTGATTGGAATAAAAATAATCATGGAGCATTTATTTTGGGATGGTATGTATACTAGGGATCTTATGGTGCAATGAATAACATGTTAAAAACCAAATAAAATTAGTTTAGACATAGATTGTTTTTGGCTCATATTACCAAAATAACACAAGAATGCAGCTTCAAGGATGAGCATACCCAGGGAATCAAATATGAGTTCATTTCCTCTTTCTTCCTCTCCTTTTGTTGTTCTCTTTGTGTCTTCCTTCCTCTTGCTTTTTTTAAAAACACATTTATTGCATTCCCATGATGAACTGGTAGCTATATTTTTCTTCATGCTGCTTTGTTTTTAAAATGGTATATACATTACTATTAAAGCCGATGGACTTTTGCCATAAGCCAGGGAATATGGCCAATTGGAATTCCATGATCCAAGAAATAAGAGTATTTCCATGACACTCTACCAAAAATGTCCCAGAGGAGGATTCTAACTAGCCTGACTTAGCTCAGGAGCCCATCTGGAGACCAATCATCATGACCAGGGAGAAGGAATATTATAATTGACTCAGCCTAGCCTGGAGTACAGACCACACATATGGGTGGAATAGAGTCAGCTGTTTCCAAATAAATGAGGTACAGGGAAGAAAAGTACACCAAGGTACTACATGATGTTTTTGCTAACTCTCAGTTTAGAGCTTATAGGCTAATATATTCTACACTAATATAAGTATAGAACCAGTCCTGGTCATAGCTAGAGCATTAATGATAAAACCTTCATTACTTTTGCACTCAATTCCAAGTACCAGCCTTTAATGAGATGATCTAGAATTCTCACAGAACTCCAAGTCAGGAGAAAATGTGATAAGCCACCAGCTTAGGATTCAAATTCAGCCTCAAACTATAGTTAAGACACCTACTTACCCTTGAGTAAGCTCTTTTGAGTAAGCTATGTAACATCTCTGAATTTCTAGTTTTACAAAATAGGAATGTTCACCCTTCCAGTTTGTGAAGTTAGGTAAATCTTGACAGCATAGGGAATCTCATAATTTCTTTACATTCTTCCAGTCCTCTATTCCTTCCAAAGGGCAACTGTAGGACACTATTCTAGTAGAATATCTAAAATGATGACTCATATAACTGAAGAAAATAGAATCTCAGAGGTAAAAAACAATCTAAGGGTGAAGTAAACTCACAGAGGTGAAAACAAATTGAAATGCTTGTGAACAGTGAAACTGTCAAAGACAGAAAGCAGTGACATAAAAACAAGAGAAAACCCATCATTCTCTGAGAGATGAACTGGGTCACTGCAGAGGCACTGTGTCTTAGACAAAGATGAATAAATCAACATTGTTTGCAGAAAGGGACCTGGCAAAACTGTAAGTGAGAGTGAGTGTCAACTCTCTTTCTGGAAGAGTAGTTTTATATTTCATCTTTCTTTTAACTTTTATTCTTTTGGAAATAGAAGAACAAATGGGGCTTGCATGAGAATAAGGGCAGAACTCTTGGGGTTCATACTTGGATCTCATTCTGAATTCACATAATCAAATCCATGGAGGAGCTCATCTGAAAGGGCTAACAAATCATTAAACAAAGTACGCATTCAGATAAGAGTGTTCTACAAAGGCAACTTTGAATATGGAAAGAAGCCCCTGGACAGTAGCAGCTTTGAGGATGAACTGCAAATAGGAAGAAACTCACATTCCCTTCAGATATAGGAAGGAAGGCAGAAGTGGGTTGACTTTCTTTATATATCATGAGTTAATTTTTTTAACAGCCAGACTTCAAAACCATGAGTTTTGTATCACAAGGAATCGGCATTCCTTGAGAACCCACCATAAGAATCTAGATCTTCCATTAGCTCCCTCTCTCAAAGTGGAAATATAATCTCATAATCCCATTTTCAATATTGTTGTGGTCAATGTGGTGCTTTTTTGGTCAGACCTGTACTAGTCATTTCTTATACCCTTTTTCAAAGTAGTTATGTAGTTAATGACTACACCAAGAATACGTAAGTAACTAACTGAGCCACACTAGCCAGGGCCAATTTGTTTCTTTTAAGCATGTATTTCCACTAGTAGTGAACTATTTGATAAAAGAAGTCCATGGAGTCAAATGATTGATGTAGCTTTCAACTTTGAACTTATATTTTAAAATTTGTCTATCTATGTAAATTAATAGTTTTGGCTCTTATGCCCTATGAATTTCTTTCTCAAGTGAGCTGTTATTAATAGTAATAGTTTGTAATGGTAAAACAAAACTGAACAAAAATATCACTAAGGCAGTAACATCATTTTGGTCAATTATCAGAAAAGACTCCCTTTGTCTTGTCAGACCCTAATTTAACTAATACATTGGTTTTTTTAAAAAATAAATCCATAAATGAAAGATTAAGAAATGTAAAGTAGGCTTGACTGGTGTGGCTCAGTGGATTGAGTGTTGGTCTGTGAACCAAAGGGTCCCCAGTTTGATTCCCCATCAGGTCATATGCCTGGGCTGTGGGCCAGGTCCCCAGAAGGGGCCATGCAAGAAGCAACCATACATTGATGTTTCTCTCCTTCTCTTTCTCCCTCCCTTCCCCTCTCTTTAAAAATGAATAAATAAAATCTTAAAAAAAAAAAAAGAAATGTAAAGCAGGTGCCAGTTGGTAGAGAATTTAAAATACATCTATTTATGTCCTAGTCATTAAATCATAGTAAGGTATATCATCTATATTTGATATCTCTGTAAATAAGCTCTTCTTTCTCTTTATGTTTCAAATATTTGTGCATACCTAATAGCCATCTTTTTCTCAGGAGTGAAGAAAAAGTGGCCTATTACTGGATCTAAGTGGATGACCAGCTTCTACATCTATTCCAGATAAACCATTGAAAGGAATGTTAAATATTTAGTAAAAAGAGAAGAAACAGTTTTGTCAATTTTTGAGGACACATGGAGATTGGTGGATTTTTTTAAGGAATCTTATTATGGGCTGGACTCCCAGGAGAGAGCTGAGTCATCTGCTCCCTCCCTGGCCAAACAAGGACTGAGCAGCACTGGGGGAGGCCAGTTTACCAGAGGGCACAGAGAGAGGAGTGAGAAAGTATTGAAGACGAAGAGGCAACCACACAGGGTCTGTAAGCACCCACGCAAAGCCTTTGCGAAAGTGTGCAACCCACCCGGTGCATCCAAAGACACCCGCCTATACGCCTGCGCCCCCAACTCAGAGAGAGTGTGGTTTGGTGAAAGTCTCGGAAACCACAACATTGAAAAAGGAAAAGGTGTGGGTGCTCCACGGGACCTGTGAGGCCCAGGCCCTGAAGGTAGGAGAAGTGGGTGCCCCTCGGAACCCAGAGAGTGCACACCCGTGAACCCGGAAAAGGCGCGGACGCTCCGCAGGACATTGGACCACACGGTGGTGAATTCCCAAGGATGCACATAGCTGCACCCAACCCCCATACACAGATCCCTTTTGGAAAGCACCAGACGCGCTTAGGGGAGAACGCACGCCTACACTATGAACAGTACACAAGGCTGACTGAGTCCTGAAAGGGAACAGAGAAAAACTGTCTCCAGTCACCCCTCAGTGTGCTGAAGCCAGCTAGAAAACCGGTTTGACCAGTCTGAAACCAACAATAGGTGTGTTTTGTTTTGTTTTGTTTTCTTTTGTTTTGTTTTGTTTGTTTTTGTGTTTGTTTTGTTTTTGTTTTCTTTTAATTATTTTAAAGTAACCTTTCATCTTTTAATTCCTATTATTTTTTGATCTATCAATTCTTTATGTTTCTCTTTCTGTCACCCTGGTCTTGACCCTGCTACCTTGCTTTCCAAATTTATCTTTTCTTCCTTCCATCATCTGCTTGGTTCCTTCCTTTTTTTTTTTTTGAACCTGCAACTAATTGCATAATTGTAGTATCATTATTTCAATATTCGTACACCTCTTATTTTTATAGTATTTGGGCATTCCTCTTCTTTTTGTATAGACTTCTTTGCGTGGCTGATTATATTGTATCATTCGATAGGTTTCCCCCATTATCTCATTCATAGTGTATTGCTAATGTACTGTCCTTCATTAGTGTTCCATTAGTACAATACTCTCTCTTCTTGAGTACAAGGCTCAATACTCTCTATTCTAGTTACCTATATTTCATATATTCTGTCATATGATGGTTGCTTTAATATTACTGTAAATAATACCCACTCCATACAATTGTAAATACTTACAGATTATAGCCCACTTCGCAGGTTCCTGAACTTTATTGCTGTAGTGGTTAACTCTATTCTCTCACACACTTCACCTATTTACTACTCTTTACTCTCACCTTACCTCAGAATTTGACTTCCCACATCCTCACTGCTTTCTAGAGCCAACTCACAATCCTTTCCTTCCCAACAAGAGTCTTATCTTCTTTACATCTTTTCTTAAAAGTGGCTAGTGGGATGAAAGATCACAGTTAACACTCTACATAGCCAAAGAATCTCCTATCTCCTCTCTACTGGCTGCTACTGTAAATATCATAGAATACTCTCTTGCTGTCTTAAACCATTTTGCCTTACCCCTCCAACTGATCACAAAAAAGAGTAGGTGGA
>CM052541.1:84852634-84874799 GCA_028533065.1 Trachops cirrhosus
CCTGTGCATCTTTCTTCATTAAACTTACTGTAGCCTGCATTTTTTCATCTAATTTACGACCAAAATCAACCAATTCTGTGAGCATCCTGATCACCAGTGCTTTGAACTGTGCATCTGATAGGTTGGCTATCTCTTGGTCGCTTAAAATGATGGGTTCTGGGGCTTTCAATTCTTCTGTTTGAGCCATCTTTTTGCTGTTTTGTTTTTGTTTTTGTTTTCTTTGTTGATGTTTTTTGGTCTTGTCGAGCTCCTGTAGTGAGGGGCGGGGCCTTAGGAGTTCACCAGGGTGGGGCACCCCAGTTGCTGGGTTGTGATGTTGTATGTGGGGGTGGGGTCCGAGAAGGAACAATGGCGCTTGCTCTGCTCTCTGTAGGACCTCAGACCCTTCTACCGCCTTCCAAAAGCCAACTGGGCCCCTCCGGCACCAATTCCGGTGTGGGTGGGTCTATGCACCCCACGGGTCCTTCCTGGTCAGTCAGTGACCCAAAGCTCTATTTCCTGGTGCTGGGGTCCCTGAGCTGCACGCAGTGCCTTGCTTCACAACGGTTGCTTTGCTGGGTCTTAGGTCACCACCACCTGGCTGGGGCCCACCAGCCACTGCCGCTTGTGCGCCCAGGGTCTGCCTGCTGCGGACTTGCTCGCTGCCGCAGTTGCTCTATGCTCTGCTCCATGTCCCTCACTGGGCCGACTCCGCCCCTCCTTATTGTCTCAATGAATGCGTCTGTTTTTAAATCCTTGGGTGTCCGACTTCCATACACTTCAATTCTCTGCAGTTCTGGTTGTTATTTTGTTTCTATATTGTTGTTGTCCCTATCTTTGTTGTGTGAGGAGGCACAGTGCATCTACCTATGCCTTCATCTTGGCCAGAAGTCTCTATATCTGGGCTCTTGATTCTGTTCCATTAATCTGTATGTCTGTTTTTCTGCCAATACCATGCTGTTTTGATTATTGTAGCTTTGTAGTATAATTTGAAATCACAGTGTGATACCTCCAGCTTCATTCTTTTTTTTCTCAGAATTGCTTTGGTTATTCAGGGTTTTTAGAGTTCTATATAAATATGATTTTTTTTGTTTTATTTCTTTAAAAATGACATTCGGATTTTAGTGGGAATTGCATTAAATCTGTATATTGCTTTGGGTAATATGGCCATTTGACTATGTTGATTCTTCCAGTCCATGAACTGTGAATATCTTTCCATTTCATTGTATTTTTTCAATCTCTTTTAATAATGTTTTGTAGTTTTCAATATATAGGCCTTTCACATTCTTTGTTAAGTTTATTCTTATGTATCTATTCTTTTGGTTACAATTATAAAAGAAATTGTTATTTTTTTATTTTTTCATTTCTTTTTCTGAAGGTTCATTGTTAGTATACAGGGAAGCAATGGATTTTGTACCTTGAAACTTTACTGTAATTTGTTTATGGTTTCTAATAGTTTTTCAGTGGAGTCTTTAGTGTTTCTATGTACAGAATCATGTCATCTGGCAAAATTGACACTTTTACTTCATCTTTTTCAGTGTGGATACCTTTTTTTCTTTCTCTTGTGTTAATGCTCTGGGTAGGACTTCCAGTATGCTGTTGAATAACAGTGGGGAGTGTGGGCATCCTTGTCTTGTTCCTGATTTTAGAGGGAAAGCTTTCAGTTTTTTTGCCATTAAGTATGATATTAGCTGAGGGTTTTTCATATATGGCCTTTATTATCTTGTGGTACTTTCCTTGACTTGTATTTTATTGAGTGTTTTAATCATAAATGGATGTCGTTGCTTATCAAATGGTTTTTCTGCATCTATTGATAAGATCATATGATATTTATGCTTTCTTTCATTAATGTGTGCATTACATTGGTTGATTCATGTATGTTGAATTATCCTTGTGCCCCTGCAATAAACCCCACTTGATTGTGATGTATTACTTTTTTTTTTGATGTATTGTTGTATTTGATTTGCTAGTATTTTAAGGATTTTTGCATTTGTATTCATGAGAGATATTGGTCTATAGTTTTCTTTTTTGTGTTATCCTTCCAGGTTTTGGTATCAGGATTATGTTGGCCTCATAAAATGTGTTAGAAGTATTGCCTCTTCTTCAATTTTTTGGAAGAGTTTGAGAAGGATAGGTTTTAAATCTTTGAATGTCTGGTAAAGCTTTCTGGTCCTGGACATTTTGTTTGTTTGTTTTTGTTTTCGGAAGGGTTTTGATGGTTGTTTACATTTTCTCACTTTTGACCAGTTTATTTATATTTTCCAATTTTTTCATGATTTAGACTAAGAAGGTTATATATATTTCTGGGAATTCCTCCATTTCTTCTAGGTTGTTGAATTCTGTGGCAAATAGTCTTTCATAGTCTTGTAGTATGATTATTTGTATCTCTATGGTGTCTGTGGTAACTTCTCTTTCATTTCTGATTTTGTTTATATAGGTCTTTTCTCCTTTTTCCTTAGTTAGTGTAACCAGGAGGTTGTCAATTTTTCAAATCTTTTCAAAGAACCATCTCTTTGTTGTATTAATTTTTATAGTATTTTTGTTCTCTATTTCATTCAATTCTGCTCTAACTTTATTATTTCCTTTCTTCTGCTGACTTTCTGTTGCTTTTGTTCTTTTTTTAGTTCTTTAAGATGTCACGTTATGTTGTGTACTTGGGATTTCTCTTGTTTCTTGAGATAGGCCTGCAATGATACACACTTTCCTCTTGTTGCTGCTTTTGCTGCTCCTGCTGCTTCCTAGAAGTTTTGAAATGTTGTACTGTCATTCTGATTTGTCTCTCTATATCTTTTGATCTTTTATTTCTTCTTTAACCCAGTCATTTTTAGTAATATGTTGTTTAATCTCTATATACTTGTAGGTTTCTTTAGTTCCTTTTTGCAGTTGGTTTCTAATTTCAAGGCATTGTGGTCAGAGAATATGGCTTGGCATAATTTCAATCTTCTTAAATTTGTTAAGGCTAATTTTGTGACTCAACATATGGTGTATTCTTGAGAATATTTTGTGTGCCCTGGAGAAGAATGTATAATCTGATGTTCTGGGATGAAAGACTGTATATGTCAAGTATATCCACTTGATATAATGTCATTTAAGGCTAAATTTTTAAAATTGATTTTCTGTTTGGACAATCTATCTAGAAATATCAATAAGGTATTAAAGTCCCTAGCTATATTGTGTTTTGGTCTGTTTCTCCCTTCAGTTCTGTGAGTAATTTCTTTTTCATATTTTGGTGCTTGTTGATCTGGTGCACATATATTAAGAAGTATTATGTCTTCTTGTTGTAGTGCCCCTTTTATTGTTATAAAATGTCTTTCTTTGTCTCTTGTTACCTTTGTTATCTTGAAATCTATTTTTTTCCAGATACAAGAATTGATACAACTGCTTTTCTGTTGGTGTTATTTGCTTGGAGAATTATTTTCCACCCTTTCACTTTGAATCTACCTTTGTCTTTGTAGCTTAGATGTGTCTCTTGAAGCAGCATATGGTTGGGTTTTGTTTTTTGATCCAATCTGCTACTCTGTGCCTCTTTATTGACAAATTCAGCCCGTTTACTTTTAGGATAATTATTGCTCTGTGAAGGGTTCCTATAGTCATTTTGTCCTTTGTTTTCTGGTATCTTTGTGCCTACTTTGGTTCTTTTCCTTTTTGTTTTTGTCTGTTGATTTTTTGGTATTATTCCATGCTTCTTTCCACTGTTTCCTTTTTTTTTAAGTTATGTGTCTCATTTTGGGGGGTTTTGCGTGTAGCTGCTGTTAGGTTTATGAAAACAAGGTTGCACATATACAGTAGTTATTTTTCTTTTGAGTGCATCTGCTTTCTATCTCCCTTTGCTGGTTCAAACCTCCCTCCCTTTATGATTTTGCGTTATACATTCACCCTGCTTATTTTATGTTTTCTTGGTGATCTTACTCATAGTTGTGTGACCTTTTGCTCTTTGTTTTAGGTAGAGAAAACACCTTGAGTGTTTCCTGCAATGGAGGTGTTCTGATGATAAATTTTCTCAGCTTCTCTATATCTGCAAAAGTCTTTATTTCCCCTTCATATTTAAAGGATAACTTTGCTGGATATATTAATCTTGCCTGGTAATTTCTCTTTCAGTATTTTGAATGATTATTTCCATTCTCTTCTGGCTTGTGAGTTTCTGCTAAGAAGTCTGATGATAATCTGATGGGCTTTTGTAGGTCACTACCTCTTTTTCTCTAGTTGCTTTGATCATTTTTTTCTTTATCATTGAATTTTGAAAGTTTTAATACAATGTACCTCGGAGAGGGCCTCTTTGGAGTTAGGTAACTAGGTGTTCTGTTTGCTTCTTGGATTCAAGGATCTAGTTCTTTCCATAGGTTTGGGAAGTCCATATCTACTATTTATTTAAAGAGGTTCTCCATTCCCTTCTCTTCTTCTGGAATACCTATAATTCTTAGTATTGCTTGTTCTGATGGAGTCAGATAGTTCTCATATAGCTGTTTCCTTTTTTTTTTAGAGTTCAGGTCTCTCTTCTTCCCTCTGCATTATTTCTAGATTTCTACTTTTGATATCACTGATTCTTTCCTCCATATCATTGGCTTTGCTTCCTATGCTCAACAGTTATTCCTGATGTCCTTTATTGAATGCTTCATTTCCAGGATTTATGTTTTATTATTTTTTAAAGTTTCAATCTCTTTGGTAAAATTCTCATTTTGTTCATTAATTTGTTTTCTGAGTGCATTGAATTGTCTGTATTTTCTCACATTTTGTTGAGTATTTTCAGAATTGCAACCTTCAATTCTCTGTCATTTATATCACATATTTCCATGTGCTCCAGTTTGCTTCCTGGAGATTTTTAAATTTTCTTTCTGAGCTGCTTCCTACCTTGGTTATTCAAGGTATTTGTTGGGATCCTTCTTTTCCAGGCATCTATTGAATTAATTTGCACTTCACTAGCCGATTTCTATGAAGAGGTCTTTCTAATATATTCCAGTAGAGGGCGCTAAATCGCAAGTTTTTAAACAGTGAAATCCAAAATCTGACCTCTGTGGCTTCTGTCAGTAACAGGGGTGTCCAACCTTTTGGCGTCTTTGTGACACACTGGGAAAAGAAGAGTTGTCTTGGGCCACACATTAAATACATTGTGACACATAATCACACATACAAAAATCTCTTAACGTTTTAAGTAAATTCACGATTTTGTGTTGTGCCACATTCACAGCCACCCTGAGCTGCACACCGCCAGTGGGCGTAGGTTGAACACTTCTGGTAGTGGGCATAGCCCTAATATTTGAGGGTGGGGTTTGTGTTGCTCTCTCAGAAATGTCGACCTCAGACCTCCTCAGGATCCACAGCCACAGACCACAACTGGATATCAGTCACAGAGGGAAATAGCTATTCCCATGTAAAAGTTTCTGAGTTTGTAGATAATGTGCTCTGAAACCTGATACCAAAGGCCACAGAAGGCAAGTTTTTGGGAGTGCTCTGTGGCTCAGTTTTCTTTGCATGGAATATTGACCACCTGACAGCCAACGGTTGTGGCAGAACCCCTGCACTGTGTCCTTGCCCAGGCTTCTTGGCTGGCTCAGCTGCAGTTTGCCCCTCTCATTCTTCCAGGAGTGCCCACTGAGATTCTTTGTACCTCCCAGCTGGCAAAAGAAGCACCCGCTATACCCAGCTTTCTCCTCATTCCATTCGGGGCTCACTATGAACTCTGGGCTACAGGGCTGTGACTGTGGGCTTCTGAGATGTCCTCCCTTCTTTCCTCTGCTGGTTGTTCCGTTTGCCCACACACACATGATGATTCAATGTGTGGACCTCTCAGTTGTGCCTGTATGTTGCTCAGGGAATCATTTGTAGACTTACAGCTGATCAACTTTTTGAAATTTCAAGGGGAGAGACCAAGAGGGTCTCTCACGTCGCCATCCCTCTGACGTCACTTCCTTTACGTTTAATTTGATCCCTCATCACTAGTTGGGCAGAAAAGATCACCCCAATAGTTCTAACTGCTGATTCCCATTATGTCAACTCGTGGATTATAGAAATTTATATGCAATGCTTGCTTTCACCTTATAAACTTCTATAGATTATATGCCAATTTTATGTTAATGCTGTTTCCAAGTAGACCATTAATTGAGGGGTATAACTGTCCTACAAATTGCTTTCTTCTTATGTGGATCACATAATTGCTACTCAATACATGCCACTGGATTTGAGTCCTTTTTGATTTTCATGTTAATGCAGATAACATATTCATGCCCAACTATGGCAAGGATATGGCACAATAAGGTATGACCAAGTGATCTATGTGTCTCTTAAGGAGCAATATGCATGGTGGTCATTTCAGGCTTTAAGATGATGTCATTGGGAGAGGGCACATGAGAATTGGGGTAAGTAGGCTAACCAGTGCCACTCAAATGATATGATCCAGACAGGTACCTGTTCTGCTTATGTAAAAGCCAGCTGTCAGACCTTTTTTTAAATCACCATATGTGATAATGTATATCCTAATCTCAATGTATCCAAAAATAAACTATCTTGTCAACCAGCATATCCAAACAGTTTCCTAATTGGTGGCATGTCTGTGATGAGAAGTTAATCCCCCCTGTTGATGTCTTGAAAGCAGCTCTTCCACCAGAGCTGTCATTGGGTCATTAGAGGATATCTCTAAAACTGGTCAAATGACTTAATAAAATGCTGGTGAAATGAGTTGAACAGAAATTCTTTAATTCATGTTGGGGTAAGTACCATATTTTGCCATGTATAATGGGCAAACTTTTTTGGGCACACTTTTTTTGCCCAAAGTTTTGAGGGAAAAATAATGGTGTGCACTATATATGGGTAGTACTGATTCCATCCCCATATAAGTGTGTTAAATTCTTTTGTTTATGTTTATGCAATAAATGTGTAACTCTAGGAAGCAATAATGATATCCATACACAAAATAACACCCTGGAACATGATAATTAGTTTAGTTTCTAAATATTTCATAAATAAAAATTAAATTAAAAAAATTAAAATGATTTCACTCATGTGGAATATAATGAACAAACTGAACTAACAAACAAAACAGACAGACTCATAGATGGAGAACAGATGACAGCTACTTGGGGAGATGTTAAAGGGTGGAGGGATTGAGCAAAGAAGAAAAAGGACTCATGGACATGGACAACAGTGTGGTGATTGTTGGATATACAGGGACAAAATGGTAATGGAAAAAATATAATAAAGATTATATATTTTTAAAAAAAGAAAGGAGGGAGGGATGAATAAGCAGAGCACAGAGCCGTTTTAGAACAGGGAAACTATTCTCTACTATACAACAATAGTAGATACTTGTCATTATACATTTGCAAAACTCATAGACTATGCAACACAAAGAGTGATCTTTGTTGTAAACTATGAGCTTTGGGTGACAATAATGTGTCAATTTATGTTCATCAGTTATAAGAAATATACCATTCTGGTGGGGCATGTTGATAGCAAGGGAGACTGTGCATGTGTGAGCATTAGAGAATATATGGGGTAAATATGAAATCACTGTACTTTCCACTAATTTTTTAATTAACATAAAAAGACTCTAAAATATAAAGCTTTTTTCAAATTTTCTTCTTTGATAAGAACTTTAATTAGAGATTACAAATATATGTGGACAAGCTCAACATAGTTAATGATATTCTTTTTTATGACTAAATTTTGTTGTCATTTTAAGATCTTACATTTTGTGCTCCCCAAAATTAAATACATTTTTTTACCTGAGTTAGTCAACCAAATACAGAATGGAGAGAGAGAAGAAGGGAACTCTAACATGGGAAGAAAGAAAAATTGAGTCTACTGTAACATCTTATTCTTCCCTGCCTATAAGTTTTTGCTCTTACAAATTATTTATGAATGAATTTAATACAATAAAACAGTACAGTGATCCCAGTTTAAAAAAAAAGGGAAGATGGTTTTCCTGAAAGTGTGGGACAAAAATGTGGGTGCTCATTATACATGGCAAAATATAGTTAGCTAATGACTCTAAGATTAACTTCAAATGCTGGTTTTAGGTTGTTGTCCTGAGCCTGGCTGGTTGGAAAGAGTTGGCATCTTTCACTGGAGCTGGCTTTTTGCAACCTGCCTGCAGCTGCCATGTCCGCAGTCTATCTGGTAGAGTGACACAAACTGGGCCTCGAGGGAAGTGCACCAGGTAATTTACAGAAAATGATGAAAGCGGGAGAAATGATTACTGTCAATTTCCATTTGTCTGAGTAAGGGGCACAAATTGCAATACACAGTATTTTCTATTCCTCCTGTCCTCTTCTTCATTGGGCCACCTCCCATCAGGCTTTGGATGCAACCATTCCACAGAATTCTCTTATTAAGATCATCAATAGCCTCCATGTTGCTAAATCCAAAGTTCAATATTAAATTCTCCTCTTACTTTACCTATCAGGTCCATATCTTGCTTGAATCCACAGTTTCCAATTAACTTCAAGAATGCCATATTCTTTTGGCATCTGATTTTCTTTCTTAGTCTCCTTAACATGTACTTGCTCATTTGTTTTCACCATTAAATTGTGGACTGCCCAAGGGCCTCAGATCCTTTCATTCCATGCTGCTTCTTCGAAGATTTACCCTCGTTTTACATTTGTACCAATCATCTACATTCTGGTGACTTCTAAATTTAAATATGTTTTCCATGAATTACAGAGAGTTTTCTTCTCTTATTGACTACTTTACATCTCTACTGAATATCAAATAGACATTTAAAGTTAACATGTTAAGAACTGAGCTTCTGATTACCCATTGCCAAAAATCTGCTGTTCTGATAGTCTTACACATCTCAGAAAACTCAGTAAATGGTATCTCTCATCATTCACTTGTGCAGGTCAAAATTTTTAGTGCAACTCCTCTATGTCTCTCACACCCATCTCTCAGCATCGAATCCATTAGCAAATAATTAAGATTCTACCTTCAAAATATATCCTTAATCCAATCCTTTATCCAATCCTTTAGTTGTTATCACTCCATTGCAAACCACTATCAATCTCTTACATGGTTTATTATAATAATCTACAGTCTCCATGATTCTTCCTTTGCCCTCTTTCCATTATTTCTGATTTTCCACACAGTAGCAACTGTTGTCATATTTGTCAAACTTAAGCCAGTTAATGATATACATTAATTTAAAGTTTTCAATAATTCCCAATCTTAGAATAAAGACAAAGAAAGTCCCCAAGAGTTTATCCAATCACTCTCTTATCCCATTACTCTTCTGTATTTAAACTCACTCTTATTTAGTCAGACTGTTATCATGCAGTTCTGCAAATGTGTCACTTGCCCCCCACTCTAAGACCTTACTCTTGCTTTTCTCCCTTCCTGAAACATATTTCCTTAGATAAATCTACTGCGTTCTCTCTTGTCCCCATTAAGTCTTTATCCAAATGCCACCTTCTCAGTGAGACCTTGCTTGTCCACTGTATCTAATATGTAAGACCCTCCCCAACCCAGATTATCTATTTCCCCTTCCTTTTTGATTTTTCTTCATAGAATCTATCTCCATTCATAAGACCATGTGTTATACTTATTTGCTTCATTTACATTTTTCACATTTACTAGGATGTGCTCCACCAGGCATAACTTTCATTATGTTTATTTATTGTTGTATAGGCAGCTTCAAGAAGTACCCTGTCAGATAGAAGCTGCTCAAAAAAAATCATGAAATATGAAGACATGAATACAATAGTTGTCTAATAAACATTTGGTTAAATTTAAGGGTGCCGCCCAGTAATTTATTATATAGAAGATTAATGGAGGGTTGGTTCCTCTTGAAAATCATTTTAATATGTGAAAGACAGCAGAATATAAGCTATGAAGCTTGAGAGACCTAGGCTCTAAGTTCTAGAACCACCATTCATTAGCTATTAGCTGTGGGAAATTTATCTTTTACCACATAGCATCTATAAAATGTATTTAATGATATCTAAATTTTATTATTGTAGAAAAATTTAAAACACATAAAATATCTACACCTGTTCCCAGCATATATTAGGTTACTCTTTTTAAGTATGACGATTTTCTTGGACCTAAGTGAAGTCAATTTAGACTTCACTTACTATTATTAAATAGTAAGAAGCCATAGGTATGCAAATATAAAATTACATCTTTGTGCAAGATATATTTTTCTAAAATTTCACACCAGAATCCAACTTTTCTGAGTACTTGTTTCCACCTGAGTGCTGATGTCCATTTTTTTCACATGGTATCCTCCTGTGTTTGTTCCACCAAAAGCACTTGAGGAGCAGCCTTTTCCCATAGCATGCTCTAAAACTCCCCTAGGATTTTCTCAAAGTTTCAAATATACACCCTGCAAATTTGTGCAATACTTGTGCAAAAAATGACTCTACTGGAACTAAAAAACAACATTGTAAATGGCATGCTAATATCAGAGCTGCTAAGATGTGAAAAATAAGACTATGAAAAACACAATTTAAAATTAATGAACTACAGTACTAAAAGAATTCACTTGGAAGTGGTGGAATAACAACAGAGATAAATTTCACTAGTTTGATATCAAAATAACATAATTAAAGTTGAATTTTTTATTTTTAAAATATTTATTTATAAAAAATAATTAGGACCTTAAGACTCAAATACATTTTCAAGAAAATATTCTCTTAGGCCTTTTGTGATCTTAATCCAAATGTGTGTTAACAACACATTTTTAAGGCATTTAGGTTATTTTTTTTATACATGTAATTACAAGTCCGATAAAAAGAAGAAAGTCTTGACTGTAAAACCTTTAGGAATTCATTAATAGCAATGATTATCTTTAGTCAACCTATAAGTTCTCTCCCCAGATGATTATCATTTCAAGGGAAGCCCAAGAAATTAGTCCAATTTCTGCTGGTAAAGATTCTCTCCTTGATCAAACTCTACTCAGGCTTCTGTAAACTCTTTCAACTTTGCTCCACTCTGGGACTTCTGTATTCACCTCTGCATTTTCTAGTTTTAGCAAGAATCCTGCTAAGTCAGTTTAGAATTCCCATCCTGAATATATGCTCATTTGATATTTGCTCATCCTCCCCCTACCCCCCACACCACCACTACACCATGCCCTTGGTGGTGTCTGATTACCCTGGTCTGCCTTAAGCAAAAATACTGTTATATTGGTTTGGGAAGATGCTTTGTTTCAGTAATTTCCATCCTTTGATCCCCATTTTGCTCCTTGGCTATAAATTCCCATTTGTCCATGTTGCTGCATTTGGAATTGAGCTCAGTTCTATACTGAGGTTTCTTTTCCCCTATTGCAGTAGTTGTGAACAAAATTTGTTTTCACCTCCTTAACTACTACTGCTCAGCTCTGATTATTCTTTAATACTAGTGAAGGCAAAGGGCAGATTTACAAAGGTCTTCATAGCACAACAAAAAGCCAGATGTAAGAATCGATTATATGGCGGTTCAAAGGAGTGGTGAGTTCTCTGAATTTCTACTTTCTTTCCAATTTGATTAAGGCAATTGTTGAGCCTTGTAAGAGATGAAGACACAGATTGCTTGTGAGTTATTCTTGGTGTCCACATCCATCACAATTTTCTGAAACTGAAAATGAAGTTTAAGAAAAAGTATAATCCCTGCTCTCTACCTGATTAAGGAGACTTAGTAATAGAAGATGTGCTACACTTAGATAAAGGCCAGTTATAAAGAGAATATTCATTGCTCAAAGGCTGCCATTTAAAATGTGCTGTTTCTATTGTAGTTGTGAAGCAGAGTTTGAAAATAATTTTAAAAAGTAAATGTCTTCTTACTTTTCCTTTGCCTTCACTCATTCCATCAATTAATAAATAATTATTAAATGATGACTACTCCTGCTTTAGGCACTGAGAAACCATAAAAACAATTTACACAACTTTTACTACTTAAAATTTTCATTATCAGCAGATCAAAAGCAATACTTAGCCCATTAAATACAAATTATAAAAAATTCCAGGTTGCTTTAACTTATTCAGGCTGCTCTAACAAAAATACTATAAACTCGGTGGCTTATAAACAACGAATATTTATTTCTCACAATTCTGGAGACAGAAAAGTTCACGATCTTGGTGCCAGCAGTGATAACAATTGGCTTCTCCAAAGACAGCTGACTTTTCACTGTTTCCACATATTGCAGAAGGGGACAAGCTAGCTCTCTGTTTTTTTTGTTTTTGTTTTTGTTTTTTTTAATAAGGGCATTAATCCCAATTATGAGGCTTCACCCTCAAGATCTAAACATCTCCCAAAGACCACTACCTCTTAATGCCATTATCTGGAGGATTAGGATTTCAACATATGAATTTAGGTGGGGCACAAGTATCCACACAATAGCAAATGTCAATAGTATCCTAACCAGTAGATCAATGCACAACTTCTTAGGTCTTTTTTTTTTTAATTCTAAGAAAAATAAAGCATTGATAAAATGTATGTTTAAATGTGATGCACTTGTTGCTTGGCAGGTCCACTCTTCTTGTTTTCTTTTTTTAAGTATATTTTATTGATTATGCTATTGCAGTTGTCCCAATTTTTTATCCCATTTATCTTGAACCCCCCACCCTCCAGAATTCCCACCATCTTTGTTCATGTCCATGGGTTGTACACATAAGTTCTTCGTATCTCCATTTCCTATACTATTCTTAACCTCCCCCTGTCTATTTTCTACCTACCATTTATGCTACTTATTCTCTGTACCTTTTCCTCCTCTCTCCCTCTCCCACTACCCTGCTAGTAACCCTCTACGTGATCTCCATTTCTGTGATTCTGTTCCTGTTCCAGTTGTTTGCTTACTTCCTTTTTGTTTAGGTTTGGTTGTTAATATCTGTGAGTTTGTTGTCATTTTACTATTCATATTTTTGGTCTTCTTTTTCTTAGATAAGTCCCTTTAACATTTCATACAATAAGGACTTGGTGATGATGAACTCCTTTAACTGGACCTTATCTGAGAAGTGCTTTATCTGTCCTTCCATTCTAAATGAAAGCTTTGCTGGATAGAGCAATCTTGGATGTAGGTCCTTGCTTTTCATGACTTTGAATACTTCTTTCCAGACCCTTCTTGCCTGCAAGGTTTCTTTTGAGAAATCAGCTGATAGTCTTATGAGAACTCTTATAGGTAACTCTCTCTTTTCCTCTTCCTTTAAGATTCTCTCCTTATCTTTAATCTTGGGTAATTTAATTATGAAGTGTCTTGGTGTGTTTTTTCTTGGATCCAACTTCTTTGGGACTCTCTGAGCTCCTGGACTTCCTGGAAGTCTATTTCCTTTGCCAGACTGGGGACATTCTCCTTCATTATGTTTTGAAATAAGTTTTCAGTTTCTTGCTCTTCCTCTTCTCCTTCTGGCACCTCTATGATTCAGATGTTGGAATACTTAAAGTTGTCCCAGAGGTTCCTAAACCTCTCCTCATTTTTTTGAATTCTTATTTCTTCATTCTGTTCTAGTTGGATGTTTATTTCTTTTGTTCCAAATTGTTGATTTGAGTCCAAGTTTCCTTCCCTTCACTGTTGGTTCCTGCATATTTTCCTTTATTTCACTTTGTATAGCCTTCATTTCTTCCTTCATTTTGCAACCAAACTCAAACATTTCTGTGAGCATCCTGATTATCAATGTTTTGAACTCTGCATTTGATAAGTTGTCTATCTCCTTGTTGCTTAGTTCTTTTTCTTGAATTATGATCTGTTCTTTATTTGGGCCATTTTCTTTGTCTTGGCACACCTGTTACATTAAGGGGTGGAGCCTTTGATATTCACCAGGGTGGATCAACCCATGTTGCTTTCTTGTTGTGCTGCATGTGGGGGAGTGGTCAGAGAGGGGAAAATGCCACTTACTTGGCTCTTGCCCCACTTTTTGTCACTTCCCTCACTTCTCACAAGCAGACCATGCCCTTTCAGGTACTGATTCCCAGGTGGGCAGGTTCGTGTATGTTTCAGAACTCTGTGGGTGCCTCCAAAGGACTCTCCTGTGAGATTAGAAGTTTCTCCCACCACTGCAACCCCCATAGATTTTTACAGCCAGAGGTTTTGAGGCTTTTTTCCTCTGTGCTGGAACCCTGGGTTGCACAATTTGCCTTGCTCCCTAGTTGTTCCTCATGGTTTATCTGCACCAAATGTGGGAAATCCCATCTGCCAGTTGCAGCCTTACCTGCCCCAATCTGCCAGCTGCTGCCTTGCTGTGGGTTGTGTCCACCCTTGCTTCCCACCTCCACCCCACCTCCACCTTACCTACCAGTTTAGGTGAATGTTTCTTCTTTAAATCTTTGGTTGTTGAACTTCCGTGCAGTTGATTTTCTGGAAGTTCTGGTTGTTTTTTGTTTTTAAATTGGTTGTTTTCATTCTTTTGGTTGTGCAAGGAAGCAAAGCATTTCTCCACATAGGAGACCCTATGTCTCCACTTCTTATTTCCTTTAAGGAAACACATAAATATGTGCAAGGCATGCCTCAGGGATCCATTTACAGGTCTTGCTAGGGTAAACTGATATTAACATTTGTGTAATATATATCAATGATATTCTGTTGTCAGAAAATCCCCCTTCTAAATATAGCCCAAGGCATTACTCACTGTGTTGTAAATGCATTCTCTTCATAAGTATCTCAATCTCAAGTTACATAATCTATATTTGGTGCATAATAGAAATGTGACAAAAAATGCTATTGCTGTGCAAATAAACACATACAAGTAAGCAAAATTAATTGCAGCCTGTAGATAAAATAAATACATGATACTTAATTATCTCTAATATTTCCAGCCATGTCAATTATTGAAAATCTGTGAAGACAATGTCATTAATTGGTATTAGAAAAACATCTCTGTATAAGATAGAATTTATAATGTTGCCATTACACACTGAAATTTTTCCAATTAATTTACATGTCTTTGAAAATTTTCACTGACATATGCTATCCACTCTTTAGGTAATGATGGGGAGGGAGAAATTCTCCCTTCTTCCCTTCTTAGGTTTTTATGGTTGGACTATAGTAAAATGGACAGAAGACTAGATTAACAGGAAACAGCCAATGTAATACATGCACAGGGGAGATCATAAAGTATGCTCCCAAAAATGAGGAACAAGCCAGTTTTTATACTTTTTAGCATAAAACATGTCATAACATTTTTTTCTTTAATGAAAATACATATGTGAAGAAAAAGCAGGATGAAGGCACTTAGGTTTGGGTACTCGTTAGGAAGGAATCTGAAGTTTGGACTTGGGTAGTAAATTAGTCAAGAAGCAACAGGGCTGTTTTTTATATAAGCTCTTTGGCCCTTCATTCCTTAACTCTAGTGGTAAAAATGTCTCTCTTAGACCTTTTGCAGCAAGGAGGGCACATTTCACCAAGGGAGATTTATTTCTTACATTCAAGAGGACAAGGGAGGGTCCATGTGCCTTTTGTGTACCAGTTGCTTGTCAAGTCACTTTAATTCAAAGTAATTAATATGCCATTGTAGGCTATTTTGGAACAGTGTTCTATGGCCCCAGCAGTAAATAGCCATAGTTGGAATAATAAAACTAATTTTATTTAATATAAGTTTAGGGTCCAAAATAAACCTGTCTGCCTATACCAAATTCTAAAATTACTACTGATGAACTTGGGTCCAAACATCTCATGAAAAATTATTTAAATAAGTTATATATTAAGGAGAAGGATCATAAATGACAGTAACCAGAGAGGAAGACAGAGAGGGATAACAGGGGAAAGAATGGGAAGGGTCAAAGAACATCAAGGAACATGTATAAAGGACCCATGGGCAAAGCCAAAGGAGGGTAGGATTGAGGGTGGGAAGTGGGGGTAGGTGGGGCAGGGGAAAATGGTGGTGGGAAAATGGAGACAACTGCAATTGAACAACAATAAAAAATAGAAAAAAATAAAGTAAAGGAGAAAGATCATGAGTGATAGCTAGTCCTAAGGCTAGTGAATGAATTTTAAAAGACACATATTCTTTCTATTACAAAATTTCTCTCTTGTGACTAAACACTTTCAACTAACCCCTAGAATAGAACAATCCTGGGGTTGCATCTAAGCTATGGTTCATGGACAAGTTTGCTAGTCCCAATACAAATAGTTCAAGCTCAAGTAATTCTAAGAGTGATTTGATATCTGACACCATATGCAAAGATGGCTTAGAGACCAAGACTGGCCTTTTCAGGGATAAATAATGACTGTTGAAGCCAGGGGATTTTTAATGGTTCTTAAAGAGAGAACATCTGAACTAAGTCAGAGCTGATGTTGGCTTACAAGCGGTCATTATGTAGATTTGAGTCTGATGGCCATCTTGGGCCATGTGTAAATGAGTAGTAAGCAGAGGAAACTTGTCACAAAAGTTAACCTACAGATAGATTTCAGTAGGTGCTTACAGAGAATCAGACAAGAGAGAAATGAGGAGCATGGCACAGGTTTCTGACAGTCTAGTTCACATGTGTTTGATTGGAGTTTATTCCCGGTTCTTTGCTATTGTGGATCACTTTATGCCAAAAATTAACCTTTCACTTGTTATTTCAGGTCATTTGGGTGGGCTTATGTTCAAAGCATGAAGAAAAAGAATCCTAATTAGAAAAAGATCTGAGATTTGGATAAGTAAACAAATTGGAAGCAGATACTTGTGTGGAGATACAAATAAAAGAGGTATAGGAAGATGGAGATTTGTAAATCATGTTTGCAAATGTGAAGTGTATGTATCTATAATGGAAATATTTCTATGGGGCTGTTTTTGACAATAAACTTACAAATAGAGTTGAGATATTAAAATCTTTGTACTCGAAAGAGGTGTTTGTATTGGATTCCCACAAAGTAGAGGTGTCTATTGAGGATTTTTAAAAATATTTTATTTATTTATTTTTAGAGAGAGGGGAAGGGAGGGAGAGAGAGAAGGAGAGACACATCAATGTGTTGTTGCCTCTTGCATGGCCCCCCCTACCGAGGACCTGGGCCACAACCCAGGCATGTGTCCTGAATGGGAATCAAACTGGTGACCCTTTGGTTCACAGGCTGGAACTCAATCCACTGAGCCACACCCCCTAAGGATAGAGTTATACTTCTAATGCATAAGCATAAATAAAAGAATTAAAAACATTTATATAGATATGGAATTAGTACTACCCATGTATAATGTACATCCTTATTTTTCCCTCAAAAAATTGGGCAAAAAAATATGCATTATACATGGCAAAATGCATAAATTGCAGTAGGAGAAAAGTAGAAGAAAAGAAACAGATTGTGACAACAGGTGATTTTAGTCAGCATGCACTTGAAGGATTTAGTTCATCTGATTTCTAAAATGTAAAGGATCAAAGAGACGGTCAATTCCTAGAGACCTTTCAGAAACTGGGAAATTCTATGTTGGAAGAGGAATGAGAAGGCAGATAAACTCTGAGTTCAGTTTCCTGGATTCAACTAAAGCAATTCTTATTTCATTTTTGTTTATATGTTAGACCACATGTAACATTTTTAATGGTCCTATAATTTAAAATTTTAAACAGTTCAAATTTGCCTGTGTTATAGAGAAAATGAGGAAAACCAACTTACATTAGAACAGTCTCTTTATAAACTCTCAAAGAATCTTTTGCAGACCTCCTTTCCAGAGCCCTCATTCCTGACTTTAGTTTTTGCTTTCCCAGCATGCCCATTTACAGGTGGCATAAAAATGACAAAAAATGAAGTGAATGTTTGGTATTTGTAATAAGAACAGGGATTTATGTTTTTTCCTCTTTTTCTTAGATATGTAAAATATGTTTGTTACATATTTCATTTGGCTAATTTCTAAAAATTATTGATGTGGATAATATTATTTGCTTTCTCTTTGTAAATGAGAAAAATAAGTTGGTAAATTAAATTTATATAGAACATTACTGGCTACAGCATATAAACTTTGTTATCTTTTTTGTGAGGTAGAAAAGAGTAGTTCATTTTCAGTTCTCAATAGCTAAGGTTGTTGGAGGTGACAATGAAATAATGATGGAAAATGCCATTTATTCAAGCTTCATAGAAACATGTATGGGAAAATAAGAAAAATTATTCTTGTAAATGAAATAGCAAAGGATTTTAAAAGCCAATTAAAAGGATCACTTTCTATTTTTTCAGTTATGTTGTCATGCATTATGGTCACAGCATATTTCCATTTGTTTTAAGAAATTAAATGTTGAAGAAAGTGAGGAAGGGCAACAAAGTAAATTGCCTAACTTATTTTTAAAGAGCTGAAGCATAATAGAAGAACATTAGATGGAAATATCAGTGTATGTAAACTTATGTTTGTGAGGATTCATAGTGACTAGAATTTGTTTGCCTGTCCATCTGCTCAAAATTATTATCTCATTCAAGTCTAGTATTTTTTTGAAACAGCTGGAGGTTTAATAACCACTTATGCTTCAATTTTGAAAAACATTGTTTAGCAATTTTGGGTTAAACTTTTTGCATTGCCTTTACCTTTGTTGGTGGTTCAAGTTTACAGATTACAACTTTGAACCACTTGACAAATCCTCTCCATCTGCAACCTGGATACAACTCTCCTGCATACATCAATCTACAGATTCACACATTCAACTCTGAACACTACTCACAGGGATTATGTTCTCAATGAAGAACAAGGAAAAAAGTATTACCACTATGATAGCCCCTGTCTCAGTGTTCAGTTAAAGTTTTCAAACTTTTCTGTATAACAACAAAACAAAACATTAGCATGAATATTGTTTCTCCATCGTTCTTTACATAGTCATGACCTCTACTACTAATTTTGAGAAATAATTATATAGAGTATTGTATTGTTACTTACTTTTTATGTGTAAAATTTATTTCTAGATGAGTGATTATTCCTCACTTAACATCTTATGTTTTTCTCTTATAAACCTGAAGTAGGTAACAATGCGCTTAACTGTAACAGATGGTCATTGCTTGGTGCTGGATAAAGTAGCTCATCAATGTTTATGCCATAGTTTTCCTTACACTACTATCTTTTATCATCTTTTTTCTTACTTAAAATTTTTTCCTTAATCTTTTTATTTATTTTCAGAATAAGAATATCAACACTATATGTCAAATAAAATGAATATGTAATGGATCATATGCAATACTTCTAAAGACTAATTATTTGATAATTTATTGCTATACTTGAGGGTGGTAAGTAGTTTGCCATAGTTAAAATATAATCAGACTAAGTTAATAATAAATACAGATATTTATTTCATATATTACTAATAAAAATACTCAGCCCCTATATTCTTGTGATTTACTCAACTTAGTTTCTCCCCTAAGGTTAAGTTTATTGAATATAATTTACATAGCATGGGATTTATAGACCTTAATTGCTTAATGACCATTTCTGTATCATTCTTTGCAAAATGTCCATTTAAGTATTCTTGCCTATTTATGTTGTTTACTTTTGCCTTATTAAGTTGTAGGAATTTTTATATATTCATAATAAAATATTTTGTGTGACATGTGATACAGATATTATTTCCTAGTCTGTAGCCTGTTTATTTTCTTAAGGGTATCATTCAATGAGAAGATTTTTTAAAACTTTGAACAAGTCAACTTATTATCTTATTTTTTTATAGTTAGTGATATCTGTGTCTACTTTATTTTTTTTTCTAGATTGGTAAACTTTATTTTATTTTTTTACTGTTGTTCAGTTACAGTTGGCCTTATTTTCTCTGCATTACTTTTCATTGCATTACCCACCACCATCTCCCACATTCAATTCCCCTGCCCCATTTTCTTTGTCCATGGGTCCTTTATAAATGTTCCTGGATAAACCTTCCCCTTCTTTCCCCAGTTACTGTCAGTTTGTTCTTTATTTCCATGTCTCTGGTTATACTTTGCTTGTTTGTTTTGTTGATGAGGTTTCACTCATACATGAGGCCATATGGTATTTGTCTTTCACCGCCTGGATTATTTCACTTAGCATAATGCTCTCCAGTTCCATCCTTGCTGTCACGGAAGGGGCTCCTTCCTTCTTTCTGCTGCATTGTATTCCACTGTGTATATATACCACAGCTTTTTGATCCACTCATTTACTGATGGGCACTTAGGCTGTTTCCAGCACTTGGCTATTGTAATTTGTGAACATTGGGGTGCATAGGTTCTTTGATTCAGGATTCCTAGGGCATTGTCAGGTCAAAAGGTAGTTCCATTTTTAGTTTTTTAGGAAATTCAATACTGTTTTCCACAGTGGCTTCACCAGACTGAATTCTTAGCAACAATGTATTAGGGCTCCCTTTTCTCTACAACCTCTCCAGCATTTGTTTGTTGATTTGGTTATGATAGCCACTCTGACCGGTGTGAAGTGGTATCACATTGTGGTTTTAATTTGCATCTTTCTGATGACTAGTGATGCTGAGCATCTTTTCATATGTCTCTGGGCCTTCTGTATGTCCTCTTTGGAGAAGTGTCTGTTCAGGTCCTTTGTCCATTTTTTAAATTGGATTGTTTGTCTTACTGGTGTGGAGTCATGTGAGTTCTTCATATATTTTAGAGGTCAAACCCCTGTCCAAGGTATCATTGGCAAATATATTTACCCATATGGTTGGTTCTCTTTTCATTCTGCTGATGTTTTCTTTAGCCATCAGGTGCTTTTTAATTTGATGAACTCCCATTTGTTTATTCCTTCCTTTATGTCCCTTGCTTTAGAGGACATATTGATGAAAATTTTGTTGCACGGTATATCTGAAATTTTCCTGCCTATGTTCTCCTCTAGGACTTTTATGGTGTCATGACTTATATTTAAGTCTTTTATCCATCTGGAGTTTATTTTGGTGTATGGTGTAAGTTAGTGGTAGAGTTTCATTCTTTTGCATGTAGCTGTCCATATCTCTGAACACCATTTGTTGAAGAGGCTGTTTTTACTCCATTTTATGCTCCTGTCCCATTTGTCAGATATTAATTGATCATAGAGATATGGGTTTCTTTTGGGGCTTTGTATTCTGTTTCATTGTTCTATGTCTCTTTCTTATGTCAATACCAGACTTGTTTGATTATAGTCACCTTGCAATATAGTCTGATGTCACGTATTGTGATCCCTCCTACCTTGTTCTTCTTTCTCAATATTACTGAGGCTACTCAGGGTCCTTTATGGTTCTGTATAAGTTTTTGAAATATTTGTTCTATATCTATGAAATATGTCATTGGTATTTTAATAAGAATTGCATTGAATATATAAATTGCTTTGGGTAGTATGGACATTCTGATGATATTAATTTTTCCAATCCATGAACACGGTATATGCTTCCATTTATTTGTGTCTTCCTTAATTTCTTTCTTCAGTGTTGTGTAATTTTCTGAGTGTAGGTCTTTTACCTCCTTTGTTAGGTTTATTCTTAGGTACTTTATTTTTCTTGCTGCTATAGCAAATGGGATTTTTTCCCTAACTTCAGTTTTTGATAGTTCATTGTTGGTGTACAAAAATGCCAACTTCAATTCCTGAATATTGGCTTTGTATCCCGCTGTTTTGCCAAATTTACTTATTAGGTTGAATAGCTTGTTGCTGGTATATACAGGGTTTTCTATGTACACTATCATGTTGTCTGCAAACAATGACAGTTCTACTTCCTTCTTTCTAATTTGGATGCCTTTTATTTCTTTTTCTTGTCTGATCACTGTGGCTAGAACTTCCAACACTATGTTGAATAGACATGGTACAAGTGGACATCCTGGTTCCTGATTGTAATTGGGAAGCTTTTATTTTTGCCTGTTGAGTATTATGTTGACTGTAGGTTTACCATATAGGACCTTTTTATGTCGAAGTATGTTCTCTCTACTCCCACTCTGCTGAGTGTTTTTTATCATAAATGGGTGCTGTACTGTATCAAATGCTTTTTCTGCATATATTGATATGATCATGTGATTTTGCCTTTCCTTTTGTTTATGTGCTGTATTACATTTATTGATTTGTGAATATTGTACCATCCTTGCATCCATGGGATGAAAGCACTTGATCCTTGTGTATGATCTTTGTAATGCATTTCTGGATACAGTTTGCCAATATTTTGTTCAGGATTTTAGCATCTATGTTCATCAGTGATATTGGCTTGCAGTTTCCTTTTATATTTTATTTTTTAATTTTTTAAAATATATTTTATTGATTATGCTATTATGGTTGTCCCATTACCCCCTTTATTCCCCTCCACCCTGCACACCCTCTCCCACCCACATTCCCCCCTTTAGTTCATGTCCATGTGTCATAAGTTCTTTAGCTTCTACATTTCCCCTACTATTCTTGCCCTCCCCCTGTCT
>CM052541.1:84874899-84889282 GCA_028533065.1 Trachops cirrhosus
CCTTTGTAGGTTATTGTCTCCTTATCTCTTGCTGCTTCTAGGATTCTCTCCTTCATTTTTAGCTTGGCTAATGTAATTATGATGTGCCTTGGTGTGTTCCTCCTTGGGTCCAACTTCTTTGGGACTCTCTGAGCTTCCTGGACTTCCTGGGAGTCTATTTCCTTTGCCAGAATGGGGAAGTTCTCCTTTATTATTTGTTCAGATAACTTTCCCACTTTTTGTTCTTCCTCTTCTCCTTCTGGTACCCCTATAATTCGGATGTTGGGACATTTAAAGATGTCCTGGAGGTTCCAAAGCCTCTTCTCACTGTTTTGAATTCTTATTTCTTCATTTTTTTTCTGGTTGTATGTTTTTTTCTTCCTTCTGGTCCACTCCATTGGTGTGAGACCCATCTTTCATTCCATCACTATCGGTTCCCTGTGCATTTTCTTCATTTCACTTATTGTACCTTTCATTTTTTCATCTAGTTTGTGACCAAAATCAACCAATTCTATGAATATCCTGATCACCAGTGCTTTGAACTGTGCATCTGATTGGTTGCCTATCTCTTGGTCACTTAAAAGGATGGGTTCTGAGGCTTTCAAGTGTCCTGTTTGAGCCATCTCTCTCTTGCTTTTTTTTTGGGGGGGGGTCTGGTCACTCCTTTTACATATGAGCGGTGGAGCCTTAGGTGTTCACCAGGGTAGGGCACCCCAGTCGCTGGGTTGTGACGCTGTATGTGGGGGTGGGGTCCAAGAAGGCACAATGGCGCTTGCTCTGATCTCCATCGGACCTCAGCCCTTCCGCCGCTTCCTGGGAGCAAACTGGGCCTCTCTGGTGCCAATTCCCATGTGGGTGGGCTTGTGCCTCCTGTGGGACTTTCCTTTTCAATCAGTGCCCCAAGGCTCTATTTCCCAGCACTGGGATCCTGGATTGTGCTCAGTGCCTTGCCTCACAATTGCCGCCTTGTTGGGTCTGCTGGTTGCCACCCCTCGACTGGGGTCTGCCAGCCACTGCTTTAGTGCCCAGGGTCTGCTGCTGTGGTCTTGCATGCCCCAGTTGCCTTGCAAGTCCATCTGGTCCCAAGGCTTTCTGCTCTGTGACCCATGCCAGACTGTCCCTCCTACTGGTCTAGATGAAGGTTTCTATTTTAAGTCTTTGGGTGTTCCATAGGGTTCAGTTTTCTGTCAGTTCTGGTTGTTATTCTGTTTCTAAATTGTTGTTGTCCCTATTTTGGTTGTTCAAGGAGGCACAGTGTGTCTATCTATGCCTCCATCTTGGCCGGAAGTTTGAAGTTTTCTTTTTTTTATTGTGACTTTATTTGGTTGTGGGATTCAGTGAGGCTGTCCTCATAAAAAGAGTTTGGCAATCTTCCTGCCTCTTAGATTCTTTGGAATAATCTGATAAGGATATGGGTTAGCTCTTCCTTAAATATTTTATAAGATTCTTCTGTGAAATCATCTGAGACAGTGCTTTTGTTTGCTGGGAGTTTTTTGATTATTGCTTCAATTTCACTAGCTGTTATCAGTTTGCTCAGACTGTCTGCTTCTTCTTGATTCAGTTTTGGGAGACTATATTTTTCCAGAAATTTGTCCATTTCACCCAGGTTTTCAATGTCTTGGCATATAGTTATTCATATTTATTTCTTGATTACAATCATTTGTATTTCTGTGGTATTAGTTGTAATCTCTCTTCTTCCATTTTTGGTTTTATTTATTTGTGTCCTTTCTCTTTAGTTCTTGATGTGTCTGCTTAAAAGTTTGTCAATTTTGTTTACATTTTCAAAGAACCACCTCCTGGATTTATTTATCCTTTGAATTATTCTTTTAGTCTCTATGCCATTTAATTCTGCTCTGATCTTGGTTATTTCCTTCCTTCTACTCACTCTGGGCTTCATTTGTAATTGGTCCTCCAGTTCTTGTACATGTAGGGATAGTTTGTTTATTTGAAATTTTCTATATTTTTTATGTAGTTCTGCATTGCTATGAACTTCCCTGTCAGGACTGCTTTTGCTGTGTCCCATAAGTTTTGGACTGTTGTGTGCTCGTTTTAATTTGTTTCCAGGAACTTTTTGATTTCTTCCTTGATGTCATCACTATCCCATTCATTATTTAATAGCATGCTATTCAATGTCCATAAATCTGACCATTTTGGAGTTTTTTCCTTGAGGTTGGTTGTACTTTCAGGCCCTTATTGTCTGAGAAAATGCTTGAAGTAATTTTCATTTCCTTGAATTTGTTGAGGCTTGTTTTGTGTCCTTTCATGTGGTCTGCCTTTGAAAATGTTCCATGTGCACTGGAAAAGAATGTGTGTTTGGTTTTTTTGAGATGAAAGTTCCTATATATATCAGTTAAGTCCATCTGATCTAGGCTATTGTTCAATGCTGAAATATTGTTGTTGATATATTTTTAGAAAATCTATCCATTGTTAACAATGGGGTGTTAAAATTCCTTACTGTAAGTGTGCCACTGTTTGTATCTTTCTTGAAGTCCTCTGGGATTTTCCTTATATATTTGGGTGCTCCTATATTGGGTTCATATATGTTTATAATGTTTATATCTTCTCGATGGAATCTTCCCTTAAGTATTATGAAGTGTTCTTCTGTGTCTCTTTTTATGGCCTTTGTTTTGAAGTCTCTTTTGTGTGATATAAATATTGGTACCACACCTTGCATTTTTTGCCAGTTTGGAATATTTGTTTTCCAACCCTTCACTTTCAGTCTGTGTAGGCCTTTTGTTCTGAGGTGGGTCTCTTGTGGGCAGCATATGTACTGGTCATGTTTTCTTATCCATTAAACTACCCTATGTCTTTTGATTGGAGTATTAGTCCATTTACATTTAATGTTATTATTGACAGATACTTATTCATTTTCCCTTTTGTACTTGTGTTCTCTCTCTCACTATTTTTCTTCATCTTCTTAGAGCAGTCCCTTTATCATTTCTTGCAATGCTGATTTGGTGGAGATCTATTCATTCAGTCTTATTTTGAAAGGGAAACTATTTCACCTTTCATTTTAATTGAGAGCCTTGCTGGATAGAGTAGTCTTGGTTGCAGGTCTTTCCTTTACATTACTTGGAATATTTCTTGACATTCTCTTCTTACTTGTAGTGTTTCTGTTGAAAAGTCACCTGTTAGCCTTTCAGAGATCCCTTGTATGTTACTTTCTGTGTCCGTTTTGTTGCTTTTGAGATTCTCTCTTTGTCTTTAAAATTTGGCAATTTAACTATGATGTGTCTTGGAGTAGACCTTTTTGGGTTTATGTTGATTGGGACCCTCTCTTCTTCCTGAACTTGCATGGGTTTTCCCTTCTCCAGGTTCGGGAAGTTTTCTGTCATTATATTTTCAACCAGGGTTTCTGTCCCTTGGTCCTTTTCTTCTCCTTCTGGTATTTGACTTTCTGGTATGTTTTTGAGTTTCATGTTTTCCTGCAGTTTCCTTAAGCTATCTTCATATTTTCTGAGTTTTTTTCATGCAGCCACTCTACCTGGGTCTTTATTTCTACCTTGTCTTCCAGTACACTAATTTGGTCCTCTGTTTCATGCAGCCTGCTTGTAATTCCTTCTTGCATATTTTTTTATTTCAGATATTCTATTCTTAATTCCTTCCTGGTTCTTGTTTATATTTTCTATGTCTTTTTTCCATGCTGTTGCAGTTCCCACTCAATTCTTTATAGTTTTCACTGAGTTCCTTGAGCATCCTTATTACCATTGTTTTGAATTCTATGTCTGATAATTTGCTTGCCTCTATGTCATTTAACTCTTTTACTGGGGATTCTTCCATTCCTTTTGATTACAGGTTCTTTCTTTTTCTCCCCATTTTAGGGGACTCTTTTTGTTTGTTTTTGCAATTCTAGATGCTCAGCTTTGCCAGCTGTCTTTGTGGGCTGAACTTCTGTGGTAGGGGTTCAGTGGGACTCAGTGGTGTGGTCTCTTTGATCTCCTTATCTGTATGCTCTAGGATTCCCTTTTCTTCTGTTTTTGTGGACTCTCTTGCTGTACTTGGGCTTTACCTGTTGGTGGCTTCTTTGTTGATGGGTTCTTCCCTCCAGTGGGCTTACTGATAGTCACAACTCCCACCTTGTCTTTTATGCTATTGTACAGGTGTTGGTTAACAAAACAGTATTACCAGACAACCAAAACTATGCCAGCAAAGAGAAACTCCCTACCACATCAGCAATCTCAACAACAATTGAATTAAGATTAATAAAGGTGAAGAGAGATTGAGGATATTAACAAATATGACAAAGGGGATATAAGATGACTAAAAGAGGGGAAAATATTATTCAGTGGGAAGAGGGAGGAGAATTGATAAGAGTTGAAATATAACTGAGGTGAAGAAAGGGAGAAGTCAAAATTTAAAACATAAGTAAAACATGAAAGGGCAATCAGAACAATGGGGTGAGAAAAGGGAAGAGTATACTATGAAGTTTGAAGTAAAATTGAAAACATTCTGGACCAACGGGAGCAAAATTGCAGAAAAACCACAGCAGTGTTGATAGCAATGATAGCTGAATGAAGTTTAATAAAGGTGGAACAGGAATAATGTTGTAGAAATAGAAAATGTGAATATTGGATGTTTACAGTAAAAAAAATTATTTTGAGAGGAAGGGGGAAGCAAACCAATAAGAGAAAGGAGTAAAGCCCAGGTTGAGAATGGGGGGGGGAGTAATGTGAGAGAGAAAACAATGAAATAAAAGTCCTCACTCAACTGATTAGGGGCAGGGTGAAGGCAAAATAGAGTGAGACAGTGGGAGAGAATTCTTTGGGGTTTAACATACAAATAATGGACAAATAAGAGTTCCTTTGGAGAAGTACAGCAATCACCATGGTATTTCACCCAACTAGCCACTGTTTGTAAAGTGTGGAAAAGAAACAAAACTCCTATTAGAAGGGAAAAAGAATATAAGCTGACTTTAGAAAGAAGAGCGCTTATGTGAGGTTAGGTGAAAGAGAAATAGTAAGAGTAAGGGATAGAAACATGATGCAGTATGAGAGAAAATAAAGTTTACAACAATAGTAATAAAGCTCAGGAAGATGACAAAATGGTCTAAGACCAGGGAAGGGTGCTGTGTGGGATTTGGAATAACAATAGTATGTTAAGAAATATATAATCTGAATAAAAAGAATAAAGAGTAAAAGACCAAGAGTAGTGAGTTATTTGAAATATGAGTGAAGTGAAAGAAGAATTAATAGCAATATGAAAGGGAGAATAAAAAAACAAAACAAATGATAAAATGAACTAACAAAAGAAACTAAAAGGAAAGAAGAAAGAGAAGTAAAATTTAAAAAAACAAGCAAATTCTGATGAAAATCAATGCAAAACATGTCTCAGCTGTTGGTGTTTGCCTTCTGACTTCTTTCTGAATCTGTCTGTGGTTTCATCTCAGCTCAGGTCTTACTCTCTTACACTTGAAAAATAAAAGTGCCCCCTGCTGATTGTTAAGACTGCCCAGACAGTTTTGTAGGTGCTACTGGTTCCTGCAGGCAGAGGGGGAATGGTCTCTGTTTTTATTTTCCTTTCCTGTGGTTCTGCATGGGGACTTAGTCTGATCTACAATAATCACAGGTGCCCAGTTTCCAACCCACATCCTCAGATTGCTAAGTGACCCAGATTCTCCACTCTGTGCATTTGCACCAGGCAGATGCCAAAAAGCCACCTGGTTTTGCTCCCCTTTGATCAGTCATTGAGATTCACTGAGTGGAGCAAATAGCACCCCCACTCATCCCTCTGTTTTGGCCAGACCACTGTGTGCTCAAGGTCTCTGCATGGGTGTACCTCAGTTCCCCTTCTGAAAAAAGTCTATGGATGTACTGCCACTCTGAGCTACCTCCAGACTTTCCACACAGTCTAACTATCTGGCAAGTCCAGAGTCTATCTGGGTCACCACCAGTTGCAGCCCACCTCCTCTAGGGAGAGGAGGTGACACCAGATCCAGGATCTCAAAAATTCTCTAGCAATGTCTGGGTTGGCAACCACTTCCCTCGCCTGGGTATGCCATGCTCCTAGCTGTGTGTTGCTTGCCACTTTTCCTTCCCAGCAACTTTATGTGTCCAGGTCTCTCCTGGCACAGGTCTGGGACTTCCCTGCCCTGGGAGGGGAGGGAGCTGCTAGGCTGCTGTAACTGACCTGGCTCTCCCGTGATGCCCCCACACCACAGCCGCAGTCTCCTTCACCAGGCCCGGGGACCTTCATTGTTGGCCTAAAAACCCCCTTACTGTCCATTTTTCACAGTCCTTAATATCTCTCTGTCCCTCTGTGTACAGAGGAAGGACTGACTTTTCCATTTCCCCAGGGTACAGCTAGTCCATTTGCCCCTACTATGGGTGGGGGGAGGTAAGCACATGTGCAGTGAAAATCAGATGGCCACAGCAGAACTTTGGGACATGTGCAGTAGAAACCTGACCATAAATGGGAAGATGAGGGCTTGAAACCCCAGATCTAAGAAAGAAGTTGGGTAGGGGGAAGACCCAGCACAAGCCCATGAAGAGCCAGGTATGAGATTGGTTAGTTTGAAAGAAAACCTACTCCTTTCCTGACCCAAGGCAATATAATTAAAGCTTAGCAAAGTCCCCTCTGGGTAGCACACATTTATCTGTTCCTTTGCATACCCCCTCTCCAGTGCAGTGGTGCGAACCTGGCAGCCACATGAACCTGGCATCCAGGTTATTCCCAGTGAGGCTGTTAGTGAGGGCCTGGAAGCAGCAGCACAGAACCAGCTGGAGCACAGGCCTCTGTCCAGAGGTGGACAGAGACCAAATTGACCTACAGAAGCTTCAGATTCCTGCTGATGCTGGGCTACTGGGAAATGAGACAAAGCTAATTTCTGCATCTCTGTACCCCGGCTCTCCTGGGCTTGGTGAAGATGAGTAAGGGTCTGAGGCCCCAGAGGCTGAACTTCTTCCACAGTGGGATGGAGCTGAATATATGGCCATGTATAAGACACCAGGCACTTGGGGGCAATCTTTTGTTTTTGCTTGAATAAATCTTACCACTATACCTCATCCTCCTATGTGTGGGTCCCAGAAATGCTTTCCTTGTACTCCACATAAGAGCCCTACTTCCATCAGCAAAAGCTCCAGAATGGCATATAAACCTCTCCTTCCTAGTGCCTCTTTGGGTCTCATTCTTATGGCATCTTGAATGTGCATTCATATAATAAACTGGACATTTTTTCCTGTTAAATGTCATTGTTCAATTTGATTATTAGCTCTGGTAAAATAACTTAGAAGTTTTGGAAGGAAGAAATGTTTTTTTATGCCCCATAGTCCTTAGGATGATCTATTATAAATACTTTATTTTCTCAATGTAAAAATTCACAGTCAATAGACATTTTAAATACTAAAATAATCTTTAAAAAAAGAATCATCATACTGAACATATGAATTTGTTTTTACTACTCTGACCCACTCAAACTACATACAAAAATTTATTTTTCTAAAAGTCTAACTGACAAGACAAAAACAAAGAATGGAGAAGGAGATAGAATTACCAAAATATAAATAATATATCTTGTAAATGAATACAAAGAACTTATAAAATATAAGTAGCAACTAAATTAGGTCACCTAAGAAAATGGAATCAAGATTGAAATGTGGGATTCTACAAGACTGAAGAATTTTTGGCCACAAGAATCTTTGGAAGTGATGTCAGATATATGTGTAAAATTAAAAGGGAGCAGAGGTAGGCCTGTGCTTGGGTTAGGAGGTCATAGGGATCACCACAGAATTGGAACTGGTGATGACCCTCAATTCGTGTCCTCTCATATCCATGTACTGAAATGTTAACCTTGTCCCTCATAATGTTACTGTATGTGGAGAGAGGGCCTTTAAAGAGTAAGTTAAAATGAGGCCCTTAGGGGGCCTTAATTCAGCCTGATTGGTGAGAACTTTAGAACTCTGGACAAATAATGATTCTCAGAACTCCTGCACTGAGAGTCACCAAACTCCAGCATGGCTTCTAGCAGCATAAGACTACATCCTTTGGATGACACCAGCCTTCCATTACAAAGCCTGCCCGAGAAACTTATTTACTATTTATTTTAGCCAATACCTGAGCCTAGGCCTCTCTTTCTTGGAGCATTTATTATTGTGGATTCTTACTCTGTCTCTTTAAGATGTGTATGTATATTCTACAGCTGAGCAGTGTCTTTCTCAGGAAGCTGAAAGCCATTCCTTTGAAATGTGATCACCAGAAAGACAGGGTCTCAGTCACCCAGTTTCTGTGGGAAGATAGAATCCTAACTTCCATATTTGCTACAGTGGATATACCCGTGTTTTTTAGACTATAAGACATACTTCCTCCCCAAAATTCAGGAGAAAAGGCGGGTACGTCTTATTGTCCAAATGTAGCTTACTTGGCTCACTTTGGGGGGGTCAGTGGTGGAGCAGGTCGCAGGTTATTAAATATTTTACCACATTTTTTTGCCTCAAAAATTTTTTTTCCTATTTTCCTCCTCTAAAACCTATGTGCGTCTTAAGGTCCTAAAATTACCTTAATTTCATTTACATTGACACTGTAATTTTTCACTTGAGTCTGTTTTCTCTTCCTACATCCTCATTCTCCTTTTAAAAAATCCAATAACCTTTGCACAGACTAGAATGTACCTCAGCTCTTTCCCTTATTGTAGGTAGTTACTGAACAAATCTGTTTTCACTGAGTAAACTAATGTCTGGCTTTATTGATCTTTGACACTGGTGTCCTATTAAGAAGAAGAAATGTGGACACACAGACACCAGAGATGATATCCACATCTACAAGCCAAAGAAAGAGTCTTTCAAAGAAACCAAGCCTTCTGACACTGCGAATCATGGAATTTGAGCATCCCAAACTGTAAGAAATAATGTCTATTGTTTAAGCCACCCAGTCTATGGTATTTCATGTCAGTAAACTAACACAGGTCACAAATATATTTTAAATATTAAATCAAACAAAAGATATTAAATAATAATATTTTACCATCTTACCATGACACATACACTTTCATAACAAACTAGAAGACTGGATTTTTAAAAATTTAATCTTTATTGTACTTCTTTTCCATTATCATTTAGTTTCTTATATGCCCCTCCCCCCAGCAATCACCACACTGAAGACTGGATTTGAATTTAGCATAATTGGACTCCACAGGTTCTTCCTGGAATGTGGCTATAAGGGAAGATCAAACCTTTGTCCTAGACCATATTTCAACTGTCTCTCTTTCCTCACCAATCTTCATCTCGCACTTTATATGCAAGCTTTGAGTACATTACACACAAACAGCCACTGTTTAGTCCATCTGGAGACCTAGGAGCGTGCCCAATGGCATCACTGTCTGCCCTCATGAGGATGGAATTGAGGCTGAGGCTCAATGTGAGGCCCAGATAGACACTACGGCCACTGAAGCAGGATATTTAGGGTCCTAAGTATCCAAGCCATGATCTAGAAGAGGAGTCATACACTCCAGACAGACACACCCACTTCACCTTGTAAAACTCCTTACTCTGCATGAAATGGTGCTGCTGGAAAAGAACAAGAGCAGAGCCTCTCTAAATGAAGCCCCAAAGCAAGGACTTCCCTGGGCAGCATTGCATAAGAGTCACAGATTCCTCTTTCTTGCTCTTATAAAATATTTCTCAAAATATTAAACATTCACTGTAGTATGTGTGGTTTCTGGATATGGATCCACTAGGAGCATTTTATTGGGGTGATACAATTGTAAAAAATACAATGATCAAATTAATGTTTATATCCATAGGTCCCTTTTCCTATTCTATTTTCAGGATTGTAGAAGATGGTGGAAGAATCTTTTATGAGAAATTTGATCAGATGAAGAGAAGAACCTAAAGACACAGATATCAGGGTTTTTCTAAAAAACTGTTCAAAGCTAGATCTCCCATCCCCCACCCCCAACTCCAGAATAAGATTCCATGGTAAAAAGCAAAGTTCATAGGCTCAGAGCTTCCAGTTTGTTGTTAGCACCAATCTTAAATATGAGCAGACAGCCAAAGATTACCATGGACTCAAAAAAGGCCCTAAAAATGATGGAGATAAAAATAAAAAGAAAGTCAATAAAATAACAACAAAACTTGGATGAAACAAGAGACATTAAAAGAACTAGGAAATAAAAATAAAAAGTCTATTAACGTTCTTAGATAATGTAACTTATTACATTCATTGTAACATGCTTAAGAATCTATGATTTTATTTGTTTTTTTCAAGATATAGAATACAAAAGAGAGCTCTAAGCATATAAAAATATAAAAGCAGAAATGAAAATCTTAATAGAAAGATTGAAGAAATGCTCCAGAAAGTAGATTAAAAGAACAAAAATACAGAAAATAGAAGATATAAGAAAACTATAAGCAAATTCTAAGAGATCCAAAAACCAAATAAGAGTTCTAGAAAGATAATAGGAGAGATAGATATTATCAGCAACAGTGAATGACAAATCTTTCAAAGTATGCATATATCTCACTGATTATTTTATTCTGCTTTATTTTTATTCAGTAACAATTTAGAATGTTTAATTTTGTGCTTATGTACATATTTATGTGTACACAATTGATGTTTCTAATCTCAATTAGAATTTTGTTAATATAAATATAATTGATTTCTGCATATTGATTTTTTTATGAAGTGATTGTTAAAAATTTACTTATTAGTTTGAATCATCGACTTAGTTTGATTTTGGAGTGTGTAGTTAACAAATTATGTCATATGCAAATAAAAATAGCTTCACTCTTTCTTATCTTTCTTTTACCTAATATTTATTTTGCTTACTCTATTACATAATATTTAGAGTATAGTAAAAAAGAGGCACTTTCCAGAACACTCGGTGAGAAGCTGAGGAGCTTCAGCTTTCAGAGCTGTGCGTGGTAACGCGCTCTTTCCCACTCCTCCACACCTGCCTCTGCCTGCTCACCGGCTGTCAAAAATGATGAAAGAAACCGTTTACCCTGATGTTTTGGGGATCAAACACAATACTACCCAGGAAGAATTGAAAAGGCTTACAGGAAGCTGGCCTTGAATTACCACCCTGATAAAAATCCAAATGAGAAGTTTAAACAGATTTCTCAAGCTTACAAAGTGCTCTCTGATGCAAAGAAAAGGGAATTATATGATAAATGAGGAGAACAGGCAATTAAAGAAGGTGGAGCAGGTGGTGGTTTTGGCTCCCCCATGGACATCTTTGATATGATTTTTGGAGGAGGAAGGATGCAGAGGGAAAGGAGAGGTAAAAATGTTGTGCATCAGGTTTCAGTGACCTTAGAAGATTTATATAATGGTGTGACAAGAAAACTAGCTCTGCAAAAGAATTTGATTTGTGACAAATGTGAAGGCCAAAGTAGTAAGAAAGGAGCAGTAGAGTTCTGTCCCAATTGTTGAGGTACTGGGAAGCAAATAGAATTCAAGAGATAGGACCTGGAATGGTTCAGCAAATTCAGTCTGTGTGCATGGAGTGCCAGGGCCACGGAGAACAGATCAGTTCTAAAGATAGATGTAAAAGTTGCAGTGGAAGGAAGACAGTTTGAGAGAAGATTCTAGAAGTTCATATTGACAAAGGCATGCAAAATGGCCAGAAGATAACATTCCACGGTGAAGGAGACCAAGAACCAGGACTTGAGCCAGGAGATATCATTGTTTTAGATCAGAAGGACCGTACTTAGAAAAGACCTATTCATGTGTATGGACATATAGCATCGTGTATGGACATTGAAGCATTGTGTGGCTTCCAAAAGCCAATAACTATTCTTTTCTTTTCTTCCATTTTATTTTTTTAATTTGAATTTCATCATAGTTCAAGTACAGTTTTCTGTCCTTTACTCCATTTCCAGCCCACCCACCCATCCCTCCCCTCCTCCCACCCATTTGCAACCCCCCTAGTTTTTGTCCATGTGTCCTTTATATTTGTTCCTGTAAACCCTTCCCATTCTCCCTTGAAATTCCCCTGAAATTCCCTCCCCTCTCCCTTCTGGCCACTGTCAGCCTGTCCTCTATTTCAGTGTCTTTGGCTATATTTTCCTTGTTTTTTTTGTTTTGTTGATTAGGTTCCTGTTAAAGACGAGATCATATGGCATTTGTCTTTCAATGCCTGGCTTATTTCAATTAGCATAATACTTCCCAGCTCCATCCATGCTGTTGCAAAGGGTATGAGTTCCTTCTTTCCTTCAGCTGTGTAGTATTCCATTGTGTAAATGTACCAGAGTTTTTTGATCCATTCATTTACTGATGGGCACCTAGGTTGCTTCCAGCACTTAGCTATTGTAAATTGTGCTGCTATGAACATTGGGGTGCATAGGTTCTTTTGGATTGGTGTTTCAGGATTCTTAGGATATAGTCCCAGCAGTGGAATTGCTGGGTCAAAAAGACAGGTCCATTTTTATTCTTCTGAGGAAATTCCATACTCTTTTCCATAGTGGTTGTACCAGTCTGCAATCCCACCAACAGTGCTCTAGGGTCCCATTTTCTCCACAACCTCTCCAACACTTGTTGTTTGTTGCTTTGTTCATGATGGCCATTCTGACTGGTGTGAAGTGGTATCTCATTGTGGTTTTAATGTGCATCTCTCTGATAGCTAGCGATATTGAGCATCTTTTCATGTGTCTCTGGATCCTCTGTGTGTCTTCCTTGGAGAAGTGTCTGTTCGAGTCCTCTGCCCATTTTTTAATTGGGTTGCTTGTCTTCTTAGAGTGGAGTCATGTAAGTTCTTTATATATTTTGGAGATTAAACCCTTGTCTGAGGTATCATTGGCAAATATGTTTTCCCATACAGTTGGTTCTCTTTTTATTTTAATACTGTTTTCTTTAGCCGTGCAGAAGGTTTTTATTTTGAGGAGATCCCATTTCTTTATTCTTTCCTTTATGTCCCTTGCTCGGGGGGACATATCAGTAAAAATATTGCTGCATGAAATATCTGAGATTTTCCTGCCTATGTTTTCCTCTAGGACTTTATTGGTCACATGGCTTATATTTAAATCTTTTATCCACCTTGAATTTATTTTTGTGTATGGTGTAAGTTGGTGCTCGAGTTTCATTTTTCTGCATGTAGCTGTCCAGTTCTCCCAACACCATTTGTTGAAGAGGCTGTTTTTACTCCATTTTATGTAGCTGCTCTCTTTGTCGAATAGTAATTGACCATAGAGACTTGGATTTATTTCTGGGCTTTCTGTTTTGTTCCATCGGTCCATGTGCCTGTCTTTATGCCAGTACCAGGCTGTTTTGATTGCAGTGGCTTTCTAATACAGTTTGGTATCAGGTATTGTGATCCCTCCTACTTTGCTTTTCTTTCTCAAAATTGAAGCAGCTATTTGGGATCATTTATGGTTCCATATAAATTTTTCAAGTGTTTGATCTATGTCTGTGAAATATGCCATTGGTACTTCAATAGGTATTGCATTGAATGTGTAAATTGCTTTGGGTAGTATGGACATTTTCATGTCGTTAATTCTTCTGATACATGAACATGGTATATGTTTCCATTTGTTTTTGTTTTCCTTGATTTCTTTCTTCAGTATTGTGTTGTTTTCTGCATACAGGTCTTTTACCTCCTTGGTTACATTTATTCCTAGGAATTTTATTTATTTTTTGCTATATTGAATGGGATTTTTTTTCTTGATTTTTGCTTCTGCTGTTTCATTGTTGGTGTACAAAAATGCCTGTGATTTCTGGATATTGACTTTGTATCCCGCTGTTTCGCCAAATTTGTTTCTTAGGGCAAGAAGTTTTTTTGAAGTCTGTAGGATTTTCTGTGTACACTATCATGTCATCTGCAAACAGTGACATTTTTGTTTCCTCCTTTCTGATTTGGATGTCTTTTATTTCCTTTTCTTGTCTGACCACTGTGGCTAAAACTTCCAATACTCTATTGAATAGAAGTGGTGAAAGTGGACACCCTTGTCTTGTTCCTGATCTTAGTGGAAAAGATTTTAGTTTTTGCCCACTGAGTATGATGTTGGGTGTAGCTCTTTCATATATGGTCGTTATTATATTTAAGAATGCTCCCTCTATTCCCACTTTGCTGAGTGTTTTTATCATAAATCGGTGCTGTACCTTATCAAATGCTTTTTCAGCATCTACTGATATGATCATGTGATTTTTGTCTTTGCTTTTGTTTATGTGATGTATTACATTTACTGATTTGCGAATGTTGAAACATCCTTGCATCCCTGGGATGAATCCCACTTGGTCATGGTGTATGATCTTTTTAATATATTGTTGGATGTGGTTTGCCAATATTTTGTTGAGGATTTTAGCATCTATGTTCATCAGTGATATTGACCTGAAGTTTTCTTTCTTTGTTGTATCTTTATCTGGTTTTGGGATTAGGATGATGTTGGCTTCATAAAAAGAGTTTGGGAGTCTTCCATAATTTTGGATTTTTTGGAATAGTCTGTGAAGGATAGGGGTTAGCTCTTCCTTAAATCCT
>CM052541.1:84899667-84983057 GCA_028533065.1 Trachops cirrhosus
ACAAACACTTGAAAAATTTATATGGAACCATAAACGACCCCAAATAGCTGCTGCAATTTTGAGAAAGAAAAGCAAAGTAGGAGGGATCACAATACCTGATACCAAACTGTATTACAAGGCCACTGTAATCAAAACAGCCTGGTACTGGCATAAAAAACAGGCACATGGGCCAATGGAACAGAACAGAGAGCCCAGAAATAAACCCAAGTCTCTATGGTCAATTACTATTCGACAAAGGGAGCAGCAACATAAAATGGAGTAAAAACAGCCTCTTCAACAAATGGTGTTGGGAGAACTGGACAGCTACGTGCAAAAAATGAAACTCGAGCACCAACTTACACCATACACAAAAATAAATTCAAGGTGGATAGAAGACTTAAATATAAACCATGTCACCATTAAAGTCCTAGAAGAAGGCATAGGCAGGAAAATCTCAGATATTTCATGCAGCAACATTTTTACTGATATGTCCCCCAGAGCAAGGGACATAAAGGAAAAAACAAACAAATGGAATCTCATCAAAACAAAAAGCTTCTGCACAGCTAAGTAAAACAGTATTAAGATAAAAAGAGAACCAACTGTATGGGAAAACATATTTGCCAATGATACCTCAGACAAGGGTTTAATGTCCAAAATATATAAAGAACTTACACGACTCCACTCTAAGAAGACAAGCAACCCAATTAACAAATGGGCATTTTTATAGAAGATATAAAATGATGAATATGCACATGAAGAAATGCTCAGTGACATTATTTATAAAGGGCATGCAATCAAATTACAATGAGCTAATACTTCAAACCCACTAGGAAGGCTAGAACCAAAAATTCATATAATAACAAATTTGGACAAGCTTATGAGAAAATTGGAATCCACATACTCTGCTGTTGGGAATATAAAAATTGTACACCCACTTGTTTTGTTTGGGAGCTCCTCAAAGGTGAAGAGAGTCACCATTTGATCCAGCAATCCCATGTCCTCATGCTTGTGGGCAGATCCAAGAGAATAGAAAAGTCCACACAAAAATGGTTCATGAATATTTATAGCAGTATTATTCATATTAATTAAAAAAGTAAAATAACCATTGATAAATGCTTAAATAAATCTGGTATATCCATATAATGAGTACAATGGGATATTATTCATTAATGTAAAGGAATGAAGCACTGATACATGCTACAATGTGCATCAAGCTTGAAAATATGCTAAGTGACAAAAGTCAGTCATGAAGACCATGTGTTGTACAATTCCATTTATCTAAATGTTCAGCCTAGCAAATATATATATAGAGAAAATAAATTAGTGGTTACTTAGGGATTGGGGGATGAGCTAATCTGGGGTAACAGATAAAGTGCATGATTTTTTTTCCTTTAATAAAAATGTTCTTAAATTGATTGTGGTGGTGGTCACACGACTTTGTGAATATACTAGAAATTTACATTTTAAGCAGGTCCTTTGTATGGTATGTGGGTTATGTCTTGGTAAAGTGGTTACATACACAACCAAAGAACTGCTGCAAGAAAAGCTTGCAAAACAGAAGGTCTTAGTTTGTAGCCCATACAATGGTTGAATACTCAAAGTTGGGCTTCCTCTTGTGTGCCTGTGTTGAAAAAGATTACTTGTTCCATTCTGTACTTCCCAGACTATCTGGATTGAATTATTCTCTTATGGATTAAAATAAAGTTTCATCCCAGTTTCTTGTGATTAAAAAAATGATGGGTTTATTATATTTGACTAACTTGATAAGGTAACATACCCAAGTACTTATAGGACAGGGACAGACTAGTCCTGCTGGGGCTTCATGGTCTCTCAGGCTTTCCCTGAGCAGTCTCAGTTTTTAGCCAGCGTTGTCCAGCTTGCAGTGTTCTTGTAACAAAAAAAAATTAAAGGCTAATGTACATTTGGAAAAACACAATTTCTGACCATAAAAAATTAATTTATTTATGTTTTGATTTTATGTTTTCTGTTGAATTAAAAGGGTATCACTCAAAATGACCTTTGACTGTTTAATCCCTTGTAACCAAAACTGATATCCCAATTACAAATGTGATCTGTCTGAATCCCAATTGCAACCAAGAGTATTGGGAGTGGTGAGGCCACATACTGGCTGTGTTTTAGTTTGCAGAGAAGGTCTGGGATTGGTTGGCATTCTTGCGGTGAGAACCGAGGTCATTCCAGAGACCAAAAAACAAGAGAGTTGAAGAAATAAGATCATTACTATCCTTTGTCTTTCTCTAAACTTTGTCCCTCTTTTAGTGGATAAATGGCACCGTAATGTTACTGGTGATTTGACCTCAGTTCAGCAACCTCAGTACTTGAGTCCTGGTTAAGAAAGGATTCAGAATCAAGACTCAAATACAAGCAAATGTTTATTTAGAAAGTCACAGGGGTAGAAGAGGTGAGCTGTGGAGCAAGAGAGCTAGCTGGTCTGCGTGGGCTCAGGAAACAAATTACAGAGGCAAACAAAGGGCACTTGGAGCTTAGGAGAAAGAAAGCAAAGAGCCCTAAAGGGAGAAGGCACAGGCAGTTGTATAGATAGAGATAGACAGATAGAGATAGAGGTAGAGGTAGAGGTAGAGGTAGAGATAGAGAGAGATGATAGAGATAGAGATAAAGATAGAGATAGAGATAGGGAATGAGAGGAAAAGAGAGAGAATGACTCAGAGGAGGGTCTCAATTCTAGGTGTGTCCCTTCAGAGTCCTGGTTCCACTTATTGGTCATCACCAAAACAAAGGTCATTAGTCATTGCAGCTGGTCCGGATGTCAGCCATGGCATTGCCCCAACTGGTGTTGCTGTTCCTGGGCCAGGAGTTGAAACGCAGCTCAAGTTTAGGTGTTATCTCTAGTTTGTTCAGAACTCTGTCTCTGTGGTCAACAGACCTAAGGCTCTAATCCCAAGATTATTTGGAGCAGGTTGGAACCACATTGTCTTGAGGGCTTAATGCTTAAGGGAGTGGTGATGCAAAGGCTTGTATGGGAGTCCTCTGAGGCTCTTCTGTGGGCTCTTGTTCCTCCTCTAAGAGGGTCTTACATATAACTAGCAATATAAAAGTTTAGGGAGTCTAAACTGAAAGACCAGCAATATACTAGGGGAGGAAAGGTCACTCTGGGGGCAAGGTCCCACCCTACAATTGTCATTTACTAAGCACCAGGAACGTTCTACCCTGGTGATGTTCTGTATCTGGCCCACCTTCCTTACTCTACAGTAGACTAACTGCCTACTACCGCTCTGTCCTGGGCTTAGCTAAACTACTCTATAATATTGCTGCCTTGGCATCCATTTTGTTTTCTAGGTGACATTAGCCTTTTCCACAAGTGCAAGTCTTAGATAATAGCCTATAGAATTACAAGTAAATATAGGTTTGATATGATTCCCCCAATAGTCCTTGTGATAAAAAGTACTTCCTACCTTCTAGGGCCTTCCTCTTATGCTATCCTTAGATAAGAGCCTTGCAGAAAATTCTGTTCTTTTTGGTTCAAATTGGCCAACCTAGCCTTGGCTGGGGACCTCCAAAGCACTACATCTTCAGACTCTAAGAAGAGCATGTGTCCCAGTCCTGTGGCTCTCTTTGCCTGAACTGTGCCTTGACCTCCTCATGTGGCACCTTGAGGTATGTCAAGTACCTTCTCTAGGACTTATGAGTAATAAATGTCTCTATTTCAGTTCCCTTGTGGTCTTTTTTTAAATCCTCACCAAAGGATATATTTTACTGATTTTAGAGAAAGGAAGAGAGAGACACACATTGGTATGATAAAGAAATATTGATCCATTGCCGCCTATATATGCCCTGACTGGGAATCAAACCTGCAGCTTTTTGATGTGTGGGACTACACTCCAACCAACTGAGACACACAGCTAAGGCCCTTGTGGTCTTTTGTTGAAACATCTGACCCCCTAGAGATATATTTAGCAAATATTAATTTAACAAAGTCATACACCCTCAGTATTTCACTGGGCTATTGTTTTTATTAAAAAAATCACATATGAAGATAAATGACAGGTGGATATGCTTTCTCCACATGCAAAATAATCCTCCAAATTTGTGTATATATTTGTTTGCAAAGTGTTTTAAAATTATTTTTCAGATTCTAATAGGCAAGTGGGCTGTTAATAGATTAACCTTAAAATCTCAATAGCCTAATTTAACAAAGTTTATTTCACACTCACATTAAAAGTCTAATGTGGGCTGGAGGTTATTCCACACAGAGTTAGTGTGGAGTTCACCATCTGGTAGGTACACCATCCAGAATGTATGGTTGCTACCATTCAGGAAAGAAAGAGCATAAAGGTGGCATATCAGCTCTTAAATGCTTATGCTGACAGCCCAATGACCAGAACTAATTATATGTTCCCTTTCTAACTGTACTAGAGGCTGAGAGATGTAGAGTAGTATAAACAGTTTTTGCTGGGAAATACTATTTTTTTATTGAGTTTTATGGCTAAATCAGGAACCACTGAGAGTCAGAGAACTAACATAATTATAGAGCATACTCTAAGCATGGGATTCATTGTTCAAATTACAGTTCAGTGGAGCATCACATACAAAGGAAATGGTTACTAAAGTGTCAATATAATGACACAGCACTTTTGCGGATATAGCCAAATTTTGCACCAGAGAGGTCTAAATAGACTTGTAAGAGAGTGAAATGTTCAGTTTCTCTGACTCCATTTTGTTGAAGCCTGCATTGTTCCCATGGCCTTCAAAGTAATAGCTCCCGTGTTAGATATGCTAGTCATTAGAGGAATTCTCCTTGGGACCTGAGTTTTTTACAAACACAACCCTGCCCATTTTCCCTTCCTTGCATAAAAGAAGCCTGAACTTTGTACTTTCCTGAGATAGTCTTGAGGATTAGGACTCCTATCTTCTCAGTTGTCAGCTTCTTGATCAATAAACCTTTCCTTACTCCAAACTCTAATGTTTTGAGTTTTGGCCTTTCAAAGTGTCAGGCACATAGATTTTGGATGAGTAACAACACAATCTACAACTAAAGCCGAGAATTCATTGGGAGAGCCAGCTTTTAGAAGTAAAAGGTGGGTGAGGGTAAGTTAACTTCAGAGTTAGGGATAAGTAGTGCTCAGGACAGTCAGGCTTTGGTTGACCTATTTCTATCCTTACATAGCATGCTTTGTAATCAACTGCATATATAAGGTGAAGTAAGTCATATGATTAGAAAACTGTAAACTCTTAAAACCTTGCAAGGAATTAAACCTTATATTTGGCATCATTGAAACTCTGTTCTTGTCAACTAATTTAGATAAACAATTATCCAGTTGTATCTTTTTATTTAATATTTGTTTAATTCTATTTTGTTGTAATTCAGTATATCAAAAATACATTTTAGGTTTTTGAAATTTCAATATTTTTCCATATTTTTTTGCAATCCAGTATGAGATAAATATGAAAGAAAATGTACTGGAAGAAAAAATACTCCATAATTGCTTCTGTGAATAAAAATTTAAAAACAATACTTTACAAAGAGGATTTTAGGTTTTTTGTGTTCATGTGTGTATATGCATGTCAATATGCATACCTCCAAACTATCCTTTGTAACCTAAAAGTCCTTGATCTTACTACTTTGTTTAAACTTAACACAACTGTGAATGACCCTGTGGATTTTTCATTTCATTCATCATTTACAACTGGCTTAAGTGATTCCATATATTCTGGACCAATATTCTTTCATCATAGAAAGTTAAAAGTATATCGATCTATTAAAAATTAGACCAATAATACATTCCCTGTTCTTTTCTATTTCACTCCATTAAATTGTTAGATAATTGGAAAAATAAAACCTGAGACTTTCCCAGGTTAAAAATCAAATTTAAATTTAAGTTTCCAGTACTGCCACTTGTTTATATGAAGGAATTCATCTCTCTCCTGCATTCTTATTTGTTACCTCAAAACTATCACTGGGAGAAAAAATGGGAGAGAAATGTCAGGACATTTTCCCATCAAACACTTCTGTGTTTACAGTCCCAGAGTTGAAGATAAGTACATTTCCAAGGCAACAACCTACAACCACAATGGCTAAAAGATCTACCTTTCTTTGTATGACTGAAAAGAGTTTTATACAAAAATGAATTTAAGAAATGGTGTGGAGTTGATGTTCATTAGCAGTGAGAAACTTGGAACTTCTTGGCTCGCTTAGACCCTTTAGTCAACTCATAGGTAGTTTAGGTGTACAATGAAAAGTACAAAAATTTGTACTCTTGATGTGATATGGATGATTTGGTTAAGAAAAGTTACCATAATTCTATAGACTGTTTATATGTTAGACAGGCTGGTAGAGTTTATTAAAATGGTACAATTTATGGAACATTATTTTCCAATTTCTTATGCTGAAGGATAACTTTTGCTTTTGACTCCAGATTTGAATGCACCCTGAAAATATCTACCTCACCTCCAACACTGAGAATCATTGTTTCTTCTGGGCATCCTCACCAACTGACAAGATTTAAGTTTTACTTTATTTACTATAGCTTATGTTATGAAATGTGCACTGATCTCTTTTTCATGATCTATATACTTCTTTATTTTATATGTAAATGGTAGTAAAGGTTAACATTCTGTAAAACTCACTATTAACAAGCATTGCTACATGACACATGTTAATTTATTTAATCCTTGGAAAAACTCTATGAAGTAAGTATTTAGAGGAACTCTATTTATTAAAAAAGGAGACTAAGGCTCAAAGAGGTTATGTGATTTACTCAAATTCAATGACTTAAAAGAAGCAATGCCAGGATTAGAATACAGAGAGTTTATCCCCAGATATGCTGCTTATTGTAAAATTTTATATATTTCCTTTCAGTAGAGTCGGGTAATTGTAATTTCCTTTCCAGAACATCCTCTACCTCTCACAGTTATACACACACACACACACACACACACACACACACACCACTTTTATAACATTGTTATATCTTAACCCACAAGATTTTCCCTTCTTGTATAATGAGTGTTCCTCCTGTTTTTGCTAATGATCATATTGGAATTCAATTGTCTATATGCTTGCCTTTCTCTACTCAAAGTTGTGAGCTCTTTTAGGTCAAGAAAAATATTTCATTTTTGGTATATTACCAGTACCTAGCAGAGAGACTCAAATAAAATATTTCCCCACAACTGGGGAACTATTTGTGGAATGGATAAAGTCCATTTTGAAATGGACATTAGATATTTCTTACATAGAGTCTCATACTAAGAGCAGAACATACTATGAATCAAACCTTGACTTTGAGTTGTCAACAACAAAAATAGAGTAAAAACTTCTGAAAACTCATAAAAGCAATGAGAAAACTGGCAAACATTGTCAAAGTCAAGTTTTCAAAACTCTGGAAATTAACCAGAGGCTTCAAGAGAATATTTCAGGAGAAAGCAATAAAGGGAGTATTTATTCAAGAAAATTGCTGAATCATGTTAAAAAAGTGTTCTCTATACTTGTAAACTTTTCTTGCCTCTCCTATACCCACCTTTCATCTCCATGGTAACCCTTAGGAACAACAGCTCAAAATCATAGTAAAAACTAGGAGCCTACAAATCACTCTATAGGGTAGAGAAGATCAGGGTTCCAGTTCTTTCAAAGCCTCATTACCAGAGAACACTTCCATTATTAGACCCCTCTGGTGTCTCTCTGGAAGGTGCTACTTGCAAAGCTCTTTTTATTTGACCTGTGTCTGAGCTCACTAAGTGTGAAAATCTTTTTTCTGGGAGTGATTTTCAAAAAACCTTCACAGTCATTGTTTAAATGGGCAATAGTCTGAGACAATGGATAATAGTGTAAGCTATAAGCTAACCAAGAAAGCTTAAAAGGAAAAGCTGAACATTGAGGTATTAATGAAGACTTAAAAAAACTCCACAATAGTCCCCAAAATTTAGAAGAGCAAAAGCATGTGTAAAGCTCTGTTCAAACCCAATCAAGGGCTGTGCACACAATCAAGAAAGACCTGAGAATGACCTAAATTCTCCACTCTGGCTGTCAATGAGGCTCTATGCAAGCAGAAAGTTAGGCTAAGCAGAATTGTAAACTGCTGGTTTGAGTGTTGAAGATGTATCTCAACATAAAAAAGTCTTTGAAAAGGTTAGAAAATTTTATTGATTCCAGGAAATAAAGAAAATCTCTGTCAAGTCATTAGCTGGCTAATAAGCTGAGTAGAAACTTCAGTGGCCACACACAACAAAGAGTAAAAAGACTTTATATTGTACAATTAGTTCACTAGAATCACTAACAAATAACAACAACAACAACAAATAGCAACAGAAACAGATGCTGAGAAGAAGGCAGAATATGATTTCCAGAGTTTCCACTTTGTTACTTAAAGGTGTACTTTTCAATGAAAAGTATTATACAGGACAAGACACAAGAATGTATGGCTTATATACAAGAAAAAGTTAACAACCAATAGAAACTGGGTCTGAAGAATCACAGATGTTAGACTTACCAGAGACCTTCAATTAGCTATTTTATTTTATTATTATTTAAAAAATAATTTAGCATTTTTATTTTTTAAGATTTTATTTATTTACTTTTAGAGAGAGGGGAAGGGAAAGAGAGGGAGAGGTAGAGAAACTTCAATGTGTGGTTGCCTCTCATGCATCCCCCACTGGGGACCTGGACTGCAACTCAGGCATATGCCTTGACTGGGAATCAAATAAGTGACCCTTTGGTTTGCAGGCCAGCACTCAATGCACTGAGCCACACCAGCCAGGGTTCAATCAACTATTTTAAATATGTTCAACGAACTAAGAAATTTATATCTAAATAAGTAAAATAAAGAAGAGAATAATATCTTACTGAATCATAGTAAAAATAATGATAGGAAACATAAGTAATACAAGAAAAATTCTTAATTTGAAATATCTGAAATGAAAAAATCGTTAGGGAGAACAAATAAATGACAGATTTGTGCTAGCAGAAGAAGGCATCACTGAACTTGCAAATAGATTATTTATAGTTGTCCAATCTGAAGAACAGAAAGAAAGAAGGATGAAGAAAAATGGAGACTCAGATGTAATTGGGACAATATCAAGCATATCAACATATGCATAATGAAAATCTCAGAAGAAGAAAAATGAGAGAATGTGGAACAAACAATATTTTTAAAATTAATGGATGAAACCTTACCATATTAATAAAACTGCATATGCAAGAATATTAATGAAATCTGAGTAGGTAAATTCAAAGAGATCCACACCTAGAAATAACATAATCAATCTGTTGAAAGCCAAAGACAGACATTTTTAAAGCAGCAAGAGAGAATCATGTATAAGAAATATTCAATGAAGTAAATAATTGATTTCTTAACAGAAATATTGGAAGACAGGAATCAGTGTGATGGCATGTTCAAAGTTCTGAAAGAAAAACATTGCCAACTAATAATCTTATATCCAATGAAACTATCTTTTAAATAACTTATAGTTGTAAATATCTATATTAAAAATATTCCAATCAAAAACTAATCTACCTTAAGAAACTAGAAACACTAAATTTAGAGCAAACAGAATGAAAGACATAATTAAAAAACAAGTAAAAATAAATGAAACAATAGAAAAATAATAGCAAAACACAATAAAATCAAAAGTTTTCTTTAAAAGACCAAGAAAATTAACAAACTTTTAGCCAGAACACGATAAAAAGAGAGAGTACTCTACTAAATTCAGGAATGAAAGAGATGTCATCACTACCAACCTTACAGAAATAAAAGGGATTTTGTATGAATATAATAAGCTATTGTATGTCAACAAATTAGATAACAGATGGAATAAATAAATCACCAGAATGGTACAAAGTACCAAAAGTGACTCAAGAAGAATTATACCATTTGATTAGACCTATAACAAACCAAGTTATTGAATTAATAATCAAAACTACCCACAATGTGAATCCCAGGTCCATATGACTTGCTGGTAAGTTTGATCAATTGGTTGGGAAGAACACCAATTCTACACAAAGTCTTCTAAAACACAGATGAGGAAGAAACACTTACCAAATCATTCTATGAGGACAGTTTTATCCTGTTACCAAAGCCAGAGAAAGACATCAAGAAAAAGTATGAAACAGACATAATTTTAAAAATATATATTTTATTTATTTATTTTCATAGAGAGAGGAAGGGAAGGAGAATGAGAGGGAAACAAATATGTGTGGTTGCCTCTCACACTCCTCCCACTGAGGACCTGGCCCACAACCCAGGCATGTGCCCTGAATGGGAACTGAGCCGGTGACCCTTTGGTGCACAGGCCAGCACTCAATCCACTGAACCACACAAGCCAGGGCTGAAACAGACATAAATTTAGAGGCAGAAATTCTCTACTGAATGCTAGCAACTCAAATCCAGAAAAATTTAAGAACAAATATATATCATGTTGATGTGTGTAAAATTACTTCAAAACATAAAAATCTATCAATAAATTACACCTTAGTACTATATTATGAAATAAAAAGTATATGATTAACTCAACAGATGCAGATAAAATATTTAATAAAATCAGACATGTCATAATTAAAAATATTTCACTAATTAGAAGTAGCAGGGAACTTCCTCAACCTGATAAGGGGAATCTATGAAAAACCTACAGCAAACACCATACTTAATACTGAAAGCCTTCTCCATAAGTTCAGGAACAAGACAAAGGTTTCTGCTCTCATAAATTTTATTTGACATTTAACTCAAAGTTCTAGCTGAGGCAATTAGTCAAGGAAAGTAAATAAATGGTATCCAAACTGAAAAGGAATAAATAGAAGTTTTTTCATTTGCATTTGATGTGATATTGTATGTAGAAAATTCTAAGGGATATACACACATACAATTAAAGGTAATAAGTGAGTTCATCAGGATGAAGTGATACACAATCAGATAGAAAAATCAAATATATTTCTATACTCTTTTAATTAACTATCCAAATATTAAATTCCAAAAATATTCCCATTTATAGTAGTATAATAAGAAATAAAATAGTTAAGAATAGATTTAACAAAAGAAGTGCATGACATATGCTAAGAACTATAAAACACCACTAAAATAAAAAATAATAAATGGAAAGATCTTATATTCATGGGTTGGAAGACAATATTGTTAGAATTCCAATACTCTGAAAATTGAGGTTCAGCTTCCATGCAATCTCCTTTGCAATTACTATTAAAATTCCAACTAGCTTTATTTAGAAACTGACCAGATGATTCTAAAACTCATATGGAAAGCAAAAAATTCAGAATAGCTGAAACAATCTTGAAGAAGAATCAAACTGCATGACTCATGCTTCTTGAGTTCAAAACAATAAAAAGTCATAATAATCAAGACTGCATGATAATGGCATGAGAAGAGATATTTAAATCAATACTATAGAAGTTAGTCCAGAAATAAATTCACGCATTATGGTTAACTGACTTTTAACAAAAGTGCCAAGATAACTTAATGGAGAAAATAGAATCTTTTCAAGAAATGGTGCTAGGGCAACTAGCTATCCTGATAGGAGAGATTAAAATTTAATGCCCTACTTCACACAATATACAAAAGTTAACTCAAAATGGATCAAATGATTAAATGTAAGAACTTAAACTATTAAATTCATATGAAAAACAATACACATTTATGAGACATTGGATTAATCAGTCAGTGATTTCTTTGATACAATACCTAAAGCACAAGTAACAACAAAAAAAGATAGATTGGACTTTATTAAAATTAAACACTTTGTGTTTCAAAGAACATTATAAAAATGTGAGAAGAAGATAACCCAGAGAATAGAAAAAAATGTTTGTTAATAATAATCATAATGGTCTAGTATCCAGAATATTTAAAGAACTCTTAAAACTCAATAAATGTCCAATAACCCAACTGAAGGTTATCAGCAAAATGAAGATGGGTAAAGATTTCAAATCTGTCTCTCCTAAGGGCATTTGTAACTAGGCTGTGATGTATATCTGGTGAATTGTCTCAAAACATCTTTCTCCTCATATATGGAACATATTTACTCAAAATTAGAACACTCCAAACACAACTTCAGTTTCCTGAAGTGAACTTCAGGTATAGCTTCTTTTGAGAACCATAATAATTGATTTCATTCACAATGAAGTTTATTGTTTCTTCATTCAGAAATACTTAAAACTGTATCTTTGGATTCAGATGCTAATTCTGAAGTTTTTAAATTTGAAAATCTGGCATGGATCACTTTGGAAAATTTAGTCTTATGTCTCCTTCAGTCCTTTTCTGTAAAGAAAGTTTTGATTCCTTTTGTTTCTTGAAGGTTGTGTTTGTGGGTCAGAGATGCTGCCACCTGGATGGTAATTCTTTGGAATACAGTAATCTGAAGTATGCTTCTGGGAAAGGTGTTCACATTGCCTACCTCCTCTTCTCCTGAGTCTTTCTCAATGTGGTCTCCATGGTTTTGTCTGGAGGATGAGAGAAGGGTGGTGTTGTAGATAGAGTCATCTTGTGACTTGGGGGCATCTCCTTCCAGTGCACTCAGAGTACCTACTAGCTTCAGGGGTTGGTCTAGAGGTGCCGAGACACTCAGGTGATAGGTGCCTGAAATATAGTTTATTGGATATCAGGAAAAGAGAAGTGAGCCAAAAGTGGGCAGAGTAGACTTTTTATTAGAGGATATAGACTCAAGAGAGAAGGCTGTGCTTCTGAAAGCACATCAGTTGTTTATAAAGATTCCAGTCATTCCTTGGACTGATGCTGAGTTGAAATCCCTATCACAGCTGCAACTTGCCAAGGAGGAGCAAGTAATTTATTCAAAACTTTAATCACAGTGCCTTATACATATCCCTACAACAAACAGTATGAGTTTAAGTAAAAGAAATTAAATGTTTTCAAGGAGCAGAACACAATACAACTGTATATAGCAATCTCCCCCTATCTGCAGCTTCACTTTCTGTACTTTCAGTTATCACTGGTCAATTGGGGTCTGAAAATATTAAATGGAAAATTAAAAAATAATAATTTGTGAGTTTTAAGTTGTGTGTCATTCTGCGTAATGTGATAAAATTTCACACCATCCTGTTCCATTTCACATTGAAAGTGAATCATCCTCCTGTGCAGCCAATACAGGCTATATACACTACCCCCCCACTAGTCACTTAGTAGATGCTAGTTATCAGATGGACTATTGTGGTATTTCGGTGTTTGTGGTCAAATAACCCTTATATAATAGCCTAATATTACATTGCAATGTCTACGTCATTCACCTCACTTCATTCATGGTGTTGGCATTTTATATTCTCATATGATCACAAGAAGGGTGAGTATAGTACAATAAGATATTATGAGAGGGATATCACTATCACATAGCTTTTATTACAGTATATTATTATAATTATTGTATTATTATTTATTGTTAATCTCTTATTGTTCCTAATTTTTAAATTAAGCTTCATTGAGTGTGTATGTATAGGAAGAAAACAGTATATACAGGGCTCTATATCACCTGCTATTTAGGCAACCACTGGGGGATCTTAGAAACTGTTCCCTGTGGATAGGGGACTACTATATACATTCATAAAGGTTATAAGACAGTAAAAGTTTAGTTGTAGATACAGTTTTGAGTTCATGAGTTTGGGTGCAGCATTGATTTCAGGTGGAATAGGGTATTTTCAGTTCTTAAAAATATTACACCATGTTTTATAGAGAAAAAAATTCTGATTATTTGTCAAGGAATTGCATCCTTCTTCAAAACCTGGTGTAAATCTACTAAAATGAACACCTATCCATCAAACACACTGAGTGTAGAAAGAAATACAAAAATCAACTTTCTGAGGGCAAAGACATGGCTGTTGGTCAAAGAAGACTGCTTTGTGAAAATGATTATCCAGGCTAATTCTGTTTACATAATTGCTTCTCTCTTCTCTCTATTCTGTTTCTCTATCTTCCCAATTTTCCCTCAATATACTGTGTGATTTTGGAGTTGGTGAAATTTAACTGTAAGATTTTTTTGTTTTTGTTCTGAAGACATTTTTCATTGCTGAGAGAGAGAGAGAAGGAGAGGAGAGAAGGAGGGAGATTAGTTGCCAACTGGGGATTGAAACTGCAAACTACGTTTGTGCCCTGACCAGGAGTCGAACTTGCAGCCTTTTGGTGTACAGGATGATGCTCCAACCAGCCAAGCTACACCAGCTAGGGCTTACTATAAGACTTTTAAAAGCTCTTTCGGTTCTAAAATACTACACTTAAAATTAATAGGTATTGGTCCATTTTTTCAATGACCCAAATTTGAATAGAGAAAAACTAAATAATTGAAATAGCAAACTGACAACAGTCTGATTGTATTGTTTAATCCCAGAAGTTCTCATACTAGGCATTGTAAGATTTTAGTTATTTTCATGAAAATAAAGGAGAAAGATGAAAAAATCCATCTCTATATTATGAACAATGTTTTATTTGAAGTGAGGTTTTCAATCACCTCTAGAATTTTCCATACCAAAGGGCATGTCCTAAACAAAACCAAATATTGAAAAAAGTATTTCACTCCCCACAAAAAAAAAAGAGACTTATTGTTTTTCACAGATTTCCTCTGGAAGCAGAATTTCATGACAAATTTACTATCCATCTTGACTTAAGCAAAAAATTACATCATTTATCATGGTCAAGCACTTATCATAAATCACTGCAAAGGGAAATGTAAGAAATATCTAGGGTATTAAAGATGACATTGCCTTGAAAGTGCTGAGGATCCATTTGGAGAATGAGAACATGTTCTCACAGAACAGCAAAAAATACACTGTCTGAGGAGAGAAAATAGCCCCATATGAGCACATAGAAATAAGACACACGGAAATGGGGAATGGGGCAGCCGGGATGCTGTTTTCCTGGTCCAAAGCTTTCAGCAATTATGGGGAGAAAAATATTCTCTACCAGCGTGGAAAAGTCCCCAAGAAGAAATCTCTAACCTCCCTTCTATATCACCTTCAATGACAACACCAAAACGAATTACATCTCTCCAGAGCTTCAAACGTCCAATGGTATAAAGCTATGGAAGCGGCAGAGTACTTACTTTGAGGCAAGTGCTGTGACTGATTGAACCCAAGGATTAGGGCTAAAGCTGCTGTCACAGGCCCAGTATCTGCTTAAATTAAGGTGGCAGAGGGGCATGGTAAAACCATCTGACAACTCCCCCCACTCCCACGGGCAAACTCTTGTCTCTGGAGGATTCAAATCAAAAGAAAGAAAGTCAAAAAGCTAGGTTCCCAAGTCAAAAATATTTGATTGCTATCAGCCTAAGGGAAATGAAAAGAGGGTATGCAGGGGGAGCTTTTCTTTCTTACTCCCTTCTTTCCCTTCTTCTTTCTTTCCTTCCTCTCTTCCTTCCTTCCTTCCTCTTTCTTTTCTTTCTCCCTCTCTCGTATTTTTCCCCTTCTCTCCCTTCCTTCTTTTTTAATTTAATTTAAAAATCTCTCAGTAATCCCTGGGTAGAGAATAAAAGGCAGCATTTTTAGGCATTTTGTTATTTCAGACAAACCAGACTCTCTTAGGCTCCAAAGACCTCCCTCCGCTTCTGAAAAAGCCAGGTAAAAAACAAAGATAAAGAAAATTGAATACTTTTGGAGGTCAGCAAGACCTATCAGGGAGGTACTAAGACATCAGGGATGTTTTAAATGCATTCCTGAAAGCCAGGAGCTCCTTTCCTTACAGAGGCCACAAAGCTCTTTGAATTCAATGGGAAAAGAAACTTTCTATTTCAAAACTAAACTTTGAAGTGTTTTGAAGATGAAAGCGGAAACTCGCTTCTGAGCCTTTGCTGAAGCAGAGGGGAGGGACTGCCAGTATTTTGAAATATGTGTGTGAGAACCTTATTAGAATTTGAAAAGACTGCAAACAGGTACCCTATGGCTTTGTCCCATTGTAAGTATGTGACAAGGGTTTAAGAGCATAACCAAGGCTAAGACTGACACTGACTACTAGCAAAATCTTGTTATTTGATTATACAAAATGACTTCTCCTTCAACGAAGAAGATAAAAATTGATTATTTGAGAAACTTATCTATGAACTTCACTCACTCAATCCAACTTAAAGGAAAAGAAGAGAGCTACATGGCATCTAGCATGACCATGGGACAAGCAATGAATTACAATTTTCCCTTTGGCAGTCCTTTGTTTTGATTGTTGGTACCAAATGGAACCATCTAACTTACAAAATAACAAATAGAAAACTATGCTTTTTGTGACCAATGACTTCAGGATTCATAAAAAAAAAAGCCCTTCATGTAAGCTCCCATTAATTGAGAATGTACTTTTATATATATATATATATATATATATATATATATATATATCAGTATAGACTTTATATCTATAGACATTATACAGTGTAGATATTATATACTATAATGTAGGTAAAAACACATACATATGCATATATATGCATATATTCCCTCCTCATACCAGTCTTGAAAAATGGATGTTATTAACCTTATTACACAGAGAAGGAATTGAGACTCTAGGAGATCAAACAATGCCCTCTAGTACATTCAGTTGTAAGAATGGACCTAGGACTTTAATCCAGGATAAAAAGTGCATGTTATTTTCATTCACTTTAGCTTTCACAATAATACTAGCAGATTAAAGATTGGAATACTAGCAGATTAAAGATTGGAAACTGCCATTATATACCTTTATATTTTATCAATGTTATGAACTTTCACAATGCTGAACAAGTCCAAGTATTAAGGATTATCTTGTACAGAATTGAAATTTCAGAGTGTCCTATCACATTAGATACCATGACACCAATAAGACTAATGAGAGCTATCAGGTAGAAAATGGATATTTATGTGGATTGGGCCATAGAAATGAGAGATTTAAGATCAACTTAGTATTTAATACAATGTTAGCAAACCATTTGGGTGAATGATTTTTCTTTTGCTTTGACAAAACATAGAAACAAGCTTACAAGGAACAGTTTTTGGCAGAGTTTAATGATATCTAAATATATGTGTATAATGTGCCTAAAATTTTTGAAGTATTTTCCAACATATATTTCCTTTCTGTAATTCAGATTTAGCCCTGTAACCTCTATGATATTAAGACAGGGATATGAGGTCAGAATAGAAAAAAAAAAAGGAAGATGTGTCTTAGGGTAAGGGTAAATAGAGGAGGAGTCTAAGTTAGGAAGTTAGCTGGCAAGGAGTTAGATATAACTGGTCTGGCTTCCAAACCTTGAAGATTAAGCCTCCAGAAATGGGTTAGAAACAACAGGAATCTTAGTGAAGTTCTTTCTACTGTTTCTCAGTGTCTACCTTAGAGATAGTCCAAGCACCCAAGGAGAGCCTGTGTTCAGCACGTGCAGGAACTAACCTAAGGCTGGTGACCAAAAGGTACACTTGAAATGACTTGGGAGTATGGAGGAAGGTGAGCCACGGGAAGACTCCCAGAGACTGCAACCCAGAATCCAGCCCAGAACAGAGAAAGCAGCAGAGTTCTTAGACTCTGAGCATTGGAAAAAGATGGCTTCAGGGGACAAGGACCTGAGGACTAGATGATATGGACTTCAGCAGTGTATGCAGCATAATTTACAAATTCAGCAGTAGTCCCAAGATGCACAATTCAGGAAACACCACCTCAGGTGACACAGTGACCAAATAGGTCAAGGAACATATTCTAGGAAGTGAGCAAGGATGGAAAAAACAACATATATACCAAAAGCATATTGGAACTCACTCTCTCTAATATGAGGATTGATTATATTAGTCTTCCTCTTACCCACTGCCTCACGTTTTACTCATAACATATTCATTTCACTTTTTATTACATACCTATATGTCCATGCATATGGGCAAGTGGAAGTGAATACTAACGTTTATGTAATAATATGCTGTTTGTAAAATGATGCTATATGTATAAATTAAGTATGGAACTTAATATTTTTTTGTGGTAGAACTAATAGCCTCATTCCAGGAGTTAATCAAATGCCCATGCTTGAGCCTTCACGTACTTTGATTGCCAAAGACTCATACTACCTTCTTTAACTATGCTGCTCCCATCCAATGTGTTTAAGAATCTCTGTGTACCCATTAGTATCCAGAATGTCCACAGGCTACTACTGCTTACTCCTACTTCATCAACTTAAAAGCAAGCTCAGGGTCTGATTCATGGACTGAGGGACTGGCTTTAACACAAGGAAAGCACTCTTGAAAATAATGTGGTTTCTAGAATCTGTCTTTTCTGATGTATGAGAGTATTATCTATAATAATATATAATTAATATTATCTATAATACTTTGAAGATCAAGGACCACTTTCTCTCCTTGTCTGTTCAGTACAAAAGCTCACTCTCTGTTATGATGCACCAGAGATAGATCTACACAGTGGTTAACAAGATAGGCTCTGGATTCAATTTATCTGAGTTCAAATGTTGACTATGCCAGCTATGAGCTGTAAGTTACCTAACTTTCTGTGTGCCTCAATAGTCTCATCTATGAAATGAATATAAACAGAACACATACCAGAAGACTTTATGAAGTTTAAAGGTAGTACATATTTTAAAGACTTTAGAACCATATGTAGTACACAAAATTTTTCAATAAATAGTAACTAATAGTGCCAATATAATATATATCCATATATTTTTACTCATGGTAATTTCACCATTCCTGATTGTGTTGGTCAAGGGTTATTCTAATTCACTTTGCCTAGTTTCTCTGAATTTGACACTTTTAAAGAAGGTTTTAGTATCTAGATCCTTTCCTTTCAATAGGTTGTTTTAGGGAATTTGTTTCACCCCCTTTCCAAAGCTCTGCTACCCAGCATGTGTGTGGATTAAGAACCTTTTCAAGTCTCATCCATGTAAATTCCTAAACCCTCATAACAAAATATTTTTATTTATATACCTATTCTTCAGGACAATATGTGCCAATTTTTCTTGCAGTAATGTTACTGAGAAGTCAATCAAATGATTTATGTTTCATAATGGAAAACATAATTTTGTCTTTATTTCTATAAAAGAAACAGTTGGAACTTTTTTTGTGTGTTTGTCTTACAAGGAACATTACATATCTCATCACACACAGCTTTGTGGATTGTGTTTAAATGCTTCCATTTATCAATGAGAAAATTAGAGTTCAGATTTATAAAAGGATAATTTAACATTATTATGTACAAGTGGTGTGCCAGACACTTTACACATATAATTGCACTGATATTTGAAAGGAAGATATATCTCCATTTTTAATATATGGAAACAGATTAATAACTCATGGTCACATACAAATTTAGAGAGCAAAAAATGTGAACCTAGGTCTTTTGGACATGATAAATGCCAGCTTTCACTATATCAAAGTATATTGGTTTCCTGTTGTCTGTTATACTTTTTCAAACTTGAGTATTGAATGGGCAATTAAAAATAATTATTGTAGATATCCCACTTATATTTAAATGATTTAATTATAGTGTTACTTAAATATGTATTAAAATGAAATATAAACTATTGGTGTTTATATGTTTTACCAAATTGTTACAAACAAAATAATAATGTAGTTAAATACAAGCAACTAAAAAAAACAATAAGGTTCAATTAACTATTTTAATTTAAATTCATGTCATTTTTAATGTCATATATTATAAACCAAAGGGAGGGTTAAAATATAGATATGAAACTTGGTGCTAAGAGACAGGTTCTTATGATCCACCATGCTTCTTATGGTCATCTGATGACCCTACTCCCCACTGTGACCTCCAGTCCGACGACAGAGTGCCTATGTTCAGATAGCATTCTGGATTTGCCATCTTTGCCATCATTTGTCTTTTGTGTGGTATAAGAAGTGATCATGTCAAGTATCATTCAACTTCTGATTATGTTTTGTCACAAGACTGCAGCAAATAAAGGTTAGTATTCTAAAACATAGTTTCAAGATGCCAAGTGAAAAATATTGACTTATTAAATTTAGAAACTGAAGCCATAAATATGTGAAACAATCAATTGCACACTGTTAGTGGAAAAGAAGAAAATATCTTTATGACTGCTAAGATAACTAAGAATGTGTATGTGGGTGAAGGGGATAGTTTTTCCAAGGTATATTAAACTAATAATAGTTAAATATCCTGACAACAGATTAAATTACAGTCCCATTTCCCCAATAGTGTATGTCTTTACATAGTAGTACTTATTTATATTGTCCTCACTCAGATGATTTGATATTTGCATGTATACACATACATGATCATGGTTTGTCTATGAAAAAGAATAAAATATTCATAACATTTTCTAAATTATTGTTTATAAAATGTTGTTTATAAAATGTACATACACATACCAGGATGACATCTTAGCTAGATGAACTCTTGGCTATATAAAAGTTTAAATTTTTTAGAATGATGTATGAAGACTATAAATTGGACTCTACATGACTTTCCTTCTTATTTTCTAGAATTCTTCAACTCACCTTTTTTTATTCTTTACCTACACCAAACTGCTTGCATTTCTCTGCATATGTGAGTTATTGCAAGACTCCACGTTTTCACATATGCTGCTTCTTCACCTGCAATGCTCTTTTTCTTCACCTGCTTTGCTAACTCCATCAAGTTCAACTATGATGTGTGCTTTATATAAAAAAAAACAACTTTCCTCATCCTCACCTAAACCAAAGAAATAGTCAAGAGCTTCCTGCTTTGTGATGATCTAATCCATTGTACTTACCTACTTTGACCATCTCTCTCATTAGACAGTTTGTTCCTTGAAAATAGAGATTATCATATTTATTTGTGCTTATGATGCAGAAAGTGCCATATATGGCATATATGGCAATGAGTAGGTGCTCATTAAATGCTCATGGCATGAATAGATGCACTTGATTCTGCCAAGACAAATCAAAGAAGACATAGGCTTCACCAATAAGAAACTCAAATCTAAATTATTGACTGATTATGCCCTCCCTGTATTAACAGAGGGCAGATGTGTCATTTGAGTAAGGCTCAGAGCAAAATTGCCATGGGAAACTTAGAGAAAAGAGCTATGGATTGTGAAATGCTTTATGTTGTAGAGATACTGTAAAACAAAAGAGTATACAGAAAATAAACTTTTCTGTCCTCACAGCTTCTATCTTTCATCCAAAAATGTAAAAGCAAAATAGAGGTAATGACAATGAGTAAGAGACAGGATGAAAAAAAGACAAAGAATTGTGTGGATGCATATATTTGAATAATATGCAGAACTTTTGAGAGGTTTGCAGTGCATAAAATATCTATTATGACTCAACAGTTCTCTCATTTAGCATGAAAAACACAATCTCTCTATGTTATGCTGCCAATATGGTAGCACTCAAGTGGGAACATGCAGATTGTCAACACTGTTGGTTATTCATGTCTGCAAACCAGCCAAAGATAAAACATGTTCAGAGAGGAGAAAAATTGAATTTGGGGACTCTAGAAAACTATTTTTGCTCACTCATTGAACAAAATTGGTGTGTAAAACACATAAGCCACATAAGTCACATCAGGAAAACAACTCAGAGCAGATTTACAGAAGTTAAACAAGGGAATTTTGGAGAGAGAATATTTCAAAGCAATCTGCTTAGTGAGTTTTACAGCCTGGGGGCCTGACATCTGCAAACAGCCAAAGGCCCGTAGGAAGTTAATGCAGAGAACATACAAATTAAGAGCACACAATCTAAATCTATAGCATTTCTTGAGACAGGTGAAAACATAATCAAAAGGCAAATGAAATGAAGTAAATACAAATTATTTCAGCATTTTTGATAATATTATTCCATGCATTTATTTTACCTGGACACAAGTTCTTTATTTAGAGAAGGTGACACCTTTTTTTTTCTTCTTCTGTAATAAAGATGATATGATAGAGAAAAGGCTCTGGAATTAGAGAGGCCTAGGCTCAATGCCTTGTCCTGAGATAGGATAATAAGAAACTAAGAAAATTCCCTGGCAAGTGAAATTGCGAAACTGAGGCAGATATCTGAACAAACTGGCAGACCAATTTACAGCTAAGTCACCTCCCTAGAGATAACATCTCGGCTTCATTTATATTTCAGCTCCAGGCCCAGAAAAGCCTCAAAACCAGGTGGACAATTCCAGGACCAGCTGCTACGACTAACCCCCTGCCCTGTTACTGACCAATAAGAGGAGACCAGGACCATGAAAAGCACACCAGAAAAACTGATGAATATTCTGCTGAAACCCTCCCCTGAGGCCTTCCCTAAAATTCCCACCTGCAAGAGAGAGACGAAAGCCTCAAGACAAAGAACCCAGCGCTCATTCTTCCTCTGGAGAGCAGCCCATGCCATTCCCGTCCTTCTCTTCTTCCTTACTTCTTTCCCAACATGCATGTGTCAGCTAAACCCTAAGGCAGCAGTCCCCAAACTTTTTGGCACCAGGGACTGGTTTCTTGGAAGACAATTTTTCCATGGACAGGAGTGGGGAAGAGGTGGGGGTAGGGGATGGTTTCAGGATGATTCAGTCGCATTACATTTTAGCTTATCTCCTGCTGTTCAGCCCAGTTCCTGACAGGCCCAGACCAGTACAGGTCAGTGGTCTGCAAGTTGCAGACCGCTGCTCTTAGGGACCCTGAAACTTGCAATCAGGAGCATTGGGCAGTATCAGCTTGTCCCTGGGCTAATCCCCAGAACCTGTCCCTAAGGCTCCTTTTCTCTGACTTCCTAGTTGCTTTCCTGTTGCTTCTTCCTTGTTTTACTGTTTCCAGCTGTAATAGATGCACCTTCTTTTGTCACCTGGTCTTTTGTTGTGAAATTTTTCCTACAGGAAGCCAAGAACCCACACACTATCAGCTGGCCTTATGTGGTCTTGCTCAGGGCCAGGCCCCTGTCTGGTAACAGTTCTACTCACTGTAAATCGTGTCTTCCTTGAGCCACTGATTCTTATCTAGAAAATGAACAAAAAGTTTTCTACTTTTCAAAACTATTGTAAAGATTAGAGATAAAATTTACAGCATTTCCAAAATAGTAAATGGAACTTAGACGGCACCCCAAAAATAGTAGCCACTAATATAACCATCTTCATTATACTAAGAGTTTAAAAAACTGTTTTTAACATTGCACCAAGAATTGCAATTCCCTTGCCTAATGCACCCATTTTTCTTGCTAAACTGGAAATGGACGAGTATAGGCTTTTTTTCTTTTTCTGGATTTGCTTATCTTATGTCATCTACTTCTGAACTGATCAGGGAACATTTGATTTATCCCTCAATTATATTGTTATATATTTTTTCTCTTAGCCAACAGCTAAATCTTTTCTCTTTGTTGTACTATGTCGATGGTCTTTTTTTCAAGGACCCTAGGTATTACCATTACTCTACAACCTTTCATAATAAATAGCCACTAGACAGCAACTTTTCAAAGCAATTTACAGACAAATAGGAATGATTTTAATTATTTATCTGTGATGAGATCTAATTTGTTGAAGGGAATTCAGAGACTGTTAGTGTGCCTCATCTATTTCCACATGTAAAATGTGATTCAAGATGGCCACCCCCTTTCATTTCTTCACTTGGGCAATGTTCACATTAAAAATAACACATAGGTAACCAGGCTTCAGTGGCAGGGATGCTTAGCTTCTGCAATGCCAGCTTGTCTGCTTAGAAGGTTTAAGCTTTCCCTTCCTCTTGGAAGTCTTTCTAACAATTTGAGAAGTATGTTCACAATAACATTTACTTTGGAAAAATTTTACCACAGATTTTCCTAAGTGGGAAGATTTTCCTTATTTTCTCCAATTCTTGTCTGTACCTCTTGCACAGCATTTACTGTGTGTGCCAAGATATCTTTCACTGTGTGTGTTCAAGTTTGCCCTCAATTGTTGCTTATTTCTCTAGGGCAGGTATGTCTTTTCCCAGAGGTCTTAGGAATCTATTTTGTATTACTCTTAAATGTATGCTTAAGCTTTTGTATGTGTCTTTAATTTATTGTTTAAATTTATTTAAAGTAAAGTAATGATAATAAACTATTTGAAACATAAAGAAATTTGAAAGGTCATAAAATAATGCATAATACCCATAGATGACCATTCCTAACACCTACATGGGATATACAAATAAAACAGTATATTTTATATATGTATACATATATTTTTAAATGAAATGGTGATTTTTTTACTGAATAACTAAATTGCAGTTTCTTTAAAAATACTGACAGTGATACAATCTTAGCACTTTTAACTTATTTTTAGTTCTTAGAAACACAATTTTTAGTGATTGTCTATTTTATTGTATAATGCACCATAATGAACTGAATTTTTCAATTAAGTATGTATGGGGGAATAATTTTCCTCTTCATCTTCAATGGAGGAGGAACAGTGATATGAACATTTTTAGTCTTTATCTCTCAGAAGTTAATTACTGGGTCCTTTTTTCAGTGGAGTCATGGTGTTAAATATTATTGGTCCTGGAAGAAATTGTGTCTTTTTTATTTTGCTCTCTCAAGTCCCACTGGCACTCTCTTCCTTCCTGCTTCCTTGCTCTAAGCACTTTGTTGCAAATACTCAAGACAAAATCTTTCTAGGGTTGGGGGAGGCATAGAGAGTTCCCTATGTCTGCAGCGTTTTGTCTGCAATTCTGGGGGTAAATTAGGGATTTCTCCCACAGGTTATCCCCAATCTCAATTGATTAGAAGCTAAATTCTCCAGTCTAGTCATTATCTGAGAGCTCTACATTTTGAGGCAGTGATAGTGCTCCTTCTGCTTTCAAATATTACTAAAGGTAATATTTTGGTCTCTATTAAGAAGTGATTATTGGGTCTGTTCTTTTTTTTTTAAATTGTTGTTCAAGTACAGTTGTCTCTAATTCCCCCCCACCACTCCACCCCACCTTGGTTTTGTTTATGTATCCTCTATAGATGTTCCTGAAAACCCTTCCCCCTTCCCCGACTATTCCCTCCAACCTCCCCCTGTACTGTCAGATTGTTCTTAATTTCAATGTCTCTGGTTATATTTTGCTTGCTTGTTTATTTTGTTCATTAGATTCCACTTAAAGGTCAGATCATATGGTATTTGTCTTTCACGGCCTGACTTATTTCACTTAGTATAATGCTCTCCAGTTCCATCCATGCTGTCATGAAGGGTAGGAGCTCCTTCTTTCTTTCTTCTGGGTAGTATTCCATTGTGTAAATGTACCATGGTTTTTTGATCCACTCATTCATTTACTGATGAGCACTTAGGTTCATCCTATTAGTTAGAAACCAAAGGTAGACGGGACCTTCCCTTCCTATAAATTAATACAAATTAATACTGAAAGACAAGTTTGGAACCTAATGTCACCATAAATACTTCATGGTGACATTATTTGTAAACAGCACAATATACTATGTGTTTCCACCCTTCAAGGCCAGGCAGGTTCATGGTATTCATGCAGATGGAAAAATATTCACAGAGCCTTTGGGATGTCTGGCATGCCTTTATTCACAGGTGGGTGAGCCATGCATGCTGCAAGCTGAGTGTCTATCTGCATATCTCATGTCATGGCCCTTGCTCCCCAGCGTGGCATCCATCATGGCACCTGCCCTCAGCAGGGAGTCCCTACCTGTTGAAGTAGTAGAGGGGAATAAAGCTGGCAAGAGGCCAGAACATTACAGAACATAACATAATTCTGTGCATGTGAGCCCACTGCATGTTATGGGAACAGTTTGTCAGACCCAGTCTCAAGGCTATGAGAACACTGGTTATCAGGCCCCTCCAAGGCTATGGGAACACTGCTTCCCTTAGCTACCCAGACACCCCAGTGAGGAAGCCAGACTGCCTCCACTTACCCTACAACCCACCCCTTCTGTGTTCCTCACCTTACAGTCTACATGAGGAGATCTTCCCCAATGTTCCCTTGGTGAGGAGGACAGAGCCCTGTACCTATAACCTACAACAGCAGTATAGGCTACAGCAAAAAGCAAGCAAAACACAAGCGCTGTAGCAGCAGCCGTACAAGCTTCAACAGTATATAACCAAAACACAGGTAAACAGGTCATCCCTAGGTATAAGGGGATGTCCAATTTCCATACAAGTAAAGCCACTCATGTGGGCCACCCTCCCAGAGGGTCCCAGTGGGAACAAGGGCCCATGCGCCATTCCGTGCCTCCCAGCATGTCCAAGAATATGGGTTTGACACAGACCTGTGGGAGTCCAGACCACCTGGGCTTGTCCTTTGGAGTTCTCAATGCAAAGGGTAGCTGGTCCAGCCAGCTCTACAGCCTCAGCTGTGAGCCACTCTAAGCCATCCCAAAGGGAGTTGCCACTTAATGTCCTGGGCTGGTCATACTGCTGCTTGGCCCCAGCATAGATGTCAGTCCAGATAGCATCCACAAGGGATGTTCGCTGTTCCACTGGTTCTGAAGCCAAGTCCAATTTGAGACAGAAGCAGGATAATGCACCATGGGAGGTGGGTCAACGTGCTCAGGGGGAGTTCAGTGCAGACCTAATATGCTGATTGGTCAGCCACTAAGGCATAGGTCCACTAAGGTGCTGCCTTGCACTCTAAGGGCGAAAAGACAAAAGCAGTTACAGGCACCAGAGTAAAGGCAAGTCACAACCCTCAGTCAATATACAAGCAAGCTTCTGGTCAGCCAATAAAACAGTGGCTGGCAGGGAGGATCTTCCTGGATGTGAATACCAGATCTTTTGTGCCTCAACTGGGGGTTCGATTCAGCATCTACTTGCAATTAACAGGGGAGAACTCATAATGGGCCATAGGGAAATCACAAAGGTGCCACAAAGAAGCATTTTGTGGCCTGCTGGCTCTGGATATGCCACCTGTAAGAGTGGGGTCCATGTCCCAATCACCCAGAGCACTATTTGTAAGTTTCTCTCCACCCCTTGGCCCCAAGGGGCAACAAGAGCCACCCAGCACAAGTGAGGGACTTTTATTTACCAATGCCATGTCCAAGTGGCTGTTTACCCTCATTCTAGGCACTCTGGAGCAAGCAGGAGAATATTCCCCTGTTTTCCCATGCCTAGTTTCATAAAGGCATCCTTAGTCTGTACCTGCAGCTGAATTGGAGCTCCAGTGCAGCAATGACTACTTTCTGATTTGTGCTGTGTGGGATAAGCAGCCAAAACTCCTGTGGTCATGTCCACACCTGTAATAGTATACTTATATCCCCCTGAACTAGGTAGGGGCCCAATTATACCCACCTGACATCGGGTCAGCAGTGCCCATCCCCACACTACCTGTCCAGAAGTTCTCACAGGCCTTCGGGGATGCTCTTGCAAGCAGACAACAGAGTTCTCACAGGCTTCTTGTGCCTCTGCCAATGTAACAGGTGACCTCCAAGTTTTGATAGTGGACCACATGGTCTTCTGCTCAACGTGTAAGAGGCAATGGTGTAGCCACTGGGCTACTTCCCTCAGCTACTTCCCTGAGGGGCTGGCAGGTACCATTTCTAGCCACTGCACCTTGGCTAGAGTATCAGCCTCATCATTCCCAGGGGAGGCAAGAAGTGCATGTCCAATAACATGATGCACAGTGATTTGTTTTTGGTGGCCTAACTCCTGTAAGTGTTGCCACAAAGCCTATCCCCACAATGGTCTATGCATAACCATCCATGTATTTGTATGCCATGTAGAGATCTACTATGTCAGCCCCTGGTACACGGCCCAATTATCTGCAAATAGGGGTGGGACTTCATTGAGTGCCAGCAGCCACATGGCTCAGAGTTCTGCCCATTGGCTGCTTTGCTCCATGCCAGTGTCAAACCATATCGTCTCTGTCTCTGGTTGAACTGCTGCAGTAGTCCATACAATAGGCTGGCCCCTGCTGGACCCATCAGTGTATACCATCCATCTAAGGGAATAGGTGCATGCCCTCCCTGGAAGGGGCTAGCTTCCATCTCTTCTAAAGGGACAGGAACAGTAGATTTCTCATCTACATAAATAACTGAACCTAACACTTCTTATAGCTCCGCCTGCAAGAGGCTAGTGGGCAGAGTACTCCTTTGCTGCAGATAGGCCACTCAGCCAGCATAGGCTTCTGAGCCATCCCACTATGATGCTTGTCCATCCAGTCCTGGACCCTCCCTGCAATGGGATACATAGTCTTAATGGTGACAGGGGCAGTTCCTGCTATGGCCTCTGTGGCCAACAGGGCAGCATATACAGCAGCCAACTGCTTTTCAATCAAGGAGTACTGTACCTGTGCTCCCTTCCATAGTTGGGACCAGAAACCCAAGGGTTGATGAAGCTATTCTGATTATTGTTACAAACCCCATTCAAAGCCTTCCTGTGTCACATGCACATCTAGTTTACAGGGTCTAACAGGATATTTCCTCCCTATTCTTGAGAGGCTGGCACAGCCAAATGACCCTTTAGATGCACAGGACAGGCCTTTTTAGATCACGTCCCCCAGGGTTTGGACAGATAAGTAAGGACTGCACTGGATGCTGGTATGCGGGCACCAGGAGCTGCACTTGTGCAGCACCACACGCTGCTCAGGTGGGTGCCAGCTGTCACCATCACTGCATCTCTTGGGTCACTGGGTTGCTGTTTCTGTGACTCTGGTGACTCCTGTCTCTGTGGTTCCAGGTGCCACAGTCATCTTCCAGGACCTCTCTAACAGGCACTGAGCTAGCTTGCTGCCACCACCACCTTGGCTCTCTGGTTTGACCCTATCACTGAGCTTTCTGGTTGCCAGCACCTGCTTCCCTATCTCGTGCCAGCTCTAGCCTGCTCTATCACAGCCTCCCAAGTCACACCGCCAGCTCTAACAGATCCCAGGGCTGCCCCTCCTTCTGGAGCACTGCTGCAAAGCTCAACTCCTGAGGGCTCAGCCTTGATCCACAGGCACAGCAGCCGGTGCTGCTCGCCCACAGAGGTCCTTGCCTCTTCTAATCAGCGTGCTGGGAGCAGACCTTTCTTGGTGCAGGCGCCACTCACTTTCAGCAACTGTGTTCTATGTCTGTGTGGGGCAGGGGAGGGAAGGGGATTCCCAGACCCAAATTTGCCCCAGGAGCCATAGGCCGCTGCCTTCAGGGAACTTAGTTCCTTTTCCCCCAACCTTTTCCCCTAAATCACTTGCTATGAGTGGGGAGGAGGATTACAGCAGCTCAACTGCTCTGAGGCTTTTTACCGGGGCGCAGACTCAAGTCTTCAGAGCTTTTTTTCTCTGCTTCCATGTTCAAATTCACAGGGTCGAGAAGTACAGTCTCCTCTTCTTCAGCCTTCAGTGCTTCTGTTCCCTCTCAGGGGTCTGGAACTTCACTTTGCCTCAAAGTGTAGCCTCCATCTCAGTTCACAAAGCTGAAAGAAACACCCAGCCCATGGGCCTCATGGACACAGAGGCTCTGGGCTTTTCTAGGGTCTTCTCCACCACCCACAGCGCTTTCTCCAGTGAGTCGGGTGTGCCACTGACATAGGGACAGTCATGGGTTGGGAGGCCGAGCTTCCAGGAGCCTGGCCACCCAATACTACTGGCCACTCCAAGGCCCCCAAGGCCCCCAAGTCCCCCTTCAGGGGTGCTGGCTCCATAGCATTCTGTGACGAATTCTGCTGGCTATGCCAATTATGTTGCCACCCTTCAAGGCCAGGCAGGTTCATGGTATTCATGCAGATAGAAAATATTCACAGAGCCATTGGGATGTCTGGCATGTGTTTATTCATGCTGCCACGCATGCTGCAAGCTGCATGTTTATCTGTATGTCTCATGTCATGGCCCTTGCTCCCCAGTGTGCCACCCATCGCGGTACCTGTCCCTTTGCGTGTCTCTCTCATCATCACCCCCAGCAGGAAGTCCTACCTGTTGAAGTACTAGAGGGGAATAAAGCTGGCAAGAGGCCAGAACATTACATAACATAACATAATTCTGCACATGTGAGCCCACTTCATGTTATGGGAACAGTTTATTGGACCCAGTCTCAAGGCTATGAGAACACTGCTTATCAGGCCCTTCCAAGACTATGGGAACACTGCTTCCCTTAGCTACCCAGACACCCAGGTGAGGGAGCCAGACTGACTCCACTTACCCTACATACCATTTTAGGATTACAGTTTAATGTATCCATCTGAATAACCCCCACTACAATCATCTTGAAAAAAATTTTCTTTATAACCCTTTCTAATGAACATTCTGCTCATAAAAAGAAGCCACTGCTTTGTTTCATATTGCTGTAAATTAGTATCACTTTTTCTTGAAATTCATATAAATGGAATCAGTGCATACTGTTTCATGTGTCTTCTTTCACTCAACATATTACTGAGATGCATCCATATTGCTGTCCATGTCAGCAGATTATTCCTTTATTCCATTGAATACATGAAAATGTATCCATTATTTTGTTGATGCTCATTGAGTTATTTCCAGTACATTTTGTACATGTGTTTTAATGGACAATTTTTCCTCATTTCTCCTGAATAAACACTTAGAACTGGAATTGCCAAATCATAAGATAGTTATAGTTTTAACTTCTTGGAAACTGTTAAATAGTTTTCTAAAATAGTTATACCATGTATATTGCTGCCAGCAAGGTATGAGAGTTCTGTTTGCTTCTAATCCTCATGAATATTTGTCAGTAATTTAAATTTTAAGCATTTTAGTGTGTGTAAAGTATATTTCATTGTGGTTCTAATATGCATCTCTATAAATATTAATAATGTACAGTGGAAAGAATCTAATGAAAATTATATAATAAACAGGAGACATTGAAAAAGTTAGAGGTTAAAGAGGTTAATAACTAATTATATATAAAATGCAGGAGAGACCAGAGATGATGATATTAGTGGGAAACCCTTTAAATCAAGTAGCAACTAGAGGGGTTATGATCTGTTTTAGCCACTCTTTGAAAAGGTACAAAACCACAAATATGAGTTATTTTTTAAGAACAATTCAAGGGGAAGGGTTTACAGGAACAAGTATAAAGGACACATGGACAAAAACTAGGGGCAGGTGGAAATGGGAGGGAGGTGGAAGGGTTGGGGGTGGGCTGGGGGTGGACTGGGATGGGAGTAAAAAGCAGAAAACTGTACTTGAACAACAATTAAAATAAAATTAAATAAATAAATAAAAGTTACAATTATATTGGCACAAATAAACTTAGGACTATCTTCACAACTCATGATTATATAAAAAAAGAACAATTTAATGTTATTTGAAGGGAGGCAACTTGGAGGCAATATCTTGGAAATAAATATATCTTATGTGTGTAAGCCACTGTTTTAAATCTAGGCTTGATGGTATAGGATTGATGCAATAAAATTTACCAAATACCAAATACAAATATTTCTGACAGATTCTGATGCAAAAATTCAATGGGAAGCTTTGTTTCTTACACAATACAGTATCCAGATTGCACTCAATTAGTAATTATGCAGCAAAAACACGGACACAAGGCTGCTCAATTTATAATTTTTTTCAAATTAATTTTGATGGCATGTATAAAGACTGGAGTGCAAAATTTTGTATACCTCAAATTATCCTCTGGGTGGTGTGTGTCCACCCCCGCACACCCATACAGTCTCAGGAGGGAGGAACAATCACCTAGGCAGGTGTATCAGTCAAATAAATGAACATTAGTGGTTGATGAACATGGTGTGAAATGTCAAGGACAGACATTTTTGTCTTGTCCCTTCATTTTTGAAAGGACAGATATGCATGAGATATCTACTGAGATTGGAATAATGATGAAATTGTTTTTTTTTCTGTTTTATTTTGTTTTCTTCTGTATGGTAGTGTTTCACTTCAGGATATGAGAGATAAGCTATTGTAAATGTAAACAGAAAGGATACATTAAACATGCTGAGAAGACATCATTCAGGAAAGAGATTGGAGGAGAAAAGAAGAATGGATTTGAGGCACATATAGAAGCAACTTGGGAAGGTGTTTTGGCAGCTGAGTGTGTAGGTTATTTTGACCATGTTTTTCTAATAAATAAATCGTTATAATATGACTTTTTTATTTCTGTGGCTATCACAAGTATGATTTCCCAGTGAAGCAGCCAGAAATGAGTTTATAAGTAAGAACTCAGTGCTTTATTTTATAAAATATGTAAGTATATATGAATGCATTTTTACTGGTAGTATTATATATAGATTTCTTAGAAACTTAGCATACACACAGACACACACTTTCTCCTGGATATTCTTAGACTGGAACTAAGAGCTAATCTGTCTCAGGTGATCATCTACCTAAGTAGTTAAAGGTAACTTAGAAGATGGGTTTGATTTTTGTCTGTTTAGGTTAACACACTTTTTCTCATCTTTAGTCACTTTTGTCTGAAATACTGAAAAGATATTGATTTTGTTAAAGAATGAGTACAGATGCACATTTGCTAATCTTTATTGAAGTGACCAATTGTACTCAATTTGTGACATATCATGCTATTTTGTTGCACTTCAGCCAGAATCCTGGGCAGAGATAATGTAGACAGTCATGAAAAGATATTCTTTAGAAGACTTTGTGGTTTTCTAGAGCCAATGTTTTTCAAAATTTTAATTATAGACCACCAGGATAAAAATACAGGTGATGGTTTGGGTAAGGAAAGATAGGTGTGGTCTAGCATAAAATTAAGTCAAAGTCATAGTAGCACTGCCTTTTTAGGCAGGTTAGACAACTCAACTCAGCTATTTTGAACTTTTGGCTATGTAAATTCTTGTGAAGTAAAATATATACTAACTAGTTTCAAAGCACTCTGCAAAGAGTTAAATAATATTTTCAATGCATTATTTGGATACTACCTGCAAAGTAGAGTAGGAGCTCTTAGAGTACCTTCCCCCAAAGTCACAGAGTCCATACCTAAAAATCTCATTCATTTTCTTATAAATTTGTAAACTTCAAACTCTTCCAAAGACTATATACTTTTGTTTCCATGAAATACTGGCAGTCCTATTTCTTGTTAATCTCAACAAAACCACATTAAAATTATAAGATATAAAAATATAGATACATTAGAGAAAGAAACTAATATCAAGTATCTGTTCAAACTGCATGTGAATCTAATTATTCCAAAAGGAAAAGTTAATTAAAATTATTTAATCAAGGAGATAATAAATGAGAAAACAAACTAATGAAAATAAATCAAAATTATTATAAAGATCACAATTTAAAAACATGAGATAAAAGCACACTAACACACCACTGCATAATCATCAAAATGTCTAAAAATTTTATAAGAGAGTTAAAGATTGGCAATGCAAAGTTGTTAGCAAGGATATGGGAATACTAGAACTCTCATACATTGCAACTGGAAATAAAAATCACTACAGTTAATTTATAATACTACTTGGCAGAATTTATTAAATGCTACCCATTGCTGGGGAATGTGCTCAAGAAAATAGACTGCATATGTCTACCAAAATATAGGTGTATAGCAGTTTTACTAACATATCAAACAATGGAAACATATACCAATAAAACAGATAAATAATTGGATATTTCATACAGTGGACTAATACATAGCAATAAAAATAAAATAATTACTGATTCATGCAGCATCATGGGTTAACCTCACAGACATTATTATGCAAAGTAAAATGTCATTGCAAAAAAATACATACCATATCCTTCAATATATATGATGTTCAAGAACAGGTAGCATCAACTGATAGTGAAAGTTAGAATAATGATTACCTCTTGGAAATATTAATGATGATCAATAAGCTCAAGGGAACATTCTAGTGGAGTAGTGAAGTTTCTGGATCTGGTTTGTGGTTATTTTGCAAAACAATGAGCTTATATGGCTTAAGTCTACAGACTTAAGATTTTTAAACTTTATAAATTGTATGGTATGTGTTTCACACATTTTTTAAAAAATAGGGTTTTTAAAGAATAAATATGTGATACCTAGAAACCACACACAGATATACAAAAAGAAACCTGCCATTTTCATTCAATCAAATACCTTATAAAGTTTTCATTATAGTAATTTTTCACACTTCAATTGAAATTTTTAGTAGTTGTGAAAACTTACTTTTAAATCATAGAAAAATACAAATTTCTATATGCCAGAAAAATCACAATGTGGGGATATAATATGAGAGGGATAATTCTCCATTTCCTGAGATTATTACTCTGTTATTGTGCATTGCAGCAAATTATATCCTTGAGACAATGGCATCACTGTCTCAAGGATATTCAGTTTTTAAGTGACCAGTTTAAAAAAGTAAGAAAATACGTATTGTATTTCAGAAATATTTTCATCAAAAAGGATAGCTCAAGGGGTATGCTTTAGTGTCTCAGAATGTTTACTCGCTTGCATTCTTTCTATGCTGGGTGGATAACATTTTCTTAAGGTTATCTTCAAATAAAAAAACCTGTTGTTTTGGAGAAACACATGTTATTGATAAACTTCCTGGGAGTTCAGAATACCATTTTGTGACATGAGATTCTTTACCCTCTGGGTTTTCACCTTAGTCATTTGGAGGGTTCCAGCCGACCTTTATATACTCACTGTATTTGATATACTTTATCAAATACACTGTTTTGGATACACTGTATTTGATATACTTTATATTGTTCACTGTATTTGATATACTTTACTAGGCAGAATGAGAGGCAGATTTCAAATAAAATAAATTAAAAAGGAAGGGTCAAAGCAACCTCTTCTATCTAAAAAAGTTTCAAAGGCAAGAATTTGTTGCTCTGACATGGGTTTTTAAAACTTAAAATCTTCAGGGGATTCAGAGGTTGGTTGTTTTTACAGAGAAATCCTTTCCTTGCCTTTCTTTCTCACTAGGGATGGGAAGAGGTAAAGAATTGTTGATACACAAGGATAAAAGATAAGATGACTGGGGCAAGATCACACAGGGCAAAATGCAGGAAGCAGTCTGAATTCTGCTGTTCCTCCATGGGAGACTAGATGGCTGATATCACACACCCGTCACAGACAGTCTTAACAATTGATTTCAGAACTTCTGGAGATGCCGACCTGTATAGCCTAGGAGCTATAGCAGGCATAGAACTATGCATACTACTTAGAGATATCTTATCTTCATAGGAAGCATTTTCCATGGAGGCTGTTTAAACCTGGCAACTCAGAGTCAGGAACAGTGAAGGTAAGTTACACATTGAAGATGAAAATATCTTTCCCTTAATTTACCACCATCCACTCTCCAGATACTCCTTGATTTATAATGGGGATACATCTCAATAAACTCATTGTAAGTTGAAATGAATTTAATAGACCTAATCTACCAAACATCATAGCTTAGTCTAACCTACCTTAAACATGCTCTAATTTACATTAGCCTAAGGCTGGATGTTATCTTGAGTTTCAGCTTAAGAGTAATTGTCTTCCTGTTCTCACCAAAAGCAGGAGACAAAGATGGGAATTTTGTAGACATAATGGGATGCAAAACACAAACCACAATATTAAAGAAATGCTGGCAACACAATACACTGTAGAGTAACAGTTTTTTTACCCTCGTGATCATGCGGTTGACTGATAACTGTGGCTGTGGGCTGCTGTCCAGCATCTCAGGGAGTATCAACCTGCATATGATTAACCTGGGAAAATAATCAAATTAAAAATTGAATGTATGGTTTCTACCAAATGAGAATCACTTTTGCATCATAATATAGTAAAAATTGTTAGTTGAAACATTGTATGTCTGGGACTGTCTGTATTTAGAAGCAGCAAGAAGAGTCCACTACCATTGACCTTAACCAAAACAAAAGCAACACCACAGCAGACCTCAGGGTGAATATGCCTAGTCCAATGCAAAAGCAATAGAATTATAAAGATGGGTGAAGGCACATTTTTCTCCAATCACTGCTGGTTAACTGGCTATAAGTATTAGAGTCAACTTCTCATGAACAAAAAAACTTAATGGCATAGATCATATCTGCTATATTTCCCAGGCCTTAATACAATTGTCAACTTGCTAGGCACATGGAAAGACAATGGGCATTGATGTTACCTTATCTCTACATCCTCTATTTTTTATAGTTATCTGAACTCATCATTTTATGTAATTTTAAAATGTAGCAAATGGAAGAAACTGCAGGGATCTCATACCAAAGTTCTTTACCTTATGGGATTGCCCAAGGTGTGTAGGTAAAGGAGGGTATAAATTGACTGAGAAAAATGAAAATAAAAGTCATCTCTTCCTCTTTAACTGAGTTGATGCTTTCTTCTGTGCTCCCAGTGCAGCCTGTGATTATCTGGGTCATCAGCTGTGTGAGACTGAGATAATCACTCTTCAGGTCAAGGCACACAGTATCACTAGCCCCTCCAAAGCTCCTCCCTAGCATGTTACTATATGTTTTATTTCCCCTTTATACTCATTGATTTTTCCCCTTGTTGTTTTTAGTTTTCATGATATATTTTTATCTCAATATAATATACTATTTAGTTTTATACATTTTGAGAGTATATGAAATGCTTTCTATAATAGCTTTCTACACTTTTTCTTTACTCAATATTATGTGTCTGAGAACCATCCTTGTTATTAGGTATCAGTTTAGTTAATTCATTTTCACTTATGTTTCGTTTTTCATGATAGGAGTGTATGTTATTTATCTACCTTGTTTTTCATGAACATTTTGAAGTGTTTTATATTGTTAACTATTACACATAGTGCTGCAATAGAAATCCTATGCCTATATTCCAGGATACACAAAAGTATCTCAATGATATGAAACCAAAAGGGAAATTCTTAGACTTTATGGTGTAAATATTTTAATTTCTCCAACAAAATGACATAATTTTCCTCAAGTGTTTTTTGTTTGTTTTTGTTTTTTTCTATTTGCTCTCACATTAGCCATATGTGAAAAACCCCTGACTTGGCTATTTGAGAATGCTCTATAAGCTACCCTTTCAAGTCTCTTGATCATTTTTTTTTCTTATTGATATGCAGAAGATTTTATATGTTCTGAATACTATTTCATTGTCAGTTATACATGTTCTAAATACCTTTTCTCATTGTGAGTTGTCTTCTCTTATTCTTTTGTGTGATTTGATAAGCTAGAAGTATTAATTTTTATATCATTAAATGTATCATTCATTCTTTTTTTTATTTGTTTTTACACTGTCTTTTTTAAGACACACTTTTCTACACAATGTCTAGATATTCTCCTATGTGGATTTCTAAAATTTTAGTTTTGTTTTTATATTATGTATTTTAATCCAACTGGAATTTATATTTGCATATGGTACAGAATTGGGACCAATTTTATTTTTTATATCTGCATAATAATTATTTCAATAATTTTATTGTAAAGTCTATCCATAATTACTGATTCTAATTATTAACTCTGCCATTCTATATTCAGATGATCTGTTGTTTTATCTACTTCTATTTGTATATCCACATTGAATGCCTCACTATTAATTTATGATACATTCTTGTGACAAACTTACATTCCTGGTTCTTTTTCAGTATTTCTCTTATTTATTGTTAGATCCTTGCTCATCTATACATATGTTAGACTCTAGATGTAAATCTCCACTACATTTCACTTAGGATTACCTTGAACTTTTAGAACAATTTCAGGAGAACTTAAACATTAAGATTCTGTTTTCCAGTCAATGAACACAGTCTGTCTCTTTATTTATAAGATCTTCAATAATGGCTTTTAATCATTAGAAAGAATTTGTGTAAGAATTCTTAACATGTTTGTTTTAGATTTATTTCTAGTTAATTTATATGTTTGGTACAATTGTAAAGAGTATTTTAAACTACATTTCACTGCTATTATCTTATGGTTATTAAAAAAACCCAAGAAGCCCTGGCTGGTATGGCTCAGTTGATTGGAAGGTCATCCCATAAACCAAAAGATCACAGGTTCAATGTCCAGTCAGAGCATATGCCTGAGTTGTGGGTTCAGTCCAGGTCAGGGCACATTTGGGAGGCAACCAATTGATGTTTCTCACATTAATATTTCTCTTCCTCTCTCTCTCCCTTTCTTCCCTTATCTCTAAAATATTTAAGCATGTCCTTGGGTGAGGATAAAAAAAATTCAGGCAATCTTTTAATGAAGAATTCTAGAAATTAATATAATAAATTTTAATAATTCATGGCAGATGCTTTTACAGATAATCATTAACCTATAAATAAAGTTTTATTTATTTTTCCACCTTCATATTTCCACTTTTATTATGTTAATATCTAAGCTGGTACTTGTAATTTATTGATGAATAGAAGTGGTGATTGAAAACATTATCTTATTTCTATTCTTAAAGGAAAATTTTCAGTTTAGTTAAGTTATAAAGTATTTACTGTATACTTTTTGATAACATGCTTCATAAGGATAAACATCTCTCTTTCATTTTTAGTTTACTGAGTGATCACTGAGTGATTTGCCAAGAGAGTGTTGAATTTTGCCAAATGTTTTATTGATATCTATTGAGATGACTATAGGACTTTTGTTTTCCTTTACAACAGGGAGTCACTTTTTTGGGGTTGTTTTCAGCTTTGAACTGTGACAAAAATAATGCTATAATTATTTTGGTGAACATGTGTGTATACACTTAGAAGTAAAATTTTGAGGTATGCTTAGGGAGTGTCAATATAGGTCCAATATTACAAGTTCTTACCAAAGCTTAATAATATCAATTTTTTAATTTAACTATTTTATTGTGGAGATGTAATGGTATGTTCTTATATTTATAATTTTAATTTCTCTGATTGCTAAGTAGTATACTTAAGAAATGTAGACACAAGTCATGTTCATGGATAGACAACTATATATTGTAAACACAAAAATGTTTTCCCTATTCATTTATGAACTCATTGGACTCTTAACCAAAATTAATTATTACACCTTGGCATAGGCAATATTTGTCTCCACATATATTAAAAAATTTAATGAGTACAGTAACTAATAAAGATAATAATAGAACATTTACAGGGAACTGTTTAATAAAGAGATTTTAAAATACAATACTGAAGAAAATATTTGATGATTTTGAAAGTAAACATAAAATATTTCTGTTCAACAAAGAATAAGAAAAGTAAAATCATCAGAAGAGTGGACAGTAGAGAAGATATTTACATTGATTACAAATGAGAAATGAATAAATTTTTCACTTTATTAGAAACTCTTGTAAATCAGCAAGCAAGACAGAAAATAAAATAGAAAAAAATGAGAAAACACTATAAGAATGCTATTCACAGAAAAAAATAAAATAATAACTGTCAGTCATTTTTTATAAAGGCTATGTGATTACATGCATCTGTGGTAATTACTGTTGAATGTTCTTGACTATTGAATGTTCTAGTTTTATTGTTATCTTTATCAAGCTAAAGCTTATATTTTTCACATACTATCTCTTCAAACTTAAACTCTTTTTTTTATATTAAAATCACCACCCCTCAGGTAGCTCAGTCCATAGAGCATGAGACTCTTAGAATCACCGCCCTTTCTCCTTTAGCTTCCTTTGGTTCACATTTGATGACACATCATTTTCTCATCTTTATTTTGTTTGTAATTTCTTACATTCTTTAGATGTTTCATTTTTTGAAAGGTTCATTTTGCAAGGACCACTGTAACTGACCAGTGTAGGGAGCAGACACAAAAGGAAGGCACTAGTCTCTGCTCTTCCTGATGAGTGTCTATGTCAGGGAGGATGTCTCATGGGATGGGATTTCTAGAGTGACAATCTGGATCAAACCACCCATGTGCTTCTCTGATCCCCAGTGTATCCTGCCCCTCAGCAAATACAAAGTACTGCTGTGTCATCATTGCTGTCTTTTATAGATTGCTACCATATGCTGATGCTGCCCAGTTCCGGGCACAGGGAAGACTGGGAAGAGGAAACACTCAGTAGTAGGCCTTTCCATCTGCTCCCATTGTCAGCTTTCCCCCATAGCCAAGCCCTAGCACAGCTCTGAAGTGACCCACCTGCCTCTGGCTGCCATTGACTATCACTGCTGCATTCCTACCACATGTGAGTGATGAGGAAGGACATGGTTCTCCTAGGATTATAAGACAACATGCTCTCTTTTAACACATAGCACATCTGTGGCATCGGGCCATTTCCTACTTTAAGCTGCACTTTCCCTTATACATAACGATGCTTCTGACTTCTACCTATACAAGAGTTTTTAATGATAAAATCTGGGGTGTCTCTCAATTCTGTGACCTCTCCAGGCTTTATTTTAGGGTAGGTTCTAGCATCCCATCTCTATCCTCATGCTTTTTATCATGGCACTTGCCACATTGTTGTGTTATAGTTAGTGTAATTATGTCTTCTTCATTGGACTGTCATCTGCATCATGTTAAAGGCCAAGCCTTCCATGCATCTATTTCTAACTTATAGGTTAGGTTTTGGACACAAGGTAGGGTTTGACATGTTTGTTCAGTGAATGAAAAAAAGGGAGTTCAAAAAAATAGACTTCAAATAACAACAAAGTAATTCATCCACATTTATTTATAAGCTGAACCAGAACCAAAACACTAGTTTCTTAAATGTTAATTCAGTGACCTTTATACTATATGTCACTGCTTCTGATTCAGCTCATTTTGATTCAACTAAATACAATTCAATATATTCAGTAATGTAAGGCAATATGCTACATATTGTTGATAAATAATATGCTACCTTCTTGATTCCCCTAAGGTAGTTGGAAGAATGTTTCAATAATACATATCTACACATTAATAAATTATATATTCCTTTGTAACAACAATGAGTTTACATATAATAAAAGTAGCTTAAATAAGTATACTTTCAAATTTCACCTTTAGCAAACATGCACTTTAAAAAAAAAACCTTAAATGGAACATGCATATTATGTTCCTTACCTTGCTTCTGCCTCAAAACATTCATCTTGAAATGACTACATGTATTAGATCAGGTTTATTGAATATATACTTTGTACTTTTTTCCATTTTCCACTAATTCTTTTCTTTAAATATTTTATTTATTTATTTTTAGAGACAGGGGAAGGGAGGGAGAGAAAACCAATGTGTTTTCACATTGGTTGGTACATCAGTTGGTTGCCTCTCACCCACCCCCAGCTGTGGACCTGGCCTGAAACTCAAGCATGTGCCCTGACTGGGAATCAAACCATCAACCTTTTGGTTCGTAGGCCAGCACTCAATCCACAGAGCTATACCAACCAGGGCTCCACTAACTCTTTTAAGTGTGAAATAATTTAATGTTCTAATTATTCTATTTTCCAAGTAAGACTGATATATATACACTTACACTTTTGGGGGAAAACGTCTAAATTTTGAATATGTATTCTTTTGCTTTATAAACCAATGTTATTAAAGTATAATTTGCATAGCATAAAATGCACACATTTTAAATATACAGGTTGATGAGTTTGGCAAACCAGTACAGGTACTCATTTAACCACTGCTTTGCAATCAACCACTACTGCCCTCCACCCCAGGCAACCACTGATGTGATTTGTTTCACCTTAGATTACTTTTGCTTGTTCCCTAACTTCATATAAATACAATTATATACCATGGATTCTTCTATATCTGGCTTCTTTTGCTGATAGTAAAGTTTTCTGAGATTTGTTCAATAAGTTACATTTCCTGAGTAGTTTGTTTCTTTTTTCTGCTGAGTACTACACCATTGTAAGATATACCACAATTTGATAATCTATTTACAAGCTAATGGGCATTATTTTTGTCTAATTTGAAGTTATCTTGAATAAAATTACTATGGACTTTTGAATATACGGTTTTGTTTTTACATATGATTTTATTCCTTTTGGGTAAACAAATACTTAGGAATGCATTCTTCAGTCATATGATAGGTATATGTCCATAGGATACAACCAAACAATTCCAGAGAATTGTACCATTTAACATTTCTACCAGCAATGTATGAGAGTTCTAGTTGTATATCTTGCCTATATTTGGTATTCTAAATACTAGTCTCAGCATTCTTAGAGACTTATAATATTTTTAATATTGTCTGGATAACTGACAAGAGAGGGACAAAAATGATGTAAGTCTGGTGATAAAGAAGCAGGCTTTCTGACTTAGGAACACAAGAGTTTCTCACCCAAGTTTCAATATAGTAGGAGAAATACAACAGAATTGACCGAAGGTTCCAAGCACTCTGAAAAGTAGTTCTTAGTTAAATTTTCTTGTGACCGGTGTTCTAATGAGAAAAAGAAGGCCAATGTTTTAAATTTTTCATAAATTCAATTTTAAAGCTATGTGCTTCACTTTGATATTTTATTCTTCCCTCTTTTTTTAAAGATTTTATTTATTTATTTTTAGAGAGAGGAAGGGAGGGAGAAAGAAAGGGAGAGAAACATTAGATTCTTACACACCCCAACTGGGGGCCTGGTCTGCAACCCAGGCATGTGCTGTGACTGGGAATCAAACTTTCAACCTTTCAGTTTTCAGGATGGCACTCAAACCACTGAGCCATACCAGCCAGGGCATATTCTGCCTTTTTGATATTAATGTTTTCTCATTTTTTCAAAAGGAGGTTAGATGATATACATGATAGCTTTTATTTATTTTTATTCTACTTTTTCATAAATCCTCTAACTGGACAAGATTAAAATATGGCCACACTAATTAATTAAGCAAAAGAGTAATTATCAAAATAAACTCTTTTATAAAATGCAAATTTTGGGAAACCCTGACATCCGCATTAAACGGAGCCTCTACGACACTGCACAATCAACTGGCTCATGCTCAGAATGAATTTCTGATTTCTACCAAGTTTAGCTTAGAACCATAAAATTATAAATCTGCAAAGCATCCTTAGAAATTATCAAATTCAAATAACTTCATGTTTAGATGAAGATACTGAGGCCCAAAGTGAAAAAATATCTTGCCATTCAGCTTATTTTGGCAGCTTTAGGAGTAGAAATAATGTGGCATTTTTTGTTTTGTTCTGTTTTTACCAAGTTCTCCATTATGTCAGAACATATCAGAACAACAGTAAGCTATGTTACCATTTCCTTAACTACACAATAATGTTGAACTTTTATCAGTGCAATCCTAATAAGCCCAGCAATTTTGATAGCATTAGAGCATGTATAAAACAAAAAACATTTTCTTGGAAGGAACTAATTACAAGGGTAACAATAGTCAAGATGAAAACAAAAGTCTTTCTCTCTCTCTCTCTTCTTGTCAGAATCTTTAGACGTGATTTAGAAGAGACAGTAAGAAAGAGGGGTTTTTGATCAATAACTCTTTGGCTCTAACCAGGCCAAGCATATATTTTTTTCTACAGTTGAATCTCCCCACTTAAGTTTTTGTTGTTGTTGTTTGCAGGAAAGATTTTGACATATATGTGTGTGTGTGTGTGTGAGTGTGTGTGTGTATCACATTCTTCCCTCAGAAGTTCAATTACTAATTATTAGCCCCCAGAGAACAGCTACTCCTTTCCATATATTAAATAGAATAGATTGTGGTACCATCTTTATTAATGATTAGTAGTGCTAACTCTAAATCTAAGCTATCTGGATTTGGATATTAGCTGTGCACTTTATTCGTTATGTGGCCTTAGAAATCTCATTTAACATCTCTAGACCTTATTTTTTGAATTGTAAACAGGAACTATAATAGTACATATTTGATAAGGTGATTGGTATAATTAAATTAGTTAATAGATTTGAAAAGCTTAGAATTTTGTCTTGCACATAGTAAATACTCAATAAATTTGAGCTATTTTGATTTTCTTAATAGAAAGTTAGAAAGAGATGCAAAGAAAATAATAAAAAAAACAGTAGATCTAATGGCAAGATAATTTGAGATTTCGACTGGAATAATCCATGCAAAAAACTGAGAATACATGTAGAGAGAGCTTTAAATATTAAGATTCTACTAACAATATCTGGTGCATCTTCTTTTTTTAAATGGCTTTTCTATTGCAGTGGTAGTGGTAGTTGGAAGAGATAAAGGATTGGAAGTATTCCAATTGGAATTATAAGCATGCAATTGGAAGCATAAGTTTATAAATATAGCAGATGTTAATAGTTATTTCATCAGTAAGGATAGGTTAGGTTATGTGGTGATGACAGATAAGTACTAAACAAATGAAAACAAAAGAAACTGTCTTTTGTTCATTAGATTCTACATATAAATGTTCATCTTTGTCTGGCTTATTTCCCTTAGCATAATAGTTTCCAGGCCCATCATACTGTTGCAAAAGGTGAAAGTTCATTTTTTTCAGCTGACTAGTATTCCATTGTGTAAATGTACCACAGCTTTTTTTATCTTCTGATCTACTGATGGGCACTTGGGCTGTTTCCAGATCTTGGCTATTGTAAATAATGCTGCAATGAAAATAGGGATGTGTATATTCTTTTGAATTAGTGTTTTGGATTTCTTCAGATATATTCCCAGAAGTGAGATTCCTGGGTCAAATGGCAGTTCCATTTTTTTTTTTTTTGAGGAAATTCCATATTGTTTTCCACAGTGGCTGCACCAATCTGCATTTCCACCAACAGTGCACTAGAGTTCCCTTTTCTTCACATCCTCGCCAACACTTGTTTGTTAATTTTTTGATAGACATTCTGACAAGTGTGATAGGATATCTCAGTGTTATTTTAATTTCATGTCTCTGATGATTAGTGACATTGAGCATTTTTTCATGTATTTTGATCATCTGTATTTCCTCTTTTGAGAATTTTCTACCCAGGTCCTTTGCCCGATTTTTTAAATCATCACCCAAGGATATATTTTTATTGTTTTAGAGAGGAAGGAAAAGAGAGAGAGAGAAACACCAATGTGAGAGAGAAACAATGATCAGTTAACTCCAATACAGGTCCTGACTGGTGATTGAACCTGTAACCTTGGTATGTGACCTGACCTAGAATTGAATGCACAACCTTTTGGTGAATGGGATGATTCTCCAATCAGTTGAGACACCCAGCCCTTTGCCACTTTTAAAATGGGTTGTTTGTCTTTTTGGTGTTAAGTTCTTTATATATTTTAGAAGTTAACCTCTTATTAGATTTATCATTGGCAAATATGTTGTTCCATTCAGTGGGTTCCCTTTTCGTTTTGTTGATAGATTCTTTTGCTGTGCAAAGCCTTTTAGTTTGATGTAGTCCAATTTGTTTATTTTGTCCTTTGTTTCCCTTGTCTGAGGAGATATATTGGCAAAATATTGCTGTGAGAAATGTCTGCATTTTACTACCTATGTTTTCTTCTAGGATTTTTATAGTTTCACGACATATTTAAGTCTTTTATCCATTTTGAGTATATTCTTGTGTATGGTGTAAGTTAGTGGTCTACTTTCATTTTCTGAATGTATCTGTCTAACTTCCCCAACACTATTTATTAAAGAGACTATCTTTACGCCATTGTATGTTCTTTTGTCAAATACTAGTTGTCCATAAAGGCATGAGTTTCTTCTTGTGCTCTCCACCAACAAATTTTAATTTATGGTCACGTTACTTGTTTCTCATTGATGGGCTGGACTCTACTATACATCATTATTATCTTTACTCTAGAACCTAGGCTAACAGAGGAACTCCCATCTAGAACATTGTGACTGAGGGAAAAGGGAAAGTACTGAAACATTTCAAAATTGGCCACCAGTTGTGTAGCTAGGAAGTAATACTCATCAACTGTGCACCTAACTCATTGGCCTGAACTCACATGGTTTTATGTAACCACAGGAGGCCAGGCAGTGCAAATTTATCCTGAGCCTAGATGGTAAATTGCATGAAACATTACTGAGAATCATGAATGGTTACTGAAGTTATCAAAGTATTAACAGATAGCATATTATATATTTACTTTAGAACACAATAAAAATAGTATTTTAACACAAAATACAATGCATATAATAAGTGAACTTTAAAAAGCATAAAACTGTTCATGCTTATAAGATAAATAGAAGATTTTTATTTAAATCTATTTCTGTAAGATATTAAAAGGCATATAATTACCCTAGGCATTTTTATTCACTATATTATTTTGCCAATATTGCCTCTTTTATAAAGCAATGATAAATTATATATGCTGAAAAAATACCAATATTGTATTTGAAGAATATTAGTATTCTTTGAATTAAAATATATTAATACTCAGAAAAATTATTCAATTCTCTTAAGCATTAATATAAATTATAGGACACATTTATGATTCAGAAATTATAAAATAATAGCCATGATTTTTCCATGACCATTGGAAGTTTTTTAGCAGAAGTGATCATGTGAAAATCATTTCCAGTTGAATTTTGGGGAATAATAGTAAAAGTTGTGATGAGATGAGCATCATCAAAACTGCCTAAATGATCTCCCAAAATAATAATTGGAAGATCCAATTAAAAGATCTGAAAATGAAAATAGTTTGTGTGAGTGATGTGAAAGGGTCAGTGTGTGGAACATGTAAAATAACAAAATCAGAGAACATTAAACCTAACAGAAACTTAAAGTCACATCTATTTTGATGCCTCCCTTTATACACTAGGATATAATTGTTATGGGCTTAAATGAGATTCAACTATCTGGTTGTAGAATTAAGGTAGTATGGACCTCTAGTTACTAACAATTGGGTGATATTTCATTGAGTATCATTTGCTCTAGTACGTAAAGAGTAAATGAGAATAAGATTCATTTTAAATATTTTCTCCTGAAATAGACAACCCAATAAATTTACCCTGTGCTGTTCAATCTGTACTATAATCACCGAGACACATTTTTTTTAAATGTAAAATACCACTAAGCTTCAGGAGCCAAAATTAGTCACACAATAATTTCTGACCTTGAAAATATGTGATTTGAAAGCATGTTTTATATTGTTTTCTTTTTAAAAAAATTTTTTATTTTAGTTTATTCAGTACAGTTTCTATCCTTTATTCCCATTCCAGCCCACCCACCCATTCCTCCCCTCTTCCCTCCCCTTTCCAACCCCCCTAGTTTAGTCCATGTGTCCTCTATATTTGTTCCTGTAAACCCTCCCCTTCTCCCCTGGAATTCCTTCCCCTCTCCCCTCTGGTCCCTGACTACCTGTCCTCTATTTCAGTGTCTTTTGTTATATTTCATTTGTTTCTTTGTTTTGTAGTTTAGATTCCTGTTAATGGCAAGATCATATGGTATTTGTCTTTCACTGCCTGACTTATTTCACTTAGCATAATGCTTTCCAGCTCCATCCATGCTGTTGCAAAGGGTATGAGCTCCTTCTTTCTTTCTGCTGCATAGAATTCCATTGTGTAAATGTACCATAGTTTTCTGATCCATTTATTTACTGATGGGCACCTAGGTTGTTTCCAGCACTTAGCTATTGTAAATTGTGCTGCTATGAACATTGGGGTGCGTAAGTTCTTTTGGAATGGAGTTACAGGGTTGTTAGGATATAGTCCCAACAGTGGAATTGCTGGGTCAAAAGGCAGATCCATTTTTAGTTTTCTGAAGAAGTTCCATACTATTAAACTCAATTCTGACAATACTATTTTTCTAATTCACTCAATAGAAAATGTGTGTTAAAAGAAAACAATATAGCAGATTTGTAAGACCACTATATTGTTTTCTTTTAACACACATTTTCTATTGAGTGAATTAGAAAAATAGTATTGTCAGAATTGAGTTTAATATTTTCAACAATTTACTGTCCTTTGTTTTGATTGTTTGAATATGTATTTATTAAAATATCATTTGATGACCTGTGCAATGCAGATTGAATAATTTTTGGAAGTAGCCAAATAAAGTTAGAAGAATCTTCATAATGTTATTTATCTAAAATATGGAGTCAAGCATAATGGTAAGCATAGGAATTGAAAAATCACTTTTATGGTTTGCACTGAGGTCATCTCTGAACTGGATCTACATGATCTACAGCATGTTGAAGTGGAGAAAAATAGTAACATATAAAGTAAAATATGCAGAGAAAAATTACACTCATTGGATTTTGAGGAGCTGAACATTTATCAGAATATATGCAAGACTTAGCCCCAGTTGCTCCTTCACACCTTTCTTGCTAAAGTAGGTATATCATTCAACCATTGGCAGCTCAGGTGTGATCTCAGGGTTTCTAAGCTTCCTTTCTGTCCTGTGTCAAAACAACCTAAGTATTCCCTTTCCTTCTGTGAATTTGAAGAACCAACATTTCACATACCGAAATTAAACTTTTATTCTTCTTTTCTTACTCTTTCCTCAAATAAAATATTTAGACTTCTTGGTACTCTTAAAACACACATCTTAAAAATGTTCTCATGTTGAAACATTTTAATTGAGACAAACAATGGCTGTTCTCTCACACTATCAAAGATACCTATCATTCTGGCTGGGTTGTTCAGTTAGTTGGAGTGTCACCCTGTAAACTGAAAGGTCACAGGTTTGATTCCCATTCAAAGCATAATCCTGGGTTGTGGGTTTGATCCCAGGAAGGGTGCATAGGGAGGCAATTGATTGATGTTTTTCTTTCACATTGATGTCTCTCTCTCTTTCCCTCCATCCTTTCTGCTCTCTCCAAAATCAATAAATATATTCTTGGGTGAGGGGAAAAAGACACTTATTGTCTCTGTTACATTTTGAGCACTATGATATGCAAATCTTGTGTGACATGGCATTTCAGACACAGACTCTGCACCCACTGACTAGATTTGAATTCTGATTTCACTAGTCACCATCTGTGCAACTTTGGTACACTTACATGAATTATTCGGGCTATGGTTTCTATTTCACATCTACAAAACAAAGACAATTGATATGTTTACCACATAAGGTTGTAGTAAGAAATAATAGATCACTTCTCAGGCATAGAGTAGAATAGAGTAGACAGGTATGATAGAATACCATTTTCAATTTTAGGTTGCAAAAGACTATGGCTTCCATGTTGGATGTTTTTTCTCCCTCAGGAGAGAAAACTAAGCATAAGTGAATTGCCATATCATGAGGCACCTCTGTGAAAGGATTCATGCACTGAAAGAGCTAGCCTGGCCAGCAATTGTGTGAGTGAGCTTAGAAGCCGCTCTTCCCACACCTTCATTTGAGCTCTCAAATCCCCATGACTGGGACCTAATCAGAAACCTTGAGTGGCAAGTACCCAGCTAGGCCATGCCCAGGTTCCTGATCCTTAAAAACTATGAGATAATAAATATTTGCTTTATGGCACTGTGTTTCTGCATACTTTGCAATACAGTGATACAAAAGTAATACAGTGAGTGTGCAAAAAATTCTAAATAATTTTCTCCTCATATTTTTGTTACAACAGCAATAATTTGTGATCATTTTTATTTTCTTATATGTAGCAAATCTTAAGCCATATATCTTAATTTTATTGATTTTAACTTTTTCGCAATATTATCAATCTAAGTATGTTAAATTTCCAGCAGTTACTCATTGTTTTTCTCCCATACCTCCTCTAAGTGAGCACAAACCCTCCATTGTAAAAGTAAGGACAGAAAAGCATTGACACAGGAGTTTCAATGAGTCTAAGCTTAAGTCAGTTATACAGGCCACTCAGAGAAAGAGCTTCCTCCACATTGCAGCCCTGCAGTTTCTTCTTGAATGGTGCTACAAAAGAAGAGAATGGGTGGGTTAATATGAATTATTGATTACATAAATTTGAAAAATTGGTTATAGGTGAAAAAAATCTCTGGTACCAGAAGTTGTCTCAGGCATACAGAATTAACTTAACCCTTTTTTTTTTACAACATAAAATTCCCCTTATTTATTTCTCCATTTTTTGTGGGTATGTGTGGTCTTACCCTTCTTAAATTACTTCCCAAGCCTTCCCCGAAGAAAAAGCTAGCTACACAATTTGCATGTCTGCCTCTTCTTTTCTTACTCTACTGATACAGAATTATATATAAATAATGCTATTACTATAATGTGGATTGTCAACTGGCTATACAATTAGGAATGTAAAGATATTGTACAATTTTAGCAGAGATAGTAACTCTATTTGATTCAATTGCTGCTGTGCATTTTGATCATCTCAATTTATAGTCATAAGGAAGTGGACATTCTTGCATCCTTTCTTTTTTCCTTGTGTGTGTATATATGTGTGATTTAAATATATTTAACATTTTTATTTGTTATTTTTTGTTTTGGTTTACCATTATCATTTCTACTAAATTTACTAAAGCAACTCTATTGATTTCTATTAACTAAGCCTGATATCTTTAATTTTACTTAATACTAGGTAATAGGTTCCCCTTCTGAGTAACTTGTGTGGTGAATATTCAACATTCCCTATTTTACTAAAAAATTACCTCCTTATAAAATGGTGCTAATTAATGCCTTTTCCCCCTGCCTTTCTAATTTTGTTTTTTCTTATACCTAATATTACATTAATAAAATATTAGTCACTTTCATTATTACAATTCCTCACACACAAAATTACTAAATCACACACAAAAATTACTAAATACCTCAAAACACCTCAATCTTTTTTTAAAGGGCAACATTCTTATATGTAGCCCAAATTACTGCATTCAAAAACAATATGTTTTGTCCTCCAATTGTTCAAAGGCTTTCTCTGTTTTTACTTAGCTCCCAATTTTATTTTTCCCTACTCAAATAATACAATACAAAAATTTCCCATATACTTACTGCTCAATTTTTTTTCACCACTAATCACTCTGATCTGTTCTCAAGGAGAAGCTCAGTTATGGGGTGTGTTCATTTGAAATGCACCTGTTCTATGTATCCCCTCTAAACAAAAAGGTTGCATGTTGCAGTGTTTAGATACTTGTATTGTGTCTCTCCCCAAGTGCCACTTTGTGTTTATACTCACTATTCTAGTACCCATAGTTAAGTAACAGGGCTTTTGTTTCTACCAAGGGGTCCTAAATTCCACATCTCAAAACATTGGATATGAAACTATAGTGCCTCTTGCCCAACTACCATTTTGGCCTTGATTACATGAGAGTTTTATGTCCATAAGAGTGACTCATGTGATATTTCCTAGTGTTGTCAACATTTTTCCTAAATGGGGTCCCACTAGAGTCAACCAACGAAAGGTTAACAAGACTACTACAATTTATTATATGAAACATAGTTATGGGCAACCAATATGTAACAGCCATCTAAAGTATACAACAGCCTCCATTTACTATGTTAAAGTAAATTATGCCACAGATTTAAGCTTAAATTAATTCAAAATGTATTAATTAATTAAAAAAAAATGGCCAGTATGCTAGCCTCTGTGCTAATTCCAATAAAGTTGTGAGCCAGATAGGAAACAAGTTTAGAGGGAGATGAAGAATATCTCTACTTAAAATAAAATAGTAATTAGGGAAGTTTTACACAGAAAACTGTAACATAATTCTGAACTACTGTTTTAGAATTTTCATGACTGATTTTTTTAAATCAAAACAACATTAATGAAAAGACAGTGTAGTTAGCTGCAAAACTACTGGATTTGGAACCATAACATCAGGGTTCTAGTTCTTCAACTCATCAGTCATGGGTACTTGGATAAATCAAATTCACTACATGGATTCACCTTTCTTCATCTGTGAAATTTGAATGTTAGACCAGCTTATCTCTTATGTACTTTCTAGCCTTGAAGTATATGACTACATTTTATACTAAGCATTATGCCTATTTAAGTCATGCTCATAAACAAGCCAATGAAATAAATATTTACAAGTTAAACTCAGTGACTTCTTAGTAACTGCTAAACATTAAATGTAGGTGTCCTCCAAAAATTCATAGACAAGATTAGAGCCCTGATGCAGCAAGAATTAGCCATTCATTAACCAGGAAGTAGATAATCACCAGACAGAATCTTACCATATGGACACCCTGACTTTGAACTTCCAGACTCCAGAGTATGAGAAATAAATACATGGTGTTTATACACCACCCAGTTTGTGGTATTTTGCTATGACAATCCTAAAAGATGGAGACTGGAACCATGTTTTGGATCTTTTCTGTTACTTTCATCAGCCTTGATGAATAAAATATTACCTCTTTCTAGTATATATACTCATAACCTAGTCTTTCTAAGAAAAAAATCTCTTTGCATTTTAGTTAGAATGACAAGACATTGGAAAAACATATATAGGAGCATTGTACACAGGACCTTTTTAACATTTTATGGGACAACCTAAAGGTTTATCTTCCTTGAGTATGTTCCTTGCTTCTAAATTTTTTGCAAGTATTAAAACTACTTTAGCAAGTGAGTTTCTTATTGTAAGACTTCTTCCTAAAGCACAATAGGTAATACCTTACATAAAACATAAATGCCACATTAAATCAATTTGGATGGTTATTACTTTTGATTAAAATTAAATTAAATAGCACTTGAGAAATAAGGGAGGTTTAATTATGCTGTAAAAACTGTCAGCCTTTCATCTTTGACATCTGTTAGACATGCATGCCAGTACCAATGGTCTGGAGTATTTGCCAGACACCTAGTCAACACACCCTATGAATCATCTGAGACCTGAGGCAATATGAATCCAAATAGAATACTTTCCAAATCTGTTGACTGTATCCAAATTATACACAGTGTAAGGATTTCCTGATTCTATTTTTTCTTGATTTTATGAGGAAAAAATGTGTTTCCAGGTTTCTTTTTTCTGTTTATTCTGATGCATTTACTTTGGAATGTCATGACTGTACTATAGCACAGAGCTGGAATTCTGCAAGGGGAAGCTTGTTTCCCTGAAAGGTGTCAAATGTAAAGTGTTTTGTTACTCTTGTGTGGTACTCTATAAAGGTTATTTTTTATTTTGATACTTAAAAGTCAATATCATTGGAACTCTCAGCCCTGGAAAATATTTTTGGTCTAAACAGTTTTGAATCAATGTTAACTAATTGCATACAGGCAAGGAGGAACCCAGGCAGTAGCTGGTGTTGCATTTCTGGTAACTACTCTCAGTTATTTTTAGTTACCAATACATGGATCAGTGAACTAGAATATGATAGTAAAAGTAATAGCCTCCTTGAGCCTTTGTTTCTTCATTTGTAAAAAGAGGATTTGGAGTAGATAAGCATTTCTACCTTTACAATCCAATAATATTCAAGTTATTTCAAGATGGTGGAGTTTATGACTTTTTTTATTAATTTTTTTAAATTTAAGGTCCTTTTTTTAAAATGAAGTTTATATTACTTTAAAAATAATAAAAATATCATTTATTTCCCTTTTGTAAAAAATAATAGTTTTTTTAAGCTTTTTTTATTGATGTTTGAGTACAGTTGTCTTCATTTTCCTCCCACTACTTTCCCCTGCCCTACCCACGCCCACCTCTCACCCTCAATCCTCTCCCCCTTGGCTCCATCCATGGGTCCCTCATTCATGTTCATTTACATCCCATTTCCTTCCTTCCCATGTTATTTCCCTCCCCCTCTCTGCCATCTGGTTACTGTCAGTTTGTTGTTGATTTCAATGTCTCTGGTTATATTTTGCTTGCCAGTTTGTTTTCTTAATTAGTTTCCACTTATAGGTAAGATCATATGGTATTTGTCGTTCACCACCTGGTTTATTTCACTTAGCATAATCCTTTCCAGCTCCATCCAAGGTTTCATGTAGCGTAGGCGCTCCTTCTTTTTTTCTGTTGCATAGTATTCCATTGTGTAAATGTACCATAGTTTATTGATCCACTCATTTACTGATGGGCACGTAGGCTGCTTCCAGCACTTGGCTATTGTAAATTGTACTGCTATGAACATTGGGATGCACAGGTTTAATTTATAAGTTATTATTTCTCTCTGTTTTGTTTTCAGGTATGTCTGAAAGACATCTGAGGTCTGATTCCTCTGTGACCTCCATCCCATTACTGCAGATGAGTAGCCCAGGGCCTTTGGCAACTATGAAGTACTAAAAGGTCCTTCTTCTGATTGTTCCACAGTATATACTATTTCTCTTCAGGCACTTATGCCTTAGAGGTAATTCATGCTTTCTTGTGCCCCATGGCATCCCTGTGCCATCACAGTCATAAGGGGGACAGATTCAGTGATATCTATTGTAGGTGTACTTGAATCTCATCTCCTACTTTTGTTCTCAGGACTTCTGGACTTAAAATCAAAAGTATTTAGGCCATTTATTTACTGTTTCATTTAGTGAATATTTACTAAGCACCTTCTGTGTGTTTGGCATTGTTCTAAACTCGGTGTAAAGTATAATCCACGTCCCTCTGGAGCTACTATTGTAATTATGAAGTCACTTTGCAACTCCACAGTCATGGCCTGTGTTCTCTCCTTTGATAAAAACTGAGATCAACTAGAAGCTGTGAGCCTCTCTACATTTTTGAGAAAAGAACCAGCAATACCAACTTGTGAAAAATAATGGAAGCTGTCATTTATTGAGTTTTCAAATATGTAGAAATAAACCATAAATTTTTCTAATCCTCAAAAATAATGTGGACAGATTTTTGTCATTATGTTTAACAACTTATCACCTTTTTACAGGTCAGAAAACTGAAACTAATAAAACAGTATCATTTGCCCAAAGTTGCACAACTTAGAAACAATGCAATCACAATTGGACCTAGGTCTCTCTAACTTCAAAGCCTTGTTTTTAACTGTATACTATATTGCAGCTGAAATAAATAGCTGACTGAATCATATAAATCAGAGGAAGTCAGAAATGTCTGCCACAAAATATTTTTCTCATTCATTTGATTAATCCTGCAATTACCCGTGGGTTGTTTATTGTTTGGACTAAGGTATTTTCCCTTATTAAAAATTACAAAGCATGAAAGGGATAATGTATTAAACTATTACCATTTACTAACCCTTTGTTGAGAATTTATCATAACATTTCCTACTATGCATAATAAAAGAGAATACTACCTTTGGGTTTCAGTGATCTATGTTCTTTTTTCTCTCTTTTCTTAATAATGGATGGCACATAAACATACTTCCCAAGACAAACAACTTTACTTTGGTGTTTGGTGTAAATATGTTTTGGAAGACCTCATTATTAAAACTGTGAAGCTTTGAGGGATTTTTTTCCTTCTTGCAAGCTAACAAGCTAGCCTGTAAAGTTTCATGGAAACTTAGAGATGACACAAGATTCCTGGGTCAGAGACAAATGACTTTATTATTCACAGGGCAGCTAGAACACAGGCATCGTCCTGTTTGGCACTTGTTTCCCCAACCTCAGTTCCTTCAGGGCCCTGTCAAGAGGAGCAGATGATTTCTACATATACTGTTGGCTGTGTTACACAAAAGGAAACCTGAATTCAAGGAATCTGAATATTTTATACTCATTGTAATCATGCTTTCCTTTGCTTCCCTAAAAGGATATTATTTCTGTCTTCCAAAGCTCTTTACCATATGAACATTATTGAAAAGGTAGTCCAGAACAAAAGCAGTACTCCTGCAGAAACATGCAGAAACATGAGAGCCCCATCGAAAATCATCTTCCAACATTCATGAGGTGACAGTGTCCCTTCTTCAGAGAATGACATCTCTCATGTCTCTCTGACCTCTTTTAAGTATCTTATATGCTTCTTTTTAGGCCATTGTAAATCATATGCACAGACATGAGTCTATATTTTTCTCTTCTTATACACATCCTTTTTTACTACCTTTACTGTTTTTTTATCTTGATATTCTAAATTATTTTCTTTGCTTTTTAAAATGTGACCATTTTTGTAGACTACATGAAACATCTTTACTTTGGGAAATCAATGAACTGCTATGCAACACACCACCCACAAATTTAGTGACTTAAAAGAATGGTCATCTATTAATTCTCACAATTTGAAAGGTTATTTGATAGTTACTTTGCTTCTTCACCTGGGTTCATCCCATGCTGCTTCATTCAGTTTGAGGGTAGACTGGTCTGAAATGTCCAACATGGCTTCACAGATATGTTGAGTGGTTGGTGCTGGTCTTGATTCTTCTTCATGTGGTCTCTCATCCTCCAGGAGGCTAAACTGCCTTTCTCACCTGGTGTGCTCAGGACAACATGAAATGAGGGAAAAGACAAAAGCTGAAAGGTTTGTGAAGCTTAGTCTCTGGAACTTACACAGCTTCTACCATATTCTATGGGTCAGATCAAGTCACAAGACCAGGACAAATTGAAGAGAGTAAAGAAACAGAGTTCATTTTATTTTTGGTGAGAGGAGCTGTAAAAAAATTTGACCATAAATATTAAATCCCAAAAGAAATTCTAATGAATAAATTTACTTCCTTATGATTTTAAGTAAATTGCTTCACTTTTGTGGAATTTAATTTCAACACCAATAAAACCCAATATAAATTTAAATGACATGCAAAGTTCATTTAAGATCTCAGTTTGTATACTTCCAAGATACTTTCTAAAGTGCCATTTTCTGAGACTATTTAGGTTGAGGAGAAAGTAGAGTCTATAAGCATTGAGCTGTGGGGTGTGTTTATGCTTGTGAGTAGATGAAAACATATACCTGAATTATAGAAAAGCTATAGATGGCCACTGAGAGGGGAATTAGGGATAGAGATTAGACAAACTATATTTCTTAATTGTGTTCACAGTGAGTAATGTAAGTTAAATCATGCCTAGATCGTTCTAAGTGCAACTGCAAGACCAGAGAATTTAGATTCTTTGTTTTCCTAGCTCTCCTATTCATACTGGGAAGAATTACATTTAAAATAATTAGACATCCAAATTGTTTGACAATAGGCCTTTAAAAATGGCTGAATTTTTATTTCAAGATCTTAATGACTAAATTTGCTATTATCCATAGTCTGTGTTTCAGGGTCTTCAGGTGCACAGCACATATTATAATAAGAGTAAATAAAAGTAAAGCCAATTCATTGAAAAATCAATTTGCCTGTGGATTAAAATAGTTAATAGCTAATGAGTAGATTGCCAGATTGGTTAGGATTGCTTTTCAAAGTTTGATTATTCATGCCACTCAGCATTTTAGTTACATAGTTCTTAGTCTAGTTTGGTTTAACATCAGGATCATGCATTCTGAATATTCCAGCCAGCACATTTTATATTCAAATGGGTTTTTCCATACGTGCTAGTACCTATTGTTTTCATATTTTTAAGCTTTTCTTTCCTGCCCCTCAATTTGCCTATCTTTGAAAACTCAATGGCTGCAGAAATTGTCCTATTTTCTCTGTAAGTTACATGATATGTTTTGTAAGCAATGTCACTTGGGAATTAATCATATGACACTTTTTTATTTTTTGCAACTTAGCTTCTGGAAAATTGGCTTTTAACAGTTTTCGCATCTTGTGAATTGGTTATTTGACATATTTATTACTTGATGAGTTGGTCATTTGCTGAGTTTATTTATATTGAATTCATCATTCCAATAATTGATTATCATTTAATTGACCTAGAGCTAGCATGAGCCAGTCCATGAGATCCTATTGTGCATGCCTTGCAAATTTCAGATTCAGTGCCATGAAATTCATTATGGTGAGAGTGTTTAGACCACAGAAATCTCATTCTTAATAGTAAACCAGTTAAAAATATAACTTCCTACAAACATTCTAAAAATAGTCAAAATATTCATGGCATTTAGGAAATTACAAAAAAAAGTAAATTTGGTATATCTCCACCAGAAGTGGTAATGATTATAATTTAGGGATAAAAATGTTAGCTACCAATGTTAGCCTTTTACCTGTGTCAACTAGAAGAGGGGTCACTTTACATGTGTTTTCTTCCATTCAGTCCTAGAATGCAAAAAGGGATGAGTAATATTCTCAGTTTATGGATGAGAAAATTGCAGCTCAAAAAGAATCAAGATCTAATTTCAAAATTATTTTCCATTGTGTTTCATAGCATTCTGTGGCTGAAGTTCAATTTTTACTTCTAAAAGGAAACTATCTCATTTTTAGGGTAAGGAGATTAAGAAACTGGGAGGAGATGAAGTACCATCATGACTATTGATTAAAACTCATAATATTAATGATATAAGCTGTATGAATTCACATGTAGACTGAGTACTGTGCCTCACAAAAAATGTAGAGAGACTGACTTTTGGCATCTTTGCTGCAGTCTATTAGAATGTATCTTGATTTGGGTCATTAGTTACAATATTCTAAACATGTGACAACCCTTTTCACCTCCCCTATGATATTTCTGCATCAGGAAGAAAATTCTGAAAATGAATTCTGCTCAAAAAGTCACATATGGAATCCAATGAATGAACCGAACTAACAAGCAAAATAGAGACAGATCCAGATATAGCAGGCTGACTGTTCTAGTGGCATTGGGGTATGGGGGGTTGGGAGGTAGAGTGATGGAACAAAAGAAAAAGGACTCGTGGACACAAATAACAAGTATGGTAACTGTGGAGATGGAAGAAGGTGTAAGGGGGATAAATGGTAATGAAAAAATACCATAAAATAAAATAATAAAATAAAATAAAATAAAATGCAAAAAGAGGCATATTTGAGAGTTAACAGGTACTTTAGTATTTTGAGATATATTTAATAATGGGACAAATCTTAACTCCTCTTCCATGATTTATAAATACATCTCCACAAACACTTCAGTAAATTACTGGTCATTTCCTGCAAAGAAAGATCACTTAAAGTTACCTATATCTCAGAACATATGACATTTGCAGTGAACTCCTGAATAGGACCACCAATTGGTTAACAATTATATAACATGCCTGAAAGTGAGGAAACTCTTGCAACCACCATCACCAAATGTTACTCTGCATACAAGCATGATGAGCTAGAGCATTTGCTAGTAGCCTATGTGCTTCAAGTCATATATAATATTTTAAATAAGAAATATGTAAATCAATAAAATTGGATGACAAGTTGTAGCTTTTATAAGCAAACATATAATAGTAACTGCAAAATTGTTCTTCTGAGGTTAAACAACTTTTTGTCTTAATTTGCCAGTTGCTAGTTTAGCTATGTGATATTTGTCAAGCTATTTACTGTCTCAATCTTTATTTTAAGAGGGAGATAGTATATGACAAACACATTAAATTATATATATAGATATATAGATATGTAGATATATAGATACACACATTATATATCTGTCCAGAAGGTATCCAGCCATGCAATATAGAGACATTTATTGAAGAAGATACAAGATACAAGAAACATTATACACAGGACAATGACACCTCAGTTCCCTTCAAAGCAGGTACCTTGGGACCTCACCCAGTTCTCCAAATTACCATCGGCTGCCCTGTCTTATTTTCCTGAATCTCACTGATGGTCTGAAATCTCTCCTATTTCAAAGTTGATTTTAGTTTGGGAAAAGCCAGAAGTCACAAGATGCCAAATCTGGGCTGTAGGGGATCTGAGTTGCCTGGGTGATTTGATGTTTCATTAAAAAACTCTGTATGAGTTGTGATGCATGAGTGGGTGCACTGTCATAATGAAGCTGACAATCACCAGTTGCCCATAGTTGTGGCCTTCTGAATCACGTGAATAATTTCCACAGAGGAATGTTCAAGCTTAATGCAAAATTTGATGCAGATTCATTGCTCTACTCTCTCAGTCATTTTGAATGTGACAGCCACACAGTACACATCCTAATTCAATGGCGTCCACTGCCCCCACTAACTAGTACAGTGATGTCATCATTGTTCACACATGCTCATTCTAGTCCTTTCTCCTTGGCTGCTAGGTTACAATGATGTTGCATAAACCATTCTTGTCACATTAACAATGGCTGGACTTTTTCAGGACAGACCTTATATATTAACACAAAAGTTACTTAACAAAAATCATGAGACATATTAGATATCAATGCTAACTCTTCTTTAACTTTCTCTATTTTATATATTGTCTTTTTCATGGAAGCTGTCTGAAGTTAGTCAAAATAATTAAAATATAATTCATCAAGTTTTTAAAAGTCCAGACAAGCTCATGTAATTAAATTTAAAGTAAGTTATAATGAGATATTTTTTCATGAACTAATAATAGGAGCAAGTGGGATAAAATACATAGGCAAAAACTGATGTGTAACTTTAGGAATGATAACAGGTTGTATTTATTAAATGCTTGCTATATGGAAGGCAGTATTTAGTACTTTGGAGGTGTTAACATCTTGAATCCTCAAAAAACAACCTAAGAGCTAGCTAGCATCAATTGTTTTATTGATCCTCCTTCACAGATGAAGGAAATTTAAAGGTTAGGTAGTGTGACTAAGATCACAGAAGTGGTAGGTGATGGGATAGTATTTACCTGCAGAATGATAACTATAGTCTGTCAGCCAAATCTTGCCTGCCATTTGTTTTTGTAAGAGCTATGAGTTAAGAATTGTTTTTATTTTTTTAAATGAGTGAGAAAAAATCAAAAGGAGAATAATACTTTGTGATAGGAGAAATTACATGAAATGTAAATTTTGGTGTCCATAAATAAAGATTTACTAGAACACAGCCATACCTTTTCATTTACATAAGGTCTATGACAACATGAGAATTGAGTAGTTACAACAGAGTCCTTAAGCTGTCAGTCTGCTCTCCATCTATGAGTCTGTATTTTTCTAGTTAGTTTAGTTTGTCCCTTTGATTCCACATATAAGTGAAATCATATGGTCCTTGTCTCTCTCAGACTGGCTTATTTCACTTAACATAATGTTCCCCAGGTCATGGGGGTATTGGGGATGGACAGATCAAGCAAAAAGAAAAATAACTCATGGACATGGACCCTAGTGTGGTGATTGTGGGGGCAGAGAAGGGTGGGTGAATGTGGAAGAGGGTGTGAGGGGGATAAATGGTAATGGAGAAAATACAATACAAATTAACTATTAATAAATATACAGTCCTTAAGGCATGAAAAGTCCAAAACAGTTACAATCTGGTCCTTTACAGAAAAATTGTGCCCACTTGTGCACTAAGCAGTCTGACTCTAGATCCAATTGACTAAATGCTTTATTCCAAACAGTTCTGCTAAGTCCTAACACAAATTTTCCTTCTGAAATTTATCTACCAAATGAATGATTGAACAAGGAGGGGGAGACTAAAGGACTTATGCAACTTAAGTGTTAAGTTAAAATTGTATGTATGCTTCTCCCTCCCCATTGCTTGTACTTGTGACCAGGCTGTGTAAGGCTTGTATTGCTCTACAGGCTGGGGGAAAAGTAGGTTTATAATTGTTCATATGGAAAATAATATAATTAATAAATAGTAGTATAAAAATAAACTCAGTGTTTTGTGTTCTTACATTTGTAAGCTTACTTTTGCCCCACCCTGTATATTCTCAGAGGAGTAAAGGCCTTGATTCAATACTTTATCTACCATTTCTATTGTCAGAATCATACCACTTTTCAGTGGGATAGTGACTATGCTATTGTTTCAAAAAGTTTCCTTCTCATTTCTGTCATTTTTATTTTTAATTCAGGAAATATATATATACATATTTTTGTGTGTATGTATCCAACCAAGTGAGAAGTGAGAAATTTGAATCACTAATTAGATTTACCTCAAGGACAAGAACATTATAGGTAGCTAGATAGCTTCATGTGCAACCTGTCACATTAGTTTTCTTTTGGGTTTTTTGTTGTTTGCAATTACTACAGTGAAATGTGATTTTCATTTGAGTGTCCTGAGGCAAAGCCTATGAAAATGTTCTCCTTCTGTTCACTCATATAAGCCTTATGGTGTGAATGCTACCCCTTGGGGAAATCCAAGATCCTTTGAGTTTGTCTCTCGGGAATGTTAAAGAACCTTTGATCTGGTGACATCTGCCTACATGGGAAAATGGGGGAAAAAACAAACAACAATAAAAACAATGTTATTTGCTTTCAAATTAAACTTATTGGTAGTTTAGAGTCTTTACTATGGCTCAAATATTACTGTTAGGGACTGCTGCCACTTAGTGACTTTTGCCAGTTCCAGATGAGTGGCTTAGGGTTCTGATTCATGTTTCTAAGATGTTAATGTTTGTTTTATTTACATCACTATTTTGACTTGGTCATTTTTCAAATTATTTGGGGACTCTCCTCTATTAACTCTGTAGTAAGTCTGGTGAGTAAGGTTGGGTCATTTTCATATTCGTTAAAGGCTAATGAATGTACCTCTCCATGTCCAGGTCCTGCTTCAGTGCCCAAGTGTAAAAATAATTTTCTGACAGCTTGTCTCTAAAAATGAGAGGCAAAAGCTATCTGGTACTTGAGTAAAAACACTTTGTTTATATTTTCTGATTTTTCTGGTATATTCCTGCTTTGGGTAACTCTTTTTGCATACTCTACAGGCTGACCTGGCTGGTATTTTTTACCTCATTCATACCTGGAATATTCAAATAATTTTTACAATGCACTACTTATTCTTAGATTAGAGATGGGAAAATTGTTTTATTGTGGGTGTCTGTCTTTGATCAGTTGAAAATGGCTTTTTAGCTTATTGCATTGTGAAAGATTCTGAAATCATGACTGAACTCAGTAGAAATGTTCCATGATTAATTATTGATCACTGCATCAAGCGAAGCTTTTGAAATAGCAGAAGTCTGCCCAGGTATTTGTCAGTTACATCCGATAGAACATCTAAAATTTTTAAGTTCTAGTTATATTCACTATTTTGTTTTCAGAGGGAAAAAGAAAACTCCTCATACCTTTAAGAGTAGAACTCTTAGGGTTATCTTTTCCATTTCTTTCATATCTTTCTCTTACTTACGCTCATTCCTTGGATTTAATACATACATGGCTCTGCATGGAGCAGAAACTTAATGAAAACTGAATGAATGGGAACACTCTTTTCTGAGGCAATAAAGATGCAGCTCAAAAAGGAAATATTAATAACTTAAGGACTTCTGGGGACATTTATTCATCATTTTTCATGTTTTCATATAAAATATATTATTCATGGTCTTGTGAGGAAACAGATAGCATAATCACAAGTGGGGTTTGAGACATAACAACTAAATTCAATACAGTATTCTGCAACTGAGCCTGTGCTAGAGTAAAGAACTGCTTTAAAGGCATTATTGGAACAATTGAAAAAGAAAATTAATATGAACTACAGACCAATGTTTCAACGCTAAATTTCTTGAGATAATAACCCTATCATGGTTATGTAAGAAATTATGCTTTTTACAAAGAAAACACGTTAAAGTACTGTAGAGAAGTGGTTTATACAATCCTGGAATTTATCTGAAGAAATTTGAAACACCGATTCAGAAGAATATAAACACTCCTATGTTCATTGCAGAGTTATTTACAATCACCAAGGTTTGGAAGCAGCCCAAATGTCTATCAGTACATGAGAGGCTAAAATAACTATGGGACATTTACACAATGGAATACTACTCAGCCATTAAAAACAAAGAAAAGGAAATTTTACACTTTGCAATAGCATAAATGGACCTGGAAAAGGTACGCTAAATGAAATGAGCCAGTCTGAGAAAGACAAATACCATATAATTTAGACATATGTGGAATCTAAAGAACAAATTGAACTAACAAACCAAATAGATGCAGACTCATAGAGAAAGAGAGAGAGAGAGAGTTGGTTGACAGATATGGAGGATGATTAAGAGGTGAAGGGATTAAGCAAAAAAGAAAAAGGACTCATGGACACAGACACCAGTGTGGTGATTGCAGGGATGGAAGAGGGTGGATGGAGGTGGGGAGGATTTAAGGGGGATAAATTGTTAAATAATAATGGAAAAGATAAGATAAAAAGTAGTCAATTAAAAGAGAAAAATTAATTTTATAAATATATATTCATATATAGTATAAAGTGAAGATATTTAAAAATATTGTAAGACAATAAATTGGTGAATTTAGATAAAAGATTTTTCTGTATCTATTGTGGGAGATTCAAGATGGCAGAGGAGTGAGTAAAAGCTCACAGAACAAATCCTCCCAGACCAAATCTGGAATTAGAACTAAATTGGGGAGAAATCATCTAGAATAAACAACTGAACAATAGCAGCAGAGAAGCTTATAACCACAGACAGACAGGAGAAGTAGCTTTACCACAACATGATTGGTAGAGAGGGTGGAGGAGATGCATGAGGGCTGGCTGGGCTATCACAAGTGGCTCCTGTAGTGCCTGAGGAATATTTTAGGGGCCAGAAGCATCCCCCTGAGAAGTGTGGGGTCTAAACCCCAAGCTGGTCTCCTCAGCCTATAGCACCAGAGCCCAAAAAGTACCCAGAGAACACCCATCTACACAAAGCAACAGGGTTCCTTTCTGCCAGGGAGAGAGAGCTGGAGATGCAGAGAGCCTTTTAAAGGGCCGATGCATAAATTTTCATTTGCAGCCACTTATCCTGGGCTCCTGCAAAGGGAAGGCAGAGAAGACTAGAGATACTTGAGGCAAGACTGGAGCCAGTGGTTTTGGGGAGGGAAATGTGGGTGCAGCCACCAGAATCCTTGTGCTGAGTCATCCCCCATACTACAGAAGCCATCTTGCTCAGACCTACCACCACTATTGCCTGAGGGGAAGCAAGAGCCCTACCTGCAGGAATTACTCTGCCCCACCCTGTGATGGTTAAGCCTGACTACTGATTATAGAGTGACTAGATTAACAACTGAGGTATACAGCCACAGATGGCAGATCCCTAGTAGTGTCAAATAGGCTGCCTAAGACCAGACTGAGACACCATCTGACATCATCAGAGGCAGATCTAGAAAGAAAAAAGCAGTGCACCTGCTCAACAGCATATGAGACATGGTGGGCAGAGTGACTCTCAGTTAGCCCACCAGAGGGAAGGACACACCAACAACAATCAAAATCCAATTATAACCAGAGAGCCAACATAAATGGCATAAAGGACATCCCAAGAGCATCAAGTTCAGGAGATCAAGGAGAGGTATCACTGAATCCCACAGGACTCCTACCGTAGAAGTTCATGCCACAAAGACAGGGAGTCAATGCAGATCAATCTAAGAAACAGAAACAAAAAAAAGAGTCTTCCTTAAAATGGAGAGACAAAGAACCAATCTCTAATGAAAAATAAAGGAAGAATCCCAGGAAAGAGTGATAATGAAATCGAGGCAAGTAAACTATGAGACACTCAGTTCAAAATAATGGTTATAAGGAAGCCCAGTGAGCTCAGTGAGAATGACAAAAACCTCCAGGGAAGCTACAAGGAACTTACTATGAACTACATTAGCATAAAAAGGACATAAGAACTATCAATAAGAGCCAGGACAAAATGAAGAATACACTTTCTAAATTAAAAAACACAATAGAAGGAATTAAAAGCAGGTTAGATGAAGTAGTGGATCAAATCAGTGAGTTGGGGACAAGGTAGATAAAATCTCCCAGAGCACCAAAACCAAAAAAGTCTCAAAAATAATGAAAAGGGTTTAAAGGAACTGCAGGATGTGAAATGTGATAATATCAACATCATAGGGTACCAGAAGGAGATGAAAAAGAGCAAGGCACAGAAAACCTGTTTAAAAAAGTAATGACAGAAAACGTCTCTAACTTGATGAAAGAAAAAATCAGACATGTTTAGGAAGCACAGAGGGTTCCAATCAAGATGAATACAAAGAGGCCCACTGTAAGACACGTCATAATAAAAATTGCAAAATGTAAAGACAAAGAATATTAAAGGCAGCAAAGGAGAAACTGCTAATGATATACAAAGGAACCCAACAGGACTATCAGCTGATTACTCAACAGAAACACTATAAGCAAGAAGGAAATAGCAAGATATACTCCAAGTAATGAAAAGCAAAGGCCTGCAACCAAAACGACTCTACCCAGCAAGACTCTCATTTAAATTGGAAGGTGAAATAAGGAGCTTCCCAGACAAAAAAGAAAAAAATGGCCAAAAGAACACATTTCCACCAAACTAGCATTGCAAGAGATGCTAAAGGGACTGCCATAAGAATATGAAGAGAGAGAGAGAGAGAAGGAACAAAGGGAAAATGGCAATGAATAAGTACCTATCAATAATAACCTTAAATGTAAATGGATTAAAAACTCCAATAAAAAAACTTACAGTAGCTGAATGGATAAGAAACATGACCCACATATTTGTTGTCTCCAGAGACCCGCTCAGAACAAGATATCTACACAGACTGAAAATGAAGAGATGGAAAAATATTCCAAGCAAATGGGCCTTTAAAAAATCTGGGGTAGCAATACTTATATCAGACAAAGTAGATTTCAAAATAAAAGGAACAAAAAGGGACAAAGGAGGACACTATGTAATACTTAAGGGAACAATCCATGAAGAAGCTGTAACTCTTGTAAACATATATGCACCCAACATAGGAGCATCAAAATATATAAGGACAATCTTGGATGACTTAAAAAAAGATATCCATAGCAACATACTCACAATAGGGGATTTTAACACCCTATTGTCAACAATGGATAGATCTTTCAAGCAAAGAATCAACAGGGGTGTTGTTGCATTGAACAGCACTCTAGATAAAATGGACTTAATTGATATTACAGAAGTTTTCACCCAAAAGAAGCAAAATATACATTCTCTTGAAGTGCACATGGAACATTTTCAAAGATAGACCACATGGTATGTCACAAAACAAGACTCGAGAAACTCAAGAAAATTGAAATCCTATCAAGCATCATCTTAGATCACAATGGCTTTAAACTAGAAACCAACCTCAAGAAAAAAAGCTCAAAACATTCAAATTCTCTAGGACTGATGTCATAACTACTGTATAGCAGAAAGAAAGAAGGAGCTCATACCCTTTGCGACAGCATGCGTGGAATTGGAGAGCATTATGCTAAGTGAAATAAGCCAGGAGGTGAAAGAGAAATATCACATAATCTCATCTGTAAGTGGAACCTAATCAACAAAACAAATAAGCAAGCAGAATATAACCAGCAACACTGAAATTAAGAACAAACTGGCAGTAACCAGCGGGGAAGTGCGAGGGAAAAATGGAGGGAAAGCGGGGAAGAGTTTTCAGAAACGAATATAAAGGACACTAGGACATAACCAAGGGGAGGTGGGGATAGCTGGGGTGGGGGAAGTAGTGAGGGGGTGAAATGGAGACAACTGTACTTGAATAACAATAAAAAATTAAAAAAATAAATAAAACAAAAAATAGATAAAATAACATTCAAATTCATGGAGACTGAATAATATGCTATTAAATAATGAGTAGGTTAACAATGAGATCAAGGGAGAAATCAAAAAGTTTCAGAAAAAAAATTAAAAGGAATACACATCAGCCCAAAACCTATGGGACACAGTGAAGGCATTCCTGAGAGGGAAGTCCATAACTATACAGACTTATCTAAAAAAACAGAAAAAAATACCAATAAACACCCTAACCTTTCATCCACAAGAACTAGAGGAACAGCAACAAACAAAGCCCAGAGCAAGTAGAAAGAAGGACATAATCAATATCAGAGCACAATTAAATGACATAAAGACTAAAAGAAGAATTCTAAGGATCAATAAATCCAGGAGCAAGTTACTTGAAAATATAAACAAAATTGAAAAGCCTTTAACCAAACTCATCAACAAAAATAAAGAGAGAGGACCCAAATAAACAAAATCAGAAACAAAAGAGGACAAATTAAAACAATACCATAGAAATAAAAAATATTGTAAGAAATTACTATGAACAACTATATGCCAAAAAATTTGACAATTTTGGTGAAATGGACAAATTTATAGAAACATAGTCTTCCAAATGTGAATCAGGAATAATTAGGAAGCCTGAATAGACCAATAATAATTAGTGAAATTGAAGCAGTAATCAAAAAACTCCCAGTACACAAAAGATTTGGACAAGACAGTTTCACAGGAGAATTTTACAAAACATTTAGGGAAGAGCTAACTTCTATCCTTCTTAATCTATTCCAAAAAATGGAAGAAGAGACAAGACTCTTAAACTCTTTTTATGATGCCAATATTATCCTAATTTGAAAACCAGGTAAAGACACAACAAAGAGAAAATTACAGGCCAATATCCTTGATAAGCATAGACACTAAAATCCTCAGTAAAATATTGACAAACCAGATTCAGCAATACATTAAAATGATCATACACCATGATCAAGTGGGATTCATTCCAGAGGTACAAGGATGGTATAAATATTTGCAAATTCATAAATATAATATACCATATAAACAAAAGACAAAAATCATGTGATCATATCAAAAGATGCTGAAAAAACATTTGATAAAGTACATCACTCATTTATGATAAAAACACTCAGCAAAGTGGGGGTAGAGGGAGCATTCCTCAACATAATAGAGGCCATATGTAAGAAACCTACAGCCAACATCATACTGAAATGGCAAAAACTAAAATCTTTCTCTCTAAGATGAGGAACAAGACAAGGATGTTCCCTTTCATCACTTCTATTCAACATAGTATTGGAAGCTCTGCCCACAGCAATCAGACAAGAAAAAGTAATAAACAGCATTCAAATTGAAAAGGAGAAAGTAGAATTGTCATTGTTTGCAGATGACATGATATTATACATAGAAAACCCTATAGGCTCCACCAAAAAATACTTGACCTAATCAGTGACTTTGGCAAAATAGCAGGTTGCAAAGTCAATATTCAGAAATTGAAGGCATTTTTGTACACCAACAATGAAATATCAGAAAGAGACTAGGAAAAAAATGCTATTTACTCAGCTTACATTATCAAAATTATCTCTGAGAGAATGCTTTCTATTAATACAGGAAATGGAACTAGAGGGAACAGCAAAGTCAAAGACTTGATGTGAATATAAATATGTAAATAAAGCTTGAATATTTAGTATAAAAACAATGAATTGATGTTATTCAGGTAAGGTGTTTATATATGACTTTAATAGATACTTTGCATTCATGGGAATTATGTCTCTGTGTCTTTGTGAATTATTATAAAATTCCATTGGATAGATAAATTATTTTGTTGAAGTATAGAATGAATTATGTAAAACTAATATATTAGGACTAGTTATTTAGCCTTGAATAAATCAACCTATCTTCTACCAGCATTGATTTTTAAGTAAGATTTCTGTTCTTTGCTTAATGTATGATTTTATTTAAACTTATGAAAAACTATTTTATTGGCCCAGGTAATTTGAAAGTTGTACATCATAGTACTTGTTTCAAAGATTCTTGAAAGTCTTCAAACACATCACTAAAAAATTTGAAGAGATACTGTAATGAAAACATAGTAATGCCCAAAAGATTGAGCCATTAAGATTAAGTGTGCTTTTGTGTAAGTATTTTGGTAGTGAGGACTGGACAAAGCACAAGATGGACAGTTCTAATGATCAAGCCTTTCAACTTGCTATTTCATAGTGATAGCAACAAGGAATAGCTACAGCTCAGACAATTCCAAAGCTGTTAGCTGGAACCATCTAGAAATTATTTTAGTTAACTATAAGTCTAGATAAACATAGATTAGATCACCAACTATTTGAATTCCTATAAGTGGTTGCCTTACCAATCAACAGCCATGTATTTCTGAAGTGGACATGGCAAATGAAAATAAATATTTTAACAATATGGTAGCATAACAAAGTAGATTTAAATAGGACAAAATATAAATCACTTTGTCAAATCTTGTCATCAAAATAACGCATCAAATTTGAAGAATTATTAGAACAACTTCATGGTTTTATATCCTGTCCTATAGACTGATAAGAATTTCTCTAATCAAGTAAAAAACTGCAAATGCAATACTTATGTGCATGTGAGCAGTATCAGATTAAAAAATTCTTGCCACAGGTTTTTGCCTACAGGTTGAATACTCATCTGTACTGACAGACTCTGGCTCAGACACCACATTTAAAGGTATCTCTGTGTGTTGCTTGTTCTTCAGTGTGCTGATTCAACATATCTGGAGACACTGCTTTGGGAATACATATTTCTGGAAAGATATTTGGCATGCTACAGAAGGCTGATTCAGCAAACTGATGATAAGCTGTGTGTGGAAATGTGAAAATTTATTGCAGCTTTTAAGATGAGGGCCAAATCTTTGGGATGAGGTAAGGTTGATTGTTTGCTCTTAGTCCATTTGCACAGTGTACTGAAGGTGCAGGGTATGATAGTTTAGATAAATGTTACAACATTTCTAAAAGAAGAGGTCTGGGAAACAGTTTTCTTACTTTAACTACTAAATACATTTTATGGCTTAGCTCTTTGTTTTTTGCAATTTCATTTTAAAATAAATCAGAAATCATACTTTTAAAAAAATGTTCATTTTTTACATTTGACAACCATTTACATTACTAAGTAACCAAAACATATATTTTATATTTGTGATAAAACGCAGAATGTTTGTTAATTTTTCCAGTGCCACATTTCCTTAGCATAAATGCAGCTTTAATTTTGAACCACAAAACACAGACAATATAATTTTATTTGAATATAATCAGTGGAAATTAAGATAAGAAAAAAGTGTGTTCAAAGAGATTAAAAAAATAATAAAGGATTTGGGTGGGTGTTTATTCTGTGTCTTCTACACAATATGCAATTAATAAGAATTTTTAAAATTTAATTAAAAAATAACCTCATATTGTTGCAAAAGTACAACACCCATTTTTAGCATTATTTAAAGCAATTAAAATTAAATTGATATTAGCACTACAAAGAAATATTTAAACATTCAAAATATAAATGAGATAGCATAAGATGTAACTTAGATACCACCATGTTTAAAACATGTTTGAGTCCAATTAAAAGACTAATTTTCCTCGATAAAAACTGACAGTAAAGAAAAGTTGCTAAAAGACCAAATACAGCCTGAACACACTAAATAGTTCAGCTTGAAAATTAGGAATTCTGCTATAGAGTGTAGCAGTGTAAAGTGATAAACCATTAGCAGGAGATGATGAAAAGCTAAATAAGATATATTTTCAAAAACTATCTTGTAGAAAATTGCAACTTTATCTTAATATGAAGAACCTGGGGGCATCTTTTAAGTTTTTGAGTTGAGAAGCTAAATGGTAAGGGGAGTGAGTAAGAAAGTTGATGTGAAAAAAAAGATATAAAAATTAATGCTGAAGAAAAACTGAGAATTTAAAATGCTAGGCAGGAAGATCATTTGGAATCCAGTTTAGAAGTGACCTTTTCTTTTGAGAAATGGGAAGAATGTGAAGAGTAGCAAAATATGACACCCCATAATATGCCTCTTTGGAATAAGGATTATTTTGATATAGAAGTTCTAAAAATGATAGAGGTTATCCTTTGTAACAAACTTTATATTTTTAAAGAAAATTTCTGTTTGTGTCTCTCACTGTCTCTGTAACAGAAAGAAGAGGTGACTAAATCATAAGAGAATCTTATCAATAGAGAAGGCATTGACTTAAACCTACATAACAAACTTTATCCTTGTTTACCAAGGTTTCCTGTTAACTGCTCATTACTGCCAACCCTCTCCTGCCCCAACATCTTTCTATTGTTTTAGCTAAAGATAGTACTTAAGGTGGTGGCCTGAACATCTTGGGAGTTACTCAGTTGCCCTGGATGTCTCCCATATGTACTTTAGGTATGAGGAGAGACACCCCCAAAACCAAAAGTACAGGCTTCCTCCACCAGGTGAGTGTTCTGGGAATCCATCTGTATCAGTGTACCAGCTGATATTGTGAGAGACCGTGTTTGGCTTCAGTGATTTTTTTTGAAGACTCTTTCAACACATTTGCCCATTTTATGATGGGTGATTTAGTGGTTGAGCACATTTGCCTGCACCATGCTGAGTGTTTAGCAGTTTTTGACCAAAAATGGCATGACTCCCATGCCCCATCCCCCTATTCACCTGACTTGACCCCGAGTGTCTTTTTGTTTACCCAGATGAAAAAAATCCTTAAAGGGAAACATTTTGCCAATGTGGAAGAGGTAAAACAAAAAATGGCAGAAGCACTTAAAAGGCATCAAAATCCACAAGTTCAATAACTGTTTTGAGCAGTGGCAAAAAAAAGTCTTGATAGGTGTATTGCATCAAATGGAGAGTACTTTGAAGGTGGCTGAAGTTTAAACATGTAAGAATAAATAACACAGTTTTTAACAAATTCTGTTTTTTGGGTTTCCTCACAAATATATGTTAAAAGTTAATTGTTAGTTTTTCTCTTGTTAATCAGTGTTTAATAGAGGGTCTTAACCAAGAACTCACAAAGGTAGAGGGAAAATTAATTTTCCCCCATAAAAGGAAACAATATTGAGAAAATACAGATAATGTGATTAATTGAATTGTGTCTCAGGGAAAGACAATTGCTATAGTAACTATTTTTAGCCAAAGCATACATTCAATACCTTTATAGTCCCTCTGGTATCATAGAAGTAACAAATGGAGAAGCATTTTCCATGCTTTTGATGGAAATTCAGGTACAAATGACACTTTTTCTTCCTCATGCTCAACTAATGAGACAAACCTCTAAAACCAGTTTTTGTTGTTATTGTTTTGTTTTGGGGTAATTATTATCCAAACCCAGGACTGACTCTATAATCAAGTTGATATACTCATATCAGTATTTTTTAAAGACAGGCTCAAATTTCTGAACTTTTGAGATGATTTCAGGTCATTTACACCACTTTGCACAATCCCAAACTGTTCCCATTATTTTTTATCCCCACCTTGCAACTGTCCGGGGTTCTGTTCCCTTCTGAGTGTCACATCGTACAACTTAGTGGAAAGAATTCCCAGGCTTTGGAATTAGTGAAACATGCATTAGAATCCTGTCATTTATCTGTTCTTTCTGTGTGACTTTGGGAGAAACACTTAACTTCTCTGAATTTAATTTAGTGTGTCTACAAAATGTGAATTTTTAATAACATCTCCCTCAAATTGTGATCAAACAGAATAATGAGATAACCTTATGTTATTCAGGGAAAACAATGTATTTATGGTAATTATTATTTTAATGTTATGTAGAATTTGAATTTGTTAACAGTTGTTATTTTTTTCCTCTTTCTGATATATGTGGTTCTTTCATGAATAATTCCCATGATAGTCTTCCTCAACCATATGGAATATTTCCCTAAGCTTCCCCACATCAGTTCCCACTGGGGTCAGTAAAATCAAGCCCTGTATTATGGGGAAGATAATTCCTTAAAAATATTTAACTTTTCTCACCTGCTATATCTCTCTCTCTATCTATCATCTATCTATCAATAATCATTTAAATATCATTTATTGATAATCTATAAATCATCTTTAATCTTTTATCTAAATACATAGTGTCTCTAATTACTGTACTTCTAAAGTATTCATGTATAAAATATTTTATCCATTCTCAGAATCCAAACAAAAAGTATAAGCTGAGAAGGATTAACTGATGTTAGAAATTTAGTGATGATATTTTTTTTTCTCAAAGCTGCTATTTATCATCAAGCAAAAAGCTATCTTTTTCAAGGCACCAGACAGGATCCATTTGACCTGCCAGTCAGTTGAATAAGATATATAACAGTCATTATTTTTGAGATGTGGATACAAAATTCTTTGCCTTTTAGAGGAAGTTACAATTTTATGGGTGTCAAATGAGAAGTGATTTTAAGTGGACATAAATAACTGTCCTTATATGTTTACTGAATAAGAAAATAGTAAAACACTTCAATTTCAATGTGTTTAATTAACAGGCATTTTTAAAGAAAGGTTTTTCAAACCAACAATCTTATAATAATTCTTCAATGTCTTTAAAACATATTTTATATGTATGTCTCTTCTTAAGGCTTTGTTATTTGCTACTGGTGTAGGTGACAATAAAACACTTCATTTTGGCTGAAAGGGTAGAAATATTTTCATAAATCTTTAATTCATTTAAAATAACAGCCTTCTCTGCCCTAGGCCATATAACCAACCTTAACCAGAGAACAAAAGTAATTATAATTATCATCTACTGTAGGCAAAAAGGCCTGTTTGTCAAGTTTCTGATTAGGAATTACTCTTCTAAAATGTTGGCATTTTTTTAGCACTATTTTGAACATTAAATCCAGCTTTACTTTGGTTTAAGATTTGAGCAAAGGTTAACATTTGTACAGGTAAATGCAGTAGATGAAATTCTACTATACAAGAAAAGAGATTAGAAGAGGTTCCAGTTGCACTAGAATAAGAAATGCTGAGGGAGACCAAAATGATGACATTAGTAAACTCAGCCTCATCCCCTACAAAGATCAACAATTGGTCCTGGCTGTTGTGGCTCAGTGGATTGAGTGCCAGCCTGTGAACAAAATGGTCAGCAGTTTTATTCCCAGTCAGGACACATGCCTGGGTTGTGCGCCAGGTCCCCAGTAAGGGTTGCATGAGAGGTAATCACACACTGATGCTCCTACCTCTCTCTTTCTCCTTTTCCCCTCTCTCTAAAAATGAATAAATAAAATCTTTAAAAGAAGAGCAATGATAGCATAGCTACTTTCAAACAAAAGCAGCTCTCGAAAACATCCAGAGTACACTTTGAAAATGTTAGCAACACATTAGAACAATAGAATCTGAGAATAATTGCACAAGAAAAGTAGGAAGATAGCTACATTTTCAACTATATCACCCCATCCCCCAAACTAGCATTGTTCAATACCAAAAAGGAACTTCTCAGCTACAGTTTAGCTCACCAGGAAATAAAGAGCAGAACAGGGTGAATAATTATCTGCCTATTCAGCCAGTTCAGGGCACTGTATGAAAAGTCTTTTCAAATTCACTCCACCCACTCTAATAAAGTGATTATATATATATATGTGTGTGTGTGTGTGTGTGTGTGTGTGTAATAAGGAACAAGAAAGAAAAGCAGAAACTATTATTAGCACACATGCAGCAGGAGTAATTGTATTCAAAGCCTGTCTGCTTTGTAGACAAACTGAGCAGATTTCACCACTGATTAAGCCAACAGCTGATGCAGCCACTGTGAACCCTCCTGCAGATTTCACCAGTGTTTGCAACACAGGTATTTGCAGTCACCGATGCCAGATGCCTGAGTCTCTCCCCATTCCTTCTCCCCACCTTGCTCTCTCAGGAGCCCAGAAAACACACCAGCACTCATCCCAGGCCTCTGGGGCTATTCTAGTGTAAGAAGCCAGCCACTTGCATCCTCCATATCTTTACAAGAGTACAGCAGAATGTTCTCAGGCCTCTGTGGCTGTGCAAGTGCAAGGCACCAGCCTAGACACTTGTGGCAGATCACCATGGCCATGCCTGTGCTCAGGGTTAGCCCTTCCAGCTGCATGTCTACATCTCATTAGCCTAATGTTCATCATCAGTCTCCACTGCAGTGCACATGCTCAGGAGGAAACTGTGGGAGAGCACACCAACAACTAGAGCCACCTGTAGATCAGGCCCTGCTTTTTGTTATTGGTCAGTGACACCACGCCAACCTAGGCAAACCCTCTTCTACTGTGCACTTACACTCTCCCAGCCCAATACCATTTAACAGCTTCCTCCACTATAGTGTGCATACTTGGAAGAAGAGTGTGCTGCCTCAGGACAGCAGGCTGACAACCAGGGCCTCCACAGCTGCAGCTGGCCCTGACACTAGCTGTCTGCCCTGGCCCCCATCACTTCATGTGTGTTTGCAACCAGCCCATCTCACTACATAGACAACTTCAGCTGAGTGTGTACACTCCCCTGACTCTGTTCACCAATTCTGTTTGCTGTGATTCCTAGCCACTAGACCTAGAAGTGCTACTGAGGATCCTAACAATCCTTGCAACCACTGTAGACTCTCTATATTGCTTTATAAAAAACACATAATTGTCAATGCTATGGATCCTAACAGCTTGAGATGAAAAGACAGTACATCCCCACACACATGGTACCCCCACACTCTCCACCGTGGCACCCTGTAGCAGTAGACTTGTGGTCAGAGTATGCCCCAATATGCTCCACCCCCTTCAGGTGAATGACTTCCCTTACTGAAGTCAGTCCATTAAATCTGGAAGAAGTGACATTTTCTCCAATTGCACAGACACCTATAGAAGACTACAGAGATAAGAAAAGTATCAGGGAAAGATGACTCCACTAAAGGATACAGCAAACTTTATGTAACTAACCCCAAAGAAATGGAGATACAGAAATTGCTTGATAAAAATTCAAAATAATTATTTTAAACAAAATCAGAAAGCTGTAAGAGCACATAGATAGCAATTTCACAACATCAGAAGAACAACACAAGAACAAAATGAAGAATGCAATGACTGAACTAAAGAATTCAATAGGAAGTTTCAAAAGCAGACTTGAACAAGAAGAAAAAGAATGAATGAGTTATATGAAAGATGAGTGAAAATTACCCAACCAAAGGGCAATAATTAAAAAGAATAAAAAGGAATGAAGAAAGTATATGAGACTTATGGGAAACCATTAAGGAAAATGATGTATATATCCTTGGAGTCCAAGAAAGAGAAGAGAAGGAGAAATCGGTAGAAAGCTCCTTTAAAGAAATAATGACTGAGAAACTCCCAAACCTGGGGAAAGATTTACACAACCTAATTCATGAAGTTACTATGTCACACAAAAATACCAATTTGAAATCATCATCTCTGTATTATAATTAAACTGTCTAAAATCCGTGTCATCAGTTCAATTCCCAGTCTAGGGCACATGCCTGGAGTTGTCGGTCAGGTTTCCAATAGCAGGAGCGTGAGAGGCAACCACACACTAATGTTTCTCTCCCTCTCTTTATCTCTCCTTACCCTTTTCTAAAAACAAATAAAATATTGAAAAAATAAAAATGAAATAAAGTCAATAACAAAGAGAAAAATTTTTAAGCAGCAAGTGAAACAAATATACAAGAGAATCTCCAAAGGCAATCAGCAAAAATCTTTTAGGCCAGGAGAAAATGGGATGATATATTCAGAAGGCTGAAAGAAAAAATCATGCCAACTAAGATTACTTTACCCGGCAAAGTTGTCCAGAAATGAAGGCAAGCTAAGATGGAAATATTTCAAATAAACCACCCAGGTTTACATCTACAAAAACTGGAGGAACACCAAACAAAGCACAGGGCAGGGAAAAGGAAGGAAATAACCAATATCAGAGCAGAATTAAATGATATAGAAACTAAAAGAACAATTCAAAGCATCTATAAATCTAAGAGGTGGTTCTTTGAAAAGATAAACAAAATTGACAAGCCTTTAACCATACTCATCAAGAAAAAAAGAGAGAGAACTAAATAAATTCAGAAATGAAAGAGGAGAGATTATAACTGATACCACAAAAATACAAAGGGTTGTAGGAAATTACTATGAACAACTATATGCCAAAAAATTTGCAAACCTGGGTGGAACGCATAAATTGCTAGAAAAAATATAATCTTCTAAAACTGAATCAAGAAAAATCAGAAAGACTGAACAGACTGATAACAGCTAGTGAACTTGAAGCAGTCATCAGAAAACTCCCAGCACACAAAAGCCCTGGACAGGATGATTTCACAGGAGAATTGTATAAAACATTTAAGGAAGAGCTAACTCCTACCTTTCTCACACTATTCCAAAAAATCCAAGAAGAGGAAAGACTCCCAAACTCTTTTCAGAAGGCCAGCATCATCCTTACCCCAAAACTAGATAAGAACAAAACAAAGAGAGAAACCTACAGATTAGTATCACTGAATGAATACAGACACTAAGATGCTCAACAAAATATTGGCAAACCAGATTCAGCAATACATTAAAAAGATCATACACCATGATCAAGCGGGATTGATCTCAGAGATGCAGGTATGGTATAATATTTGCAATACAATAAATGTAAAACATCACATAAAGAAAAGAAAAGACAATAATCACATGACCGTATCAATAGATGCAGAAAAGCATTTGATAAGTTACAGCACCCATTTATGAAAAAACACTCAGCAAAGTGGGGGTAGAGGGAGTATACATCAATATTATAAAAGCCATATACAAGAAACCTACATCCAATATCATACTCAGTAGACAAAAACTAAAGGCTGTCCCACTAGATCAGGAACAAAACAAGGGTGTCCACTCTCACCACTCATATTGAACATAGTATTGGAAGTTTTAGCCACTGTGATCAGACAAGAAAAAGAAATAAAAGGCATCAAATTGGGAAGGAGGAAGCAATACTGTCGTTGTTTGCAGATGACATGATAGTGTACATAGTAAAGCCTATAGGTTCCACCAAAAAACTACTCAAACTAATAAGTGAATTTAGCAAGCCAGAGGGATACAAAATCAATATTCAGAGATTGAAGGCACTTTTTTACACCAATAACAAAAAATCAGAAACAGATATCAGGAAAAAAAATCCCATTTGCTATAGCAACAAGAAAAATAAAGTACCTAGGAATAAACCTTACCAAGGAGGTATAAGACCTCTACTCAGAAAATTAGACAAAATGCAGAAAGAAATTCAAGAAGGCTAAAAGAAATGGAAGCATATACTGTGTTGGAAGAATTAACATTATCAAAATGTCCATAATACCCAAAGCAATTTATAGATTCAATGCAATCCCTATTAAAATACCAGTGACATATTTCACAGATATAGAACACACATTTCAAAAACATATGAAGTGTAAACAATTTCAAATAGCCACAACTATTTTGAGAAAGAAGAACAAAGTAGGAGGGATCACAATACCTGATGTCAAGCTATATTATAAGGCCACTGCAATCAAAACAGTCTGGTACTGGCATAAAGAACAGACACATAGATCAATGGGACAGAATATAGAGGCCTGAAATAAATTCATGTCCCTATGGTCAATTATATTCATCAGAAGGTGGAGGAGCATAAAATGGAGTAAAAATAGCCTTTTTAATAAATGGTATTAGGAAATCTGGACAGCTACATGCAAAAAAAAATGAAACTCAACCACCAACTTACACCATACACAAAAATAAACTCAAAATGAACAAAAGATTTAAATATAAGTTGTGACACCTTAAAAGATCTAGAGGAGAACACAGACAGGAAAATCTCAGATATTCCATGCAGCAATATTTTCACCAATATGTCCCCTTGAGCAAGAGACATGGAGGAAAGAATAAACAAATGGGACCTCATCAAATTAAAAACCTTATGCACGGCTCATGAAAACATTAGCTAAATGAAAAGGGAACTGACCATATGGGAAAACATATCTGCCAATGATACCTAGGACAAGGGTTTGATTTCCAAAATATATGAAGAGCTCACATGACTCGAAAGCAGAAAGAAAAACAATTAAAAATGTGCAAAGAACCTGAACAGATACTTTTCCATGGAAGACATACAGAGGGCCCAGAGGCATATGAAAGGATGCTCAGCATCACTAGCCATCAGAAAGATGCAAATTAATACCATAGTGAGATACCACTTCATACTGGTCAGAATGGCCATCATAAACAAATCAACAAACAAGTGCTGGAGAGGTTGTGGAGAAAAGAGAAACCTAGTGCACTGTTGGTGGGAATGCAGACTGGCGCAGCCACTGTGGAAAACACTATGGAATTTCTTTAAAAAAAAGTAAAAATGGAATGGAGTTTGGACCTGGCAATTCCACTGCTGGCATTATACCCTCAGAATCCCAAAACACCAATTCAAAAGAGCCTACGCACCCCAATGTTCATAGCAGTACAATTTATAATAGCCAAGTGATGGAAAAAACTGTGGTTCTTTTACACAATGGAATACTAGACAGCACAAATAAAGAAGGAGCTCCCACCTTTTGCAACAGTATGGATGGAACTGGAGAGCATTATGCTAAGTGAAATAAGCCAGGTGCTGAAAGACTAGTACCATATGATCTCATCTATAAGTGGAACCTAATCAATGAAACAAACAAGCCAGCAAAGTAGAATCAGAGATATGGAAGTAAAGAACAAACTGACAATGACCAGAGGGGAGGAGGCAGGGGGATAACAGGGGAAAGAAGAAAAGGGGTCATCAAGGAACAAGTATAAAGGACCCAAGGACAAAGACAGCAGTGCGGGGGACGGGGTGGATTGAGTGTTGGATGTGGAGATTGGTAGGGCGGAGGAGAGTAACTGGGGATGAATGGGGACAACTGTAATTGCACAACAATAAAAAAGGAAAAAATAAAAATAAATGATGTCAAATTTCAAAAAAGAAAGAAATAAAAGTAAAAAGCAAAAGTGAAGGGAATGCTTTACCATTAAATGTCTTGCAAGTAATTCTGAATGGAGCCTGCTTATTTACAAAAAGATGCTGACTAGTTACATATGAAAATATACAATGCATTGTAAAGGTAAGCAAATAGTGACACTCAAAATACCCTAACCCTTTAAAATAGAAGTGTTAAGTATTTAATTATAGTATAAAGGTTAAAAGGCAAAAATGTTAAAGTACTTATAACTCCAATAATTTGGTAATAGATACAAAATATAACAATGTTAATGATGATAATAGTAACATAAAAGGAAAGCAACAAAATAGAGTTTTTGTTTATGATCAGAGAATTGTTAGCATAAAATAGACTTTATCTATTGATCTATCTATCATCTATCTATCATCATCATCTATAATGTTTTTTGTAAACCTCATGGAAAAGCAAAAACTTACAACACATAGATAAAAAATAGAGAGAAGGGAATCAAATATTATTGTTACAGAAAATCATCCATTTATGGGGAGACAGCAACAGAGGAAGAAAAGAACTAGGGAACTGCAAAACAATCAGAAAACAGGTAAGTTGGCATTAGTAAGTCTTTACTATTAATAGTTCCTCTAAATATAAATAGATTGAATTCTCCCATAGAAAGGTAAAGAATGCAGGGACACATAAAAAAAAAAGAAACACCCAAGCATATGCTGTCAACACAAGTAACAAACATTTAGCTAGGTCAACTTGGAAAAAAGATAGATTCAAATAAAATCATAAATAGAAGACATTACAACCCATACCACAGAGATACAAAGGATTATGGAAGATTACTATCAACAATTATACATCAACAAACTCTGACACCTAGAAGAGAAGGATGGATATATTCCTAAAAACAATCAATCAATCAAACAAACAAAAAACTTACCAAAACTGTCTCATGAAGACATGGAAAATCTAAATAGACCAATAAGAATTAAGGAGATCAAATCAGTAATCAAAAATCTACCAATGCAGAAGAGCTTAGGTCTAGTTGGTTTCGCTGGTGAATGCTACCAAACATTGAAAGAAGAATTAATGCCAATATTTCTTAAACTCTTCAAAAAATTAAACAGGGAACACTGACAACTCATTTTACAAAGCTAGCATTACCTTGACACCAAAGCCAGAAAAGGACTTTATATAAAAATTACAGATTAATTTCACTAATGCATATAGATGTAAAATAGCCTCAACATATGATTAGTAAACTTAATTCAACAATATATTAAAAGAATCATCTTCAATGACCAAGTAAGATTTATCCCTGGGATTCAAGGATGGTTAAATACATAAAAAACTCAATAAATGTGATACACTATATTAATACTCCCCAAAACCCCTGCAATCATTTTAGTCAATGCAAAAAATTTTTAAAAACTGACAAAATACAATATTCTTTCATGATTAAAGTCACTCAATAAATTTGGTAAAGAATGAATATACCTCAACACAATAAGTGTAATATAAGGCAAGTACGTAGCCAATATTACATTTAACAGTAAAAGTTTGACAGCTTTTACTATAAGATCAGGAACAAGATAAGGATTCCTATTCTTATGACTTATTCAAATAGTGCTGAAAGTCCTAGCCAGAGCAACAGTGCAACAAAAGAAATAAAAGGCATCCAAATAGGAAATGAATTAGTAAAACTGCTTCATTTACAGGTGATATGATCTTAAATATAGATAATCCTAAATACTCCACCAAAAAATCAACATACAAAAGACAGTTACAATTCTACACACTAACAAGGAATTATCTGGAAGAGAAATAAAGAAAATAATCCTATTTACAATAACATTAAAAACAATAAAATGCCTATTAATAAATTTAACCTAGAAGGTGATAGATCTGTACACAGCAAACTATAAAACTTTGATAAAGAAATTGAAAACACAAAAAATGGAAAGATATTCCATGTTTGTGAATCAGAATTAATTTGTTAAAATCTCCATAATACCTGAAGTCATCTATAAATTTAAAGTAATCACTATCAAAATATCAATGGTATTTCTTACAGAAATATAAAAATATTTTTAAAATTTGTGTGGAGCCAACAAATAAATACTCTAAGTAACCAAAGATATTCTGAGAAAAAAATAACAAAGCTGGAAATGTCACATTTCCTGACTTCAAACTGCATTACAAAACTGTAACCAAAACAGTGCGGTGTTGACATAAAAATAGATATACAGACCAATGGAATAGAATTAAGAGCCCAGAAATAAATCCTTATATATACATTCAACTCTATGGAAATAAGAGAGTCTCTTTAATAAGTGGTGCTAGGAAAACTGGATATTCACATGTAACATAAGGAAACAAGACCCCTATCTTTTACTAGTCACAAAAATTATCTCCAAATGGAGTAAAGACTTAATGTGATACTTGAAAACATGAAACTCCTAGAAGACAACATAGGGAAAACCTTCTTTATATCAGTCTTGGCAATAATTATGTGGATTAACACCAAAACCATAAGAAACAAAAACAAAAATAAATAAGTGGAAAATGGGAAGAAAAACCAAATAGACTTTTTTCCAAATGAAACATACAAATGGCCAACAAGTATATGAAAAGATTCAGGACATTCCTAATTATCATGGAAATGCAAATCAAAGCCACAGTGAGGTATAACCTCACACTTGTTAGAATGACTATCATAAAAAAGACAAGTTATAACAATGTGTGGTAAAGATGTGGAAAAAGAGATCCTTTGTGTGCTGTTGTGTGTGAATGGAAACTGGTGGAGCCATTATGGAAAATAGTATGTATTTTTCTCAAAAATTAAAAATGAAATTGCTAAATGATCCAATAGTCCCATGTATGGGTAAAAGCAGCAAAGACAGTGAGACAAGATATTAAAGTGATACATGCAGCTCCATGTTTATTGTGGTTTCATTCACAATAGCCAATATATAGAAACAACTTTAGTGTCTTTCTATAGATGCATGGGTAAAGAATCTGATACAAACAATTGTAAATTTCCCACAGAGGAATCTTACTCAACTATGAGAAAAAAATAAAATCCTGTCATTTCCTACAACTTGCATGAAAGTTAAAGGCATTATGCTTAGTGAAATAAGTCATAGAAAGACAAATATTCTATATCACTTATATGTGGAGCATAAACAAATGAAACTCATAGAAACAAATGGTAGAATGGTGGTTATCAGGACTAAAGTATATGGAATGAGAAGATACTGGACAAAATGTGAAAACTTTGTTAGATGTTGAAAACGTTCTGGGCATCTAATGCACACCACAATGTCTGTAGCTAAAAATCATATTATGTAGTTGCAAGTAACTAAGGTAGTAGATATTAAATATCTTACCATAAAAAAAAATGGCAATTATGTGATGTGTTGGAAATGTTAGCTAACACTAGTGCTGGTCATTTTGCAATATACAAATATAAGTATATCAAATCAACACATTATATACCTTAAACTTAAACAATGTTGTATGTCAACTATATGTCATTAAACCTGTAAAATAAATTTTAAGTTTAGAAATTGAAAAAAAAAGAAGTGTTGAACCTGAACAAATGAATATCACCTAGAAGGTATGCTGACTGCTTAGGTCTGAACAGGAAGACTATTACTTTAGTGAATTACATATATAGTTCTAAGTCTTTTTATTCTTGGCCTTTCTTTTTTTTTAAATTTTTTATTTTAGTTTATTCAGTACAGTCTCTATCCTTTATTCCCATTCCAGCCCACCCACCCATTCCTCCCCTCCTCCCTCCCCTTTCCAACACCCCTAGTTTTGTCCATGTGTCCTCTATATTTGTTCCTGTAAACCCTTCCCTTCTCCCCTGAAATTCCCTCCCCTCTCCCCTCTGGTCACTGACAACTCTATT